>CM064561.1:12401122-12552970 GCA_032716605.1 Paralithodes platypus
AGGGCCCTGCTGCACGGGGCCGCCGGGGACAAAACAACAAAAATTTCAGAGAGGGGAGGCAAAGCACAGCTCCTCTCTCCGAAACCCTCACATAAATATAGGGACGTCTCCCAAAACCCCCAAATAACATGCAAAGCACACATGTAAAAACACCAGGGGCACAAATAGGCTTAAAACTAAACAGAGAATTCATAATCCTAAATTACCTGCAGCCTACACTGGAGACCCCTAACCAGGCTGGCCACATGCCTCGACGAGACATCACAGGCAGACGACGCTCCGAAGACCCAGCAACAGCAACCAGATGATGGAGGACCACGACAGGGTCCCGCAAGCAAATACGAAATTTAGAAGGCGTAGCACCACGTGCAGTCACCCTTAGACTAGAGCATCTGCTAAAAAACACAATTAATATATGCAAACGCCTCTTAGTGACGGCCTGAAGCATAATCTTGTAGAGTGGTAGCCTGCTAGCTATGAAATCAAAAGCTAAAGGCGCAACACAACATAACAATAAAACACGTGGCGTGACGATCCTGGGATATGTAGGCGCCTGTTACAATAGTACCCTAATTTACACACTTCCTGCGGATATACCAATGGGGCAGCCGTTGTTAGCTAATCTAAACCTGTTCACTACAACGCAGGTGTATACAAATGAGCAAGGACTCACTAGAAGCGCTGGAAAACATCGAATGAAGCGAGAGCGACGGCGGCACCTCACTGGCTTGTGTGGCCGCGGAAGTAGGAAGGACGAGGATGGCCACTAGGGGGCCTGGAGTCGGGGATGCAAAACACAAGAAATCCACATATGGTAAGTCATATGATAACAAATATTAAGTTAATTTTTATTTTTTATGGAGTTTTTTCTGTAGGGTAACCAATCATAATGACGATTCCATAAGGGAATTAAGCGTGCACTTATGACGAGTACTCCATGATACTTCTGCGGCGGTAGATTCAAAATGCTGACGCGGAATGGAGACTATTATACTAATAGGCAATATCGTCAATGATGGAGGGCCACTATTAAATAAAAACATTTCCCTAAACAAAAAACTGAGGAACCTAGTTGTAAGATTAAACAGATCCCTCTCGAGCCAGTTGACAGGCTCATTCTGGGCCGGATCTCTGCTTGCCCCAGAGAACTTGGGCCAGACGAATTGTCAAAAATGGGATTACTTGGACCTGGAATACAAGGCCACCCATCAGGAACCCAATGAACCATATAAAAGTTTCTGTAAATGTATCCAATATAATTTGAGAGATGTTATCAGCCAATGTTCTTTTACAGGCCCCTATGCATACAAAAGTGTTTATGTCTCACTTATTTCTTGTCCCGAAGGACAGTGTAAAACACAAACCTGTAATCGACCTATCCACTCTGAATACTTTCATAGTCAACACAATATTTTGAATGTTAACAATAAATCACATAAGGCTGGCGCTTCGTCCAAACTCATGGTTGTTGTTGTTGTTGTTGTTCCCGGCTGTCTGGCTGAACAGCCCCGCCTCGAGCAAGGCCAAGGCCATAAACGAGCGCCCCCACAAAATCCTCCCTGCTTACCACTAACAAAGCCCGGGTGACCGAAGCCACTCCAAGGCAGGGAGCTGAGGAGGGTGCGGAAACGCCCGGGAAACCAAAGCCCCACCCAAGGCCCTGTGCCCCTCAGCAATTATGAAGGGAAAGTTGAGGGGCAAGGGAAAAATGTGACGCTTTGGCTCCCAATCTGCCAACTTCTAGGTTGGCAGTAGGGAGGTCAATCCACGGAAAAGACGCCGCCACTTGAGATCTAGAAGATATATAAGTAAAAGGAACAGTCAGAGTAAGCTATGGGTATGGCAGAGATCGCTCAGTTCTCACTCGGATAGACCAGCACATCACCACATGACTAGAACCCAATCCTCTCAGCATCAGCTAGGAAAGGCCCTAGAAAGCCGCCTTTGGCGGGGGGATAGCTCCCCTATTTCAACTCCTTTCGGGGTTGGGCACCCGCTGGAACGCAAAGATGCTTACAATGTTCCAATCGCAAAAGTTCCTAGCCATTTCATATTCATAACTCAGCACTAATGTTTGTAGTACCTCTATCTTAGAAATACTTATATTAATAGTGTTGGTATCATTCGACAGTTGTTCGGAAGTTGTACTTTATTTAACACACTTAACCCTAAACTCACGGCGACCGCCATATGATGGGAAAAAGAAAATTGGCCTATCCTGCAGCACCCGTCATATGACGGGCGCCATTTTGAGGCTATTATGAGCGCTGAGACAGAGACCGGTCTTTGCAGGGACGACAGGCAGGCTAGATCCATTCATCTCGGTCCCGTGGCACACACTGGAATCTACCACATACCTCTCTCACCTTCCACATGGCAACAACCGCTAAAATACCCCTTATTTCCGCTGATTTTCCCCTTCGGTTGCACGATCGTTGCATGATAACCCGATGTCGTACAAGGATGATTCAGGTGTCATTTTAAAGCTCTATCATCGCCCTTTCACGGCTATATAATTGTATTACGCTCTAGCTTATGCATGTAAAAGAGCATGGAATGAATGTAATTTTCGGTAAATATAGCCGCCTGGCGCGTCGGTTATTCAGAGTTTGACCTACTTCGACTTTGGTCTCAAGGCACAATAACTATTAATCCTCTTTAACAGAAACTATAACAAAATGGTATATCCTTGAGATAGTTGGTTGCATATGACCCAAACTATCTGTAATATACTCCTAGCTTCTCAACATTTGACTGCAAACGACCCGAACTCTCTTATATAAACCTGGCTTAATAATTAATATATATTCTTATCTATGCAAAAACTCTTAGGTATTCTCAACCTAAATTTAACTATTTTTGTTAATCTTTCCTATAAATGACTGTCACTATTTGTAACTTTATAGCTTTTGCTATGCTAACCAAGAAAAGCTATATATAATCACATAGAAAAAAAAATAAAATAAAAAATACACCAACTCTTTGTAGTTTATTTCATCAATTGTCTAAACATTTTCTGAATGGGTAGGCTATGTCCTAGAGGATACATCAATTATTAAAGGACTTAGGACAGTCTGTCAAACATTATGACAGAATCTCTTTCAATAAGTCCTTTCGGGCCCGTAAGTGTCCATTATACAAATAATTTTTCTTCTTCTATGCTTGATTCTTCGCCATTACCACTTCAAAGCCGGCCAATATGTTCGGTGAAAACTCTCAGTACCATCCACCACCTGGTTTCTAATTTGGACTGCTCTGGATACTGTGTGAAGATGTGCTATGTGGTGGCACGCGACCAGATACTGTAGGTGGATCAGTGTGGCAGCGGAATTATTCATTAACCTAAGAAGTGCGCATGGGGGTAATTAGACACCTCTGCCTGTGCTGACGTATTTGAGCTGTTTCCATCACTAAAATATTCATTTTACCATATATAGCATTAATACTTATCCATATGCGCCTATTATGGGTTGATTATAAAGGTATTAACCTGAAACAACAATAAAACGAGTGAAAACAGCGTTTGGATGGTCAAAATCGGAGATACAGGCCGCGAGTTATATAATGTATGGGTGAGGCAACCCGCTTTCCTGCCAATTTCCCCCAAGGCCACTGAGACACAGTCGATCGATACTCTCTCTCTCTCTCTTGCACTCGCTTGCTAACAGTGATGACAACACCCTGCTACCAACTCGCTAATGTTAGCACGAAAATATACCTCAGAATAAAAGTAAAATTTGCCAGAACGTCCCGGACTTCCCAAACTTGACTACTTCCTTTAACGTGACGATAGTGCGTTGTTATATGTGCGATTGGTTTGCTTGGGAAACAGATTAACTTGCTCATGTAGTGATGTACACCCTATGTGGTGGATTGTGTTCTTTTATTTAATAATTTTCATTTTAGTAAGCGTTGTTTCCACATAGCGATTTTGATAATTTAATTTGACTTTATATTGTCCTTGTTCCAATTTTGGTTTGTTTAGTTTGCAAGTTTTACATTTTTAATTTTTAATAAGGGAATAACAGGGAAAATAGGTGATAACTGAAGGAGGGGAGGAAAGTGGGGAAGGAGGGGAGGTAGAGGAGTGATATTTTGCATGGCCCAGGGGCAAAACAATTTTTTTTTTCTTTTTTCGATGTTTAAAGTTGATTTTTTTTTTCTCTGACTCTTAAGAGTCTTCCCGCAGTCCGCCGGGGGAACTCTTAAGAGATTCCGCAGTTCCCGGGTTAAGGAAGGAAAACCACATATTTATAGTGGTTCCGTAGTCAATGATGCACATGCCCAACTTGATATAACATTAGAGAAAGATAATACGCCTGGCGGCATCAGGCAAGGGTGCATGAGAAGCGAATGAAAGGGGATGCGCAACAGACCGCATGATTCAAACACAGACAATTCCTTCTATTTTCTATTTTCATAGTGGCATCAGCAACAATGACATTCCTTAGGAACTATTTAAGAGGTATCTCTAGGATGAGTTTTCGTTCTTGGTTCGCGAGTTAAGCGTTAACAGGGCTCCCTAGGACCCGGACCAAGACCCTAATACTAATTAGGCTCTACGTCATTGACTACGGAACCACTACTAAATACAGTACTGTATATGGCGTGGTGATGGGCTGGTCTATGATCTATCAGCGAGAGAGTTGAGCGATCTCTGCCATACCCATAGCTTAGTCTGACTGTTCCTTTTACTTTAATTTTCTAGATCTCAAGTGACATCTCTTCCATGGATTGACCTCCCTACTGCCAACCTAGATATTGGCAGATTGGGAGCCAAAGCGTCACATTTTTCATTTGCCCATCAACTTTCCCTTCATAATTACTGAGGGGCACAGGGCCTTGGGTGGGGCTTTGGTTTCCCGGGCGTTTCCGCACCATCCTCAGCTCCCCGCCTTGGAGTGGCTTCGGTCACCTGGGCTAAATTATTAGTGGTAAGCAGGGAGGGTTTTGGTGGGCCGCTTGGTGGGCTTCTTATACTGTCAATCTTGTCTCTCCTTTGGGCTCCTCCGACCATAAACTTATCTCCGTCACCTGTCCTATCTTTCCAGTACGACCACCCGATCCTCCCAGCCACCGGCGCTTGTGGCACTTTGGTGCTGCAGACTGGGAGGCTCTCCGGCAGTACTTCTTTGATTTCCCATGGAATGACTTCTGTTTCCGTGGTGGAGGACCCTCAGAGAGCGTTGAACGCATTACCGAGGTAATACTTTCGGGCATGGAAGTGTACATTCCATTTTCTTTCTCTCAGTCTAATGCAATTTTCTTTTTGGTTTACTCACGCTTGTTCTACTGCTATCCACAAGGAGGAAGCATTCAAACGGTACCGACGCCTCAAAACTCAAGAATCTCATTCTTCCTATGTTTCTGCCCAGAATCAAGCCAAATCTGTTCTTTGACTTGCCAAGCACTCTTTCATCAATAATAAATGCACTGAACTATCCAACTCTAGCTCTTCCCAAGCTTTCTGGCATCTAGCCAAAAACCTCTCGAACAATTTTTCTTCCTCGTCTTTCTCTCCCCTTTTCCACGCTGATGGCACAACCATCCCTTCTTCCTCTGACAGAGCTGAACTCTTTGCTCAAACTTTTGCTAGAAACTCCACCTTGGATGATTCCGGTGCTATTCCTCCCTCTCCACCCCCCTCTCTCCTACTTATGCCTAATATCCTAATCTCTTCTAAGATGTACTTTCTACCCTCTCTGGGCTTAATACTAAGAAGGCGTACGGTCCGGACGGTGTTCCTCCTGTTGTACTCAAAAACTGTGCTTCCGTGCTGACCCCCTGCCTAGGCAAACTCTTTCATCTCTGTCTCTCCTCTAACATCTTCCCTTCTTGCTGGAAGTTTGCTCTCATTCAACCTGTCCCAAAGAAAGGTGATCGCTCTCAACCCTCCAACTATCGTCCAATTGCTCTCATCTCTTGTATCTCTAAAGTTTTTGAAACTATTCTTGCTTCCAAATTTCTTAAGTATTTATCTTCTCATAATCTGCTCTCAGATCGCCAGTATGGCTTCCTTAACCCGGCAGCTGCGGGGAGACTCTTAAGAGGTTTTACTGGGCGACTGCGGGAAGACTCTTAAGATCCTAGGCCTAAATTTTTTTTGTAAAACACCTCAGTAGCACTTCATTTTTTTTTTTTTTTTTTGCCCCTCGGCCATGCCACATATCACTCCTCCACATCCCCTCCTCCTTCAATTATCACCTATTTTCCCTGTTATTCCCTTATTCTTTGGTATATTTTTGTGTAAACATCTCCAACCCGATCGTAGTGTGTTCATGTGTCTGTTACGTAAGGTAGAGACAGTGAGTGTGTGACTCAGTAGCTCAGTACTGCCTCAACCCTCGAGAGAGGGTGTGACGGCGACTGCCTCACACTTGATGAATGAAACTCTCTCTTTCAATTCGCGATTTTGACCATCCAAACACTTTTCCCACTTGTTTTATTGTTGTAACATGTTACTATCTTCATATTAAACGTAAAATAGGCACATATGGATAAGTATTAATGATATTTATGGTAAAATAACGATTTTAGTGAGGAAAGAGTGCAAATACCTGCGCACAGGGTCATGGTGTATACTACAGGGGCTGCGCATCTGCCGAGTTAAGGGTTTGCTCTACTGGTGATCTTGGTCATCCAACTTTCGGGAATTCGGTGAGAGACATTTTCTGTTGCACTAGACATATCAAAGGCCTTCGATAAAGTCTGGCATAAATCTTTATTTTCCAAACTAACCTCCTTCGGTTTCTATCCCTCCATCTGTGCCTTTGTCTCTAATTTCCTTTCCGGCCGTTCCATAGCTGCCGTTGTGGACGGCCATCGCTCACTTCCTCATTCTATCAACTCCGGTGTTACTCAGGGTTCTGTCCTATCTCCTATTCTCTTTCTAAATTTCATAATGATCTTCTCAACTGTACATTCAGTCCCATCCATTCATATGCAGACAACTCTACCTTACACTACTCAATTAGTTTTCCAGAACGCCCAAGGCAGCAGTCCCTCAAAATCAAACGTAATGAAGCCATAAAATACTTATCTTCTGATCTAGCTACTATCTCCAATTGGTGTAGAGAAAACCTTGTTGCATTTAATGCTTCCAAGACCCAATTTATCCATCTTACTACCCGTCAGGAACCTCCAGAGGACTATCCCTTATTCTTCAACAATACAAAAATCAATCCTTCATCTTCTCGGTGTCACTTTTTCTTCTGCTCTCGCTTGGAAGGACCATATTACCAGTCTTGCTAAGGCAGCCTCCCAGAAGTTGGGTGTGCTCAACTGCCTCAAGGGGTTCTTTACCCCTGCGCAGCTTCTTGCTCTGTACAGGGACACAGTGCGTCCTTGTATCGAGTATTGTTCACATGTGTGGGGAGGATCCTCTCACACCACACTCCTAGACAAAGTAGAAAGTAAAGCCTTTCGTATCATTAACTCTCGTCCACTCACCAACTCTCTGCAATCTCACTCTCTTCGCCGCAATGTTGCATCTCTCTCGCTATTCTATCGCTACTACAATAATCAGTGTTCCTTGGAGCTTTCCCAGTGTATACCACCTCCTCTACATAGGGTACGTAGTACCCGCCTTGCAACACAATCCCACCCCTACTCTGTGCAATTCTCCAACCCAAGAGTGAAACGCTATTCTCTGACTCTCTTCTATTCAACTGCTGAGCTCTGGAACTCTCTCCCAAAATCAGTCTTTCCCTCTTCCTATGACTTAAATTGCTTCACTGTGTGTCCAGGCATTTTAGCTCGAACGTCCCTTGATTATGGCCGTGTCACTCTTTCAAAACTGGGGGAGGGACTTGCCGCAGGCAGTTATGCCTTTTGTCTCCCTCATTCACATAGAGAAAAAAAAAAGGCCTAGGCCTTGCTCGGGACCTTGGGGCTGCTCTTGGGGAACAAGAACAACAACAACAACAGTAGGGTAGAGATACCAAAGGAGACGAATTGTCCAGTAGAGACGCACTTCATGCAAAAAAAACTGCCATGCAAAAAACTAAAGTACCTGAAAAGAAAACAAATACATCAAAAAATACTTTATGCTATTAGTGATGTTCTCAAAGACTACCAGCCTAATAGGACACACATTTATCTTGAGAAAAATAAACAAAATAAAAATGAGATTTTCGGGGTATCTCTTAGCCCAAACCTAAGAAAGCTATTTTTCACAGCTCATTTTTTTCCTACTTCTCTAACTCGGATAGTTTTTCTTTTGTTTCAAATGGAAAGAGCATGTCCTGAACTATACTCCTGCATGGTTTCATGACTCTTGCATGAACGAGTGCTCGTGAAAGTGGGTGCGTCCCCATCGGTTCATGATATGGTCCAAAACCAATGGAGACGCATTTTTTCAAACTGGGTTTAGAAGGGCATAAACCGCATGCATGGTAAACCCCAATCTCGCCCCACCTCCTCCTGTATTCATGGTCGAGTTTCCTTTGATGGTGGTGGAGCTACCTTCATTTGACTTCGAGGCCCAATGGAGACGCACACGTGCGGGCCATATAGAGACGCGTCTGGATGGGGTGGTGGTGTGCGTCTCCATTGGTTTAGTGTTATTTATCAAAGTTATCTGCCCTATTTATAATATTATATCTTATTTCAGTTGCAAGAATATTGAATTAATAGTGCATGAACTACAACTACAAACTAACAGATTTGGAAAATAGAAATAAATAGTGTATGAACTACCGAATAAAGACTAAATAATGACAGAAATAATCGTACAATTTGTTTTTGTCACGTAGGTCTAAGTGTGAGATTTCGATACCCAGCTTCACAACACACACACACACCCACACAGGTAGAGTTAGATAATATATTAAGAAAAGATCAACCACAGATAGTCTGTTTGACAGAGACAAAGCTGAACCAGGACTTTGACAGCAACATAGTGTTTAGTGAAGGATATATGGAGAATGATAGAAAAGGGTAAAAGGGGAGGTGGAGTGGCAGTATTAGTTAAGAACCCTATGACAGCAAAGCACGTGGAGTTAAATAATGACAAGGCAGAAATAATGGCAGTTGAACTCAATGATATAGAAGGAAAAAAGCTAGACATAGCAGTAGCTTACATGCCACCAAAGACCAGAGCATGGAGGGAGTTTGGAGTTTGAGGAGATGGTAGAGGATAGGGTTCAGTCGTTGAGAAGATTGCTTTTAAGGAAGAATCGATTGATCTTGGTAGGAGATTTTCAACTGTAGTGAGGTTGATTGGGAATCGGGAGATGCAGGGCCAAATCAGAGATCTTGGGGAAGTCGGCTAGTGGAGTTGGTTACGGAAAATGTACTTGCACAACATGTGAAGGAAAATACAAGAATGAGGGGTAATAACGAACCTTCTAAACTCGATCTGATTTTTACAAAAGATCCTCACGAAATTAGTGATATAAACTATCTATGTCCTGTAGGTAAAAGTGATCACCTATTACTAAAATGGAAGTTGACCTCGAGTAATGCCAATAGATTAGACAATAGCTACATAAATGACAGATTAAATTATAGTAAAGCTGATTATGTATCCTTGAAAAGATATTTAGAGGGAGTAGATTGGGATCTTATTTTGAAGGAACGGGACGTACAAGGTAAATATAGTAGATTCCTCAAAATTTATAGAGTGGGAACCATATGTTTGTCCCAAGATATAAAACTGGAAATTTTACTAAGCAGAAAGATTGGTTTAATTTGAAATGCAAAAGAGCTTTGGGTAGGCGTGATGCAGCTTGGGCTAGATTAAGAAGAAGGAACACTGAGAGTAATCGGAATAATATAAACAGGAGAGGAATAGATATGTTAACATAATTAGGCAAGGTAAAATGAACTATGAGAAGAACATAGTAAATAAATGTGAAAGTGACCCTAGATTATTTTATAAATATATAAACAGTAAGTTGAAGGTAAAGAAACAAATTACTAAATTAAGAGTTAATGCTAGGACGTATGAAAATGTATGGGACATGTGTGAGGTAATGAATAACAAATTGGGGTCAGTTTTTACTAGAGAGGAAGGTTTTGACGAACCACAGGCGGGAGTACTGGAGAGTGGTCTTAGTAAGATTGAAATAACTAGAGATGAGCTGTTATCTGCGATGAGAAGGACTTGAAGTAAGGAAAGCTATGGGACCGGATGAAGTGTCTGCCTGGGTTTTAAAGGAGTGTGCAGAGCAATTAGTGGAGCCAGTGAGGGACATAATTCAAGCTTCCGTAGATAAAGGACAGGTTCCTGTTGAATGGAAAAGAGCTAATATCATTCCGATATACAAGAATGGAAACCCTGAGGACCCTCTAAACTATAGACCAGTTTCACTTACTAGTATTGTATGCAAGATTTGTGAAAAGCTAATTAGGAAGAGATGGATGAAAATGTTGGAGAGAAAGAAAATAATAACCCCAAAGCAATTTGGATTCAGAGAAGGGACATCTTGTGTTACCAGTTTGCTATGTTATTACAGTAGGGTGATAGATGTACTCCAAGAAAGAGGCGGATGGGTGGACTGCGTCTACTTAGACCTTTCCAAAGCATTCGATAAGGTACCACATAAGAGATTGTTATCTAAGCTTGAGACGCTAGGATGTGTCAGGGGGAGTTTGCTGAAATGGATGGAGAGCTACTTAACAGATAGGGAAATGAGGACCAACATTAGAGGAACTTACTCATCGTGGCGGAAAGTTGAGAGTGGTGTGCCGCAGGGATCTGTGTTGGCACCTCTCATGTTCCTTATGTACGTGAATGACCTGCCGATAGGCATAAACTCTTACATGTCAATGTTGCAGATGACGTAAAAATTATGAGACAAATAACAAATAAAAGTAGTTGTGAGGAGCTGCAAGGGGATTTAGATAAAATATACGAATGGAGCACCAAGTGGAAAATGAAATTTAATATAAGTAAATGTCATGTGTTAAATATGGGAAGAAGTGTGAATAGATCAAATTGGGAGTACAGGATGGGAGATAATAAAATTAGCAAGGCCGAAAAAGAAAAAGATTTAGGGTTGATTATACAAGATAATTTGTCGCCAGAGAAACATATTAACAAGCTCTTTAGCGGAATGTATGCAATGGCCGGGAATATGAAAGTTGCTCTGAACTATTTGGATGAGACCATGGTAGCGAAAATTATGAGAGTATGATTAGACCAAGATTGGAGTATGCAGCAGTGGTGTGGTCCCCGCATCTAAAGAAGCATATTCACAAGTTAGAAAGAATCCAGAGAGCAGTCACTAGATTGGTTCCAAGTCTCAGAGAACTGCCATATGAAGGGAGGCTAGACAAATTAAATCTACCGAGTCTAAAAGAGAGGAGAGAGAGGGGAGACATGATAATGATGTACAAATGTACCCGGGGGCTGGAGAGGCTGGATAGGGAGGATATATTAATTATGGATACAGGAATAACTAGAGGCCACAGCTACAAAGTAAAAAGACCTACCTGCAAGAACGATATCAGGAAGTTTAGCTTCCCCTATAGATGTATTGACAAATGGAATGGGCTGGAGGAGGAGGTGGTAGGGGCAAGGAACATCCATATTTTCAAGAAAAAATTGGATAAAAAGTAGACTGAGAGACGGGACAACACGAGCTTAGCTCAACTCCTGTAAACTACAATTAGGTAAATACAATTAGGTAAATACACTCACACACTCAGGGGTCTAAATGTGGCCAAATTGCACTTTTTCATTGACCGTGAATGAACATCAACGAGACATAGGTCTACTTGTTTGGACGTCCCTCTGACTCCCTCACTGGAGTGACTCGTGCTTGTGCGGTGGGCCAGTGGGCCAACCCTTTAGTAGAGGGTGCCAGTGGGGGGCGAAGGAGAGAGGGAAATCGACACTCCTTTATTTCTCTCTCCTCCCCCACTTCGCAAATCGGTAATTTGTGGGTTATTTCGCATATTTCTTTGTTACTATGCATCTTATATGCATTCATGTGCTTTGTGGTGATATAATATTGATATATATGAGAGATATAAGTGCTATTGCGTATTTTCCCCCACCTTTCCTCCCCCCCCCTCGCAAACTAGCTAGGCAGGGGAAGGGTGGCGGGGTTTACTTTTTACCAACAAATGTGCAATTCTCGACCATTGTAACTTCACTGCGGCGCGATATTTTAAAGAAAATATATATAGAGTCGGATGTTGGTTGGTATTCACTACACGTTGATGTCGTTTTCGTAGCTATTTGGAAATGTTGCCAAAAATGGCTTAGGATTTGGGCAAAGTCTTTCACAATTTATTTTCTCTATAGAGTACAATGTAGGCCCACTATCAGCATGCAACTACTTTAGTTTAAGCTAGAAGTATAAGTGGTATAAATATTATCTACTAATAACAAATTACTCGCATATTAATACAAAAAAACAGACGTTCGTCTGCACTGGACTGGGGTGCGTCTACTTAGGGTTTGGTGGTCATAAGGAGACGCACTTGATATTGGACCTCTTATCTCGGAAAATACTTGAAATATATCAAACATTGACACATCCATTAAAGAATAACCATTTGGTAATATATCAAGTGAGTTTCAAGTTAAAAGAATGAATGAGCTTGACACACTGATTTTTTTCTTGAAAACTTTCACACTTTTTGCGTTTCCTTTGGTGCCTCTACCCTATATGGCTTTCCTTCCTTTCCCTTCGGTTTGTCAAACCCGTAATTGATTATTGAGTATTGATTTATTTCACCATTGTAACGATTCTTACATCACTGAACAGTGCTTATGTGCATTGATTCGGATGCCTGAAAACTATCGATCATTTAGCTTGGGCTGTGCTTGCAACACAGTGTCCCAGGCAGACTGGCTGTGAGGGTATCTTGTTGTATGTTACAGGACCCTCCAACTATCGTCCAATTGCTCTTATCTCTTGTCTTTCTAAAGTTTTTGAAACTATTCTTGCTTCCAAATTTCTTAAGCATTTCTCTTCTCATAATCTGCTCTCAGATCGCCAGTATGGCTTCCTGAAGGGTCGCTCTACTGTTGATCTTCTTTCATATCTTACTAACTCTTGGTCATCCTCCTTTCGGGACTTCGGTGAGACTTTTTCTATTGCACTAGACATATCGAAAGCCTTCGATAGAGTCTGCAATCTTTAATTTCTAAACTACCCTCCTTCGGTTTCTATCCCTCCATCTGTGCCTTTGTCTCTAATTTCCTTTCCGGCCGTTCCATAGCCGCGTTCGTGGACGGCCATTGTTCACTTCCTCACTCTATAACTCCGGTGTTCCTCAGGCTCTGTCCTATCTCCTATTCTCTTTCTAATTTTTAAATGATCTCCTTAACTGTACCTTAATTCCCATCCCATACGCAGACGACTCAACCTTGCACTACTCCATTAGTTTTTCAGAACGCCCCAGCCAGCAATCCCTCAACGACAAACGTAATGAAGCCATAGAACTCTTAAATCTGATCTAATACTATTTCCAATTGGGGCAGAGAAAACCTGTTAACTTTAATGCTTCCAAAACCCAATTTCTCCATCTATCTATCCGTCAGGATCTCCCAGCGGACTATCCCTTATTCTTCAACAATACAAAATCAACCCTTCATCTTCTCTCAATATTCTTGGTGTCTCTTTTTCTTCTGCTCTCATTTGGAAGGACCATATTACCAGTCTTGCTAAGGCAGCATCCCAGAAGCTGGGTGTGCTCAACCGCCTTAGGGGGATCTTTTCCCCTGCACAGCTTCTTGCTCTGTACAGGGGCATAGGGCGCCCTTGTATTGAGTATTTTCACATGTGTGGGGAGGTTCCTCTCACACTGCTCTCCTAGACAAGTTGAAAGGAAGGCCTTTCGTATCATTAACTCCCGTCCACTCACCAACTCTCTCTCTTCCGCCGCAATGTGCATCTCTCGCTATTCTATCGCTACTATAATCAGTGTTCCTCAGAGCTATCCCGTGCATACCACCTCCTTTACGTAGGGCACGTGGTACCCGTCTTGCAACTCAATCCCACCCCTACTCTGTGCAACTCTCCAACCCAAGAGTGAAACGTTACTCTCAAACTTTCTTCTACTCAACAGCTGAGCTCTGGAACTCTCTCCCAGAATCAGTCTTTCCCTCTTCCTATGACTTAAATTGCTTCAAACTCCGTGTGTCCAGGCATTTTGGCTCGAACGTCCCTTGATTTTGGCCCTGTCACTCTTTCAACTATGGGGGAGGCACTCGCTATAGGCAGTTATGCCTTTTGCCTCCCTCAATCACATAGAAAAAAAAAAAAAAAAAAAAAAAGGATGTGGACCACCCACCAAAGTTGTCTCTTGCACGGTTTTAAGTGGTTTTTAAGCTGCTTTAACAGCGGATCCTTTTTTTAGGACGCCTGGGCTGCATGGTGCAAACCCTCCACACATCCTTGTATAAGGACTCCTGGGCGTGATGGGTTAAGACACCCAGCCCATGCGTACTTTCAAAAGTATCCTCAGACATCGAGGCGGTTGCTCGAGCATACTGTTAAAAGGCCCGGGCTATAATTCGTCCTAAAACCAATTAGAACCACGCAAGAGAAAGCTTTGTTGTCATTGTGGGCGGTCCACGAAACACATAACAATATACCCTCGGAGTCAGTCTACCTGCTGACTTTAGTTGCTAGCACAGCCCAAGTTAATTGATCGATAGTTTTCGGCTGTCCAAATCAATGTAAGCAAGCAGTGTTCAGTTACATAAGCAAATAATCAATATAATTAATTATCCATAATCCAAAATCAATAATTAATAGTTGCACGTTCTAACAAATACACATACGTAACTGTATGTGTCACATAGGCCAAAGCTATCTTCGTATTTTCACCATCAAACCTTGGTGTAGAATGTTCTAGTTTTCACTATTTTCAAGATAATAGCGAGTGCTGCATCCTGATATATTTCACATCAGTTAGGCCATTTGTGAAAATCACAAAATTGCTGAAAACCTTCAAACACAGGTAACGCAAAGGTTTAAAAAAAACCCCGTCGTGGTATAGGGTTCACGATAGCTACAGTAAAGGAACATATAGGTGTCTCGTACTGAAAGGTTAAGCGTTTTCCTTTTCTCTTTTATTTACTGACTCCTACTGATCCTTCATAAACAGAATAACATCCTCTAATGATAGCCAGAATATAAATAAAAGAAAGGCATAAATGTACCAAAAGGTTTATAAACACCGTGATTGTGCATGAAAACCATAACATTCTAACAAATGCACATCTAAATTTTAATCCAATGTCGTAGTCAATATTGCTTGAAAAAAAAAAAGCAAATAAATAAAAAAAAAAAATCTTGTCCTATTAACAATGTGAAATATTTATAAAAAACATTATTGTCGAGAGAGAGAGAGAGAGAGAGAGAGAGAGAGAGAGAGAGAGAGAGAGAGAGAGAGAGAGAGAGAGGAGAAGAGAGAGACCAACAAGAGAGAGATAGAGAGAAAGAGAGAGAAGATCGAGAGAGAAGAGAGAGAGAGAGAGAGAAGAGAGAGAGAGAGAGAGAGAGAGGGGAGGAGAGAAGAGCAACCAATACAAAACTTATAAAAGACCAATACAATCACCTATCAATCATCGCCTGTTGTAAAGAATGAAGTATCCCAGGCGATGGAGATGTATCATGGAGGTAGAATCCTCTGGGAATTTCTGTAATAAATACTGTAGATAGATATACCTAGAAAAAGAGATTGGTAGATAGAGATGGATAGCTAGAAAGATATATATAGAGTACAATACAATACAAATCTTATAAAATAATTAAATAATCACCCATCTCTAATCTTAGTCATAGAGAATATGATAGTATCCCGGACGATACAAAAGATGTACAATAGGTGAGGAGTCCTCTGGCAAGTTTGTGTGATAGAGAGAAATGGAGAGAGGGAGAGAAAGCGACAGATATAAAGTACAATGCAATACAAAACTTATAAAAGAATAAAACAAACACCCATCATTAATCCTTATTGTAAAGAATATCATAGTGTCCCGGACGATAGAGAAGGTGTATGATAGGCGTGGAATCCTCCGGGAAGTCGTGCGAGGCGACGGCATTGCCTTCCCCACGGTCCAGGTACATGACGCGCACACCCACACCCAGTTCGTCAGTCAGTGCAACTATGTGTAAGTGGTCGCACTCGTGGAACATTGGCTCAACTTCCTGGAATGATTAAGAGAATGGGGTTCTGGGTTAGTTATAAGATCCAGTTAATTGAGAGAGGTTCTATATATTTGTCTGTATTAACTTGGCTGAAAGGTAAATATCCCCCTTCTTAACCTATAAACGGCGATGTTACTCTCGCAATATTGTAGTGGACGACGGCGACCTTCCTTCCAGTATCTTGCACTTAACCCACTGAGCAACAGGGAATATAATATAAATGTACACTCCAGGATTCAAGTATAAACGATGGTGAAATAAACATTCAAGGTCTCAATATGGTTAGGAATGATCGCAATAGACATGGGGGAGGAGTATGTCTGTATGTAAAAAAACAACATCACACACACAACTAGGACCGACCTCCATGTAGAAAATCACGAAGCTTTGTGGATCGACCTACACCTGCCGAGGACAAGACCCATCACAATTGGGGTATGCTATAGGCCACCAGACGACACAAAATTCTTGACCAAATTTGAACGAACTTTGTCATCGCTAGACCCTCGGAATTAATCCATCATACTAGGGGATTTTAACCTGTGTTACAAACAACGAAATAATAGGCTTGTACGAGAATATAGGCATATACTGACAATGTACATCACAAACAACTCATCACAACCCCCACACGTATCTCTGAGAACACTGCCACAATATTAGACCACATAAACTGTAACAGAGAGGACAAAATATCCCAATCAGGGGTTATACAGACTGGGATAAGTGATCACTTCGTCACATATTGCACACGGAAAACCACAAAAATTACCCTAGAGAATCACAAGGTTATCAAAACAAGGTCACTCAGAAACTACAATAAAGAAACATTTCTGGAAATTTTATGGAATACAGACTGGTCTCCAGTGTTTGGAAGTACAAACGTTAATGACGCATGGGTTGGCTTCAGAACCATCATCACAAACATCCTAGACGAAATAGCTCCTCTGAAAGACATACGAATTAAAGCAAGGTCAGACCCATGGATCAACAATGACATACTACACCATCTGGAACACAGAGACAATCTGTTAAAAAGGCTAGCGAAACATAGACAGGATCAAGGTCTGAAACATGAGTTCAACAGGGCCAGGAATAAACTAAGTAGGAAAATGAAATCAGCGAAAACTAATTATTTTCACAATAAGGCAGAGGAATATCAGAATAACCCAAGAAACTATGGAGGCACCTAAAAACAACAGGCTACAGCAACAAGACAAGGGATTCGTCTAACACTAATATTGCTCTCAAAATTAATGATCAGGTTTGCCACGATAAACGACAAATTTCAACCTACTTCAACTCCTTCTTCACTTCCATAGCAAACACACTTGCACAGAACCTACCTCAACCTCTCAATAAATACACGACAACAACAGCCACCTTTCGTAATTTCTATAGAGATAAAGACATACACCCGAACACATATGATTGCAAAATGTTACACCAAAATACACTTTTGACGAGCTGTCTAACCTAAATGTACATAAAAGCACAGGACCAGACAAAATTCCTGCGAAATTTCTACGAGATGGAGCCATTGGTATAGCAGGCCCCCTAACCAACATCATCAACTTGTCAATTAACACCAACACTGTACCTGCTGAACTGAAGGAAGCTATTGTAACCCCTCTATTCAAGAAAGGAAATAAACTAGAAGTTGGCAACTACAGACCAGTTAGCATATTATGTATTGTATCTAAAATCCTTGAAAGAGCAGTATACACCCAAATTGAACACTACCTCAAACAAAATGATCTATTCTATAAGTTTCAATCAGGTTTCAGATGCATGTACTCGACAGACTCCTGTCTCATCCACTTAACGGATCACATTCGTAAAGAAATGTCTAAAGGTAACTACACCGGTATGGTTCTTCTTGATCTACAAAAAGCGTTTGACAAAGTAGACCATGATATCCTATGTAATAAACTACAAGCAATGGGCATAGGGTCTGTGAACTGGTTTAATCTTATCTTAGTGGTAGAACCCAAAGAGTCAAAATTGATGATAATATATCTGATCCTATGCCAATTAACTGTGGGGTCCCGCAGGGAAGCATCCTTGGTCCCTTACTCTTTCTCTGTTATGTGAACGACATGGAACTGAGCGTCTCATGTAAATTATTACTGTATGCAGACGACAGCGTGCTTCTGGTTTCAGGAAAAGACCCAATAAGTATTGCCGCTTCACTTTCCAAAGAACTAGAATCATGTAGTGAATGGCTAGTGGACAATAGACTATCTCTTCACCTGGGCAAGACGGAAGCCATCTTATGTGGAACAAAACGCAAACTGAAAGACATTGTGGGCTTCTCGGTCAACTGTAATGATATTCCTATAACAACAGTGTCAGGGCGGGTGCCCAACCCCGAAAGGGGTTGAAATAGGGGAGCTATCCCCCCGCCAAAGGCGGCTTTCTAGGGCCTTTTCTAGCTGATGCTGAGAGGATTGGGTTCTAGTCATGTGGTGATGGGCTGGTCTATCAGAGTGAGAGCTGAGCAATCTCTGCCATACCCATAGCTTACTCTGACTTTTCCTTTAACTTATATATTTTCTAGATCTCAAGTGACGGCGTCTCTTCCGTGGATTGACCTCCCAATCTACCAAGATTGGAAGCCAAAGCGTCACATTTTTCCCTTGCCCCTCAACTTTCTCTTCATAATTGCTGAGGGGCACAGGGCCCTGGGTGGGGCTTGGTTTCCCGGGCCGCACCCTCCTCAGCCCGCCATGGAGTGGCTTCGGTCACCCAGGCTTTATTGTGGTCGGCGGGGAGGGTTCTGTGGGGGCACTCGGTTATGGCCTTGGAATTGCTCGGGCCTTGGGGCTGTTCGGCCAGGCAGCTTGGGGAACAACAACAACAACACAACAACAACAACAACAAACACAACTACAACCAACAACAACAACAACAACAACAACAACAACAACAACAACAACAACAACAACAACAACAACAACAACAACAACAACAACAACAACAACAACAACAACAACAACACAAACAACAACAACAACAACAACAACAACAACAACAACAAGTGTCACAAGTTAAATATCTCGGACTAAAACTGGACGCGAGTTTGTCAGGTGAAACAATTTTGGAATCTATCCTGAGTAAGTGTGGAGCACGTATAAAATACCTGTATAGACAGGTGGGATGCTTGCCCGCGGCGACCAAAGAGACCCTCTGCCAAGCGCTTGTTCAATGTCATTTTGACTATTCTGTGTCATCCTGGTACTCTGCATCATCTAAATCAGCACAGCACAAACTTCAGGCCACTCAAAATAAAATGGTTAGGTTCATGCTGAACCTAGGACCCAGATCACATGTTGGCCAGGAACAACTTCAGTCACTAGGTATGCTTAATGTCTCTGACAGGGCCAAACAAATCAGGCTCACTAATGCCTTCAAAATTTTCTATGACAGAGCTCCAGAGTATCTAAAGAATTATTTTGTTAAAGCAAATGAGAGGAGTGGACATAATACAAGAAACAGGATGTTTAATTTTAAGGTCCCGAGAATCCAAGGACAGGGTAAGCAAACATTCTTCTTCACTGCCATCAAAGACTGGAACGACCTACCCCAGTCAGTCCGTGAAAAGAGAACACTGTATTCCTTCAGGCGTAGCCTGAAGGAACACCTGAACCGGACAGCTGCGAGAAGGGAGCACCAAGCTTATGTCTACTACTAAATACGACATAAGAGATAGACAAACCAAACTGAAATTATTACTGATTACGGATTACTGATATTTACTATAGGATGTAAGGTATCTTAAAATAACCCCCTAGAAATACTTTCTCTAAAGTATCTATTTCTTTATCCTCCCAATTCCCCAGCTAACCTAATCCCACAAGGACCCCAATGGAAATACACCTAACGGCCTTATTGGGCTATCCTTAGTTGGAATTATGCAAGGCTGGTACATGTCATATTTGTAACATACTGTACTATGTGGTACCAACTCTGTAAATTGCTAACTGAATAAATATTATTATTATTATTATTATGACCAGCAGGTTGTCCAAAAAAAAAAAAAAAAAAAAAAAAAAAAATGGAATGGGTTAGAAATGAAGGAAAACCACAAAAAAACGATCCCGTAGGTCATTAACCTATAAAAAGAGAGCTGTGTGTAGTGAACACCACAGTTCTGGGCGGCAATATTAGGCTCCAATCCTGCATATAATCGTCATTATACGATAAATATCGTCATTACTTATTCATATGTGCCTATTTTACCTTAAATATGAAGATAGTAACCTGTAACAACAATAAAACAAGTGGGAATATCGTTTTTATGGTCAAAATCGCGAATAATAGTCGGCCGCTCCATTCTTGAGTTGTGAGCCAGCAGCGACGTACACCCTCTCTCTCTGGAGCCTACAGCCACACTGAACCTCCCCTCCCTCATTCTCTCCACTCCATACGCTCGGTAGCAACAACACCCCACTCTAGAGCCGGGTTGCAGATATTGGCATGATTAATACACCAATAAAGATGGTAATAAGAGGAAAAATAGGTAATAATTGAAGGGGGGGATATTGACACATGTGGATAAGTGATATGAGGTATGGAGATTTTTTTTTTTTTTTTTTTTTTAACCTTTTCGCTGCGGGTGACGTTCTGGAATGTTTTGGCAAGTTACAGCAATTTCCTGGCTTTGAAAGCCTGTAAAAAACGTAAAAATCGAGTGACAGTGGGCAGGAGCGTGAGGGGCCCACCTCCGACCCTCAGAGCACCCAGCAGCTCACTGAGCTAGGCTGTGTCTCGCGCGTGTCTCTCTCTCTCTCTCATAAGTGCAGCCAAGCGAGCGAGTGTTACATAATAGCGGGGTTCCCGCGTTTCACTGGGATCACTGCGGGTGAACCAGACCACGTATACGGTCCGTTCTGGTGTCATTTTGAAGCTATTTTCGCCTAGTTTTCGGCAGAATACACTTCATTTAATGCAGATGCTTGATTTATCATTCAGGAGTGCCTGAATATGCCCTAAATAGCCCAAACAAGGCTGCAGCCAAAGGGTTAAGTGCTACTGGGGCCTTTTTTTTTTTTCTTTTTTCTTTTTTTTTAGGCCTTCCCTCTTAACCCTCCAGACCCGGTTGGGCTCTGAGGCATCCATAAAAAACACCCCCACGGAACCCGGAAGGGCTCTGAGGCTCGCATCTCTGACCACAAGAAGGAGAGCGTCGCTTGTTCGTGTATGCCTGTATATTATTGATAAGTAGTCAAAAGTAGTGTAGCTTTGCGCAGTGGCAGTATCGTAACCAATGAGGATAAGGCTCTGCACCAAGGCTACAAACAAAAATTGGTTAAAGTTTTCGCCATACTTAACATCTTCCGCACACCTCGGTTGGGCTACCCCCAAAGGGTAGCCAAGTCTCACCCCACCTGCCCGTGGTATCCTCGCAGACACCCATAGTTTCCTTTTTCCATATCTTACTCTTTCATTTTGGGTGACACAAACAGGGGCGGCGCTACCTGGGGCCTGTCCCAGGTAGTTTTAATTTTTTTTTTTTTTTTTTTTTTTGTAATAAATATCTTATTCTGTTAACCAAAACCACTGCCATCTCAGCCCATTGCCACCATGAGTTTATGCCCTAAGTGCGACTCCCGGGTCACCAGTAGGGGGTTCAAGTGTGCCAGATGCTGTTCTTGGTACCACCCCCTATGCTCTGGACTTCCTGAGAGTCTCTGTAAGGACTATGCGTTATTCCAAAAAATTCATACATTCGGATGGAGGTGGTTCTGTCACAACTGCCCCTCAGATGTCGAGAACGCATTGGTCAGCTCGCAGGCCACAGCGGATCTGAAGGACGCCATAGTGAGTGAAGTCTCTGGCGCCCTTGCTGCTGTGGCAAGTCAGATTGAAAAAATGGGAGACCGGATTACCAACCTTGAAACTAACGCTGCCACACCAGACATTCCCTCATTCGCCAGAAAGGTCCAGCAAACGTTAGAAGACACAAAAAAGGAGCCTACCAAGTGCACCACACAGGTGGTGGATGGTGGGAAGATAAAAACTGTCTGGGACCATTAAGTCCTAATAGTTAAGCCCAAAGATAGTACCTCTGAGCCCGCAAGCCAACCTGATACTAAGGCTATTGAGAAAGCTTTGGCTGTAATCCCAATAAATAAATGTACCATAACTGAATCAGGTGCTTTAGTAGTACGACTTCCATCAAAGAGAGCCAAAGAGGACGAAGGGAAGGCCATCAACCAGTGTCTCGGGACTGACAGCATCTTCAGTGTGTCAGAACCTAAGAAGATGCTACCAAAAATGACCCTGGTTGGTATCTCTACTGATACTGATGACGACGAGATCATCCCCAGCATCCTAAGCAAGAATCCAAGCATAAAGTCTCTGTTTGACGAGGGCCTAACTCTAAATTTAGTGTTCACTAAGCAGAAAAAGGATGCACATACAAAAACAGCAGTAGTAAATATGTCTCCTGAAATACGCTCTTCAATTGTCAATGAGGGCAACTCTGTGTATGTTGGACTCACTAAATGTCGTGCTTATGATCGATTCTGGGTGACACAATGTTACCATTGTCAGGGCTTTGGTCATACTTCTGACAGGTGTACCCGGATAGGTGATGACCCTAAATGTAGTTTCTGCGCTGGTACTCACAGTTCAAAAGGCTGCACAAATATAGCTTCCCCTAAATGCATAAATTATGTAAACTCATCATCAGTCACAGAGCCACCAACTCATTTTGCTTCAAGTAGAAATTGTCCTCTTATGAGAGCCCAAAGAAATAGACTTATCGAAAACACCAATTTTGTGAGTTCAAAAAACTGAAAAACGTCCCAAGGAGCCAGTTGAAACTGGGCATGCTAAATGATTGTTCCATGCGCAACAAGATGGACTACATTGGTGAGGTCTTGGATGGGCTCGGTCTCGATATATTTTGCCTCACTGAGACCTGGTTGTTTGAGTCATATCTAAATATTATTCAAGCTGCATTGCCTAAAACTCATTCAATAATAAGTGTTCCTAGGTCTTGTAGTGATCATCCGGGTGGTGGAGTAGCGTTTTTATACTCTACGTCACTAGTAAATATCTCTCAGATAAGTCATAACCCAGCCCCTCTTTTTTATGAACTGTTGGAATTGGAAATAAAAGTTTGTCAACAAATCCTAAGAATAGTAGTTATTTACAGGCCTGGCCATCGAGGAACAGATAGAGGTTTTATGGATGAGTTTGGACAGTTTCTTGAAGAGTTTTCGGCCAAAACTGGAAGACTCTTGATATGTGGAGACTTTAATTACTGGATCAAACAACCCTCATCTGAAGCCATTTTCCTCCGAGTTCCTTGAATTGACTGACCAGAATAATTTTGTAAATCACGTGTCCAACCCAACTCATATCTCAGGACACACCCTTGACTTAGTTCTGTCTCCCACCGGTTGTGATGGTCTTCTGGATGTTGAGGTGGAGGTTCTGAACTCTTCTATTTTTGATCATTCTCTGATTACTTTCGGCTTTGATTTCCCTAAGCCGCCCATATACGAGAGAGTGATCAGGTTTAGAAACTACAGAAATAATGACCAGAATATTGCTTGCAATGAAATAAGACTGCACCTTGCAAGTATTGATACTTCCAATCTTTCTTCAGACGAGCTGGTGGAGGTACACAATGGCGCACTTAAGTCTGTGTTTGATAATCACTATCCGGAGGTAGAAAAGAGAATCATAGTGCGAGATGACTCACCATGGTACAGCCCTCGAGTCAAATTTCTTAGAAGAGAGCATAGAAGAGCCGAACGTAAATGTCGGAAAAATAAAACTGACATCACATGGCTGCAATACATGTTGGCAAAAAGAGCCCGTAGTCCACACAATCAAAGGCGAAAAGAAAGCATATTATCAGGGGAAAGTCGAGTCATGTGGTGGTGATCAGAGAAAGCTGGCTTCGGTTGTCAGTAGCTTACTTGGAAAAAGACATGTGAACTCAAGACCTTCTGCATCTGATGCGGAGTTGGCTGCAGACTTTGTCACATTTTTTACTAGCAAGATAACTCGTATGAGACATGAACTGGATGAAGGCCCCTCTAATGAAGAATATTCAATTGTACCCCAACCACGACATACTCCTAATAGTGTCCTCTCATCATTCCATCCGGTGGAGGCTGATGTTGTTTCATCATATATAAGAAACCTTAATAAAACATTTTGTCAATTGGATCCTATAAACGTTTCCAAACTCCTGGTGTATATGATCATGCAGTGGAACTTATTTCCAAAATAGTTAACAAATCTTGCTCCGAAGGCAGCTTCCCAGTGTCTGAAAAACATGCCTTGCTCTGACCTATCCTTAAGAAACCTGGACTTGATGTATAGAACATCTCGAACTACCGTCCTGTCTCCAACTTGTCTTTTTTATCAAAGATATTAGAGCGTGCCATACTTGATCAACTGCTGCCGCTACTTCAACAAAATGAAACTATTCCTATTTTTCAGTCTGCTTATCGGCAGTATCATTCGACTGAGACAGCATTGATCAGAATACATAATGATTTAGTCAAGAACACTTGTGACGGTGAGATCTCATTGTTGGTTTTACTTGATCTCTCTGCAGCCTTCAACACGGTGGATCATGAGCTGCTATTGAGTGATCTTTATGACTGTGGTGTGCATGACTCTGCTCTCTTGCTTCTCAGGTCATACTTGTCAGGTAGATCCCAGAGTGTGATGATGAATCGGATAGTCTCGGACTCGGCACCCCTGCTGTATGGCGTTCCGCAGGGATCAGTGTTGGGTCCTGTCCTGTTCACGATATACACTAGTGGCTTGTCTCTTCTGCTTCGTGCACATGGTGTCACCTATCATTTCTATGCTGATGACACCCAGATTTACGTGAGGATCACAGGTATAGCTGATACACAGAGGAAGGTGGAAATGCTGATGACCGATATCAAGAAGTGGATGAGGAAAAGAAAACTTAAACTAAATGATAACAAAACTGAAATTCTCATCATCCGAGGAAACAGAAGGGCTACCGACGCAGTAAATGCCCTCTCCATCGATACGGGTGACTCACAGCTGCAACCAGTAAACTCTGTTCGAAATCTGTGAGTTTATCTGAACTCAAGACTGGATTTTAAGGAGCACGTAAATCAGATTGTCAAAAGTTGCTACCTACATATCAGAAATCTCTACTTGGTGAGTCAGTTTATACCTAGACATTGCCTTCTGACACTGGTCCACTCATTGATATTCTCTCGTGTTGATTATTGCAATGCCTTATTCGTGGGTCTTCCAAATTACATATTAACCCTCCAACCCCGGCTAGGGTAGATCGTGACTGTACTCTGTGTCCGGGGGTTTTGAGGAATTTTGGTCCATGTTGATTCACCTGTTACTCCTGAAATACATGACACAAAGTTATAAAAAAAAAAAAAAAAATGTTGCACAAACCTTCATGTGTAGAATGCCGTTGAGTAGAGGTCTCTAGCCCAAGTGATTGCATAATGGCGAGCGCGGGAAGTGGAGTGATTTTTATGCGGGAAAATCTTCCCGCGTTCGGATGCGTCGCCTTGGCCCAGGCCCCGGCTTGGCTAACCTACTGCGCACTTAGCCACTCGTCGCGCCAGAGTTTTTACCTCCCGGAGGCGATTTTATTTATTGATAGTGATATTATTATAGTTATTTGGAGTCCAATTATATAAAATATGTGTATTAGGCTATCATTGTCACTAATATTTCACATTTTCACTCGATACCGTAGTTTTTATGAGTAATTGAGGCTGGTTATTGTTATATTAGGCAGTGATTATTCGTTATCACAGGTGTTTATTATACTTTGGCCATCTAATATTAGTTCGTGTGTCACTTTCACTTTGGTAAATATGCTTGAGAGAGTCACTGTCACTGATAATGCTCATTTTCACTTGATACGGTACATTTTATTAGTAATTGAGGTAGGTTATTGTTATATTAGGCAGTGATTATTCGTTATCACAGGTGTTTATTATACTTTGGCCATCTAATATTACTTCGTGTGTCACTTTCACTTTGGTAAATATGCTTGAGAGAGTGTCACTGTCACTGATAATGCTCATTTTCACTGATACGGTACATTTTATTAGTAATTGAGGTAGGTTATTGTTATATTAGGCAGTGATTATTCGTTATCACAGGTGTTTATTATACTTTGGCCATCTAATATTACTTCGTGTGTCACTTTCACTTTGGTAAATATGCTTGAGAGAGTGTCACTGTCACTGATAATGCTAATTTTCACTTGATACGGTACATTTTATTAGTAATTGAGGTAGGTTATTGTTATATTAGGCACTGATTATTCGTTATCACAGGTGTTTATTATACTTTGGCCATCTAATATTATGTCATGTGTCACTTTCACTTAGTTATATGCTTTGTAAACGTTTTATATACAATTTATTGTGTCTTTTTTCACTTATTTATATATGTTTTCATAATACATGACTTTTTTATCACAATACATTGTTTTATTTCCACTTGTTGCCTATATACATACATATTGTCAGTCTTTGGTACTTTCACTATGATTATTAGTTAGTACTCCTGCTTGGTGTGGTATTCAGCAAAGCACGGTATAGCACATAGTGACAGCTGGCACTCCACACACTGCATGGTGGTCTTTTTCTGCTTCCTCGGCCTCACCTGGCTGTTCCAGCAGACATGGCACCGCCTTCTGCTAATGGTGACTCCATCTCGTTCCAGAGGCAGGTAACCAAGCTTGTGCACATTTAGATACTGTGCACACTGCATACGGTCCTGAACGGGGCGCCCAGGTTGTGCCACTGCCCTCTGTGGCGTAGCATACCTGTCCAGGAGCTCCACCAACACCTGTTTTTGGAACCTCCGCAGGCTACTGAACTTCCTGGGTGTGCGCGGATTCCGAAGCCTGTAGATATTGTAGGCATTCAGCATTGACATGTCCACCATGTGCAGAAAGCACTTTTTGTACCATCTGCACGAGGTACGCAGACAGTCGATGAAGCCTATCTGCATGTCGGACTTGTCCACCAGCCTCATATTTATGTTGTAGTCCATTACAGCATCGGGCTTGGTCACCCTGACTTGGGTGCGGCGATCCACCTTGCCAGTCTCAACCATTTCCCCCTTGTGGACGGTGCTCAGGAGGTTGACCTTCCGCTGGTCGTGCCAGTGAATAGCCAGAATGGGTCCCGACTTCTTCTTGAAGACATCGCCTTTTTTGGTTTTAGGAGGGAAAGTTGGCATGCCCTTCCTTTTCGCTCTAACTGTGCCTACAGTCCCCGTCTTGCGCTGATGGAGGTACTTTGAGAGAGTGGGGGACGTGTAGTAGTTGTCCGTGTAGAGGACGTGATTCTTCTGGAAGTACCGGTTCATCATGGCTTGAACCACTGCTCCGCCAAAGCCAATGAGGGGGTCTATTTCCACGTCCCCTTCCTTCCCGCTGTAGACCAGGAAGTCCAGGGCATAGCCAGTTTGGCAATCGCACAGCACAAAGAACTTTATACCAAAGCGATGTCTCTTTGAGGGGATGTACTGCCTGAAGCTCAGCTTTCCCCGGAACAGCACAAGAGACTCGTCAATACAGACGTTGCAGAAGGGCGTGAAGTATGACGTGAAACGTTCTCGCATCATCTCGTACAACGTCCTAATCTTCCACAGCTTGTCAGAGAGATGCATGTCGGTGTTGGTGACAAGATGGAGCGCTCCGAGGATGTCGAGGTACCGGTCCCGAGAGATGTATTTCCCGAAGGCAGGGGTGGATATCAGATCTTTGGTGATCCAATAGTCAGCCAACCTGTGCTTCTTTACATGAGGCATTAGCATGGTGATTGCCAGGAACACCATGAACTCGGGATGAGTCCCTGGGGTCCACCGCTTCATGTGGCCCTTGGTCACCTTGCCAAAAAAAGTTCACCTGGATTTGGTGGTGCTTGTTTGTCTCTTGTATGACAAACTCAGTAACCTCCTTATCAAAAAATGCCTCAAAAAGCTCATGTGGTGGAGCATTGGGGCCTGCGGGAAAACTTGGGGTAACTCCTGAACCCTCCTGTACCTCATCAAAAGGGGTTACATCAGGGTCATTCACTTCATCAGCAGCCACATCCTGCCAGTTGAAAATATAAAATGGGTCCTGCTGGCGACGCTGACGAGGAGCTGCAGCTGGGGCAGCACGCCCACGAACTTTGGCGGCGCGCACCCTAGGGCGGCCAGGAGCGCGACGGCGCCCAGGCCCAGCCCGGCGGCCAGGGCGGCCAGGAGCACGACGGCCCTGGGCAAAGCGTCTGGGTTGAGGGTCGTCGATGTCCATAAAGTCATCGTCGTTGTCGTCAGAGCCGTCATCTTGCCCTGACGGTGGACCCAGGTAATCATGGCCAGAGTCATCTGTGAGGTGCCCTTCATCTTCAGACCCACCCTCATAATCTCGCGGGGAACGAATGATGCGTGGGCGGCGTGTAGGTCGGCGAGGTGGGGAAGGAGTGGCAGGTGAGCTCTGTCATCTTCATGCAGAGGTTCGGGGCTCCTTGGCCTACGACGATTCGTAGACAGCACTGGTTCAGTGTCTGTAGGTGCAGGTATGGATGCGAGGTCAAAAACATCGTCAGGAACCTCTGTTGTAGGCTGGAGAGGTGGGGTGGACCCTGGGGAAACTTGCGGGGGCGTATGGCTGGGACCGGCAGGGGTGGAAGCCGCGGGAGCCTCGAACAAAGAGCGCCTACTTGTAGCTCCTTTTTTCACATATTTTCTCCCTTTTCCCTTTTCTGTAGTAGTATGTCTCCTCTCGGGGGAAATAGGGGGTAAATAGGCCGAAAGTGGGGGGTCCTCAACCCTAGGCAGTGCTGGTGGTGGTGGGGAAGAATGGCGGGCGCCTGGGGCAACTTGGGTGGCGTGGGTAGATAAGGAAGACAATGGCGGGTCAACCTCACCCTCACGCTCAGCCTCACTGGCACCCTCACGCACTGCTCCCTCACCAAGTTTTAGGGCCTCTTTCCTGGCTGCAGCGGCCGCCTTTTCAAGAACTTGCTTCTTATAAAAGCGTATCTTGAATGGGGATTTAGCTGGCGAAGGGCTAGGTGTCGTGTCACTCAACCTAAACTTGGCAGTCGACCTAGTGCTGTCCCATTCGCTCACTCTCACTACACTCTCATCACCTTGCACAACTATATCACGTTCAGTACTATCATCACTTTCATCGTCATGCTCAAATCCAACAAATTGCGCGTCTCTTTGATGAATTTCGTCTAGATCGTCTAAATTTTCACTATAGTGAGACTGATAAGACTCGGAGCTATCACTGCCCAAGTCATCAACACTATTTTGTCCTTCACCACGTTCATAACTCCTCAAAGCAATTTCAATACCTCCGGGAGTCAACGCATCTTGTACGTGCCTTTGCGTTAGGGCGCGACGAACATGGGCAGGCGTCGAAGGGAGCATGGAATCGGACACAGGGGAATCACTTTTTGGGCTAGTATCCATGATGGCGGCAGGGTAGAGACTGTTTTGGTGGCGTACATGGTGTCTGGTGGCGTCGCCTAGCGACCACGGAACGAAATGTTTACGCGCGCCATTCGAAAGCACATACGCAAGCAATGGTACAATGTTGTACCACCCGGGTTCCTCGGGTCAAAACATAATGGTACACACGTGTACCACCCGGGGTTGAAGGGTTAAAGAAAGTACAATCTGTTCTGAACAGAGCTGCAAGACTCATTTTTGGAATTCCACCAGGAACCCCTACCACTTCTTATCACATCGAACTGCACTGGTTACCAATAAAAGCTAGAATAGAATTGAAGTTGTCTGGTAACTTTCAAGGTCCTCAAATTTGGTGAGCCCGGGTATCTTGCAGAGCTGCTCAGGCGTCCACCGGCACGCCATGGTGTAGTCGTGCGCCATGATGATGACCCCCTGCGTCTTGATGAGCCGTGGGCTTTCCGGCAGTCATCTTTCTTTGAAAGATCATTCCTTTACATGGCTCCAAGGTTATATAACAGACTGCCACTGACCATGAGACAACTAAGTTCTATTGAGTGCTTCAAGAGGCAACTTAAGACTTTTCTCTTTGAAAGAAGCTATGATCTCGAGAGGGGTGTCATCATCGAGGGCTATAGGGTGTAAGCTATTTGCCATTGCTGGTGGCTGGGTGATGCATATAGGTTTTGTGTTTCATTGATTTAAGCGATTCGTGTTTGTTTTTTTGGTTTGGTTTTCGAGCGCCAGTTAATTCTGCGGAAAATTGGCGCTTGTGAGAAATAAGTAACATGCTTATTATTATTATTATTAAAGTGGCTGATTTTGCTACAAAGTTATCTCCACAGAAATCGTCATCACAACTCAACCAGTTGACTTAGAAAGCTCTACTTAACGCCATTCTACAGGCACGAAACACATCTACGCTTGGGGATGCGCGGGAATGCGGAAGCAGTCAAAATAACAAAGATACGGTAGCCTAGGCGTAGAAGTTTTTCGGCCAAAACCCCCAGGTTTCGCTATGGAATACATAGTCGGGTCTGATGGGTTAAGAGCTTTCTTGCCGTCGCCCAGTAAAACCTCTTAAGAGTGTTGTTGTTGTTGTTGTTGTTCCCCAAGCTGCCTGGCCGAACAGCCCCAAGGCCCCGAGCAAGGCCAAGGCCATAACCGTGCGCCCCCACAGAACCCTCACTGCCGACCACAATAAAGCCTGGGTGACCGAAGCCACCCCATGGCTGGGAGCTCAGGAGGGTGCGGAAACGCCCGGGAAACCAAAGCCCCACCCAGGGCCCTGTGCCCCTCAGCAATTATGAAGAGAAAGTTGAGGGGCAAAGGAAAAAAAATGTGAAGCTTTGGCTTCCAATCTAGGTAGACTGGGAGGTCAATCCACGGAAGAGACGCCGTCACTTGAGATCTAGAAAATAAAAAAGTAAAAGGAACAGTCAGAGTAAGCTATGGGTATGGCAGAGATCGCTCAGTTCTCACTCTGATAGACCAGCTCATCACCAGTGTGTTCTTGCCGTTCCCGGGTTAAGGGGTCCTACGGGGCGCCCGAAAGTCGGAATTAAAATGGGAAAATGGGTAGGCAAAAACATGCATCAACACGTTTTTGTGTTCGTGAGGCTGGACTTTGAGGGTTTTAGACCATCATCATTGTTGCGTGGGATACTTACGCGGTTCCCATACAAATCTGAGCCCTCTAGGTGCCATAGGACCGGAGTAATTACCACGACCCACCCTATGAGCTCTGGGGTTTAGCGTTACATACATTGCCGACGCATAAGGTGCATCTCTGGTACTAGAGGGGTTAAGAAAAAAAAATGCACCAGTACCTGGGAAATTGATACAATTAAAATGTAAAATTTGCAAAATAAACAAACCAAACTTGGACAAAGCCAACATAAAGGCAAAATCATTTATCAAAATCGCTATGTGGAAATAACGCTTACTAAAATAAAATTTATGAAATAAAAGAACACAATCCACCACATAGGGTGTACATTACTACATGAGCAAGTTAATCTGTTTCCCAAGCAAACTTATCGCACACATAACAATGCACTATCGTCACGTTCAAGGAATTAGTCAATTTGGTTAGGTGGCATGTCTCCATACCACCACCTCCTCTCCTCCCCTTCCATGTCTCAACCTTCCCCCTCTTCTTTTTTTCTGCTTTCTCCCTCCTCCCTCAAATACCGGTACTTTCAATCCCCCTCCTCTAGCCCTCCACTACCCCTCCCATTTGTGAGAGATAGTCAGTGACAGTCAAGTGTGCCTCGAGCCTTTGAAGAGAGCGGAGGTATACTGCGCCGTCGCCTACCCTTCAATTACACTCCCGTCACAATAATCAATTTTTTCACTGGATAATTTATCTTTAAACCTATTTTTTGGTTCTTCAATTTTTACATGTTCCTTATACAGTAAACTTCCGTTAATCCGAAGGGCAGCGGACCGGCCCTCGTTCGGATTAGTGGATTTTTCGGATTATCGGACTTTACCCCTATGAAACTGTGTATGACGAAAACATTGAGGCATTAGGCCACCCAAATGACACAATGGTGCACACACACATATCATATGTTCATGAAATCACTTCAAAAGTTTACCATTGTCATTGTAGCCTATTACCTACTTCAAAACATTCAGATTAATGGTCAAAGGAATCTGCTGATATAAACGTACACCATATGTCCGCATCGTCTTCTTCTTCTTCTTCCGTCTACTAGCGAGTTTGTCTTGCTCTTGAAGATCAGATCAGATGTGGTTCGGGAAGTAATGCCTTAACAACGGGCGGGTGCCCGACCCCAAAAGGGGTTGAAATACGGGAGCTATCCCCCCGCCAAAGGCGGCTTTCTAGGGCCTTTCCTAGCTGATACCGAGAGGATTGGGTTCTAGTCATGTGGTGATGGGCTGGTCTATCAGAGTGAGAACTGAGCAATCTCTGCCATACCCATAGCTTACTCTGACTGTTCCTTTAACTTATATATTTTCTAGATCTCAAGTGACGGCATCTTTTTCGTGGATTGACCTCCCAATCTACCAAGATTGGAAGCCAAAGCGTCACATTTTTCCCTTGCCCCTCAACTTTCTCTTCATAATTGCTGAGGGGCACAGGGCCCTGGGTGGGGCTTTGGTTTCCCGGGCGTTTCCGCACCCTCCTCAGCTCCCCGCCATGGAGTGGCTTCGGTCACCCAGGCTTTATTGTGGTCGGCGGGGAGGGTTCTGTGGGGGCGCTCGGTTATGGCCTTGGAATTGCTCGGGGCCTTGGGGCTGTTCGGCCAGGCAGCTTGGGGAACAACAACAACAACAACAACGGCACTTCCCTGAGAGGTTCTTGTAATTTTCCTTTTGTGATTTTCCTTTTGTGACGTGCTCTGTTATATTATATTGTATTGAAAGCACCCTTGTCTTGTTGTCTTGAAAGCACCCTTGGGATGCTCCGATCACTGAACTATAAATAGTAGCGTATCGGAACGTCCAAAGGTGCGTTTTCAAGCTCAAGAAAGGTGCGTTTTCAAGCTCAAGACTGAATGCGCTTGCAGAAAATGCGGTGCAAGCCAGTAGCGCATCGGAGCGTCCCAAGGATGCGTTCAAGAGCAAAACAAACTCTCTAGCAGACGATGTGGTGTTTACGTTTATATCAGTAGCTTCCTTTGACCATTAATCTGAATGTTTTGAAGTAGGTAATAGGCTACAATGACAATGGTAAACTTTTAAAGTGAATTCATGAACATATGATATGTGTGTGCTCCATTATGTGTCATTTGAGTGGACTAATGCCTCAAAAAGGGGACTTTGGGACTTCTTGAAATTCGGACCATCGGGTGAATTCGGATTTGGCCTCAAATTGAAAAATTCGGACTATTGGGAGATTCGAATCATCGGTCGTCGGATTAAAGGACTTTTACTGTACAAGTAAAGTATGCACATATGGTGCATTAATATTGTTTTATATGGTACGGTATATATAAAGAATTATTTCCGAATCGAAGCTAAATCTTTCTCACTGGTGGCGCTGTAATAAACAGGCCTATCGCAGCTGTCAGGTTAATTACTAGGCTATTATGAAGATTTTGTCAAAATATGTTTTTAAATGAAAAATTGCTATTAATATGATAAGGAAGCAGCATTACCATATTTTTCTATTAAGTAGTGAGAAATTAGCTGCTAAGAGATTTAATTTTCTGCCAGCAGGAAAAAAGTAGACAATAGCTATTAACCCGGCAAGTGCAGGAAGACTCTTAACCCGGGAACTGCGGGGAGACTCTTAAGAGTTCCCCCGGCGGACTGCGGGGAGACTCTTAAGAGTGAGTGAAAACAAAAATCAACTTTTGACATCGATTTTTTTTTTTTTTTTTTTTTTTTTTTTGGCCCCTGGGCCATGCAAAATCTCAGTCCTCTACCTCCCCTCCTTCCCCACTTTCCTCCTCCTTCAGTTTATCACCTATTTTCCCTGTATTCCCTTATTCTGAGGTATTTTCGTGCTCATTAGAAATCCGGTTGGAGGGTGTGGTCATCACTGATAGCAAGCGAATGCAAGAGAGAGAGAGAGAGTATCGATCGACTGTGTCTCAGTGGCCTTGGGGGAAATTGGCGGGAAAGCAGCTTGCCTCACCCATACATTATACAACTCGCGGGCTATCTCCGATTTTGACCATCCAAACGCTGTTTTCACTAGTTTTATTGTTGTTTCAGGTTAATACCTTTATAATCACCCATAATAGGCGCATATGGATAAGTATTAATGCTATTAATGGCACAATGAATATTTTAGTGACGGAAACACCTCAAATACGTCAGCACAGGGGGACGTTTCCAATTACCCCCATGCGCACTTGTTAGGTTAAGATCCTGGGCCTAAAAAAATCCATTTAACCCTTTATTGGCGGCGCTCGACTTAAGTCGTGCACCAATTTGCAGCAAGTTAGGAGCATTATTAAGGCTTTTAAAGGGTTAAAATCGAATGCAAATCGCCGGGAGCGCAGCGGGACAGACAGCCGACTCCCAGGGCTTACCGCCGCCCATTAACTCATGTTCCCTGTGTTCTCGAGAAGCCGGCAGTGTAGCCAGTAGTGAGCATAGCTGGGAAAAATATACCGCTATACAGTGGAGCCCCCATCTTCGCTACACCGGTCTTCGTTGATTCAATTCTCGCACCACACACCAAATATTCCCCATTTCAATTCTCGCGCCAAAAGCCTCAATTCTCGCATCAAAATCCCAGCCGAAACCCGAAAAAATAGCAAAAATAACAAAAAACTTGACATAAAACTAGAAAACAAACAAAAACAATAATTTTGTTTTAACATAACGAAAGAATCTGCCAGTAGCTTGCCGTTTAGAGACGAAATCCGAGATCCAATCGTCAAATGCGCAAGATGCCGCCATCTTTGTATGACGTCATCACTAAGCAGACGCTTGCAGTTTAGCTAGTATCTGTGTTGACAAAACAACCGTTTGCAAGCCTTTTTGTGCCTGAACCCCTTATCTCTCGCGTTTATTATAACCTCTAGTACATCTAGTGATAGGGATGGTTGGCCTGGTGGTAGCAATGAAGGAATTTCATGCTCAAAACACAGAGCAAAGACCAGTCCATGTCGGACGAAAGCGATTGAAATGCCTAGCCTAGACGATGTTAGCCTAGGCTAGGCTAAATATGACAATGATTTATAATAAAATCTGTGTGGTAAGTAATCTTCTCATAATACGTATTTATACGTCTTTTCCTTATAATATGTATTTATTGGATGTATTTGGGGCGAAATGGGTACTTGAGGGGTGGCTGGACGAATTTAGAACCTAGGCCTAGGCTAGGCCTAAAAAAAATCGCCTGATAGAAACAATGCCCCAATCTACAGTATTTATGGTTAGGACTGTCATTTAGCCATGTCTACATTATTATTTACAATGCATAAGATTTAGGCCTAGGCTAGACAAAAAACATGTTTTCATAGCCTAACACTGGGAAAAAGTGCAGTAATTGTTTAGATATTGGGCCTTTTGTTCTAGTTATTAAAAACTTATTCTATGGTGTATTATATGATACAGTATAATGCATAAAATTTAATTTGTGTACAATAAAACATGTTTTCATAGGCAAAAAATAGAAAAAGACGCAAATTTTGGCATGAGCACGGAACCGATTGAATTTTCCCCATAAGAACAGTGCCCCGATCTTACCTGTTTCAATCCTAGCTCTATTTCTGCGGAACCGATCAGCAGCTAGGATGGGGGCTCCACTGTACGCTAAACTCCCATGTTCGTGGCACCACTGCAAGAGAACCACGAGTGCTACGTAGCTCGTTCTGGTCTCATTTTGAAGCTTTTAGCGCCTAGTTTTTTGCTGAATACATTTCTTTTCATGCAGATACTTGATTGATCATTCAGGAGGGCCTGAATATGCCCAAATGAGCCCAAATGAGCCCAAAACACCCCGCTAGACGAGGGTTAAAACACCCCAAATTTTGTTTTTTTTGTTTTTGCCCCTGGGCCATGCCAAATATCACTCCTCCACATCCCCTCCTTCCCCACTTCCCTCCCCTCCTTCAGTTATCACCTATTTTCCCTGTTATTCCCTTATTCTGTGGTCTATTTTCGTGCTAACATTAGCGAGTTGGTAGCAGGGCGTTGTCATCACTGTTACCAAGCGTGGGAAAGAGCAAGAGAGACTATTGCGTAACAGTGTCTCTCCAGACAAGGGGAGGGGAGGGAGGTTGCCTCAGCCATACATTATGTAACTCCCGGCCTGTATCTGATTTGACCATCCAAACACTGTTTCCACTTGTTTTATTGCTGTAACAGGTTAATACCTTTATAATCAACCTAAAATAGGCGCATATGGATAAGTATTAATGCTATTTATGGTAAAATAACGATGTTAGTGATGGGAACAGCTCAAATACGTGCGCACAGGCGTGTGGTGTCTCATACCCCCCATGCGCACGTCTTAGGTTAAGACCACGTTAAAAAAAAAAAAAAAGGGAGAAGTGGAGATTGGGCCTGAGTATATACTGTAGATACTGTACATATACAAGATACTTAATGTGCAAACCTACACACAGTTAGTCAGTCAACGCAATTGTGTGTAGGTGGTCACTGACAGTCATGGAATATTGGCTTTACATCCTAATATTCTATATTTTATTAATTTCACCACAACACCAAACACTCCCAATGAAATTAGTCAAAGTATATATGATCCGCCAGGATTCGAACCCGGGTTATTACACACAGATTTTTGCCGCCTTAACCATTACACCACCAGGACGGTTAAAGGTTTATGCACACGCCTACGACTTATTATACATTCTCGAATACTGGATATGAATCTATCATGTTCATACTCCCAACCGCGCTATGGTAGCCTAATGTTTAACCCTTCCTACCCGGTCTGCCTTAGGTAAGGACAGCACGAAAGAAGGGCCGCTTCCCGGTATGCCTTATCTAAGGCATGAGCTTAATAGCCTAATTAAGCTTGGTCTGAACGCCGTACGTACGACGTATGTCAACAAACCCAAGCGTTCGTCACCGCACCTCCGAAAACAAGAAGGAGAAGACTCCTCAATGTTATTGTTCTGACGTCATGACGAAATTAGTGTCTGAAAAGCCCCCATATTGGCAACATCTCTGCAATATTGGCTCCACTGAAATCATCACAACTGAACCAGTTGACTTACAGAGCTCTACTCAATGCCAAAATACAGATTGAAAACCGCACTACGATTATAGATGAGTGGGAAAGTTCTAGCAGTGAAAATAAACATAAATACGGTAGCCTAGGCCTAGACGTTTTCCAGCCATTTCGCCCGGGTAGGGGCGACCGTCATTGGGTAAGACAGCCCGGGTAGCAAGGGTTAAGTGATAAGAAAGAATATTCATGGGGCACAGATCATATAGACCTCGCGACGAAATATCCCTGAACCTACTAATAATCTATATTTTATTAATTTCACCACAACACCAAACACTCCCAATGAAATTAATTAGAGTATATATGATCCACCAGGATTCGAACCCGGGTTAAAATAGAAAAAAAAAAAAAAAATGAAATATCTACTGTACATCAGAATTTTGGTTAAACATAAGATTAGGTAAGATTTATGGGATGGTTGCAGTTAACCCGGGAACTGCGGGAAGACTCTTTAAGAGTCAGAGAAAAAAAAAATCAACTTTAAACATAGAAAAAAAAAAAAAAAATTGTTTTTGTTTTGTTTTTTGCCCCTGGGCCATGTAAAATATCACTCCTCTACCTCCCCTCCTTCCCCACTTTCCTCCCCTCCTTCAGTTATCACCTATTTTCCCTGTTATTCCCTTATTCTGAGGTATATTTTCGTGCTAACATTAGTGAGTTGCAAGCAGGGCATGTCTCACTGTAGCAAGCGCAAAAGCGTGCAAGAGAGAGAGAGTATCGATCGACAGTGTCTCTCCAGCCTTGGGGGAAATTGGCGGGAAAGGAGGTTGCCTCACCCATACATTATGTAACTCCCGCCCTGTATCGCCGATTTTGACCATCCAAACGCTGTTTTCACTTGTTTTATTGTTGTAACAGGTTAATACCTTTATAATCAACCTATAATAGGCGCATATGGATAAGTATTAATGCTATTTATGGTAAAACTAATATTTTAGTGATGGAAACAGCTCAAATACATGCGCACAGGCAGAGGTGTCTAATTACCCCCATGCGCACTTCTGAGGTTAAGGAACATTGGCTCTACCTTGTCAAATTATTCAATTTAATATAGACGAGTAGGCTTCTGGGTTCACAATAAGATCTGGAAATTGAGAGGGAATCTAGGTTATCTATAAGATAAGGAAAGATATGTACTATCATACAAAAAACTATCCTTACTAAAATGACACGCACCATTTAGACTCAATGGACGAAGTAATATGGAAAATATTGTTTGAGAGTAGGATGGGTTGGTAGCCCAGCTCGAATCGTACCCCACTTTATGAAACTCAGCGTTCACGAGAGTAAGGATACTTTTTTGTATGATAGTACATATCAATGACCTATCTTTCATCAGTCAGAGCAACTATGTGAAGGAGGTTGCACTCATGGAATATTTGGGCTTCCCCAGATTTTTTTTTTTGCCAGACGCCGTAATTCCTGAGAAGGGATTAAGGGATATTAAGATTAGGCGTTTGCCACGAATTGCTAGGTCAAGTTGCCCGGGCTTGACATCTGTAGACCAATAACATTTTGACAGAGAGAATTCGAGCCGCCGAACCTTTGATCAGCAGCCACGGCTCGGTTACCTACAATACTGTACCTACAATAAATACCCTCTCTCTCCAACTAACCTGGGAGAGACCCTATCAGGAAGAACAATATTTGGATGTATGTGTGACATACATCCATGGTTGGGTAGTAGAGGGAATGAAGATTTGGAGAGACAGAAAAGAGCGAGGTACTTGGAGAAAAAGAGAGTAGTGAAGAGAGTAGTGAAGGAAAGTAAGAGAAGAGCAGAGGAGGAATTTGGAAGGAATCTAAGTGTAAAAAGGAGGGAGTGTAAGAAACTGTTCTGGAAAGAGATCAAGAAAGTTAGGGAGGGTAGCAAGGGAAATAGCAAGGGTGTGAAAGACAAAAATGGGCGAGGGATAGCTGAGAAGCAAGAGAGAGTCGAAAGATGGAGGGAGTACTTCAACGAATTGCTAAATGTAAGGAATGAAGCACCAGCAAAAATAGTTGGATGGGGTATGGGAAGGAGAAGAAGAGAAGTAGGGGAGGGCGAGGTGGGGATCAGGAGGTCAGAAGTGTGTGAAGCCATGAAAAGAGTGAAGATGGGGAAAGCATCAGGAATAGATGGAGTGTGTTCCAGGTTGAGTAATCGTTCGTAGTGTACCTTCCAAGCTTCTCTGATTTCGTCAGCATAAACAATAAAACTTAATACTATACATATAGTACAAAAAATACTGAAATCCTGCTTCTCACCTGCTTGCAAAACTCTTCAACCGTTCTGCCACCCTCGATGAAGAAGCTGAAGAATTCTGCGTTCTTTTGGAGATGCGCGGAGATGAGGAGGCGGAGGTAGACGATGAGGTAGTCCGAGGCGCCCGGTTCATTACACACAGCCTCAACTCTCTCCACACTACCACTGCCTTCTAGATCACTAACCACCTCCAAAAACTGTAATAAAAAAAAAACATAAATAAATACATTTAACCCAGGGACTGCGCCGGTCCTTCTAGAAGCACGGGTGTTTAAACATGTGTAAACACAACAATATAAATACTGTGCCAGTGCTGGGAAATGTCTCAAAATTGTGTGACACATAGAAAGTAGTGTAGTGGCATCTCTCCATACCACATCCTCCACTCCCCTCCCCCTTTATGCCCCAACCCCTCTCCCTCCCTCAACTTGGCCTTTTATTTGACACAGATTCTAGCAGTTCATGGGTTAAATCAATTCTATGTATTCTTTTCTATTCTATATACTCAAGCCCAATCCCCACTTTTCCTATTGTTTTATTTTTATTCTTTATTTTTTTTGGGGGGGCGACTCAAGACAGAGCCAGAATAGGGAGAACACAACAGAAAACAATGAACACACAATAATAAAATACAAACTATAAATAAATAAATAAATACATAATGATAGAAGAGTGTGATTCTTATTTAGCTGTAAAATAAGGTAAATTACACTATACTTGGTCCCACTGAACTTTGCACCTGGAGCCAATGTATATTGTATTGACGCAGCAGATTGGTTGGCGGGTTCAAGTATCTCTAGGTAAGGGAGCCCACCTCGCTTTTTCTTATCTTTATCTCCCTCTCTCTTTGGCTTGTATCCATTCGGCCCCATTCAGCCTGCTGTTTTAGGACGTTTACCCCCATCCAGGTGTCAATATTTTCCTGGCGAGCGTAAGCGAGCCAGCATATATATTTTTTTGTATTGACAGCAAGCTAAAAGGGTACATTTTTCAACTGAAAAATGTCGCCGGCGAAGCCAGATTTCTCCATACAATGCTGGCTCGGTACCGCTCGCCAGGAAGAAATCGACACCTGGATGGGGATAAATGTCTTAAAATAGTTGGCTGAATGCAGCCGAATGGATACAAGCCAGAGAAAGAGAGAAAAGGAGAGAAAGATAAAAAAAAGTCAGTGACCCCCCTTAACTATTATGTGTTATTAGTAAATGATAATGGAACCCCGAGACACAGAAGTACCTCCCTGTAACACTATTTCAACACATATCATGCAGTGAACACAGATATACCAGTACAGTACTGTATATTATAAAGTACCAGTACAGTACTGTATATTATAAAGTACCAGTACAGTACTGTATATTATAAAGTACCAGTACAGTACTGTATATTATAAAGTACCAGTACAGTACTGTATATTATAAAGTACCAGTACAGTACTGTATATTATAAAGTACCAGTACAGTACTGTATATTATAAAGTACCAGTACAGTACTGTATATTATAAAGTACCAGTACAGTACTGTATATTATAAAGTACCAGTACAGTACTGTATATTATAAAGTACCAGTACAGTACTGTATATTATAAAGTACCAGTACAGTACTGTATATTATAAAGTACCAGTACAGTACTGTATATTATAAAGTACCAGTACAGTACTGTATATTATAAAGTACCAGTACAGTACTGTATATTATAAAGTACCAGTACAGTACTGTATATTATAAAGTACCAGTACAGTACTGTATATTATAAAGTACCAGTACAGTACTGTATATTATAAAGTACCAGTACAGTACTGTATATTATAAAGTACCAGTACAGTACTGTATATTATAAAGTACCAGTACAGTACTGTATATTATAAAGTACCAGTACAGTACTGTATATTATAAAGTTAACACAAATATTTGGATTGGCTGCAGTGATCAGTCAATCACAGTGCACCGATTACAATCTGTTACATGTCACAGTGTTTACCAACATTGAACTCCATTGCATGACCATTTTTCTTTATTACTGAAGTTTCAACAAATTGCAAGTCAAATGAAGATATAAAAATACTTAAAGTTAGAAATATTGAAGAAGTACATGCTGCCTGCAAGCTATTCCATAGACAAACTTAGTATACAATAAATATAGTAAAAAGTTAGTTGTTGTTGAAGATGTATTTATTTTATACTAGCCCTCTGGGCAGTAAAAAGATAGTTCCCAGATTATTTTGCATAATACAAATCTAAAGATACACATTCAGTCTTTCTGTAATAGTAAAGTGCAATGTACTTGTAAATATAATTATTATTGAATTACAATCATCATCAACTTCGATGCCTTGTTTCCATTTGCTTCCTTTACACGTGCCACAATGCCTTTTCCACTATGTGGAAATTTTTCCTCAATATATTTTTCCACTTTCTTCTCCAATACCATAGGTGGTCTTCCACTACTATAGTCTGTTTCTTCCAGCTGACGATAAATTGCCATGTACCCATCTTGTTTACTGGGCTGTTATGAAAATACTATGGCCAAATATCATGTTAATTATGAAAACTTGGCATTAATATCAAACAGAGACATAGAAGTTTCATATATCTACATTAAGTATGGAGAAATCAGCCGGTAAAGGATTCAATTTACCGCCAGCTGGAATGAAACAGACTATAGTTGCTCCACTCACCTGACTCCCATGTATTCCCATGGCATTCTATTTTCATCCAATCTCTGAACATGATCATACCACCTCAAATTATTTATTTAGTCTATCTGTTAAGGCACATTGCTTGTAACGAATGTCTTCCCCAGAGTCAAAAGAGTGACCGAGTCAAATTCAAGGGACATTGGGGTCAAAATGCCTAGACACAATTTGTTTAAAGCAGTTTAAGTCATAGGATGAAGGAAAGATTGATTGAAGGAGAGAGTTCCAGAGTTCACTAGTTGAGTAGAGAAATTTGACAATTCTTGGATTGGAGTTGGACAGAATAGGGGTATGAATGTGTTGAAAGGCGGGTGTCCCCCACTTCAGTGAATAGCAGAGTATTCACTTCCCGGTTATGTAATGTTTGAGAAAAGCCGAATAAATAAAAATGGAGGTGGCGTTTTATTTTATATCAAAGAAAGTCTTAACCCGACCCTCTTGTCAAAACCTCAAATTGTGAACGTCGACACATCTTTTGTGCTAATAAAGAATAATAAAGGTACAAAACTAATACTTGCATTAATATACAGACCTCCAGCTCAATCAGTGCAAACTGACCGAGAAATTTATGAACAAATTGCAGATGTAAGTAACTCACAAGATACCGTATTTTTTGGCGACTTTAATTTACCTGTGACCAAGTGGGGCGATACTCTTACTTCACACTCCGGACATGACTTGTATACGAACTTGCAAGAGAGTTCGCTTTATCAATTTGTTCGAACACCGACCCGTGGTAATAACGTTCTTGACATTGTACTTGCAACAAAAGAAGAATTAATAGAGAATTTGAATGTTGGTGATGAATTCAGTAACAGCGACCATCGTACGATAACTTTCACTTTAAACTTTACTAGTAACGAACCAAATAGTAGCATCGAAAAAGTCCCTAATTTCAAGAAAGCAAACTTTCATAAACTTAGAGCTATGTTTAACCCCTCCAACCCGGAAGGGCTCTTGAACGCCCATAACAACCTCGGCCCGCGCAACCCGGAAGGGCTCTTGAACGCCCATTGCTTTCGTGCGTGCTTTCGAATGCCGCGCGTACATTTTTGGTATCATGGGACGGTAGGTGGCGCCACCAGGCGTAAACGACGCCACAGCAACAGTATCTACCCCGACGCCATCATGGACAGTACGCCAAATAGTGATTCCGCTGTGTCCGATACCGTGCTTCCTACGACGCCCTTGCTAGTTTGTCGCGCCTTACCCCGACGCCATCGCCTAAATGTGTTATCTCCCGGAGGTATTGAGATGGCATTGAGACTTTATGAGCGAGCTGATGCCAAGCATAATGTTGATGATGAAGTCAGTGACGACTCCAGTAATTATAAGTCGAGTGATTATGGCCATGAGAGTGACAAAGAAGAGCAATTCCTGGGATTTGCGAGAGAACATGACAGTGATGAAGGTGATGTACCAGTTGTTGAGGAAGCTGGTTTACCTAAAGACAGTGAACTTGAGAGAGTGAGTGAGTGGGAGAGTTCAAGGTCACTCACCAAATTTCGCATAAGTGACACGACTCCAAGCCCTTCCCCAGGTAAATCGCCTTTCAAGCTACATTTGTATAAGCAGAAAATACTTGAGAAGGCGGCCGCGGCAGCTAGGGAACAAGCAAAAATACTTGGTGAGGATGAGGCTGTGAGTGAGGGTCAGCGTGGTGACCCTTCTCGTCCGCCATTGTCTCCCTTATCTACCCACGCCACCCAAGATGACCCGGATGCCCCGCATTCTTCCCCACCACCCCCACCATTGCCAAGGGTTGAGGACCCCCTACTTTCGGCCTATTTGCCTCCTAGGTCCCCCGACAGGAGACATACTGCTGCCGAAAAGGGGAAAGGTAGGAAATATACCAAAAAAATTAAGAAAAGTAAGAGAGTTTTGTTCGAGGCTCCCGCGGCGTCCACCCCGGCCGGCCCCACCCATACGTCCCCGCAACTTTCCCCACGGTCCTCCCCACCTCTCCCGCCTTCAACATGTCTTCCTGAAGAAGTCTTTGAGCTCGCATCACCAATACCTGGGCCTAGTGACAGTGAAACATTGCTTTCTGTCACTCGTCGCAGGCCAAGGAGCCCAGGACCTCGGGGGGACACAGCCTCACCTGCCACTCCTTCCCCACCTCGCCCACCGCCCACACATCACTGGTTCCCCGCCAGATTATGTGGGGGCCACTGATGATGAAGGGCACCTCTCTGAAGACTCTGGCCATGATTACATAGGTCCACCGTCAGGGCAAGATGACCACTCTGACGATGACTATATGGACATCGACGACCCTCGACCCATCCGCTTGGCCCGGCGTCGTGCTGCCCGCCGCCCTGGCCGACGCCCTCGCCGCCCTAGGGCGCGCGCCTCCCGAGTTGGCCGTGGGCGTGCTGGGCCACCAGCTGGAGCTCCTCGTCAGCGTAGACAAGACCCATTCTACGTTTTTCAGTGGCAAGACGTAGTTGATGAGGATGGATACAACCCTGATGTGCCAGCTTTTGATGAGGTACTGAAGGGTTCAGGCATTACCCCCAATTTTCCTGCAGGCCCCAATGCTCCACCACACGAACTATTTGAGGCCTTCTTTGATGAGGAGGTGGTAGGCTATGTTGTCAAAGAGACAAATAAGCAGCACCAATTCCAGGTCCACTTTTTGGGCAAGGTGACCAAGGGCCACATGAGGCAGTGGACCCCAGTGACTCATAAAGAGTTCATGGTGTTCCTGGCACTCACCATGCTAATGCCTCATGTCAAGAAGCATAGGTTGCCTGACTATTGGATCACCAATGATCTGATATCCACCCCTGCCTTCGGGAAATATATGTCTCGCGACCGGTACCTTGATATCCTCGCAGCGCTCCATCTTGTCACCAACACCGATGTCCACCTCGGTGACAAGCTGTGCAAGATTAGGACGTTGTATGAGATGATGCGAGAACGCTTCACCTCCTACTTCAAGCCCTTCCGCAAGGTCGTCATTGACGAGTCTCTTGTGCTGTTCCGGGGAAAACTCAGCTTCCGGCAGTACATCCCCTCAAAAAGACATCGCTTTGGCATAAGATTCTTTGTGCTGTGCGACTGCCAAACTGGCTATGTCCTGGACTTCCTGGTCTACAGCGGGAAGGAAGGGGACTTGCTTGTGGACCCCCTCATTGGCTTTGGCGGAGCAGTGGTGCAAGCCATGATGGACCGCTACTTTCACAAGAATCACGTCCTCTACACGGACAATTATTACACGTCCCCCACTCTCTCACAGTACCTGCATGAGCGCAAGACGGGGACTGTAGGCACAGTACGAGGGAAAAGGAAGGGCATGCCACCTTTCCCTCCAAAGACCAAAAAAGGTGATGTGTTCAAAGAAGAAGTCGGGGCCCATTCTGGCTATCCACTGGCACGACCAGCGGAAGGTCAACCTCCTGACCACCATCCACAAGGGGGAAATGGTGGAGACTGGCAAGGTGGATCGCCGCACCCAGGCCAGGGTGACCAAGCCCGATGCTGTCCTGGACTACAACATCAACATGAGGCTGGTGGACAAGTCCGACATGCAGATAGGCTTCATTGACTGCCTGCGTACCTCGTGCAGATGGTACAAAAAGTTCTTTCTGCATATGGTGGACATGTCAGTTCTGAATGCCTACAATATATACAAGCTTCGGAATGTGAACACACCCATGAAGTTCAATAGCCTGCGGAGGTTCCAAAAGCAGGCATTGACGGAGCTCCTGGAGAAGTATGCTACGCCACAGAGGGCAGTGGCACATCCTGGGCCCGCCGTTATTGACCGCTTGCAGTGTGCTCAATACTTGATTAGGCACAGGCTTGGTTCCCTGCCTCAGAATGAATCAGGAAGAACACAGCAGAAGCGGTGCCATGTCTGCTACAACAGCAGGGTGAGGCCGAGGCCAGGTAAAAAGTCAACCATGGAGTGTGTGGAGTGCAAGGTGGCACTCTGTGCTTTAGAGTGCTTCTTTGATTAACACTCCAAGCTGGAGTTCTAATAATCATAGTGAAAGTGCCAAAGATAATGACAATATGTACAGTATATATATAGGCAAAAAGTGGAAGTAAACCAATTTATTGTTATACAAAAGTCATGTATTATGAAAACATTTATACAAATACAATTACACCATAATAATATGTGAAAGTGACACATATGTACTGTATATACCAAGTGACATTCATATGATTAGAACCTATAGAAATATAGAAATCAGTGAAAAAGACACAATAAATTGTATATAAAACGTTTACAAATCATATAACTAAGTGAAAGTAACACAAGACCTAATATTTGATGGCCAAAGTATAATAAACACCTGTGATAACGAATAATCAGTGCCTAATACAACAATAACCTACCTCAATTACTAATAAAATGTATGGTATCGAGTGAAAATGAGCATTATCAGTGACAGTGACACTCTCTAAAGCATATTTGTCAAAGTGAAAGTGACACAAGACCTAATATTTGATGGCCAAAGTATAATAAACACCTGTGATAACGAATAATCAGTGCCTAATACAACAATAACCTACCTCAATTACTAATAAAATGTACGGTATCGAGTGAAAATGAGCATTATCAGTGACAGTGACACTCTAAAGCATATTTATCAAAGTGAAAGTGACACAAGACACAATACTTGATGACCAAAGAATACATACATACATACATAAAATTTTAAGACTGAGTGTTCCACACATAAGTGCAGTTTCAGTCTCTTGTCCTAATGGCGGCATTCCAGGCAATCCTGTTAAGGGCTGCTTCACTTGTCAAGTTCTTGGATTTGAGATCGGCGTGTATAGTCCGATCCCAGGTCTTCCTCGGTCCACCCCTTGGTGCAGCTCCCTCCACAATCACAGACCTGCATTTTTTCACCCAATTTTGTTCATCCATTCTCTCCACATGTCCATACCATCCCAGTCTACTTGTACGCATCACCTCGCTAATACTCTTTATACCTAAACGTCTCCTCAGCTCAACATTTGTTATTCTATCCTGTAGCAGGTGTAATAAACACCTGTAATAACGAATATTCAGTGCCTAATACAACAATAACCTACCTCAATTACTAATAAAATGTACGGTATCGAGTGAAAATTAGCAATATCAGTGACAGTGATACCCTAATAAACATATTTTATATAATTGGCCTCAAAATAACTAGAAAAATATCAAATAAACATCACATTCTCAATATCAAACACTAAAATCGTCTAAGGGAGATAAATACTTTGGCGCGACGAGCGGCTAGGTGCGTCGTAGCCATGGCCGGGGCGACGCGTCCGAACGCGGGGAGAATTTGCCGCCGAAAAGCACTCGTCTTCCCGAGCTCACCATTATGCAACCAGAGGGGCTAGAGACCTCTACTCAACGCCATTCGACAGAGGAAGGTTTGTGGAACATTATTCTTTTTTATTCACAACATTACATGCCATATTCATTGACTTACAGAGTAGTTAACATAGCCCAAAGATCGTCAAAACACCCGGTACCGCAGCACAGTCGCAAGCTATAGCCCCCGGGGCTGGAGGGTTAAAGAAACTGACTGGAGCTTTTTAATTAACAATAACGACATAAATACATCTTGGAAGTTATTCGAAACCACTTACCTAAAAGCAGTGCAAGACTGCATACCATCGAAAATACGGCGTCCAGGCCATAATAATAAGCCCAAATGGTGGAATAAAGATATTTCAAACTGCCTGCTTGCTAAAAAATTTGCTAATGATAGATTAAAATCCTCACAAAATGACGAAGAACGGGTGAAATTTGTAGAGCTACGACGCAAAGCCAAAAAGTTAATTAAGCAAAGTAAAAAGACCCTAGAGTTACATATTGCGAATCAAAGTAAAACAAACCCGAAAGAATTCTATAGTTATATCAGAAAGAAAAAAGTCGTTACTTCAACTGTTGGACCGTTAGTCGATGAAAATGGAGAATACACCAAAGACGAAGTACAAATGAGTAATGCCCTCAATACCTTCTTTGCATCAGTTTTTACAACAGAAGACCTCAGTGATATCCCTACACCATCGCCGATTCAGATTGATAATTCAGATGTTCTAAGCAATATCACCGTTACAGAGAGAGAAGTATTGAATTGTTTAGATAAACTCAAGGTAAATAAAACGCCTGGACCTGATACAATCTCGCCTAGAGTTCTAAAGGAAGCTAAGGATGAGCTCTCCAAACCACTGACATTACTATTCAATAAATCCTTGCAGTCTGGAACTATGCCTGATCAGTGGAAGATAGCCAACGTAACACCGATATTAAAAAAAGGCAGCAAATCCCTACCCAGTAACTATCGTCCAATTAGCTTAACCTCAGTTGTATGTAAAATGCTAGAAACGGTCATAAGAGACAGACTCGTAAATCACTTAGAGGAAAATAACATACTTAAAGATACTCAACACGGCTTTCGTAAAAAACGTTCCTGTTTAACAAACCTCTTAGACTTCTTCCACGATATCCTCAACCTCTACGATGAGAGTAAAGCTGTAGATATTATATACCTTGATTTTCAAAAGGCCTTTGACAAAGTTCCCCACAAACGTTTACTGCTAAAACTAAAAGCGCATGGAATACAAGACGGTGTGTTGAAATGGATAGAAAATTGGCTCAGCGACAGAAAGCAAAGAGTAGTCATAAACGGTAAGGCATCTAAATGGACCAATGTAAGTAGCGGGGTACCCCAGGGATCGGTACTAGGACCAATTCTCTTTCTAATTTACATCAACGACATAGATGAGGGTCTCACCTGTACAATCTCAAAATTTGCTGACGATACAAAAATTGCAAATAGCGTACTCTCAAAAGATCAAGTTGACGATATGCAACACAATCTAGATAAATTGTCACATTGGGCCCAAATTTGGCAAATGAGTTTCAATGCGGATAAATGTAAAGTACTACATATCGGATACCTAAATGAGAAAGCAAACTATTCGATGAATGGCACTCAGCTTAAGAATGTAAACAGAGAAACCGATCTGGGAGTAACAATATCGAGTAACCTAAAACCGAGTCAACAATGTTCAGAAGTTGTTAAGAAGGCAAACAAAATAATTGGCTTTATAGGCAGATCATTTGAGCATAAATCCAAAGACGTAATCCTAACCCTTTACAATTCCTTAGTCCGCCCTCTTCTGGAATACTGCGTTCAATGCTGGTGCCCTTATTACCAAAAAGACATAAACAAGCTAGAACGAGTTCAACGTAGAGTTACCAAAATTATACCTAGCCTAAAGAACAAACCATACGAAGAGCGTCTTAGAGAATTAAATCTATTTCCTTTAACCCAGCGCAGATTAAGAGGTGACTTAATTCAAGTGTTCAAAATCATCAAAGGCATCGACAATATGAACTGTAGTAAGTACTTCACTATCGACCAATCTAATTACACGCGGGGAAACGGTTGCAAAATTATTGGTAAATCTTTTAACTCACACGAATCTAAGAATTTCTTCTTCAATAGAGTTGTCAACTTGTGGAATGGGCTTCCCCGAGACGTTATAGACTGCAGCACCGTTGATTCATTTAAATTCCGCCTAGACAAATATCTCGCATCAAACCCGCGACTGACTGCGTTTGTAAATGAATAACTTTATTTTATCCTCCCCTCAGTTACTAACCCATATGTCCCCTACTAACTTCCTAGTCCTGCCACGTTAGTGGCAGGGCAGTAGTTCCCTTTCCAATGTTCCCTTACCCACTCTAAACCACTGTTTGGACACTTGATCCTCAGTGTTTTGGAGGACAAGCAGCCTAGAAGGGTCACTAGATCTGTTGTTGCTTGATTTCCTTTGTACACTCTCCGTAAGGGAGGTATCATCATCATCATCAATCTGATGCCCGGCTTCCAGAGGAAGCACCCTAAAAGGGATGGTCATGTCAGAAACTGCCTCCAGGCTCCCAGACATGCCTCCACTGACCCACTCCACAGTGCCATTTTCACTGAGTGGATTAACCTAATGGCTCTAAACACTGAAGGAGCAGACCCAGAGCCGTCCCTCACCCGGATGGCAGTTCCACCACTGTTTTGCTATTTTATTTACCCCAGTGGGGCCCTGGCTGGAAGCATACCAAGCACAGGAATTTTCTGAAGATGGAAACCAGTGGTCCACTGCTCCAGAAGCTGATTGCACCACCAAAGTGGCGGGCGGTGGGATCGCCGCATCCCTACGCCAGAGAGAGAAAGGCCGACTTGTGCCAGTGGGCTGTGAGAGTAAGACACTAGGAAACCATGGGGCACACCATTATGGCTCCACTGCCTTCTCCACTCTCAGGAAAAATGTTAGAAATAAGAATTATGAAAAAGGTAAAGTCAGAACCGGCTATGGGAAGTAGAAGACACCAACCCTCACTCTGACAGATCCAGCCAACCACACAGGGAGGAGGTATACACTGAGAAAGCTATTTACAATATTGATTATAGTACTGTAGTAGTGGTAGAAGAGTGAGAGAGATGCAACATTGTGGTGTGTCAAGATATTGTAGGGAATTAGTAAGAGGTGAGTTGATGAGCCAAAATGCTTTTGACTCTACCCTTTTGAGAAGTGAGGTATGGAAGTTCCTCACACATGCGAGCAATACTCGATACGGGTGCACAGTGCCCCTGTACAAAGCAAGAAGCTGTGCGGGGGTGAAGAACCCACGGAGATGGTTGAGCACATCTAACTTCTGGGAAGCTGTTTTAGCAAGAGTGGTAGTATGATCTTTCCAAGAAAGGTCAGAAGAAAAAGATACACCAAGAATATTGAGAGAAAATCATTGGTTGAAATGTATACAGTATTGTTGAAGAGTAAGGGGTAGTCATGTGGAAGATTGTGATGGGTAGATAGATGGAGAAACTAGGTCTAGGAAACATTCAAATGTAATATTCAGGCAAGGGTATGCTTTAAGGTAAGGTATAATAATTACTTACATAACATTTTAAGACCGAGTGCTCCACACATACGTGCAGTTTCAGTCTCTTATCCTAATGGCGGCATTCCAGGCAACCCTGTTAACCCTCTCTGATATATGACGCAATGTTGAGCCTATTGGGGATACTTTAAAGACTTTGTTACCATCAGGGGTATTTAGAAACCTTTAGTTTAGTTACTTCAACCTCTGCAGTTGTCTTTGAGTTAGCTGTGGGCAGAAAACTAATTTTGGAGAGGTAGGCCTAATTATAAGAGTGAGAGAACTCTATTTCTTATTGTTAATCTGGCAACCTCTGCATCATAAATGCGTGAAAGGGTTAAGGGCTGCTTCATGTCAAGTTTTTGGATTTGAGATCAGCACGTATAGTCCGATCCCAGGTTTTCCTCGGTCCACCCCTTGGTGCAGCTCCCTCCACAATCACAGACCTGCACCTTTTCACCTAATTTTGTTCATCCATTCTCTCCACGTGCCCATACCGTCCCAGTCTACTTGTACGCATCTCCTCGCCAATACTTTTTATACCTAAATGTCTTCAGAGAGTGGTCACAGAATTTGACAGGGTACCGTATGCGAAAAGAGAAAATTAAAAGGTCAATGTATGGAAATTTAAGGTAATGGTGTTTGAGAGAAGAATGCATGAAACCATAGATTTTAAGGCAAAATATAGAATGAACCCTTAAACAACGGCGCACGACATATGTCGAGTTAAATAAATATGGACTATGTGGCGGTGCACCACATATGTCGAGTGCCATTTTCAACACGCAATGTTGCTCCGAGAGAGCTGAGCAGTGGGACGAGCGTAGTAACCTCATGACCGCTCCCCACCACCGCCGTGGGTGTACTGAGCTGTATTCCACCCTCCTCTCACTCGCTACATAGGGAATTATGTAAGGAAATTAGCTTTTTTTAGGGTTTTTGCACTCGTGTTGCACGATCGTTGCAAGAGAACCAGTGGTCGTACAAGGATGGTTCGGATGTCATTGGAAAGCTCTGTTTACGCCCTTTCAGGGATAGATACTTGTTTTACGCTCTGGGTCTTGTTTATGCATGAAAATTAGCACGGAAACAACCCTATTTAGGGTAAAAAAAAAACGCTGGGCGGCACAGTGTAAAATACCCTACCACCCGCTCTTTGTGTGTTAAGAAAGAACATGAGAAAAGTTGTAAAATAAAAATTAGAAATGAAGTGCTGCAAGAGGTTGAAAGTTTCAATTATTTGGGAGCTGTACTATGCAAATATGGTAAAATGGAGAGTGAGAGAAAAATGCAAGGGAGAAAGGTAATTGGAGAACTTGATAGTATTCTGAAAGGAAGAATGGTTAGTCAAGAAGTGAAAAAGTCACTGAAAAACGGTGTGCTGCTCCCAACACTCTCGTACGGTAGTGAGACATGGACAGCAAGTGATGTGGACCTCTACAAACTGAGAGCTGTGGAGATGAGCTTTTTCAGAATGGCAGCTGGCATCAATAGGCTAGATGGGCCAAGTAATATGGAAGTGTATGAGTCCTTAGGAATGGAAGAACAAGCTTTGGGCATTGATTGTGGGGTGGTTGAGTGGATAAAGAGAAGTACTTTGAGGTGGTATGGTCATGTTCAGAGAATGGATGAAGACAGAATACCAAGACAGATATATGAGTCAGGTGAGTGGAACAGCTAGCAGTGGAAGACCACCTATGATATGGGAAAAGAAAGTGGAAAAATATATTGAAGAAAAACTTCCACACAGAGGAAGGGGCATTGTGGCACAGGCAAAGTAGGCATGTTTTGACAAAGTAACCTGGAGGCATTTCTGCCGTGGACATCCTTTAGCGGGGGTTTCCCAGAGGGAAATAAGGCGTCGGAGATGATGATGATGATGAAGATGAAGTCTCCTCAGCTAATCATTTGTTATTCTATCCTGCAGCTTGGCCCCACACATCCATCTCACCATTCTCATCTCATTACGTTCCATTCTGTTGACATCCTCTACTTTAACGGCCCATGTTTCTGAGGCATACGTCATTACACTTCTAACACATGAAGCATAAGCCGCATTTTCCTTTACCATCACTATCTCCGATAGACTGGAAATGGTGTCGTATTTCACACCCAAATGCCATAAAAGGGTGTCCAATATCAAGCCAACTCAACCCTGCTCTTCCACAGGGTCTAAACTCAACCCGATTCAGACTTTCGGAACTTGATAACAGTTTTAAGACTTTGTGTATATATCCATATACAAATAATCGATTTGGATGTGATAATTATAAATGTACCTAGCTATATCCTCAGAATATCCGAAAGAAGCGTCATAATCCTATAGAAGGCCGATAACCTACCGGAGCTATTATATATAATACCTCAAAGTAAGCGATTATATTATAGGAATAGTCATCACAATTTTTTACAAATTCAACTAAATCAAAATAATATCGAAATGATGGATCATTAATTATTGATTTTGATATGTAGGCCTAAAGCATGTTGTTTATAAACATTGGCCGCAGCCGCGGTGCCACTCCATTCGAGCCTAATCACGATTATATTTCGGTGTATTCTTACTTAAATGTATATAATTCGGGTTGATTAGGTTACACAATACAATATTACTAAGTAACAGTACACGCATATATATAAATATCATAACATTTGTGAAATATAGGTTCGACCGCGCTAAGCACCACGGCTACGTGAGGGCCAGTAGGAACGTAGATATATCGAGGGGTGGGTGGGTGGGTGGGGTATCTAGCCTCGTGACCTTGACCAAGAGTCAAGTTCAGAAAATCAGTGTTCGTCACGGTAATAATCCGTCACTCCTCCTCCTCAGAATTATTGAAATGTCTATGTATGCGAATATTTCTTGCCTACTATTAAACAAATAAATATGTTTTATAATTTCACCTAATATGTAATGTCACAACACATCTTAAATTGTATATATTCAAATTTATTGCCGATATGTTCTGTTGTCGATTATTCCAGTCCCTGACATACCTAATGATATTTGGTATATTACGCTATTTCGCTTTTATTTTGTCTTTATTTGCTTTGTAATAATTATTCTGCAATGCATATTTACTTTCATTCTTAAAAATAGTCAGGAAAGGTTGTCCATATAATGTATATATTTAAAAGTCTGGATCGCACCTTGTCATTTTGTGCCACCACACTTTAATGAGAGTGGGTCATCAGACTTTGGGGTGACACAAAATGCAGCTATACACATTTCCCTTCAGGGGGAGAGGCATTCTTTTCATGGTCAGAATTGGCAGCAGTTCTATGAACTTCCCCCAGCCACATCTAATTCTAGCGACAGTTGCAGCCTCGGCCCCACCACCGGCAGAGATGGTATCTCCTACATGTAGGTAACAAAACTTGTCCACCAGCTCCAATGACTCATTTCCAAAATTCACAGCCACAGGATCATCATTTAACACAAGCTCGCCTTTGCACACTACGCACTCAAATTTCTCGATTTCTGAATTATCCTTTGGCAGGGGTCCTTTTATTCTACTACAGCGCTTACTCCCATGGTGCACCCAACATCGACAGATGCTACACCGAATCGAGTTAGCGCCCACACCCTTTCAACACACTGCACATAGGTATGCACCGCGCTTTTCCACATTCTGAGTCGTGATAGGTGAAATACAATGGCTATGACTTGTGATTGGTAGAGTCTGTGATAAGCCTAGCTGTAACATCAAGAATAGGCAGTATCATGCGAGGTCATATATCTGATACTAGGCTAGGAGTCACTTTATCAAATATACACAAAAAGAGTTGTTATTTGACTAACCCTATAACCATTTTAACATTAATTAAAAGTATGTAGCTTAAATTTGGAACAAAGACTTGAAGAACAAATCAAATATCCAAAATGGTAAATACTATATTATAAAATTATTCTATCTCTATCTATTGCCTGACGCCGTGATCCCCGAAGGGGTGGCCACGAACGAACCGCCCCCATGCACCTCTGTCCCCGGTCAGTCGACGCCCCTCCCCCCAACCAGCACCGCCTTCGTTCATGTACTTCCTCACTCCATCCTTCCACCTCATATTCGGTCTACCTCTCCCCCTCTGTCCCTTATTGTGGATACTATTCTCTGATACCAGTCGGATACAGCTGCCTGTGTGACACAACCTCAGACTTAAACAGGTAAAGTTTGTTTTGGCTGTATAACAAATAAATATCAGGCTCTGTTTTAAGAGGAGATGGCTTGTTTTTCTGGTCCCCCTTCTCCCTCATGTTTAGCCCCGTTAGTTTTCAGATTTGAAGATGTTGGCCGTATTAGTTTGTCAACCTTCCGCCCCATTTCCTTGTCAATATTAAGACCTTTCGTGCTATTTAGGTTTCAAATTTTTTCCTGGTCAACGATAGTGAGCCTGTAATTTTGGAAGAACCTGCCTTTGGCCATGACATTTTTCTACCGAAAAATTTAAAATTAATCTAGAAGGGGGATCTAATGGATGTTTCTTTAAGTTTGATGGAGGTCTAAGGAGGAAACTAGAACAATAATGAATAAATTAAAAATCAACCAAAAAATGAACTATCTCCCCTTACCTACTGTATTGAGAGTATTGTAATAATGTTCCAGTATTTCTCACTGCAATTTGCTACAACATCTAACGTATAATAATGAATGAAGGGGAATACGGACAAATTATAGTACTTACCACAAACAAGGACTGGGTTTGTCTTGGAATATAAACAAAGTGTGAGAGCTTACCACTTCATGGAAGTCTTCTGTTGTGAACTTGGGAAATCCCATCTCGATAAGTTCTTCCTTGCTACCTTCAATGTACTTCTTAAACCTGTAAATATTAAACATTATACTTAACTCTCTTGATATACCAGTGCTATGACACATTCTTTCATTTTATTCCAGCTGTTATTAGACAAGTCTAGAGACAAAGGTAGAGATCAATTGTATCACTTTAATTTCTAAGGAACCTTATTAAGCTGCATAAAATTGTCCAATTATAGCCAGAATATAAGATAAACAATTGTTATGATATGCTGAAAGGATTAATAGGGCGTAACACCAGAGCTTTTATTGTTAACTTTTGATTTGTAACATTATTCTGGCAATATTTTGAGACTACAGTACTGTTGTTGCTGTTGTTGTTGTTGTTGGAGGTCCCCACTCCCCAGGCTTCCTTTTATAGGAAGTCCACAACTCGCAGGTAGGCGACCACCCTCGCCGGGTCACTCCATAACTATTGGGAGGATGTGATGTTATAGTGTTGTCCGATGGCTATCCAGGCTAGGCACTCATCAAGGATGTGTGTGATTGTGTGGGGGACCTGGCAATTCACCACTTGTGAGTTTCAGTTTGGACTACAGTACTGGTGGGAAACGGTGGAGTGGCGGGCTGGCGGCCCTCTCGCGGCTGTTTGGGTAAACATGTTCCGCGCGCCATTCAAACTCCTTATGTTTCACATTTTGTAAGTAAAACCTCGCTCATCCAGACTAATTGAGGGAGAACCCTGTCTGGATCTGCCGAGAGTCCGGATATATATTCAGTCATCCAGACAAATCCAGATGGCTGAAACATCTATCTATCTAACTTAAAGAACCAGACTTAGGTTTTAGCCATCCAGACAAATCCGGTTGGCTGACATACAAGTCTGGATATCTAACGCTACATAAACAATACGTGCGGTAACTTGTATTTGTCTCGTTCGTTTTCAGATTGACTTATATTTTTCCCAAGTCATCCAGACAAATTTGGATGGCTGAAACATGAGTCTGGATCAAAATGCATGTCCAGATCTCTTGGGTTTCCGGATCAGAGAGCACTGGATGGGTGGGGTTCTACTGTATTTAATTATATACTGTATCATTATTTATCAGGATCAGGAGGTCAGAAGTGTGGGAAGCCATGAAAAGAGTGAAGTTGGGGAAAGCACCAGGAACAGATGGAGTGTGTATATACTGTACATACATACATAACATTTTAAGACTGAGTGCTCCACACATACGTGCAGTTTCAGTCTCTTGTCCTAATGGCGGCATTCCAGGCCACCCTGTTAAGGACTGCTTCACTTGTAAAGTTTTTGGATTTGAGATCGGCACTTATAGTCCGATCCCAGGTCTTCCTCGGTCCACCCCTTGGTGCAGCTCCCTCCACAATCACAGACCTACATTTTTTCACCTAATTTTGTTCATCCATTCTCTCCACATGTCCATACCATCCCAGTCTACTTGTACGCATCACCTCGCTAATACTCTTTATACCCAAACGTCTCCTAAGCTCAACATTTGTTATTCTATCCTGTAACCTGGCACCACACATCCATCTCACCATTCTCATCTCATTACGTTCCATTCTGTTGACATCCTCTACTTTAACGGCCCATGTTTCTGAGGCATACGTCATTGCACTTCTAACACATGAGGCATACACCTTTCCCTTCAGAGGGAAAGACATTCTTTACATGGTCAGGATTGGCAGCAGTTCTCTGAACTTCCCCCAGCCACATCTAATTCTAGTGTGGGGAAATGTTGAGGTATGGTGGTGAGATAGTGATCGAATGGGTATGGAAAATGTGCAAACTAGCATGGGAGAAGGGGAGTGCACCTGATGACTGGAAGACAGGCATAATAGTCTCCCTATATAAGGGTAAAGGGGAAAGAGGAGTGTGTGGTAACCACCAAGGAATATGTCTTTTAAGCGTAGTAGGGAAGGTGTACAGTAGGGTAGTGATTGAGAGAGTGAGAGTGAGAACGGAGAAATGGATAGGTGACAAACAGGGAGGTTTTAGGAAGGGAAGAGGATGTGTAGATCAGATTTTTACCCTGAATTGTGTTGTGGGGAAATATCTGGAGAAGAAACAAAAGGTGTATGTTGCCTTTATGGACTTGGAAAAGGCCTATGACAGAGTGGATAGAGACGGTATGTGGAAAGTACAGTACTTAGAATATACGGAGTAGATGGCAAGTTGCTGAAAGCAGTGAAGAGCATGTATGAGGGTGCAAAGGCGGCAGTACGTGTGGAGAATGAGCAGAGCGAGTTCTTTGACCTGAATGTTGGGTTGAAACAGGGGTGTGTGATGTCCCTGTGGTCTACTGTATATATGAATGGAGTCATGAAAGAAATACAAAGAAGAGCAGTGGATGTTGGTGTATCGCTGATAAGGGAGGGAAATGAGTGGAAGCTGCCTGTACTGCTGTTTGCTGATGATACAGTTCTGATGAGCGATAATGAATGGGAGTTGCAGGGTCTGGTAAATGTGTTTGGAACAGTGTGCGAAAAACGGAATCTGAAGGTAAATGCGGGGAAGAGCAAGGTTATGGTCTTCGAAAGGGGTGAAGCCACAGAGTGTGAGGTGAAGTTGAACGGTAAGGCTATGGAGATTGTCAGCTTATTTAAGTATCTGGGCAGTGTGTTGAGTAAAGATGGGACTATGGATGAAGTGTGGGAGAGGGTGCAACAGGGGAAGAGGGTTGTAGGAATGCTGAAAGCAGTAACAAGAAATAGGGTGGTCAGTATGGAAGTGAAGAAGTCCTTGCATGACAGTGTGGTAATCCCGACATTGACTTATGGAAGCGAAGCATGGACGTTTGAGAAGAGACTCAGACCAAGAGTGAGAGGGGTGGAAATGAGTTGCGTGCGGAGTTACATGGAGGGATAGACAGGCGAATGAGGAAGTAAGAAGGAGGTGTGGTGTGGAGGTAGATGTGCTGGAAAGTGTGAAAAGGAACACCTTGAGATGATTCGGCCATATGGAACGTATGAGAAGCGAGAGAATGACTAAGAAGGTGTACGAGAGTGAGGTGGAAGGACAGAGAGGGAGAGGTAAACCGAAGTAGAGGTGGAAGGATGGAGTGAGGAAGTATATGGATGAAGGCGGTACTGGTTGGGAGGAGGGGCGTCGACTGACTGAGTGACTGGGGACAGAGGTGCATGGGGGCGGTTTGTTCGTGGCCATCCCTTCGAGGATCATGGCGTCAGGCAATAGATAGATAGATAGATTTATCCCTAAGGTTGAAAAACAGCGAGGAATCAAATCCGCAAGCATGAAGGGTTTACTGTATATTATCAGCTCTCTGTATATTATCAAATCTGGTGTCATACAAAGAATAAATGTTAATTTAGCAGTGGATTTAAGTAGGACTGTGTGTAGCTGTTGAACACATCCCTGACTAGCCTTTGGACTGGCCTATGTTTCGGTGAGGTTTTCAGGGTCATCTATATTGACGTCATCACCCCCTCATAAAATAGAAACACTATATATGAATGTTTGCTATTTTAGGGTAAAAGTTATAATAAAACAAAGCATATGTACATTATTTGTAAAATTAACATGCTCTTTAATCCACATAGTGGAAATAACACTGTAGTGGGCAATAGGGTGCATGTCTGGGAACCTGGAAGCATTTTCTGCCACAGCCATCCCTTGTAGGGAACTTTTTGAGAAACAAAGGCGCCATATATTTATTTGTTCGTTGTTCTACATGGAACAGATATGATGATGATGATGATGATGATGATGATAATGAAGATGATGATGATAGTAAATTAGATGATAAATAGGTAAATTATGAAAAAAATTGACATTACTATGGTAATTCAACTCGATAGTAAACGCAGCAATGAAAAAGATAATGGGAAATATACGAATGAAAAGACTAATAAATATGTAGCTGACCTTGCTAGTTCGTCTCTGTGGTGGATGCAGTACTCTAGGTAGGCAAACATGAACCCTCTCAGGAAACAATTACCGTCCGGCCGTGTCCGTCGTACGCTGGAATATTTGGGCTGTAGTGTTTTCACCTGCAACAAAAATTTTGATAGTTAATGGGCAGGATAAAGAGTAACAATCATGGAATTAGTATTAGTTAGTCAATTAGCACAATAAAAGAGAAAAGCATAATGTACAGTAGAACTCCATTTATTTGGAATTCATATAACAAGGACACCCCAAACATTTAGTATTTACATTAAAGGTAGCTCTCTTTCAACCTGTCCCAAAGAAGGGTGACCGCTCTCAACCCTCCAACTATCGTCGAATTGCTCTCATCTCTTGTATCTCTAAAGTTTTTGAAACTATTCTTGCTTCCAAATTTCTTAAGCATTTCTCTTCATAATCTGCTCTCAGATCGCCAGTATGGCTTCCTTAACACCTAACGAGCGGCCTAAGCGGTAAATAATATGTACCGCCCAGCGGGGTGTTTTTACCCAAAATAGGGTTGTTTACGTGATCATTTTCATGCCTAAATAAGACCCAGAGCGTAAAACAAGTATCTATCCCTGAAAGGGTATAAACAGAGCTTTCCAATGACACCCCAACGATCCTTGTACGACCGCTAGTTTTCTTGCAACAATCGCGCAACACGAGTGCAAAAACCATGTAATTCGGTACTTTCCCTCCATAATTCCCTGTGTAGCGAGTGAGAGAGGGTGGAGGAGGGTGGGATTCATGTCAGTTGGTCCACCGCGGTGGTCTGGAGCAGTCATACGCTCGCTACTCTCCTGCCACCACTTATCTCTCTCTCTCAGCAACATTACGTGCTGAAAATGGCACACAACTTATGTTGTGAGCCGCCACATAGTCCAAATTTCTTTCACTCGACATATGTTGCGCGCCGTCAGTTAAGGGTTAAGGGTCGCTCTACTGGTGATCTTTTTTCATATCTTACTAACTCTTGGTCATCCAACTTTCGGGACTTCGGTGAGACTTTTTCTGTTGCACTAGACATATCGAAGGCCTTCGATAGAGTCTGGCACAAATCTTTAATTTCCAAACTACCCTCCTTCGGTTTCTGTCCCTCCATCTGTGCCTTTGTCTCTAATTTCCTTTCCGGCCGTTCCATAGCTGCGGTTGTGGACAGCCATCGCTCATTTCCTAATCCTATCAACTCTGGTGTTCCTCAGGGTTCTGTCCTATCTCCTATTCTCTTTCTAATTTTCATAAACGATCTTCTCAACTGTACATCCAGTCCCATCCATTCATATGCAGATGACTCTACTTTACACCACTCAATTAGTTTTCCAGAACGCCCCAGCCAGCAGTCCCTCAAAAGTAAACGTAATGAAGCCATAAAATGCTTATCTTCTGATCTAGCTACTACAGTATTTCCAATTGGGGTAGAGAAAACCTTATTGCATTTAATGCTTCCAAAACTCAATTTATCCATCTTACTACCCGTCAGGAACCTCCAGAGGACTATCCCTTATTCTTCAACAATACAAAAATCAACCCTTCATCTTCCCTCAATGTTCTCGGTGTCTCTTTTTCTTCTGCTCTCACTTGGAAAGACCATATTACCAACAGGAAAGACCATATTACCAGTCTCGCTAAGGCAGCCTCCCAGAAGCTGGGTGTGCTCAACCGCCTCAAGGGGTTCTTTACCCTTGCGCAGCTTCTTGCTCTGTACAGGGGCACAGTGCGTCCTTGTACAGTATACCCTCGCTATCTCGGACTAATTGGGGGGAGACCCAGTCCGAGATGACCGAAAATCCGAGATGTCCGGAGTCCGGCTTGTGTCCGACCTAAGAGAGGATAAAATCCGACCTAACCAATGTCCGTCCGAGACAACAATGAAATCGGAGACTACGGAAAAAATCCGACCTCAAGGGAGACGTCGGCGTCAACTTAGAAAATGAAGACAACCCTATTCGAACCCTATAATCTGTAATACAAAACACAGTACAGTAAACCCCTGCACAATGAACACTCTTGCAACAAATTTTCACTTTAACAAAGGTTGCATAGTTGTTGTTGTTGTTGTTGTTCCCTAAGCTGCCTGGCCGAACAGCCCCGAGTCCCTGAGAAAGGCCATGGCCACGATCGGACTTTCCCACAGAGCTCTCATTGAGTGTAGATTGTGTTGTTGGCGTAAGTGGTTGTGTGAAATGCAGTCTTCTATGATGTGTTTAATGGTATGGGGTGCTGTGTTACATCCCGGGCAGGCGTCGACAACGGAGTCATCCAGTCTCTTCTGATAGCTCAGGAGAGCTGGATGGTGTCCGCATCTCAGCCTGGCCAGGTGGACTCTGTCCTCGCGAGGAAGGGAGGATTCGGAAGGATGGATTTCGGGAGGTCGTGCATGCAGCTGCGTGTTGTCTGTGAGTGAGTGGATGGATCGGTGAGAGATATGAGTATGGATGTGCTTCTGGAAGTTGGTTCGGGGTGAGCAGGGAGGGAGAGAGGACAATAATTGTGTGTGATACCGGGTGCTGGGTGTTGTTTTGATATTTCTTGGTGTCTGTGGGTGTGTTGCCATGTAATTTAGTGGGTGGTCTTGGTTCTTGGAGGCTGCTGCCAGGAATTGAGTGCCTCTCATGTCCAGATGGTCTTTGACTTTGAGGATTTTGGTTTCTTGATGTAGGTGATCTGTGGGTGCAGTAGCTGTGCAGCCTGTAATGATCTTCAGGGCTTTGTTTTGAATAGTCTGTAAGGTCTTATGATGTGTTTCAGCTAGGTTAGAAGCCCAGGCTGAGCTTGCATATTCCATCACTGATCTTATGTATTGTTTATATACTGTGGTGGTAGTTTCTTTGTTGTGTCCAAATTTTGTGTGAGCAAGTGACCTGAGGGCGTTAAGTCTGGGTGTCAGTTTCTTTTTAATGTTTGTGGTGTGCTGTTTGAATGTCATATGAGTATCATATGTTACTCCTAGGATTTTGGGTGTGTGTATGTGTTAGGGGTGTGTTGTTTATGGTGAGTTGAGGGATGTATTCGTGTTCTCCTGTCCAACTTGTGAGCAGGGTTGCGGTGGATTTGGCTGGGGCTAGATTAAGTCTGTTTGTAGTGCACCAGCCATGTAGTGTGTTGAGATAGGGTTGAAGGAGATCTGTTGCTCTTTTTGGGTCTGTGCATGTGAGTGTTATGTCATCTGCATAGGAGGCTAAGTTTATTTGGGGCGTATTGGTTGTAGTTATATCGTGCATGTACAGATTGAAGAGTGCAGGCGATAGGACGGATCCTTGTGGGACTCCGTTTGGAAAGTTTCTGATTTTAGATGACTGACCGGCAAAAGATACGTGTGCACATCTGCCTGCTAGGAAGTTGGCCAGCCACCTTTTTGTGTTGTTGTGCATGTTTGTGTTGTAGATTTTGTTTGTTAGGTTGTGGCGGGGGATGGCATCGAAGGCTTTACTAATGTCGAGTGTGGCTAATAGTGATCTGTGTGGTGGTCTAGCTGAATTCATGCCGTCGAAAGCTCTTTGTGTAAGGTCTGTGAGAAGAGTGTTTGTGGAGTGCAGTGGCCTAAAGCCATGTTGTGTTGGAGCTAGGGGTAGGTCAGGTGTAATTAGTTGTAATACTAGGCGTTCCATGACTTTGGAGGGGGAGCAAAGGAGTGTGATGGGGCGGTGCGAGGAGGGTAGCGTGGGGTCTTTGTTGGGTTTGGGGAATGTGATGATGATACCATGCTTCCAAATGTCTGGTATTGTGTTGTGTGAATAGCTGTAGTTTGATATGTTAGTGAGTGCTTGTATGCCTTGTGGTCCCAGGTGTCTGAGGTGTATGTTGTTGCTTATGTTGTCTAGGCCACAGGTGGGTGAGTGCTTGAGATTGTTGATGATATGCTTTGTCTGGTGATTGGTGAAGGGTGTATAGTCAGGGTCTGTGGGGAATTGCCTCTTACGTCGGATGACACGTCGGTCGTCTTTGTGAGGTTTTAGGTGGCTGACATGTGAGAAGTGATTGATGAGAGTGTTTGCTTGTTGTTTACATGAAGGAGTAGAGTCTGTTGTTGTGATTGCAGCATGTGATTGTGTTGTGTTGCTGTTGGAAAGTGTGATGCTGTTTAGTGTTTTGTAGAGTTTTTTGGGGTTTGTTTTGTGATCAAGTGTTTGTAGGAAGTTATTCCAATTTAGTTTTTGTTGTTCTTGTATTTTGTTGTTAGTTTGGGTGTTGAGTGCTTGAATTTGTTGTGTGATGTCTTGTGTGTGGGGTGCTGGGGAGTGTTTCAGTATGTCACGTTGTCTGATGAGGTTTTGAATTTCTGGTGTGAAGTTGGGGTTGTGTCTTTTTCTGTTACCTCTTGGAATGTGTTTCTTGTCAGCGTTTTGGATAGTTTTATTGAGTATGTGTACAGCATTGTTGATGTTAGTGCTGGGTGTACTGTTTAGAGTTGTGAAGTGTTGTTCTGTCTCATTTGTGAATGCGTCCCAGTTAGCTCTTTTATAATTGGTGTAGGTGTGTTTGTGGCTAGCTGGGGTGAGTCTGGTTTTGGTGGTGATAATGATCGAGAGGTGGTCCGAGCCTAAGGTTCTGACCACCCTCCAGGATGTTGTGGGGGCGAGTTCTGGGGAGCAAAAGGTGATGTCTGGAGATGATGGGTTATAGAGGGCTTGGTGAGGAATATGGGTATGTTGATGGATGTCGTTAAGGATGATGAGGTTATCGGTTTGGTTTTGTAGTACCAGCCCTCTGTCTGTGTCGGGGTTGTCGACAAACCAGGCCGACGTCTTGGCGTTGAAGTCACCACCCAGGATGATGTGTGGGTGTGTGGGGTGTTTGTGATGTGTTGTAAGTGTGGTCTGTATTCATTTGGTACTGTAGGGGATGTTTGGGGAGGGATGTATGTGTTTATGATGGTTATGTTGGAGTTGTTGCCAGTGCGTATTTTAATTGACTGTATTTCTGTTGTGTTAGCATTTGGGGGGAGGAGGGATTTGGTTTGTACACTGGTTACTATGTATGATATTTCTTTGTGTACCAGGGTGATGAGTCCACCGCCCCCGCCGACAGCCCGGTCTTGTCTGATGGTGGTGAAATTATGAAATGTGGGTGTTTTTTGTGTTGTGCGGAGTTTTGTTTCTTGTTGCATAGTACTACCCCTTGCCCGCACAACAAACACTTTGGCTCGACTTTACAAATTTTTTACCGAGATTTACCGATGGGTCGGAAGTTTTTTGCCAGGGTATTTTTAGCTTTTTTCCACATAAAATCGCTCACTCCCCCTCTGCAACTCTCTTTCTATCTATCTATCTCTCTAATGCATATCTACCTAACTCCCTTATACATTAACATAACTATGTCTTATTTGGACTTTTTGTAATCTTTGAATAATTTCTAATGCGATGGAATCGAAAAATATAATATCCTTCCAGCACATGATAAATAATAAATAAGATAGTCAACAAAATATTTCAACCCTCCCCTCCGTGCGAGCAGACGGAATTTGATAGATTTTTTGTTCCCTCGATATACACTCTCTTTCTATCTATCTATCTCTCTAATGCATATCTACCTAACTCCCTTATACATTAACATAACGATGTCTTATTTGGACTTTTGTCTATCTATTCTATCTATATGCTCAGGCCCAATCCCCATTTTGGGGGTAGCCGACTCAAGACAGAGCAAGAACAGGGAAAACACAAAAACAACATAAAACAAAAAATAAACACAGATAAAAAACACAAACTCTCACACATCCAGGTCACCTAGGAGAAGACCCAGAGACCAGGGTTACCAAGGTCGCTCCAGCACTCCCCCGGCCCCTGACCACCCGGAGAGGTTCCGATCTCGGCAGGCAGACATGCAGCGGAGCCAAAGCCACAAGCCCTCCCACCACACTTCGAGGCACACCCTTCATATTAATCGTCTCCCCGGGCCAGGCGCCTGATGGACTATTATCTAGTCCAACTTGCGCCCGACCCCTTACTCCAAATGACCACGTGTTCACTCAACTATTCACAAGCATTCTCCATTCACTCCTGTCCACCACCACTTCCCCTGCCTGATCTATAGTCATTCCTCTATCATCCAAAGCCTTTCTTACACAGTCTCTCCATCTCAATGGGGTCTTCCTGCCCTTCTATCTCCCCTTGTACCTGACTCACATATTCTCTTTGTAAGCCTTTCATCTCCCATTCGTTCAACATGACCATACCAGCTCAGCACCCTTCTGTCCACTCTGGCTGACAAATGTTCCTGCTGCCCCACTCTCCTACGTATCTCTTCATTCCTCAATCTGTCTCTACGAGTAACTCCACACATACTCCTCAAGCAGCTCATCTCCATCACATCCAGCCCTCTTTTCTCCTTTTTCTTCAGAGCCCATGTCTCAGCCCCATACATCACTGTTGGCACAACAATTCCTTGATGTGTTAGAAGTGCAATGACGTATGCCTCAGAAACATGGGCCGTTAAAGTAGAGGATGTCAACAGAATGGAGCGTAATGAGATGAGAATGGTGAGATGGATGTGTGGGGCCAGGCTACAGGATAGAATAACAAATGTTGAGCTGAGGAGACGTTTAGGTATAAAGAGTATTAGCGAGGTGATGCGTACAAGTAGACTGGGATGGTATGGACATGTGGAGAGAATGGATGAACAAAATTGGGTGACAAAATGCAGGTCTGTGATTGTGGAGGGAGTTGCACCAAGGGGTGGACCGAGGAAGACCTGGGATCGGACTATACGCGCCGATCTCAAATCCAAGAACTTGACAAGTGAAGCAGCCCTTAACAGGGTTGCCTGGAACGCCGCCATTAGGACAAGAGACTGAAACTGCACTTATGTGTGGAACACTCAGTCTTAAAATGTTATGTATGTATGTATGTATACAGTGCACTTTTTACTTTCACTCCGAGATTCCTCGTCTTCCACATACTTCCCATTGCTCCGAAAACCTTCCTTCCTTCACAGACTCTGTTTTACCTCCACTTCCATACCTCCACTCCTGCTTATTGTTCCTCCTAGATATTTAAAACACTCTACTTGTTCCAATATTTCCCCATCCAGCCTCACATCTAGATTCACCCTATGCTCTCCCCTATTACACACCATTACTTTACTTTTATTGACGTTCACCTTCAGTTTCCTCCTTCCACAAACCACACCAAACTCTTTGACTACCCGCTGCAGTTTCTCATCAGAATCCGCCACCAATGCTGTGTCATCAGCGAACAGCAACTGATTCAACTCCCAATCTCTACCATTCTTTCCTACTAAACCCAATCCTCTTCCCATAGTTCTCCTTTTCACCTCCCTCACCAGACCATCCACTCAACTCACCATTTCCTACTCTCACACATGCTCTGCTCCCTTCATAAAAACTCTTAACTGCTTCTAACAAATTTCCTCCTATTTCATAAATCCTTAACACCTTCCACATTGCTTCACGGTCCACACGATCATACGCTTTTTCCAAGTCCATAAAAGCCCAAAATATCTCCTTATGCTTCTCTAAATACTTCTCGCATAACTGTCTTACTGCAAACATCTGATCCACGCACCCTCTTCCCCTCCTAAAACCGCACTGTTCTTCTCCTATTGCAACTTCCGTACACTTTATTATCCTCTCTATCAACACCCTGCCATACATTCTTATGTTGTTTCACAGCTTGAAGCTGCCCTTATTCTTAACCAACTCATCTTAGTATATTTTATTCTCGATAGTTGATTGTTTCATTATTATATATAAGATGTAAGTCTAGTGAGAGTGGGAGGAGACAAGCGGGAGAGAGAGACCGGCTGGGGGACGTTGCTTCGCGCGGGCGCGGAGAGACTAGCTTGGGACAAGCCTGATTGTTGCCAATTAATCGCAACGTTAGGCTTAGTTTCGACTCACGCAAGGGGTAGACGATTTTGACCCGGCAACGGTGTTGAGTGTTGCCAAGCATGGGATGTATTTCGCATGCCTAGGGTGGGGTCCAGACAGATTCAAGACTCAGAGCTCACCTCACTGTCGTACCCTTCGGACCCCCTTGATATCTATCCCTCTCAACCCCACTTAGAAACTTTCGCTCTTCCTTTGTATACCTTCTTTCCACTACTTCACCAGTCTATTTAATTACCCCATCCCCTTGATAGACCTTATATCTATCATTGTATTAACGACGAGCTCTCAGATAACTAGATAGGATTTTGGGCCTTATGCAGAGATATAATTGTTAATGAGACCTAGGAAGCTTTTTTTGTTGTCTCATATTTGGTGGTTTCATGCTTGCTAGTGTGTTCTTGTGGCAGGTGAGCAGGGGCTAGACCGGAGGGGAGGCTTTTTGCGATCCTTTAAGTAAAGTCTGCTGGTGCGAGTCCTGTGGACCTGCACGACTTTACTAGGATACCCGTGGGAGTCTGGGGGCATTTTCTTGTCTGTGTGCCTGTGTGTCTAGTGTTGTGTTGTGTGAGGGCCCTTGCCTAGTCCACTCAGCACTGCGCTAGCACGTCTTGCGTTTGTTTTAGGGTCACCAGGAGAGAGTCAGATACTTGGGATCTGAGTCTCTCAAGAGAGCACCCTTTCAATTAGAGTAATTTGGCGCACAGACTTGGGAACGTCCCTAGGCTAGAGCAGGTGGCTCAGCCCGAGTATCCGAAGCCTATATCCTTCCGGCTAGACCTCTGCCGCCTGGCAGATTAACAGCTAGTGGTTTATTATATCTGTATGCTTGTTATTGTGCCACAGTTTACCGTCTTTGTGAGCATTGTGAGTCAGGGTGTGGCTTAGAGACTCTGTCCGAGCATGCTTGCCTGACTAAGAGTGAGAAGCACACCTGGATGTGGTTATGTTGCGAGTTGCTGCCTTTATTTAATTATACCTATGCCATTATACACTGTATGGCCTATCACTAGTATATATTCCTGCTTATGAGATAAGAGTTCTCTAAATCCGTAACTTACTTTCTTTGCTAAGCATCAGATCCTACAGTAGCCGCATGCAGTTTAGAAACCTGCATCTTGCCTACCTGTACAATGTTTTGAGGACTGTTTGCTTTCACCTTCTTTCACGCAGGGGTGATTAGTTGTATTAATTAACGTAACGTTAAATGTACTTTCTTCTAGTTTGTTATTAAATTGTTTCTGCAATTTAATTCCGTTATCTATCTTTTCCTTGAAGCTTTAAGTCAACTTAATTGTGTGATCTTTTATATAGCCTGCTTGACTATCAGCAGTCTATAGTGCGTGCACCCTGTAACCGAGTCATAGGATACCTTGTTGTCCAGGCAGGACTCTGGACGGTTTAGGGTGGTTTGTTGCCTGGGTTTATAGATAAGGGTTGGATCTAGCGTTTTCCGTTGTTGCTTGTTGCCGCATACCTAGTCCAATAGAAAGAGCCCAGTGTTTATATATCCCAGGACGTAACAACAGCTTAGTGTCATCCGCATACAGGTATACCTCACTTCCATTAGTTATAACTTCAGGTAAGTCGTTGATAAATATAACGAACAGTAGTGGTCCCAACACATATCCCTGAGGTACCCCACTTGTAATTTCCCTCCACCCGAGCCTATTCTATTCACCAGTACCCTCTGTCTCCGATCTTTCAGGAAGGCTTCTATCCATTTCACACATTTCTCCCCTATATTATAGCTTCTAGCTTTCTCTATTAACCTTTTATGTGGGACATTATCGAAGGCCTTCATAAAATCGCAATATACCACGTCTATTACATCACCATCCTCTAGAATTTGCATCCAATCATCTACCACCTTAATTAGCTGTAGTACCGTCGACCTCCCTGGCAAGAATCCGAACTGTCTCCCACTGAAAAGTTGGTTTGATTTCATATGCTCCATTATTCCTTCTCTAATTACCGTTTCCATTACTTTACACACAACACTTGTCAAACTGACTGGTCTATAATTTCCTGGGTCATTTCTCTTTCCCTTCTTAAATATAGCTGTTATGTTCGCCTCTCTCCAGTCCATCGGGATTTGTCCCGTATTAAACGATACCTCAAATAACATTTTCAATGGCTCTATTAACATCTCACCTCCTTCCTTTATGATTCTTGGGTGTATCCCATCCGGTCCCGGGGACTTACTTCCGTTCATTTTTTCTATAGCCCTTCTTATTCTAGCATGGGAAAACTTTATTAGTTCTAGTGCCGGTGCCTGTTTGATGGGAATAGTAGGCACTGCATCATCCGACTCCACTGTTAGTACCCCCCCAAAGTATTTCCCCAGCACCTCTGCTTTCTCCTTATCAGTCTCCGCTCTACTCCCATCATCCAACCCCCCTACCAGCTCTGGGATCCCTACTCTTCTTGTTAACTTTTCCTGAATGTACTTCCAGAATATTTTTGGATTATCCTTCACATTTCTAGCAATCTCTCTCTCCCTCTCCTTTACCCCCCTCCTTGTCTCCCACCTTATTTTATTGTTTATTTGTCTGCGTTCCAGATCCACTTCTTTAGCTTCTATACTAGACCCCCTGTTCTTTTTTAACAATTTTAGTCTTTCCCACAATCGTTTCTTTCTTCTAATAAATGTCCAAAGCTTTCTTTTCATTGGCAATTCTGGGTTCGTTCTTTTCCTCAATTTTGTTTTATCCTTATATTCCCTTACTGGTACACTTTTGGATACAGCATTCTCCAGTTTGACTCTAATTTTCCTCTACATTCCTTCAGCGTCTTCACCGTTCAAGTATCCCCCCCCAGTCAATGTCCACCTGACGATGGAGAATTAGTCACAGTATCCTTAGGAGGTTTGCCAAGGTCTGTGGGTGCCGTGCCTGAGTGGGGAGCTCCGGCACTGTTGGCAGCAGGGGAAGGGTCCTTGAGGCAGTCCAAATTCTCGCAGGGGTCGGCGTCGGAGTGGGCAATTTCAGATTCCATAGGACGAAGATTTCTAAATTCATCTGAGTCAGATTCCATACCCACCATGGAGCCACAATTAGAGGACTGGACGACCGCCCTAGGAATTCTTGCAGATATACACCCCGACTAATGCACCTTAACCCTTAACCCTCCAGCCCCGGCTACGCATTACATAAATATTCCCCGAAACCCGGGTATTTTGGCCGAAAAACGTCTAGGCTAGGCTACCGTATATTTGTTATTCTGACTGCTTCCCGCATTCCCACGCATCCCCAAGCGTAGCTGTGTTATTTACCTGTAGAATGGCGTTAAGTAGAGCTCTCTAAGTCAACTGGTTGAGTTGTGATGATGATTTCATTGGAGATAACTTTATGGCAAAAACAGCCACTTTACACTACTTTTCGATACTTAACAACAACATACAGGCACACACGAACAAGCGACGCTCTCCTTCTTGTGGCCGGAGATGCGGGGCGTCGGTCCAGCCGGCTGTTGTTTACATGCGTCGGACCGACACCTCGCACACCAAGCTTACAGGCTTTGAGCTCATGGGTGTTTAAGAGCCCTTCCGGGCAGCTCGTGTATGCTTTTTTATGGGCGTTCAAGAGCCCTTCCGGGAACAGAGGGTTAAAGAGCGGCGCTCGACTTAAGTCGTGCACCAATTTGCTGCAAGTTAGGAGCATTATTAAGGCTTTTAAAGGGTTAAAATCGAGTGCAAATGGCCGGGAGCGCAGCAGGCCACACGTCCGACACCCAGGGCTTACCGCCACCCACTGACTCAGGCTCCCTGTGTTCTCGATAGGCCGGCAGTGTAGCCAGTAGTGAGCATAGCTGGGAAAAATATACCGCTATACGCTAAACTCCCATGTTGGTGGCACCACTGCATGAGAACCACGAGTGCTACGTAGCTCGTTCTGGTCTCATTTTGAAGCTTTTAGTGCCTATTTTTTTGCTGAATACATTTCTTTTCATGCAGATACTTGATTGATCATTCAGGAGGGCCTGAATATGCCCAAAATAGCCCAAAACACCCCACTAGACAAGGGTTAAGGGCCGTCGATCCGTCGATCACCGACCCAGCACAAGGGTCAGGGTTTGGCATAAAAGTTTCCCCTCGCTCGAACACGTCGGGCACCACAGTTCGACGGGTGTAGGGATTGCCGACCCACAACACCCTCCAACGAAACCAAAGAGTGAGTACGGTCATTTACCTCATGACAGCCACGGTGCTCCCAAAGGAGGGGGCAGCGGGAAGAAGGGGAAAACAGAAAGGATGAGAAATGATAGGGCCCACCACAATTAGTTGGGGGCGGCAGGAAGGGTGGGCATGCGGGCATGCACTCCCCTCCTGCCGCCTCCGTCAGCCCCCGCACGTGTTCAAAAGTGAAACCAACGAAGTAGGCAGAGCGGGGGTATATTCCTAAAAGACTTTGGTAAGCAGTCCTCCAGAGTAAAAGGCATTTTCTATATACTAGCCGACGTACCAGCACCCTGTACAGATTCAAGAATAGTCCTGAGATCCCAAAAAGACTTCACTATGATAGTAAACTCCACAGGATTTACAAACCCCCTTAGCACTGACATTTTGTTGTTGTTGTTTTTTTTACTCAATTTTGCAAAAATCAAATATTTTGGGACCCCCTGAGCATTCCAATCAAGTCTAAATGTTCATAGTTCCAACGATCTGGAAGCTAGGAACATACACACATACTATACAACTTTATACTGTACTTACCTTGCCAGTGTAGATAGGATCATTTGAGTATTCTTTCTCCAGTGAAGTGATATTGTCTAGGGACCCCACCATGGCAGTGTTTTCTTTTATCTGAAAATATTAAACTTATCAGAAAAATCTATACAGTACATTACTGACTATATAGAAATATACAGTACTGTACTATCTATCTACCTATTGCAAAACACCTTAGCCTACTCCCCTTTATGAGGGTGGCAATACATGAAATGCCCCCAAGATGACCTATCCTCCGTGAGGACAGTCCATGCCAATTTACTGAAGGACTTACATGATTGACCACTCAACATAGGATCCGTCCGACTCCGAGGCCTTCTACCGGTATGTATCTTTTTAGCACCATTTTTCTACAGTGGTGTGCAGCTAGTCCATCCACTAACCTGCTTCACCCAAAGGTAGACTCCCCTAGATGAGTTGCCGACCAAGGCTGATGAGTCCCATCCACCCAAATTTTTATAAGGTTGTCTCCCCTAGATAGGTTGCCGACCGAGGATAACGAGTCCCATCCACCCGTACTATATTACCAACATATAAACAATTGGATACTGTACATTCTTTATTAGGGCTGTTCTTTATACAGTACATACTGTACATACCGTACTATACATACACAAATTTAAAGACTGCGTTCTCCACACAAAGTGCGGTTCCGATCTCATGTCCTAATGGCGGCGTTCCAGGCAACCCTGTTAAGAGCTGCCTCACTTGTCAGGTTCTCGGATTTAAAATCAGATCGCAAGGTCTGATCCCCCGTCTTCCTTGGTCTGCCCTTTGGTGCAGCTCCCTACACGTTCATGGACTTGCATTTTTTCACCCAACTTAGTTCATACATCCTCTCCACATGTCCAAACCATCCAAGCCTGCTAGTACGCATACTGATGCTCTTGATAGGCTACCTAACCTTTTCCTTAGCTCTTCACTTGATATCCTATCTTGCAGTTTGGCACCACACATCCATCTCACCATTCTCATCTCATTGAATTCCATTCGGTTGATATCATCCGCTTTGACAGACCACATACATATATACTGTACATACATACAATGGTTTAATGTAATTTTTCCATTACATACAATGTAACGGCTCAGACGGGGTTGCCTTTCAGTAGTTGGAGTGTACTGTAGTACAACAAAGTCCCGCCACAGCACTGCCCCACCAAGTTATAACTGTGGCCGACGTTGGCACAGCGCTAACCGTGCCCCAGCAAGACTCAACTGAGTCCCCCTGCAGCACTTGCACCTGCAGTATCTGCAACCACATCAGCCCCAACAGTGCCACAAAAAGACAGTACCAAACAAGACTCTACTGTATATTAGGCAATTGGACTATAGAACAAATCCTGCCCCAACACTGCTCCGACATGCAAACACTGTTGCCGACACAGGTGTGGTGCCAAACAGCGCCCAGGTAAGACTCCGTCCCCTGTGGCACTTATCCGCTCCCCACCAGCCTCAGCAGTGCCATACCAAGACAGAGCTAAGATAAAGACTTTATTGCATAGTAATGGCTGTTGGTCCACAATTCTATCGCCATCCCCCCTATTAGTCACCTTGTACGACATGCAGTAGGATGCGTGAGGCATATTTTTTTGTTTTCCTCCAACATTAGATGAAGGCCCCCTTACCCCCTGGCGGGCATACAGTACAGTAAACCCTCGCTATCTCGGACTAATTGGGGGGAGACCCAGTCCGAGATGACCGAAAATCCGAGATGTCCGAAGTCCGACTTAAGAGAGGGAAAATTCCGAATTAGAAGAGGAAAGTCTGCGTCACCAGAGAAATTGAGATTTTTTTTTTTTTTTTTATATATCTATTTAATGAATCTATCTCCCTTATACATATATATAACTATGTCTTATTTGGTCTTTTTTTAATCTATGAATCAATTCTAATACGATGGAATTGAAAAAATATTACCCTTCTAACACACAAATAATAAAATGAAAAAGAGAGTAAATAAAAATGTCTCCTTTGTCTTTCAGAAACATAAGTCCGTCTCGTATATGTTAGTATTTTATCGCTCGCTCGCCCCTAGCCACTCTCTCTCTATCTATTTATCTCTCTAATGCATCTAACTAACTCCCTTATACATTAACATAACTATGTCTTATTTGGACTTTTTGTAATCTATAAATAATTTCTAATGCGATGGAATTGAAAACAATATTATCCTTCTAGCACACAAATAATAACATGAAAAAGAGTCAATAAAAATGTCTCCTTTGTCTTTTCAGAACCAATTAAGTCCGTCTCATAATAGTTCGTGTTTATCGCTCACTTCCCCTTCTGCAACTCTCTTTCTATCTATCTTGTCTTTTCAGAACCAATTAAGTCTGTCTCATAATAGTTCGTGTTTATCGCTCACTCCCCCTCTGTAACTCTCTCTTTCTATCTATCTATCTCTCTAATGCATCTACGTAACTCCCTTATACATTAACATAACTAACTGTATGTCTTATTTGGACTTTTTGTAATCTTTGAATAATTTCTAATGCAATGGAATTGAAAACAATATTATCCTTCTAGCACACAAGGAATAACATGAAAAAGAGTCAATATAAAAAGTCTCCTTTGTCTTTTCAGAACCAATTAAGTCCGTCTCATAATAGTTCGTGTTTATCGCTCACTCCCCCTCTGTAACTCTCTCTTTCTATCTATCTATCTCTCTAATGCATCTACGTAACTCCCTTATACATTAACATAACTATGTCTTATTTGGACTTCTTGTAATCTTTGAATAATTTCTAATGCAATGGAATTGAAAAATATAATATCGGACATTTTCCGAATACTTATATAAAGTCCGACAACGTCAGAGACTGTCGGAACAATGACGGAAATGTCCGAAATACGGAAGTGCATGTCCGAGAGGCCGTAGCCAGTCCGACTAGTACGGGTTTCCGACTTCTAGAGGTCCGAGATGGCGAGGGTTTACTGTATGTCATTGCGCTTCTAATGCATGAAGCTTACACCTTTCCCCTCAAAGGGAGTCTTCTCATGGCAAGAGTTCTCTAAACTTTCCCCAGCCACATCTTATTCTGGCGATAGTGGTAACCTCAGCAGAGATGGTATTACCCAAGTAGCAAAACTTGTCCACCATCTCCAGTGCCTCATTGCCAAAGTTAACACTCTGAAGCCGGTCATTGTATACAAGCTCAAATTTGTATACAAGCTCAAATTTGTATACAAGCTCAAATTTGCATACTATGCATACACATTTCTCAATTTCGGACTTCTTCCTTGGTAAAGCTCCCTTTTACTCTAGTGCATCACTTCTTCCTGTGATGTACAGCAGCGGCAGACGCTACACTGTATCGTGTTCGCGCCCACCCCTTTTTTGCATACTGCGCATGGGTATGCACAACTTTTTTCTACCTTTCCTAGCCCTAATCTACTGTGTAAAACCTTTGTTTTATTTTCATTAACTCTTAATTCTTTACTTTCCATGCCCTCTCTCCATCTTCTGTTGTTGTTGTTCCCTAAGCTGCCTGGCCGAACAGCCCCGAGTCCCTAAGGAAGGCCATGGCCACGGTCGGGCTTTCACACAGAGCTCTCAAGGAGTGTAGATTGTGTTGTTGGCGTAAGTGGTTGTGTGAAATGCAGTCTTCTATGTGTTTCATAGTATGGGGTGCTGTGTTACAACCTGGGCAGGAGTCAATTACGGACTCATCCAGTCTCTTCTGATAGCTCAGAAGGGCTGGATGGTGTCCGCATCTCAGCCTGGCCAGGTGGACTCTGTCCTCGCGAGGAAGGGAGGATTCAGAAGGATGGATTTCGGGAGGTCGTGCCTGCAGCTGCGTGTTGTCTATGAGTGAGTGGATGGAACGGCGAGAGATATGAGTATGGATGTGCTTCTGGAAGCTGGTTTAGGGTGGGCAGGGAGGGAGAGAATATAGTATTTGTGTGTGATAGCGTGTGCTGGGTGTTTCAATATTTCTTGGTGTCTGTGGATATGTTGCCATGTAGTGTAGTGGGTGGTGTTGGTTCGTGGAGGCTGCTGCCAGGAATTGAGTGTCTCTCATGTCCAGATGGTCTTTGACTTTGAGGACTTTGGTTTCTTGATGTAGGTGATCTGTAGGTGAAGTAGCTGTGCAGCCTGTGATGATTTTTAGGGCTTTATTTTGAATAGTCTGTAAGGTCTTATGATGTGTTTCAGCTAGGTTAGAAACCCAGACTGGGCTTGCGTATTCCATCACTGATCTTATGAATTGTTTGTAAACTGTGGTGGTAGTTTCTTTGTTGTGTCCAAATTTTGTGTGGGCAAGTGACCTGAGGGCGTTAAGTCTGGGTGTCAGTTTCTTTTTAATGTTTGTGGTGTGCTGTTTGAATGTCATACGAGTATCATAGGTTACTCCTAGGATTTTGGGTGAGTGTGTGTGTGTGTGTTAGGGGTATGTTGTTTATGGCGAGTTGCGGGGAGTATGCGTGATCTCCTGTCCAGCTTGTGAGGAGGGTTGCAGTGAATTTGGCTGGGGCTAAATTAAGTCTGTTTGTAGTGCACCAGCCATGTAATGTGTTGAGATAGGGTTGAAGGAGACTTGTTGCTGTGGCTGGGTCTTGGTGTGTGCATGTTGTGTTATGTCGTCTGCATAGGAGGCTATATTTATTTGGGGTGTATTGGATGTATTTATATCATGCATGTACAGATTAAAGAGTGCGGGCGACAGGACGGATCCTTGCGGGACTCCGTTTGGGAAATTTCTGATGCTAGATGACTGACCGGCAAAAGATACGTGTGCTCATCTGCCTGCTAGGAAGTTGGCCAGCCACCTTTTAGTGTTGTTGTGCATGTTTGTGTTGTAGATTTTGTTTGTTCTGTACTTGGCCTTGGCATCCTGTACACTATCTGCGATAAAAACTAGGTCATCTGTGTATAGCAGTTCCCAGGGGAGCCCAGCTCTGAAATCACCGGATAGTCCCTCCAAACCATAACAAAGAGGAGAGAGCTTAACACAGAGCCTTGGTGGACTCCGATGCAAACTGTAAACTCCTCACTCAGTAAACCTTTCACTCTCACCACTGTTCGTGAGTCCTCATATGTCTTCATTATCAACGCACCAGCCACTCCTCTAAGTCAAGTTTTCTCATAGCCCACTGCACAACTTCTCTGAGCACCTTATCAAATGCCTTATCCAGGTCTACAAACATAAGATATAGATACCTATCTTTAAGTAGATATCTTTCCTGCAGCTGCCTGACTATGAAGATAGCATCGATTGTGCCACGTCCTGGCATGAAACCGAGCTGCATATCGTCGATAGAAATTATTTCCCTTATCATACCTTCAAAGACTCTTTCACAGACCTTCATGATTTGGTCAAGCATTTTCAAGGCCCTATAATTTCCCCTATCCAACAAATCTCCCTTGCCCTTAAATAAGTTTAATATTACACTTTTTTGTCATTCATCAAGGATTATTTCCTATCTAATCTCTAATGATGTAGTTTATTAGTTATTAGCTCTGTGACCAAACTCACTCCTCACCTGAGGCTTTAATCCTCTCAGCTACAATGCCAGTGCATCCTGAAGCTTTACCGTCTTTCATTTTATTTACAGTACTGCTTACAACAGGTGGCAGTATCAAAGGGGGCCCTCCTCCTTTAGAACCCAAAAAGTGCTCGGAAACCATGATAAAATGTTTCGTTATTACGGTACATAGACGGGGACTACGCTGATAATTCATACTGTATATTCACCAACCCACCAATTAACTTACAAATCTCTATCTATCTATCTATTGCCTGACGCCGTGATCCCCGAAGGGGTGGCCACGAACGAACCGCCCCCATGCACCTCTGTCCCCAGTCAGTCGACGCCCCTCCCCCCAACCAGCACCGCCTTCGTTCATGTAGTTCCTCACTCCATCCTTCCACCTCATATTCGGTCTACGTCTCCCCCTCTGTCCCTCCACCTCGCTCTCGTACACCCTCTTAGTCATTCTCTCGCTTTCCATACGTTCCATATGGCCGAACCATCTCAAGTTGTTCCTTTTCACACTTTCCAGCACATCTACCTCCACACCACACCTCCTTCTTACTTCCTCATTAGTCTGTCTATCCCTCCATGTAACTCCGCACGCACTCCTTAAGTAATTCATTTCCACTGCTCTCACTCTTGGTCTGAGTCTCTCAACCAACGTCCATGCTTCGCTTCCGTAAGTCAGTGTCGGGATTACCACACTGTCATGCAAGGACTTCTTCACTTCCATACTGACCACCCTATTTCTTGTTACTGCTTTTAGCGTTCCTACAACCCTCTTCCCCTGTTGTACCCTCTCCCGCACCTCTTCATCCATAGTCCCATCTTTACTCAACACACTGCCCAGATACTTAAAAGAGTTGACGATCTCCATAGCCTGACCGTTCAGCTTCACCTCACACTCTGTGACTTCACCCCTTTCGAAGACCATAACCTTGCTCTTCCCCGTATTTACCTTCAAATTCCGTTTTTCGCACACTGTTCCAAACTCATTTACCAGACCCTGCAACTCCCATTCATTATCACTCATCAGAACTGTATCATCCGCAAACAGCAGTATAGGTAGCTTCCACTCAATTCCCTCCCTTTTCAGCGATACACCAACATCCACTGCTCTTGATAGTGTTTCTTTCATAACTCCATCCATATATACAGTAAACAACCACGGGGACATCACACACCCCTGTTTCAAACCAACATTCAGGTCAAAGAACTCGCTCTGCTCACTCTCCACACGTACTGCCGCCTTTGCACCCTCATACATGCTCTTCACTGCTTTCAGCAACTTGCCCTCTACTCCGTATATTCTAAGTACTTTCCACAAACCTTCTCTATCCACTCTGTCATAGGCCTTCTCCAAGTCCATAAAGGCAACATACACCTTTTGTTTCTTCTCCAGATACTTCTCCACAACACAATTCAGGGTAAAAATCTGATCTACACATCCTCTTCCCTTCCTAAAACCTCCCTGCTCGTCGCCTATCCATTTCTCCGTTCTCACTCTCACTCTCTCAATCACTACCCTACTACGCTTAGAAGACATATTCCTCGGTGGTTACCACACACTCCTCTTTCCCCTTTGCCCTTAAATAGGGGGACTATTATGCCAGTCTTCCAGTCATCGGGTGCACTCCCCTTCTCCCATGCTAGTTTGCACATTTTCCATACCCATTCTATCACTATCTCACCACCATACCTCAACATTTCCCCACACACTCCATCTGTTCCTGGTGCTTTCCCCAACTTCACTCTTTTCATGGCTTCCCACACTTCTGACCTCCTGATCCCCACCTCGCCCTCCCCTACTTCTCTTCTTCTCCCTCCCATACCATATCCAGCTATGTTTGCTGGCTCTTCATTCCTTTCATTTAGCAACTCACTGAAGTACTCCCTCCATCTTTCGACTCCCTCTTGCTTCTCGGCTAGCATTCTCCCATTCTTATCTTTCACACCCTTACTGTTTCCCTTGCTACCTTCCCTACCTTTCTTGACTTCTTTCCAGAACAGTTTCTTACTCTCCCTCCATTTTACACTCAGATTCCTTCCAAATTCCTCATCTACTCTTCTCTTACTTTCCTTCACTACTCTCTTCACCACCCTCTTACTCTCCACGTACCTCGCTCGTTTACAAATAAACCTAATTAATGAAATCAATGAAACTAATGAATATATCAATAAAAGAAAACAACCCCCATCACAATATTTAACATGCAGCGTCGACAACAAGAACAGGAACCATCCACATCGTCAGCTCAGGATGACGACGATGTTATGTCAGTCATCTGAATCATTCTTCTATGGACTTTGAAGGCTTCATATTAGAAACAGACAAGGTTCGACACAGTGGTTGTGGTGGCAGACCTCAAGATAACTATAACTTACTTACATACACACACATACATCAAATTTTAAGACTGAGTGTTCCACACATACGTGCAGTTTCAGTCTCTTGTCCTAATGGTGGCGTTCCAGGCAACCCTGTTAAGGGCTTGGATGAGGAGGTGGTGCTGGGGTGCCATAGGTGTCTCGCCCTGCCTCAAACCCCCTCTCTTCAAGCCAATCAAGCTTTCCCACTGATAAGTATAAGGTAAAGTCTATGTGGCTTTTATTACTAGGCTAGTGTTATAAATGTTCAAGATTAAATTCTAGTACAGTTCAAAATGATCAATCAGCAAAAAGATAGATAGAGTGCACCCTCTCTATTTTGCGAGAGTGAGATCATGAAACGTGTACTAATAAGGATCGCACTTTTTTCTAGCACGGTTCGAATCCTTGAAAAATACATATACAGTCAGTCCTCCGGTAACGCGGCTAATGTGTTCTGGTAACCTCCCGTGTTACCAAAAACCGCGTTAACGAACCCATATGTTTACATGTTAAACGTACCTTTGTGTTCTGGGGATTTCCACAAAGTCCACTTTTTCTCCATAGAAGCCTATGTTATAATAATTAAATAAATTATAAAAGTTATTTGACATGTGCATTGCGTTGATTTGCCCATTGCAACAACTCTTACCTCTGAATAAATATTTTGTTTAGGCTAGGCTAGTTAAGGAGAGAGAGTCACAGCAGTGCCGCCATTTTTCGATCGAAGCTCTGAAATCCCGCCATTATATTTCTCACCTCAAACAATAACTACACATTTTAGAATGGTCTACTCTTCACTCAACGCAAGGCAACGACCATATCTACCTCTGGTATGCATAACAACTTGGTTAGGCTATTTATTTGTAGAGATATGAGCATCGGTAAATGGCGAAAATCGGAACTTCGGAATTCCCGCCTAACTCGCCGTCTTATATTTATCACCTCACACAATAACTACACAATGTAGGGTGTTATAGTCTTCACCCAATGCACAGCAACGATCATATCTACCTCTGATATGCATAAACACTTGGTTAGGCCATTTATTTGCAGAGATATGAGCATCGGTAAATGACGAAAGTCGGGAGTAAAGGTTCGGCGGCCGAGATAGCCTAGCCACGCATTGCACACAACGACAACACACACACACACACTCACTCGACATAGCCAAACAATAACATAAGTGTGTTTCGGTAATTATTCTCACCTCACACAATAACTACACAATGTGGCGGATGCCCAACCCCGAAAGGGGTTGAAATAGGGGAGCTATCCCCCCGCCAAAGATGGCTTTCTAGGGCCTTTCCTAGCTGTTGCTGAGAGGATTGGGTTCTAGTCATGTGGTGATGGGCTGGTCTATCAGAGTGAGAACTGAGCGATCTCTGCCATACCCATAGCTTACTCTGACTGTTCCTTTTACTTATATATTTTCTAGATCTCAAGTGACGGCGTCTCTTCCGTGGATTGACCTCCCAATCTACCAAGATTGGAAGCCAAAGCGTCACATTTTTCCTTTGCCCCTCAACTTTCTCTTCATAATTGCTGAGGGGCACAGGGTCCTGGATGGGGCTTTGGTTTCCCGGGCGTTTCCGCACCCTCCTCAGCTCCCGCCATGGAGTGGCTTCGGTCACCCAGGCTTTATTGTGGTCTGCAGGGAGGGTTCTGTGGGGGTGCTCGGTTATGGCCTTGGCCTTGCTCGGGGCCTTGGGGCTGTTCGGCCAGGCAGCTTGGGGAACAACAACAACAACTACACAATGTGGAGTGCTCTAGTCTTCACCCAATGCACGGCAACGATCATATCTACCTCCGGTATGCATAAAAACTTGGTTAGGCCATCTATTTGCAGAGATATGAGCATCGGTAAATGACGAAAGTCTGGAGTAAAGATTCGACGCCCGGCTAGACCCCGCGCCAGTGTAAGTGTAGACCGTGTTAGCAAAATTTTGGATATTTGCGGTGTACCGCGTGCCACCAAATCCGCGTTACCGGAGGACTGTATATTTTTGCGACTTGTTCACAAATTATATAGAATTTTTACGCTATACTGTAAAGTAGAGGATGTCAACAGAATGGAACTTAATGAGATGAGAATGGTGAGATGGATGTGGGGCCAGGCTGCAGGATAGAATAACAAATGATGAGCTGAGGAGACGTTTAGGAAATATAGAGTACCGTATTAGTGAGGTGATGCGTACAAGTAGACTGGCATGGTATGGGCATATGGAGAGAATGGATGAACAAAATTGGGTGAAAAAATGCAGGTCTGTGATTGTGGAGGGAGCTGCACCAAGGGGTGGACCGAGGAAGACCTGGGATCGGAGTCGGACTATACGTGCCGATCTCAAATTTAAAAACTTGACAAGTGAAGCAGCCCTTAACCGGGTTGCCTGGAACGCCGCCATTAGGACAAGACTGAAACTGCACGTATGTGTGGAGCACTCAGTCTTAAAATTTTACGTATGTACTGTATGTATGTATTATATATAGATAAATAGGGGTATTTTTCTATACCACACTATTGAGATATCCTTGTTTAGAATCACAAAATATAGAGGGTGCACTGTAGTAGCCTATGAGATTTTCTAGTAAGCGAGGTCTCATGTCTCCCATAAAGACCCAGGTAGGACTGAGGTAGGACTGTAACTTTGAATTACACAGTTTATGAGTACCGGTAAGGCGTTTGACTGTACAACATATCATAAAGTATGTACCGGTAGGTGTTACACATACGTTTTTAAGGGGAGATGGGCCATTTTTCTGGTCCCACCTTCTCCCTCATGTTTAGCCCCATTAGTTTTCAGATTATAAGACGTTCGGCCATTAGTTTGGCGATTTTAAGACTTCGCCCCATTTCTGTGCCAATATTAAGACTTTTTGTGTTATTTAGGTGTCAATTTTTCCTGGCGAGCGACAGCAAGCCTGTAATTTAAGAGGAACCGGCCTTTGGCCGGGAAACTTTTCTATCAAAAAATGTACCAATTTATCTTGAAGGAGGGTCTTCGGGTTTTTTTTTTTTAAGCTTGATGGAGGTCAAGGGAGGAAACTAATAAAATAATAAAAAGATACATAAAGGAGCAAATTAAAACAACCTATCTCCCCTTAAAAGTTCCATGTGAACTTAAACTAGTAGACTAACTCAACCTATGCCAACTAAAGGGGTTATCACAGGAGATCTATTATTATTTTATATTACAAATTAGCCAATAAAAAAATTGGCTATAACCAAACAAATTAAAAGATCTCATTTCAGGAATTTCTTGCTCTTGTATTGCTCAGCACGTAGACTGAAGGTAAATTATAGTAAGTGACAAATCTTTTACAGTATGTAAGTACTGTCCCTGTACAGTAAAACCTCGCCCATCCGGACTAATTGGGAGAGAACCCTGTCTGGATCTGCCAAAAGTCTGGGATATACATTCAGACATCCAAATAAATCCAGATGGCTGAAACATGAGTCCAGATATCTAACTTAAACAACCAGACTTAGGTTTCAGCCATCCAGACAAATCCGGATAGCTGACAAACAAGTCTGGATATCTAACGCTGGATGTAAACAATACTGTATGTGTGGTAACTTGTATTCGTCTCGTTCGTTTCTAGATTGACTTTTATTTTTCCCAAACCATCCAGACAAGTTTTGGTTGGCTGAAACATGAGTCTGGGTCGAAATGTCTGCCCGGATCTCTTGGGTTTCCGGATCTGAGAGCACCGGATGGGCGTGGTTCTTCTGTATGGTATATTTCAGAAGCAGCCAGATCAGTGAAAAAAGTTGTGTGAAAAATCCCTAATGTGATATCAGCTTTACAATCTTAACTTAATAGCACTGGTTGAGAACTAAGGGTGGAAATGGTCTACAGGTTGAGTTGCCCGTTCTCCCTTTGTGGACATACCTCTTCTGCAATTCGTTCTTCCTGTGCCTTAATGAGTTCATCTTGATTGACGTCTGGAGGGAGAGAGACAAATGTTTAGCCCTACAAACATGGTATGGGAATGTTAAGAGCACTACAGTCGTCGCCGCCATATTATAAAATGCATCTTAGGTAACATGCTATGTAGGCTGACAAATGACACTTGAAATCCAGTTTCAAAACTAAGCCCCATCTATTATTATGGTACACTGTATATACAAAGTTAAAGTTATGTTCCATAGTTCCCATTATTAGAACATAAGAAATCAGAAATCTGCATAAGGCCAACCAGTTATCAATAGCCTAGGCCTAATCAATATTTAAGTTAAGTTAGATAAAGCATTGCTATAGTCCTACCACTCCAAGTTGGTGGTTTGGGTGGGTCAGTGTACCTTTAACGCTGCTGCCACATTTCCAAATGGTCACCCACGCGATAATTTTTTTTATTTTTTTATAGTACCCTGCCGTGTGTGTGTGGCTACCCTCAAGGTCACCCACGTGATAACTGTTTTTTTATAGTACCCTGTCGTGTGTGTGTGTGTGGCTACTCTCATTAACACCTTATTGGCGGGCTAGGCGGTCTATTTATATGTACCACCCAGCGGGGTGTTTTTAGCCAAAATAGGCCTGTTTACGTGATCATTTTCATGCCTAAATAAGACCCAGAGCGTAAAACAAGTATCTATCCCTGAAAGGGCATAAACAGAGCTTTCCAATGACACCACAACGATCCTTGTACGACCTCTGGTTCTCTTGCAATTATTGTGCAAGACGAGTGCAAAAACCATGTAATTCGGTGCTTTCCCCACATAATTGAGTATGTACCGAGTTTGTGGTGGCAAGGGAGGGTGGTTTTCACTTCAGTTGGCCCAGTGCGGTGTTGGGCAGCGGTCATAGCCACCCTACGCTCCTCACACCGCTCAGCTCTCTCTCTCTGCAACATTACGTGCTGAAAATGGCGCTCGACTTATGTCGCGCGCCGCCACATAGTCCAAATTTATTTCACTCGATTTATGTCGCGCGCCGCCAGTTAAGGGTTAAGGGGGTATAGCCTCGGGCCCTCGGACAATAGATGGATAGATAGATTATTATGGATAGGCTACATGTCAACTCGTACCTTCAAAAGACAACTCGTACTCACTTTTTAGACAGATCGTACTCAATTACCACCCTTTTATCCAATTCCAAATAAATGTTAAATTTTTCTTGGCCTTTCTAAGCTACAGTATTTTGTTTTCTTTTTCTGTGTTTATGTTCATATTGTGTGGAGGTAATGCCTTTTCAAAGGCACCTCTTTGCCTTTTTTTTAAATCGCAGAACATATATAATTATATACTGTACCTACAGAGCTTCGCGATTCACGAGTTTCATATACTTTTCGAACAAATTCATAATGAATTATGCAAACATTATGCTTCAGACAAAAAATGTATTGATTATTTTTATAAATTATTTATATAACTCCGCATAGGCTACTAACATACTCTCGCACATGGTATATTTAGGCAACATTTAAAGTTGTTAGACAGCCATTTTATCAGATACTATCAGTCTACAGTATGTTTGGCAATCTATACGCTCGCTATATATACGCTTATCTATATATATCTATATATATATATTATCTATCTATACGCTTACCAGGTACCCATATTCACGGTTGTTGTTGTTGTTGTTCCCTAAGCTGCCTGGCCGAACAGCCCCGAGTCCCTGAGGAAGGCCATGGCCACGATCGGGCTTTCCCACAGAGCTCTCATTGAGTGTAGATTGTGTTGTTGGCGTAAGTGGTTGTGTGAAATGCAGTCTTCTATGATGTGTTTAATGGTATGGGGTGCTGTGTTACATCCCGGGCAGGAGTCGACAACGGAGTCATCCAGTCTCTTCTGATAGCTCAGGAGAGCTGGATGGTGTCCGCATCTCAGCCTGGCCAGGTGGACTCTGTCCTCGCGAGGAAGGGAGGATTCGGAAGGATGGATTTCGGGAGGTCGTGAATGCAGCTGTGTGTTGTCTGTGAGTGAGTGGATGGATCGGTGAGAGATATGAGTATGGATGTGCTTCTGGAAGTTGGTTCGGGGTGGGCAGGGAGGGAGAGAGGACAATAATTGTGTGTGATACCTTGTGCTGGGTGTTGTTTTGATATTTCTTGGTGTCTGTGGGTGTGTTGCCATGTAGTTTAGTGGGTGGTCTTGCTCACGGTTGTTCCTTTCATTGGTGTCAGACAGTTTACAGACAGGTTGGAATCCTTAGACTTCAGAGTTCAGACTACATACCACTAAAAGGGACCATTTTTTGTTTATATGTGAGTGAGGGAGGCAAAAGGCAGAACAGCCTGTAGCAAGTGCCTCCCCCACAGTTGAAAGAGTGACAGGGCCAAAATCAAGGGACATTCGAGCCAAAATGCCTGGACACACAGAGTTTGAAGCAATTTAAGTCATAGGAAGAGGGAAAGACTGATTCTGAAAGAGATTTCCATAGCTCAGCTGTTGAATAAAAGAAAGTAAGAGTAACATTTCACTCTTGGGTTGGAGAGTTGCACAGAGTAGGGGTGGCAAGGTGTTGCAAGACGGGTACCACGTGCCCAATGTAGAGGAGGTGGTGTGGTATACACTGGGAAAGCTCTGAGGAACACTGATTATTATAGTAGCGATAGAATAACGAAAGAGATGCAACATTGCGACGGAGAGATTGCAGAGAGTTGGTGAGTGGGCGGGAGTTAATGATACGAAAGGCCTTCTTTCAACTTTGTCTAGGAGAGCGGTGTGAGAGGAATCTCCCCACACATGTGAACAATACTCAATACAAGGACGCACTGTGCCCCTGTACAGAGCAAGAAGCTGTGCAGGGGTAAAGAACCCCCTGAGGTGGTTGAGCACACCCAGCTTCTGGAAGGCTGCCTTAGCAAGACTGGTAATATGGTCCTTCCAAATGAGAGCAGAAGAAAAAGAGACACCAATAATATTGAGAAAAGAAAGATTGATTTTTGTAGCCTATTGTTGAAGAATAAGGGATACGAAAGGCCTTCCTTTCAACTTTGTCTAGGAGAGCGGTGCGAGAGGAACCTCCCCACACATGTGAACAATACTCAATACAAGGATGCACTGTGCCCCTGTACAGAGCAAGAAGCTGTGCAGGGGTAAAGAACCCTTTGAATATTTAAACTCTACAGTGGAACACATTCTATCTATTTCTCCTTTCTCAGAAATCTCCATCTTAGGAGATTTCAACGTTCACCACCGCCAATGGCTCTCCTCTCACACTACTGACCCAGCTGGTGAACAAGCCTACGTCTTTTCTATCCTAAATGACCTAGAGCAGTTAGTTCAGCAACCCACCCGTATCCCGGATCGCATCAGAGATCGGCCCAATATTCTTGACTTGTTTCTAACTTCTAACCCTTCTTCTTATACTGTCAATCTTTTCTCTCCTTTGGGCTCCTCCGACCATAAACTTATCTCTGTCACCTGTCCTATCTCTCCAGTACGGCCCCCCCGATCCTCCTAGCTGGCGGCGCTTGTGGTACTTCGACGCTGCCGACTGGGAGGCTCTCCGGCAGTACTTCTTTGATTTCCCATGGAATGATTTCTGCTTCCGTGGCCGGGGACCCTCGGAGAGTGCTGAACACATTACCGAGGTAATCCTATCGGGCATGGAAGCATAAATTCCATTCTCTTTCTCTCAGACTAATGCTAAAAAATCTTGGTTTACTCACGCCTGTTCTACTGCTGTCCGCAATAAGGAGGAAGCATTCAAACGGTACCGACGCCTTAAAACTCAAGACTCTCATTCTTCCTATGTTTCTGCCCGGAATCAAGCCAAATCTGTTCTTCGACTCAATAATAAATGCACTGAACTATCCAACTCTAGCTCTTCCCAAGCTTTCTGGCATCTAGCCAAAAACCTCTCCAACAATTTCTCTTCCACATCTTTCCCTCCCCTTTTCCACTCTGATGTCACAACCATCACTTCATCCTCTGACAAAGCTAAACTCTTCGCTCAAACCTTTGCTAGAAACTCCACCTTAGATGATTCCGGTGCTATTCCTCCCTCTCCACCCTCCTCTCTCTTACTTATGCCTAATATCCTAATCTCTTCTAAAGACGTACTTTCTACCCTCTCTGGGCTTAATACTAATAAGGCGTACGGTCCGGACGGTGTTCCTCCTGTTGTTCTCAAAAACTGTGCTTCCGTGCTGACTCCCTGCCTAGGCAAACTCTTTCGTGTCTGTCTATCCTCTAACGTCTTCCCTTTATGCTGGAAATTTGCTCACATTCAACCTGTCCCAAAGAAGGGTGACCGCTCTCAACCCTCCAACTATCGTCCAATTGCTCTCATCTCTTGTCTTTCTAAGTTTTTGAAACTATTCTTGCTTCCAAATTTCTTAAGCATTTCTCTTCTCATAATCTGCTCTCAGATCGCCAGTATGGCTTCCTTAACCCTTGTCTAGTGGGGTGTTTTGGGCTCATTTGGGCATATTCAGGCCCTCCTGCATGATAAATCAAGCATCTGCATGAAAAACAAAATGTTTAGCAAAAACATAGGCACTAAAAGCTTCAAAATGAGACCAGAACGAGCTACGTAGCACTCGTGGTTCTCTTGCAGTGGTGCCACGAACATGGAAGTTTAGCATATATCGGTATATTTTTCCCAGCTATGCTCACTACTGGCTACACTGCCGGCCTCTCGAGAACACAGGGAACATGAGTTAATGGGCGGCGGTAAGCCCTGGGAGTCGGCTGTCTGGCCCGCTATGCTCCCGGCCATTTGCACTCGATTTTAACCCTTTAAAAGGCTTAATAATGCTCCTAACTTGCTGCAAATTGGTGCACGACTTAAGTCGAGCGCCGCCAATAAGGGGTTAAGGGTCGCTCTACTGGTGATCTTCTTTCATATCTTACTAACGCTTGGTCATCCTCCTTTCGGGAATTCGGTGAGACTTTTTCTATTGCACTAGACATATCGAAAGCCTTCGATAGAGTCTGGCACAAATCTTTAATTTCTAAACTACCCTCCTTCGGTTTCTATCCCTCCATCTGTGCCTTTGTCTCTAATTTCCTTTCCGGCCGTTCCATAGCCGCGGTTGTGGACGGCCATTGTTCACTTCCTCACCCTATAAACTCCGGTGTTCCTCAGGGCTCTGTCCTATCTCCTATTCTCTTTTTAATTTTTATAAATTATCTCCTCAACTGTACCTCAATTCCCATCCATTCATACGCAGACGACTCAACCTTACACTAGGCCGACTCCATTAGTTTTTCAGAACGCCCCAGCCAGCAATCCCTCAACGACAAACGTAATGAACCCATAGAACTCTTAAATTCTGATCTAAATACTATCTCCAATTAGGGCAGAGAAAACCTTGTTACTTTTAATGCTTCCAAAACCCAATTTCTCCATCTATCTACCTGTAAGGAACTCCCAGCGGACTATCCCTTATTCTTCAACAATACAAAAATCAATCCTTCATCTTCTCTCAATACTCTTAGTGTCTCTTTTTCTTCTGCTCTCAGTTGGAAGGACCATATTACCAGTCTTGCTAAGGCAGCCTCCCAGAAGTTGGGTGTACTCAACTGCCTTAGGGGGTTCTTTTCCCTGCAAAGCTTCTTGCTCTGTACAGGGGCATAGTGCATCCTTGTATTGAGTATTGTTCACATGTGTGGGGAGGTTCCTCTCACACCGCTCTCCTAGACAAAGTTGAAAGGAAGGCCTTTCGTATCATTAACTCCCGTCCACTCACCAACTCTCTGCAATCTCTCTCTCTCCGCCGCAATGTTGCATCTCTCTCGCTACTATAATAATCAGTGTTCCTCAGAGCTTTCCCAGTGTATACCACCTCCTTTACGTAGGGCACGTGGTACCCGTCTTGCAACTCAATCCCACCCCTACTCTGTGCAACTCTCCAACCCAAGAGTGAACGTTACTCTCAAACTTTCTTGTACAGCTGAGCTCTGGAACTCTCTCCCACAATCAGTCTTTCCCTCTTCCTATGACTTAAATTGCTTCAAACTCTGTGTGTCCAGGCATTTTGGCTCGAACGTCCCTTGATTTTGGCCCTGTCACTCTTTCAACTATGGGGGAGGAACTCGCTATAGGCAGTCCTGCCTTTTGCCTCCCTCAATCACATAGAAAAAAAAAAAAAAAAAATCCGCTGGGAGTTTCGGATGGGTAGATAGATGAAGAAATTGGGTTTTGGAAGCATTAAAGGCAACAAGGTTTTCTCTGCCCCAATTGGAAATAGTAATTAGATCAGAAGATAAGTGTTCTACGGCTTCATTATGTCTGTCTTTGAGGGATTGCTGGCTGGGGCGTTCTGGAAAACTAATTGAGTACAATGAGTAGGCCTAGTGTAAGGTTGAGTCATCTGCGTATGAATGGATGAGACTCGAGGTACAGTTGAGAAGATCATTTATGAAACTAGTAAAACATTTACTGGCCCTGCATTATCTACCAAGACGTCATATCCCCGATGCCTTTGAGTACCGTACCTTAGGTCTCGGGCTAATAACTGCAAACAACTTTCTCCCCTTCTAAATATGTAGAAACGATATGGCTGAGGTCCACACTGTGGACTGTAGAAAATTGGTTGAGCTATATGCGCTTAGGACGGACAAATATTCAAATTTTACAGGACTTTAGTATTACCGTACTCCCATGATAATGATAGCTTGGGACAGTGGACTTGGGCCACCACGGGACACCACTTTATAAAAAAACGGGCCACATTGCCTACCTCTATTGGTGGTCTGGAAATGGCAACCAGAGATAGAGTATCGTATTATATACAAGACGATAATTAAACCAAATTACTGTATATCAAAGCAATAACTAAAAGAATATATATTACAGTAGCCTACTAGTACCGGTATATTACGATACAGAAAAGAGGAGGGGCCGTTCTCAAGGTTATTGGTACCGTGTGAAATGACCTAGCTTCGGACGGGGGCTATACTGTACAGTATTTCGGTCATTTCTGGATAAAAGTATGTAAGTTACAGTTATGGAAGACCACCACAGACATACTTGTTTTTCTATAACATTATGTATTTATCCCATAACTGTTGTTCATTGTGTATGTTTTCTAGAGTGTCTGAAGTTATCTCCCCGTCCGAAGTTACATGTTTACATAGGTCGATCGCCGCGGTTAAGTTCTATTTTGACGGCGATTTTTCGGTTATTTGTCCCCTGCTGGCAATATATATGATGATGACAATATGTCGTGAAGAGGGGGCAAAGCCCCCCCTCAACATATTATTTTATCCAACGGCAGTCAAAATAGACGGGAACACAATGGCAAGCGTCCGCCGCCGCTCCGCGTAGTGTAAACAAGGCGGGCGGTACGCCCGAACTCTACATTCTACCCAGAGTTGACTCGTTCCGCCAGGTACGAGTTGTCCAGCACCCGATTATTATTACTATATTTATTATTAGGCTAGCCTATTACTGTACTACAATACAATTATATCCCTTTATAGAGATATATATTTTATATAGGCCTAGGCTAGCTGTAAATGTTTGAGTTCGCGGAGTCGGACAAAGCCTGGCGAGTGTGTGTATATGTATGACCAACTTGTATAGGCCTAGAATTAAACATTTGGCATTTTTCTCAATGTTTACATTCGTGATCTGACTACTGTACACCCAAACCGCCAACTTGGAGTGGTAGGGCTATAGGCCTAGCAATGCTTTATCCAACTGTTTAAGTCAGCCTTTACAAAGTTGAAACATCCTATGCTCAAATTATTAATTAACTATTTTATCCATAGGCCTAGCGGAAAATATTACCGAAACTAGGACTACCACTATTGGGATGGATGTAGTTACCGGGTGTACCACTACCGACACACAACATAAATCATCTATAAATAATTATAATAAAATAAATACTTATAAATCTATAATACTAGGTTGGGTTAATGTATTTTTGTATCCAAAGGCAGTCAAAATAGACGGGAACATGATGGTGAGCGTCCGCGTAGTGTAAACAAGACGGGCGGTACACCTGGTAACTACATTCTTGCCCCACTATTTTCCCATCATCCCATGGTTTTTACTTTTGGTGTTAGGTTGTTTTCATCATTAGGCCCTAGGCCTATACAGTAGTTGAAATTACTGTAGTTACAATCCCCGGAAATTTTGATTTCTCCCATTAGGCCTAGGCCTATCTAACGATCTTGAAACACTCAGATGTATGTCATTTTCAGAGTAGCCTATAGGCTATAGCCTAAATAAAAAAAAAATTTGCCTTGGGATACAGGATGGGTTGAGAGGGGGCTTTGCGGCCCCCTACCACCCCCCCCCCCCCCCCCCCCCACCCATGACCTATTGAAATCAGCATCTATTTTGCCAGCAAGGTGCTTAATAAAAATTTCACTGCCATCAATAGCCTAGGGAGAGTGATTTCAAGTCACTCCGGCCCATAGTTTTTCCGGCCTCCCTCCCTAGTCATTACGGCCTCACACCCTAGTCACACCGGCCTGTGCAATTCTTATTTATATAAGAAATTAAAGTAAAAGATAGATACAAAACTATATAGGGACAGGGTGATTCCAAAATTATCAATACCATAAATAAAAGTTAATGAATTGTCACCTGTTTGATGAAACAAAATATATGAGCAAAGACAATGTCTTTGATATGAGATAGACCTGACTTTAATTGATCCTCTCATTCTATTTTAATTTACATTGCTTCATGTTATTAATTGCTTCACTCATATTTCAATTTATTTATAGCCATCTATATCGTATTTATGTTGTCGAATCTAATTGACCACTTGCGAGTTTTGGGCTATAAGGAAGGTGGAGTTTTTTACATTGATATTTAGCAGAATTACCAGCTAAAATGCGGTTGTAGTACATTCATAAATACATACAACTAAATTTAACATGATTTATCCATTAGACATGTACTTTATTATTGTATTTCTGTTTAATACCAATGTTTACGGCACCAACTTCCTTATAGCCTGAACCTCACAAGTGTGACGGGCGTATCAGGCCTGTGCAATTCTTATTTATTTGTGTACGTAGGATCCAATTCTTATTTATTTGTGTACGTAGGATCCAATTCTTATTTATTTGTGTACGTAGGATCCAATTCTTATTTATTTGTGTACGTAGGATCCAATTCTTATTTATTTGTGTACGTAGGATCCAATTCTTATTTATTTGTTTTGTATGCATATTGGTTCTGACAGGTAGCCTATTAATGGAAAGTTTACAGTAAAAATACACTTTGTGTTGTTTGATGAAACGAAAAGATATGAGATAGACCTGATAAGATAGATAGGGACAGGGTGATTCGAAATTGATCAATATAAGAAATTAAAGTAAAAGAATTGTCACCTGTTTGATGAAACGAAAAGAGATAGGCTACAAACATAGATAGGGACAGGGTGATTCCAAAATGATCAATACGAGAAATAAAAGTTAATGAATTGACCACTTGCGAGTTTCGTTCTATAAGGAAGTTGGAGCTGTAGACATCGATATTTAGCAGAATTAACAGCTAAAATGCGGTTTTAGTACATTTATAAATACATAAAACCCAATTCAACATACTTTCTATCCATCAGAAACCTAAATTATTATCGTCTATATCTATCTATCTATATGCTCAGGCCCAATCCCCACTTTTCTTTTTCCTCTATTTTATTAGCCAATTATTATATTTTTTTTTTGTATTTTCTTGGGTGTGGCCGACTCAAGACAGAGCAAGAACAGGAAAACACAAAACAAAACAGCGAACAAACACAGACAAAACACAAAATTCACACACATCTAGGTCACCCAGGAGAATACCCAGAGACCAGGGTCGCTCCAGCACTCCCCTGGCCCCCGACCACCCGGAGAGGCTCCGATCTCGGCAGGCAGACATGTAGCGGAGCCAAAGCCACAAGCCCGCCCACCACACTTCCAGAGTAAGTTCCAGGCACACCCTTCATATTAATCGTCTCCCCAGGCCAGGCGCCTGATGGACTATTATCTAGTCCAACTTGCGCCCGACCCCTTCCCCCAAATGACCACGTGTTCACTCAACTATTCATAAGCATTCTCCATTCATTCCTGTTTATTACCACTTCATTTGCCTGATCTATAGTCATTCCTCTATCATCCAAAGCTTGTCTTACACAGTCTCTCCATCTCAATGGGGGTCTTCCTGCCCTTCTATCTCCCCTTGTATCTGACTCATATATTCTTTTTGTAAGCCTTTCATCTCCCATTCGTTCAACATGACCATACCAGCTCAGCACCCTTCTGTCAATTCTGGCTGACAAATGTTCCTTCTGCCCCACTCTCCTACGTATCTCTTCATTCCTCAATCCGTCTCTACGAGTAACTCCACACATAGCCTACTCCTCAAGCAGCTCATCTCCATCACATCCAGCTTTTTTCAGAGCCCATGTCTCAGCCTCATACATCACTGTTGGCACAATTCCTTGATACATTGCACTTTTTACTTTCATTCCGAGATTTCTCGTCTTCCACATACTTCCCATTGCTCTGAAAACTTTCCTTCCTTCACAAACTCTCTGTTTTACCTCTATTTCCATATCTCTACTCCTGCTTATCGTTCCTCCTAGATATTTAAAACACTCTACTTGTTCCAATATTTCCCCATCCAGCCTCACATCTAGATTCACCCTATGATCACCCCTATTACACACCATTACTTTACTTTTATTGACGTTCACCTTATTATCGTATTTCTGCTTAATAGCGATGTTTCCGGCTCCAACTTCCTTATAGGCTAGCCTGAAACTCGCAAGTGGTCAAGTCACCTGTTTGATGAAACGAACTAGGCTATATGAGATAGACCTGACTTTAAATGATCCTCTCATTCCATTTTAATTTCCTTTGCTTCATGTTGTCAATTGCTTCACTCATATTTATATTTATTTATAGCCATAGGGCCTATATATATATCGTATTTATGTTGTCGAAGCTAATTCGGTAATGGTTGACTGGCGTATCGTCGAGCATACAAGTTATGTAAACGAAGAGACGATACGTCCTATTATATATTAATTTACTTTGTTTCATGTTGTCAATTGCTTCACTCTTATTTCTATCTATTTATAGCCATTTATCATATTTATGTTGTCGAAGCAAAATCAGTAAGGGTTGTGTAGCTGGCATCGTCGGATGTGTTTACATTACTCGTGCGCTCGGGGAAGTTCCTGACTTCCTGTCGTCTGTCGATACAGTAGAGCATTTCACAAACAAATTTTTATTTTTATTTTTGTAGGGTAAGACGGGGTAATTTCGCCGCGGCGCTAATAATTTGCATTCAAACGCCGATATCTCCGAAACTATTGCATGGATTCGGCTGCAGTTTGGCTTAGGTTGTAGAGAAGTTTTGGTTTAGGTTGTAGAGCAAGTTTGGCTTAGGTTGTAGATCTAGTTTGGCTTAGGTTGTAGATCTAGTTTGGCTTAGGTTTTGTTGCAGTTTCGCGGGGCCTGGAGCCGGGGCTAGCGGCGCGTCTGACGGTATGGTCGGGTGTGAGTGGGGTGATTGTGGGTGGTTTGTATGTGTGTTTGTTTGTATGTTTGCGCGTGACACAGTGTTGGCAGTACCCATCAGCTGCTGCCTGGTACTGTACTTTGTACTAGCAACCTACACGCCGCACCCACACGAGACACGTCCACACCCGCACTAAATACTTCCACACCCGTAGGCCTAATAAATACGTCCACAACCGCACTAGACACGTCCACACCCGCACTCGCACTAGACACGTCCACACCCGCACTAGACACAGTGGCGCCTAGGCCTACACCTGTGACACACTTGCATCTCTGTCCGCCCTGTTCAGTTGTGTGTTGTGCGTGCAACGTTTTTCTATTGGCATGTTTAGTGTCAGTTTGGGTTTGTGAATGTTCTCATTGCTTTTACCTGCGCGCTAGTGTTTTGTCTGGCCATTACTCAAATAATTTTATCTAGTTTACTAGCTAGATGATGCGTAAAATAGGTCACGGCGAAAATACCCCGCCGGACGGGGTAATTTCGCCGCGAGTGACTTTTTTTTTAAAATTCGGCAGCATGACCAAAACATTATATATTTTTTTCGTTTTTTGGGCATCTATAGCAGAAAGGCTGAATGTATAGATAAAAAACTAAAAATTAAAAAATTCCATTTGTGGCAGTTTTTATTCGTCAAAATACGCTATTTTCGGCGAAATTACCCCGTCTTACCCTATATCATAGGCCTATCCTATACAGAAACCGTAGATCACTGTGTGGCTAAGGGCTTCTCTCTTAATTATTTGTATTTCTACATCTTATTTTCAATGGGCCGGAGTGACTAAGGTAACGGGGTCGGAGTGACTACTAGGGCCGGAGTGACTTGTTTCCGGGAGAGTTAGGTTTTTGGGTTCAATGTTATTTTAATACCACAAATTTTGTTGATATAGGCCTATTTGAAGATAAATATTGAATCTATATTCTCTAAAGATCATAAGAAAATTTGTTTTAACCCTCGGCAAAACCTAATAAAAAAGTATGGTACCGGTACTAAAATGTCTTTTTCGTAACAAGGTTGTCAATACGGTACTTTCCAGTTATCGATAGCTCTAAAGATCATATGAAAATGTGTGGTAAGATTAGGAGTAGTGGGCGTACCACTACCGACATACAGTATATATCATCTATAAAACATTAACCTAACCTAACCTAGTATATACTACATGAATTATTATGTTCCTTCCAACAACCAACTATACTCCTAAAATCGATTAATGAAATTTACAAACACTAGGTTAGGTTGTTTGGTTAGGTTCATGTTTTATAGATGAGTTATGCTGTATGTTGGTAGTGGTACGCCCACTACTCCTAATCTTACCAAATGTGTTAAACCCTCGGAAAAACCTAATATAAAAGTATGGTACCGTACTAAAATTTAATTTTCGTAACAAGGTTGTCAATACGGTACTTTCCCGTTATCAATGTACTGTACAATCAAAGCTGAAGATTGCAGAGCAAACACCGTAGACTTCATTGACTTTTCTTTCACCTTCGTATAATCGACAGCAATTTTTTTTGTTTATTTACTAAGGGATTAGTACTCAACCAGCGGGGGGGGGGGGGCTAAGGTTGTTAGGTTAGGCTAATGTCTTTTCAAATCACTATCGGGGGCGTGTCTCAACATCGATCAATAGGGCTAGGCCTAATGGGGAAAATAGGTTTTCCTGAGATTTCTAATTAATTACAAACACTATAGGCTAGGCTATATTGATGCAAATGAACAATTTCTGATTTTTTTTATTTTAATACCGGTACCGTACCACAAATTTTCCGAGTGTTTTTTATAAAAAAAAAAATTCATTTGCATCAATATAGGCTATAGTGTTTGTAATTAATTAGAAATCTCGGGAAAACCTATTTTCCCCATTAGGCCTATCGATCGATGTTGCGACACGCCACCCCCGATAGTGATTTGAAAAGACATTAGCCTAACCTAACCTAACCTAGTATTATGGGTGGGGGCTGCCGCCCCCACACCCCCACTGGTTGAGTACTAATCCCTTAGTAAATAAAAAAAAAAAAATTGGCTGTCGATTATACGAAGGTGAAAGAAAAGTCGATGAAGTCTACGGTGTTTACTCTGCAATCTTCAGCTTTGATAACGGGAAAGTACCGTATTCACAACCTTGTTACGAAAATTAAATTTTAGTACCATACTTTTTTATTAGGTTTTGCCGAGGGTTAAAACAAATGTTCTTATGAACTTTAGAGTTTTAGAGTACTTTACTTTAGAGTATGGAAAGCGAGAGAATGACTAAGAGGGTGTACGAGAGCGAGGTGGAGGGACAGAGAGGGAGAGTAGACCGAATGAGAGGTGGAAGGATGGAGTGAGGAAGTACATGAACGAAGGCGGTGCTGGTTGGGGGGAGGGGCGTCGACTGACTGGGGACAGAGGTGCATGGGGGCGGTTCATTCGTGGCCACCCCTTCGGGGATCACAGCGTCAGGCAATAGATAGATAGATAGAACTTTAGAGCATAGCCTACAGATTCAATATTTATCTTCAAATATATCAACAAAATTTGTGGTATTAAAATAACATTGAACCACAATTTCTTTTATAAAAAACACTCAGAAAATTTGTGGTAGGCCTAGGGTAGGCCTATTAAACTAAAAAAAATCCGGTTTTTGTTTTATTTTTACAATGTTCTAGGCTATATAGGGTTATACTGATGTTTTGGACTGACAGTTAGCCCATCGATCTTATTAGGCCTAATAGGTCCGGTAGAGCATATACATCATTGCTATATATGTCATTAAGAGCTGAAATGTATTATAAGGGAGAAAAAAAAAACGCTAAAATACATATAGGCTATTGTAAAACAAGTTTTTCAGCCAGTACCCAACCAGCGGGGGTGTGGGGGCGGCAGCCCCCACCCATATACTAGGTTAGGTTAGGCTAACAGCCTAGCATAGGCTATTTAAAAAAAAAAAAAAAAAAAAAAAAAAAAAAAACCTAACCCAAGCAGCGGGGGTGTGGGGACGGCAGCCCCCACCCATAATACTAGGATAGGTTAGGTAAGGTTGTTAGGTTAGGCTAATGTCTTCCCAAAGTTGACTATTTTTACAACATAAGATATTAGGCTACCCACTCCACCCTGTGAAATCCGAGCCAGCTTTCGTCAAAAGTTGGCTCGGGTATTCACAAAATTGGGCTTTATGGGTTTGCAATTTGGGAAAACCCGAGCCAAGTTTTGATACAAAACGCTAGGCCTATATTATTTTATTTTTACGCTTTTAACCCCTCATTTTCCCTGAACTTCAAAGCCCTCTCCACTAGGAGGGGGGGGGGGCCCCCTCCTATCTCGTAAATAACACGGGGCCGAGCTGTCTCGTTTTTACTGGGCCGAGCTGTCTCGCTGTGGGCCGAGCTGTCCCGTGGGCCGAGTAGTCTAGCATTCAATTTAGGCTATGCAACATCTTTATTCTAGCCTAGCCTATAGGCTAGCCCTAGTAGCCTTAAAATATTAAGAAATAATTAGTGATAGTTTCGGTAATGAGTACCGGCCTAGCCTAAAGCCTAGGCTACCCCAAATGATATTGGATAGGCCTAGGCCTACAGTTGCCTTCTAAAATGCCTCCCACTTCCACCTAACTAGGCTACCCACCACCATTTTTCCCCCTTAATTATGTAATACATCCTCTTACACACCATTGACCTTACTGGGGTCATATTCTGCCGGCTTTGTGGAAATTGTGGGGGTTGTGGGAGTTTCTTGGGTGTTATTTTGTTCCATGACGACTCCCAGCGTCACACCTCCAGCTGCAGACACCCAACTTTGTTTACCATCCTGCCAGACACGGTTGCCAACTTGCCTTTATTAAAATCACAAATACCGCTAGATTCGATCTTAAAAGTTGCTACAATATCGTCAGATCCCATAACCTGCCAAACTCTCAATAACAATAGTATATTATTGAGAATAATATGTGTAAATGCTAAAAATATCTAAAATACCCTTATAATATATGCAATTAGATACCATTATTTGTTATTAAATGGAGGTAAGTATTTTCACATTCAGCGGCAAAGCTGCTAAGTTGGCAATATCTGTGTTACTGTATCTCAATCCCTTTATAAGTTGTATACATTATGTTACATTCATATATATTTCCAATGTTGCCACTATGAATGCATTTTATTTACATATTCAAAATAATAACAAATATACACTGCATATTTAAATACAACATTGACAGTAAATGAATAGGAACTTTTCTAAATGTAAAGGTTAAGCCAAAGCCAAAAATAAAACTAAATTTTCCACATATAATATCACATGTTGATGTATAGGCTATTTTTCCTTTTCAATATAGATTAACCTACATATTCTAAGGCTGTTAAAAACACAGAATGGTTAAGACGACTGCCTTGGTACTGGATAATAATTGATATTGCTGTCGATAGTAGCTTTTACACCCAAATACAGATGCTATGGCCTACCTTTAACTATACTACAGATCCAATTCAACTCGGCTTATTACTATTTCTCAAATTAAATGCTTGATCAATAGAAAATAGCACCGGGTGTGAAAATTCTTCTAGCACCTTCTCGAATGAGTCATTCAAATGATGCACGATAATCATCTCAAGTTGTTCCATGCAAGGACGCATAGACATATATATTAAATTTATGTTATACGTTCAAAATGTGATTATAGGAACATTTTAGATATGTTATAATTCCAGAAAGGTTCATAAAATGTAATAGACCCTAAAACGATATTCTAATTGACAGCGTACGATCACTGTAAACAAAGACCGAAAGGCACCGATATTTTGGCCAGAAGAGGGTGGAGGACGTGTAGCAGTCATATGTATTTGTATCTCGCCCCATCCTTTTAAATCCGCTTCCACCGCGAGTTATATATAAGCAGTTTAATTCTCGCAAGTGTTAATTATCAAAATGGTCAATAAATTTGTCCCTACGATGGGCAAGGGGACCAGCAAATCTGAATTTAAGGACAAGGAGAAGCCTGCCCAAATTCGAGGCAGTAATATTGTCGCTGCCAAAGGTAAATATGCATTGCGTTGGTATTTCGGTAACAGTTTACAAGTGCTTTTACTTCCTAAGTTGTTGTAGGCTAGGCCTACTTCTGATTTTATTTATTGTCTTCATGCCACTAGGCTAGTTAAGGTTTTTACTAGCCTATTACCGGTAGCCTAGGCCCTACTTTGGCTCTTTAATTTGTGTGCACTAGCCTACTGTAGGTCTAGGCTAGGCCTAGCCTATACCTGTAGGAATTTGTGGATAAAGTTTGTGTAATTTAATGCAGCCCGGCAGCCGTCAATTTTATCGTGGCGCCTAGCTTTCTTGCTTACCTTAAAGAGGCATGCCGCATGGGAGTCAGTGGCTCAGTGCTCATAAAGGGTGCCTCTTCTGATTACCGAGGACCGTCGCATTTTAGTATTCAGTGTGCCAAAATTCGCCCATTTTCTTCGTGATCCCGAACCTAACATCTGAAAAAATATTGGTAGGCCTAGGCCTATTATTCTATAATTGCACCTAGGCCTATACGAGCTAAACAAATTATTATTGTATTTAACAGGAAGGTATGATGAGGTAAGTGATGTGGTATAGGCTAGGTGGCAATATGCGGAAATGGATTATCAGGGCATTCCGCCCCCTCTGACTCCCTTGCGAAAATCTACGGTTACTCACTCCACCTCAACTGGATTTCTACTGTTTTACCCAACTAGTGGGGGTGGCAGCCCCCTCCCATAATACTAGGTTAGGTTAGGCTAATGTCTCTGAAACAATGTAAAATCCGTGTCACATCTAGATTGATAGACTTTTGTCAGAGGGGGCGGAATGCCCTTATAATCCATTTCCGCATATTGCCACCTATACCACATCACTTACCTCGTCGTACCTTCCTGTTAAATACAATAATATTTTTTTAGCTCGTATAGGTGCAATTATAGAAATTTACCAAAATATTGATACTGAAATTGGCCTGTGACTGTCCCGGGGCGGCCGGTAGCCCCGCTAAACCTGCCATTCTATTTCTACATTAAACTCATCAACCGATAGTTGCTTTGTACTCTTTGCTCTACACTGTACTCTACATAGCCTAGTACATTGGCTATGATCTTAGAACTATTATATATCACCTGTATTGAAGTCCAAATGCAGCTACTAATGTAAATATAAACGGATAAATCCAGAGCTCGAGTCATGTGAGCTATTTGTTTACACCGTGAAAACACAACTTGTTCGGTTCGGGTGAGGTGACTGACTTTGGTTCAATGTTATTTTAATACGAATTTTGTTAATATATTTGAAGATTAATATTGAATCTATATGCTCTAAAGATCAAAAGAAAATTTGTTTTAACCCTCGGCAAAACCTAATAAAAAAGTATGGTAGGCCTAGGCCTACTAACATTTATTTTTCGTAATGAGGTTGTCAATACGGTACTTCCAGTTATCGGCAGCTCTAAAGATCATATGAAAATTTGTTAAACCCTCGGAAAAACCTAAAAAGTATGCTAGCCTACTCAAATTTAATTTTCGTAACAAGGTTGTCAATACGGTACTTTCCCGTTATCAATGTACAATCAAAGCTGAACATTGCAGTGTAAACACCGTAGACTTCATCGAATTTCTTTCACCTTAGTATAATCGACAGCCAATTTTTTTTTTTTTTACTAAGGGATTAGGATAATTATCCCGAATAGACTCGCAGCGTTATTATACATAATTTATTAGGGAAAGTGAAGCTCTATGGAATCCTTATAATATACTCACATAGATTCCGTTGTGGTAGAATAGTTTTGATAAGTTTTGTAACTCTCGATTATGTCGATAAAAATAGTCCCGCGCGTAAACAAACTCTTCTTCACTCCCGCAATCTTGAGAGCTCCACTACGGACGTGTTCGCAATGGAGTACACTCGCTACGGTAAAGTGTTATGTTCTACAAAGATGTTACTGTATGTCTAATATACACATTTGCAACATTACATTGTGCTTGTATTTATGTTTCATAGTTTTCCCGGTATTTGTTCAATCCTTTCTGGCATTTTTCTTTCCCATTTCTCTTGTAGTTTTAGTATTATTACATATATTTGCTCTTGCGCACGAATCGGCGCATATTGTTGCCATTCCTTCTCTCAGCTGACAGAAACGTCAAACAGCCCGGCAGATTTGTAACTGTCATGGCCGCTTGTGCAGGTTGTAGTCTCTCCTGTCAGAAATTGGGGGACATTTTGCAAACCAAGGAAGCTTACATGGGATTTTCTTGTTCAGCATTAGTTAGTCTTGGCAACTGGTAAGTGTAGTACATGTGGCAGTGAATTGCAAGTGAGTGAAAATAGACAACAAAAGAAGTTTAGATGTGACAAACGGAATAAAGAATACGTTCACCATGCACTCAGGAAATTTCAGGAAATCACGATGTAGGTATAATGTTAGTGCTGTGAAAGACACATTCTTTGAAAATGCCCACATCCCCATTCCCAAAGTCCTCAATATTGTGTATTGGTTCTGCATAAACAAATTACCTTATCAAGATGTAGTCCTTCAGTGCGATGTTGGCCTCAGTACGTTAGTTGACTGGTATTAATACACCAAAAATCTGTCTAAAGATGTCAAATAGCGGGGGTGTGGGTTAGGTTAGGCTAATGTCCTTTCAAAGGGGTATAGGCAGGGTGTCAATCCACAAAATATGAATTGTATTATCATTATGGTTTTATTATTTTGTTATCATTATAGCGCGACGGAGCGGCGAAGGCGCGAGCTCTAGGGGGTCCGGGGGCATGCCCCCCCGTGATTTTTTTGAGAATTTAGGTGTCTAAAACAGCATTTCCTGCAATCTAAAAGCAATCAGATGGAAAATATGGAGACCAAAATTATGCAATTTACCTTTTTTTGTTTCTTAAAAAAAAAAGTTGGGGGAGTTTCTGTTATCATTATACAAACAGTTAATTTGCGTTATCACTAAAAAAAACAGCGTCGTTTGACACCCTGGGTATAGGCACCCATAATACCAAAAAGATGTCAAATAGCGGGGGTGTGGGGGCAGCAGCCCCCACCCATAATACTAGGTTAGGTTAGGTAAGGTTGTTCTATCTATCTATCTATTGCCTGACGCCGTGATCCCCGAAGGGGTGGCCACGAACGAACCGCCCCCATGCACCTCTGTCCCCAGTCAGTCGACGCCCCTCCCCCCAACCATCACCGCCTTTGTTCATGTAGTTCCTCACTCCATCCTTCCACCTCATATTCGGTCTACCTCTCCCCCTCTGTCCCTCCACCTCGCTCTCGTACACCCTCTTAGTCATTCTCTCGCTTTCCATACGTTCCACATGGCCGAACCATCTCAAGTTGTTCCTTTTCACACTTTCCAGCACATCTACCTCCACACCACACCTCCTTCTTACTTCCTCATTAGTCTGTCTATCCCTCCATGTAACTCCGCACGCACTCCTTAAGTAATTCATTTCCACTGCTCTCACTCTTGGTCTGAGTCTCAACCAACGTCCATGCTTCGCTTCCGTAAGTCAGTGTCGGGATTACCACACTGTCATGCAAGGACTTCTTCACTTCCATACTGACCACCCTATTTCTTGTTACTGCTTTTAGTGTTCCTACAACCCTCTTCCCCTGTTGTACCCTCTCCCGCACCTCTTCATCCATAGTCCCATCTTTACTCAACACACTGCCCAGATACTTAAAAGAGTTGACGATCTCCATAGCCTGACCGTTCAGCTTCACCTCACACTCTGTGACTTCACCCCTTTCGAAGACCATAACCTTGCTCTTCCCCGTATTTACCTTCAAATTCCGTTTTTCGCACACTGTTCCAAACTCATTTACCAGACCCTGCAACTCCCATTCATTATCACTCATCAGAACTGTATCATCCGCAAACAGCAGTATAGGTAGCTTCCACTCAATTCCCTCCCTTTTCAGCGATACACCAACATCCACTGCTCTTGATAGTATTTCTTTCATAACTCCATCCATATATACAGTAAACAACCACGGGGACATCACACACCCCTGTTTCAAACCAACATTCAGGTCAAAGAACTCGCTCTGCTCACTCTCCACACGTACTGCCGCCTTTGCACCCTCATACATGCTCTTCACTGCTTTCAGCAACTTGCCCTCTACTCCGTATATTCTAAGTACTTTCCACAAACCTTCTCTATCCACTCTGTCATAGGCCTTCTCCAAGTCCATAAAGGCAACATACACCTTTTGTTTCTTCTCCAGATACTTCTCCACAGGTTAGGTTAGGCTAATGTCCTTTCAAAGGGCTATAGGCACCCATAATACTAGGTTAGGTTAGGTTAGGCTAATGTCCTTTCAAAGGGGTATACGATAGTAAACACTAGGATAGCCTATACCTGGTCAGAGGGAAGAAGAGTCCTGGTGTAATCTCCTTGAATGTTACCATAAAAAGTGACCCTTTGTGTCTCTGATATTAATGCAAAATCCGAGCCAACTTTGGACAAAACTTTGCTTGCATATTTTCAAAGTTACCTTTTGTGTCTATGAAATTATGGAAACTCCGAGCCAACTTTGGACACAACTTGGCTCGGATTTTTAGAAAATGCTCTTTTGAGTCTCTGAAATTATTGAAAATCCGAGCCAACTTTCGACAAAACTTGGCTCGGATTTTTAGAAAATGCTCTTTTCAGTGTCTGAAATTATGCAAAATCCGAGCCAACTTTCGACAAAACTTGGCTCGGATTTTTAGAAAATGCTCTTATGAGTCTCTGAAATTATTGAATATCCGAGCCAAGTTTCGACAAAACTTGGCTCGGATTTTGGAAAAGTGGCATTTTTTGGCATTTCACACATTCCTATTCTTCATTATTTTACTATATTACTTTAACCCCACATTTTCCCTGATCTTCATAGCCCTCCCCTCTATCGGGGGGAGTTATCTTAAGATTGTTGGATAATGGGGTTATATAGGGTTTCTCCCACAGTGGAATTATAACTAATAGCATCAAAACTACCATTGCCAAAAAAAACTCAAATAAGGCTGCGAGTCTTTTCAAGAAAATTACCGGGATTAGTACTCAACCAGCGGGGGTGTGGGGGCAGCAGCCCCCACCCATAAAACTAGGTTAGGTAAGGTTGTTAAGTTAGGCTAATGTCTTTTCAAATCACTATCTGGGGGCGTGTCTCAACATCGATCGATAGGCCTAATGGGGAAAATAGGTTTTCCCGAGATTTCTAATTAATTACAAAAACTATATATTGATGCAAATGAACAAATTTGTTTATAAAAAACACTCGGAAAATTTGTGGTATTAAAATAAAAAAAAAATCCCTGACTTTAGCACCAATATAACAAATATAAATTACAATAAGGAAACATCCATCGTTCATAGAACGAACTGGATGGGAGAGTCCGCTAAAACAAACAAACAACCAATGTACCCCTACACTCCGATGTTATATTGCGCCGAAGGCTGAGTCAAGACGAACACAACTAGGCCTACTGTAATTTTATTGGCACTCGAATGCTCAATAATATGTAGATTAAAGGCTAATAGGTATTTATCTAAAACTATGTAGGCCTATATATTAACTAAACTACTCCATGTGTTTAATATATTCACTGAATTTCACTGAAATTAAAAATGTAAAATAGGTAGGCCTATTAATTTAGGTTTGAATGTTAGTTTTCTGACGAAAAATTATCCCAGTTAACCTCCCGCAAAATACGCGATATTTTTTCGTATGTACAGTAAACCCTCGCTATCTCGGACTAATTGGGGGGAGACCCAGTCCGAGATGACCGAAAATCCGAGATGTCCGAAGTCCGACTTATGTCCGACTTAACCCTCTCACCACGGAAGGCCTCTTGAACGCCCATAAAAAAAGCATATAACAGGTACCCGGAAGGCCTCTTGAACGCCCAGTGGTTGAAAGCCTGTGAGCTTCGTGTGCGAGGCGTCGGTCCGACGCATGTAAACAACAGCCGGCTGGACCGACGCCACGCATCTCCGGCCACAAGAAGGAGAGCGTTGCTTGTTCGTGTGTGCCTGTATGTTGTTGTTAAGTATCGAAAAGTGGTGTAAAGTGGCTGTTTTGGCCATAAAGTTATCTCCAATGAAATCATCATCACAGCTCAACCAGTTGACTTAGAGAGCTCTACTTAATGCCATTCTACAGGTAAATAACACAGCTACGCTTGGGGATATGCGGGAAGCAGTCTGATTAACGAACATACGGTAGCCTAGCCTAGACGTTTTTCGGCCAAAACACCCGGGTTTCGAGGAATATATATATATAATACATAGCCGGGGCTGGAGGGTTAAGAGAGGAAAATGTCCGAATTGGAAGAGGGAGTCCGAGCCACCAGAGAAAACGGAGACTTCCCTACCACTAACAACGTTGATTCAAGATAAATTACAGTACCTGTACAGTATCCAGCAGACATATATTATAAATATCACTTTCCTTCTCTACCTCACTGTAGCCTTAGATCTCGGAATTTTCCGAGATATATGACACCTGTCCGACAGACCATGTGGGCCCTCGGAGTTTTCCCCTTACATTTCGGAATTTTCCGAGATATACGGCGAACTTTCCGAGAGGCCGATGCCAGTCCGAGTAGTCCGGGTTTCCGACTTCTAGAGGTCCGAGATAGCGAGGGTTTACTGTATCAATTTTAAGGGGTCTCTAATTTCTCAAAAATAGTGAATGAATATCAATTTTATAAGAACATAAGAAAATGGGAGTCTGCAGAAAGCCGATTGGCCTAAGCAAGGCAGATCCCTGTCCCACACAACCCCAATTATAGGCTCAACACTCTAATACCCTGAGGATCATCTTACCAAAACGGTTAGAGATTAACGCAGGATTACGGGGGTCTGCAGAGCGCTGGTTGGCCCAACCCTGCTGATCCCCCTTCACACGCAACCCTTCTCGTCCATATGCTTATCCAATTTTATCTTAAAGCTCCCTATCGTTTTTAATCCCACTATAGCACTTGGTAGTCCATTCCACCCATCTACAACTCTGTTACCAAACCAATATTTGCCTATATCTTTTCTGAAACAAAATTTATCTAATTTGAAACCATTGGTACGAGTTCTTTTGCTATCACTGAGCTTTAGTACATTTGTCATGTCCCCTTTGTTAATCCCACTAACCCACTTGAACACCTCTATCATATCCCCTCTAACTCTGCGTCTCTCTAACGAATGTAAGCCTAATTTCTTCAACCTTTCTTTATACGGAAGATTTCTAATATTATGGATCATTTTGTCATTTACGTTGTACTCTCTCCAATGAATCTATGTCCATTCTGTAATAAGGACACCAAAATTGAACAGCATAATCCATATGGGGTCTCACTAATGACAAGTAAAGTTTAAGATAACATCAGCAGTTCTGTTACTCACACTCCTAGAGATGAACCCGAGAATCCTGTTTGCCTTGTTTCGAACGCTTATACACTGTTGTCTAGGCTTCAAATCATTGCTAACAAACACACCTAGATCTTTGTCACAATTCGAGTTTTCTAATTCCACATTAGCTAGTTTATATTTACCATTTGTATGCATCTTCCCTATCTTTAATACCTTGCATTTGTCAATGTTAAACTTCATCTGCCAATTTACTGACCATTCGTGTAAGGTATCTAGATCCCTTTGGAGGCACTCTATATCTCTATCTGAATCAATTGTTCTCCCCATTTTGGTATCGTCTGCAAATTTACTTATCCTACTAGTTATACCTAAATCAAGGTCATTTATGTATATAACAAACAACAGGGGACGGGACCTAATACAGATCCCTGGGGGACACCACTTTTGACTGCTCCCCATTCTGACTTCGTACCATTTATGCTGACTCTGCTTCCTACCAATTAGCCATGACCTAATCCATCCCAACAACGCCCCACCTATTCCATGCGCCTCAACCTTTCTCATCAATCTCTCATGGGGGACTCTGTCGAAAGCTTTACTGAAATCTAAATATATTATATCATATGACTTGTCATTATCTACTGCTTCATATACCTCTGAGAAAAAACTAAGCAAATTAGTAAGGCAAGAACGTCCCTGAGTGAATACGAAGGTGAAAGAAAGTTGATGAAGTCTATGGTGTTTACTCTGCAATCTTCAGCTTGATTGTACATTGATAACGGGAAAGTACCGTATTGACAACCTTGTTACGAAAAAAACATTTTAGTACCATTCTTTTTTATTAGGTTTTGCCGAGGGTTAAAACAAATTTTCTTATGATCTTTAGAGCATATAGATTCATTATTTATCTTCAAATATATCAACAAAATTTGTGGTATTAAAATAACATTAACCCTCCAGCCCCGGGGGCTATAGCTTGCGACTGTGCTGCGGTACCAGGTGTTTTGACGATCTTTGGGCTATGTTAAATACTCTGTAAGTCAATGAATATGGCATGTAATGTTGAGAATAAAAAAAGAATAATGTTCCACAAACCTTCCTCTGTCGAATGGCGTTGAGTAGAGGTCTCTAGCCCCTCTGGTTGCATAATGGTGAGCGCGGGAAGACGAGTGCTTTTCGGCAGAAAATTCTTCCCGCGTTCGGACGCGTCGCCCCGGCCATGGCTACGACGCACCTAGCCGCTCGTCGCGCCAAAGTATTTATCTCCCTTAGACGATTTTAGTGTTTGATATTGAGAATGTGATGTTTATTTGATATTTTCTAGTTATTTTGAGGCCAATTATATAAAATATGTTTATTAGGGTATCACTGTCACTGATATTGCTAATTTTCACTCGATACCGTACATTTTATTAGTAATTGAGGTAGGTTATTGTTGTATTAGGCACTGATTAGTCGTTATCACAGGTGTTTATTATACTTTGGCCATCAAATATTAGGTCTTGTGTCACTTTCACTTTGACAAATATGCTTTAGAGAGTGTCATTGTCACTGATAATGCTCATTTTCACTCGATACCGTACATTTTATTAGTAATTGAGGTAGGTTATTGTTGTATTAGGCACTGATTATTCGTTATCACAGGTGTTTATTATACTTTGGCCATCAAATATTAGGTCTTGTGTCACTTTCACTTTGACAAATATGCTTTAGAGAGTGTCACTGTCACTGATAATGCTCATTTTCACTCGATACCGTACATTTTATTAGTAATTGAGGTAGGTTATTGTTGTATTAGGCACTGATTATTCGTTATCACGTCACTGATAATGCTCATTTTCACTATACCGTACATTTTATTAGTAATTGAGGTAGGTTATTGTTGTATTAGGCACTGATTATTCGTTATCACAGGTGTTTATTATACTTTGGCCATCAAATATTAGGTCTTGTGTCACTTTCACTTAGTTATATGATTTGTAAACGTTTTATATACAATTTATTGTCTTTTTTCACTGATTTATATATTTCTATAGGTTCTAATCATATGAATGTCACTTGGTATATACATTTTTTTTTTTTTTTTTTTTTTTTTTTTCTATGTGATTGAGGGAGGCAAAAGGCATAACTGCCTATAGCGAGTGCCTCCCCCATAGTTGAAAGAGTGACAGGGCCAAAATCAAGGGACGTTCGAGCCAAAATGCCTGGACACGGAGTTTGAAGCAATTTAAGTCATAGGAAGAGGGAAAGACTGATTCTGGGAGAGAGTTCCAGAGCTCAGATATTGAGTAGAAGAAAGTTTGAGAGTAACGTTTCACTCTTGTGTGTCACTTTCACATATTATTATGGTGTAATTGTATTTGTATAAATGTTTTCATAATACATGACTTTTGTATAACAATAAATTGGTTTACTTCCACTTTTTGCCTATATATATGAGGAGGTCCGTGCCAGAGGGGCCAACTCGCCACGAGTATAGTTTTGAGTTATTGATGTTTAAAGTTAAACATACCATACACACAGTAGATAAGACATAATAATATATTATTATATATCAATGAACAGCTTAGGAACAGACCATTTTTTTTAGATGGTTTAAAAAAAAAAATAAAAAAATAAAATAAAAACAAAAAAAACATGCATAGGTGTTTTTTTTGGAATGCGAAAAAATTATTCGATTTCCTTCAAATTTGTACTATTATGAACATTCACTATAACTAAAGGACAGTTATAATTTCAAGGAAAAATACCCAAAAATAAATATTTTATAAGACTTTTAATCCAAAATTTTAACAAAATGCATGATTTTTGTATTTTATTTTTATATTATTTTGTGTTGTGTTTGTAATAATAATTCATAATGTAATTTGACACGTTACCTTTATGTCCAAGTAGTTTATGTAGGTGGTGAGGGGTGAGGGGAAGGTTGTTGTTAGTATTCCAAGAAGTCGTCGTTGGGATCGTCGACGTCTTCTTCGTTGGCATCTCTAGGTCTTGCAGTCATGGACTTCTGTGCCTCGAAAAGCAGGGTGAAGTAGGTCTTGTGTGGCTGGGGGACGTATTTCGTCAACTCCTGGAGATGCTGTAGCTTCTTTTGGTTCATGGGAACTCCCCCTGGGTGCTTGACAGGCAACGGAATTTGTGAGAGGTCAAACACGTTTGGGTCATAAATTTTGCTTCTACCCTTCTGCATAAACCACTCCCGCTGCACATGAAAGCCGTCCATGTAGCCAGCAGACACTTTAATGCCTTCCCTGTAATCATTGGAGACTATCAGGCGCTTGGCAGCCTTGAATCCCGAACCTGTCTGGCCCGCCTTGCTGATGTGTTGTTGCAGAATCTCAAAGTTAAGGAAGTCGCTCTCCTTCATGCGGACCACAGTGACCTGCTCCTTCCTTCTGGGTGTAGTGGTCAGTGGTGAATACCTCCTTGCCCTTCAGGTGCTTCTCAAACACACCAAAGTCGCGATCACAGGGCAGGAATGAGTGGCCAGCCTCCAGGAAGAAGTGGATGATAGAAGAAAAACGATGGTTATGGATGAGTCTTAGGTAGCATAGGCAAAGGTTGATATTCTTGTTCTGGCCAGGGCAATTATCTGAAAACACCACCAGTTTCAAGGAATCAGCAGGTACGTGATGTTGAATGAAGTGACATAAGCAACTTGCCACCTCAGAAGATCCCCTTTTTGCCTCCGACTCGTTCCAGACATAAAAGTAGGCCTTGTTGGACTTGATATCGTGGATACCCAGATTATACGTCCACATTTTGCAGCGGTAATATTGGGCGCTAGTAGTAAGACGGGGGGTGCATAGTGTTTGCTGGAGATCAACAGCAATTCCAAAGATTCCAGGTGTAGTGTCCTTGGTATAAATCTGCATGAAATCATGGCCAGCCTTGGCATGAAAATGATGATCGTTCCTCTTCATGGCAATTTGAGCCCTCTCCTCCCGTTGTGTCTCTGGATCAAGTTCTGCCAATTTTGTTTTGAACTGATCACATGTGCTGCAGGTGTCACTCTTTGGTGGTGTTATCCCGATCTTATAGTTCTGCACCTCCTTAACGAACCGGGATTGCTTAATGGCATTGGGTTCCTCTTGGTGCTCTATCATGTATGTCTGAAAGGCATCATAGAGTCCAGCCCAGGTAGATCCAGGAGGTAGGTACAGCTTGTCCGGATTCTTGATACGAGAATAATGGGACGTACAGGTGGGCAGAGACTTGCAGAAGCTTTTAATTAGTTGCAGGAGATCGTCATTAGTCTTGTTGTGGGGTACATGGCGGCCTCTTTGGTCGGGGGACAGAATACCAGTGGCAGTGGAAGAGCTCTTAGAGCACACGTTTGGATGTTATGTCATGAATATTTAGAAAGGCAGTACGGCAAACATTGATGTTCTTAGTATTCACAGACACTGAATATTGTTTGACGTTTTTAGTGCGACTCTCCCTTCCCTTCACTCGTGAACGTTTAGACAATGTCTCACTCAATCGCTTATTTATGTACTGGGACTGGGAATCATGGCTTTCCAGTGCCCAATAACTGTTAAATAGTAAATGCACATTATCAATTCCCACTTTCTCGAAGCACTTATCCAAGCATTCACAAGGGGGCCCTACTTTCTTCGGTGTTACAGCTTTGGCGGTGCTTCTACTAACATAGGTCTGGCCACTGTCCCTTTTACACTTTTTGATCGTCTTCTGCCAGGTCTTTGGCCTTCGTTTACGACTAGGTTGCAGGGAAGGCCTAGCCTCACCAATATCCGAGTCAGATGACGACATTGTAGCACAGATATTGGAGAAATACGGCACAAAATAGCGGAGGTAATCACTCGTGTGTTGACTCTAACTCGGTTTGAGCGTGACTGCTGAAGTACGTCTCGTACAGCGCCTGTGAGTGGTCGGGCGGGCGGCCATTTAATTCCCCACGTCGTAGCCGCGCTCTCATTGGCTGAGCGCGTTGGCCCCTCTGCCTACCCAGATTCACACCCATAAACGGTCTGCAAACGGCAAAAACAAGGGACGCTCAACCCTATGTGCAGTTGCTATAAGGACGAAAGTCGGATGTTTTTTTTTTGCCAGATGATTCCCAAGAATTTCACGGAGCGGGAACCAGCTAGAGCGCTGTTTTTGAAAATGTGGCGAGTTGGCCCCTCTGGCACGGACCTCCTCATATACTGTACATATTGTCATTATCTTTGGCACTTTCACCATGATTATTAGAACTCCAGCTTGGAGTGGTAATCAAAGAAGCACTCTAAAGCACAGAGTGCCACCTTGCACTCCACACACTCCATGGTTGACTTTTTACCTGGCCTCGGCCTCACCCTGCTGTTGTAGCAGACATGGCACCGCTTCTGCTGTGTTCTTCCTGATTCATTCTGAGGCAGGGAACCAAGCCTGTGCCTAATCAAGTATTGAGCACACTGCAAGCGGTCAATAACGGCGGGCCCAGGATGTGCCACTGCCCTCTGTGGCGTAGCATACTTCTCCAGAAGCTCCGTCAACACCTGCTTTTGGAACCTCCGCAGGCTATTGAACTTCATGGGTGTGTTCACATTCCGAAGCTTGTATATATTGTAGGCATTCAGAACTGACATGTCCACCATATGCAGAAAGAACTTTTTGTACCATCTGCACGAGGTACGCAGGCAGTCAATGAAGCCTATCTGCATGTCGGACTTGTCCACCAGCCTCATGTTGATGTTGTAGTCCAGGACAGCATCGGGCTTGGTCACCCTGGCCTGGGTGCGGCGATCCACCTTGCCAGTCTCCACCATTTCCCCCTTGTGGATGGTGGTCAGGAGGTTGACCTTCCGCTGGTCGTGCCAGTGGATAGCCAGAATGGGCCCCGACTTCTTCTTCAACACATCACCTTTTTTGGTCTTTGGAGGGAAAGGTGGCATGCCCTTCTTTCTCCCTCGTACTGTGCCTACAGTCCCCGTCTTGCGCTCATGCAGGTACTGTGAGAGAGTGGGGGACGTGTAATAATTGTCCGTGTAGAGGACGTGATTCTTGTGAAAGTAGCGGTTCATCATGGCTTGCACCACTGCTCCGCCAAAGCCAACGAGGGGGTCCACAAGCAAGTCCCCTTCCTTCCCGCTGTAGACCAGGAAGTCCAGGACATAGCCAGTTTGGCAGTCGCACAGCACAAAGAATTTTATGCCAAAGCGATGTCTTTTTGAGGGGATGTACTGCCGGAAGCTGAGTTTTCCCCGGAACAGCACTAGAGACTCGTCAATGACGACCTTGCGGAAGGGCTTGAAGTAGGAGGTGAAGCGTTCTCGCATCATCTCGTACAACGTCCTAATCTTCCACAGCTTGTCTTTGAGGTGGACATCAAGGTTGGTGACAAGATGGAGCGCTGCGAGGATATCAAGGTACCGGTCGCGAGACATATATTTCCCGAAGGCAGGGGTGGATATCAGATCATTGGTGATCCAATAGTCAGGCAACCTATGCTTCTTGACATGAGGCATTAGCATGGTGAGTGCCAGGAACACCATGAACTCTTTATGAGTCACTGGGGTCCACTGCCTCATGTGGCCCTTGGTCACCTTGCCCAAAAAGTGGACCTGGAATTGGTGTTGCTTATTTGTCTCTTTGACAACATAGCCTACCACCTCCTCATCAAAGAAGGCCTCAAATAGTTTGTGTGGTGGAGCATTGGGGCCTGCAGGAAAATTGGGGGTAATGCCTGAACCCTCCAGTACCTCATCAAAAGCTGGCACATCAGGGTTGTATCCATCCCCATCAACTACGTCTTGCCACTGAAAAACGTAGAATGGGTCTTGTCTATGCTGACGAGGAGCTCCAGCTGGTGGCCCAGCACGCCCACGGCCAACTTGGGAGGCGCGCGCCCTAGGGCGGCGGGGGCGACGGGCAGCACAACGCCGGGCCAAGCGGATGGGTCGAGGGTCGTTGATGTCCATATAGTCATCTTGCCCTGACGGTGGACCTATGTAATCATGGCCAGAGTCTTCAGAGAGGTGCCCTTCATCATCAGTGGCCCCCACATAATCTGGCGGGGAACCAGTGATGCGTGGGGAAGGAGTGGCAGGTGAGGCTGTGTCCCCCCGAGGTCCTGGGCTCCTTGGCCTGCGACGAGTGACAGAAAGCAATGTTTCACTGTCACTAGGCCCAGGTATTGGTGATGCGAGCTCAAAGACTTCTTCAGGAAGACATGTTGAAGGCGGGAGAGGTGGGGAAAGTTGCGGGGACGTATGGCAGGGGTGGACGCCGCGGGAGCCTCGAACAAAACTCTCTTACTTTTCTTAATTTTTTTGGTATATTTCCTACCTTTCCCCTTTTCGGCAGCAGTATGTCTCCTGTCGGGGGACCTAGGAGGCAAATAGGCCGAAAGTGGGGGGTCCTCAACCCTTGGCAATGGTGGGGGTGGTGGGGAAGGATGCGGGGCATCTTGGGTGGCGTGGGTAGATAAGGGAGACAATGGCGGACGAGAAGGGTCACCATGCTGACCCTCACTCACAGCCTCATCCTCACCAAGTATTTTTGCTTGTTCCCTAGCTGCCGCGGCCGCCTTCTCAAGTATTTTCTGCTTATACAAGTGTAGCTTGAAAGGCGATTTACCTGGGGAAGGGCTTGGAGTCGTGTCACTTATGCGAAATTTGGTGAGTGACCTTGAACTCTCCCACTCACTCACTCTCAAGTTCACTGTCTTTAGGTAAACCAGCTTCCTCAACAACTGGTACATCACCTTCATCACTGTCATGTTCTCTCGCAAATCCCAGGAATTGCTCTTCTTTCTCACTCTCATGGCCATAATCACTCGACTTATAATTACTGGAGTCGTCACTGACTATATCATCAACACTATACTTGGCATCAGCATGCTCATATAGTCTCAATACCTCCGGGAGATAACACATTTAGGCGATGGCGTCGGGGTAAGGTGCGACGAACTAGCAAGGGCGTCGTAGGAAGCACGGTATCGGACACAGCGGAATCACTATTTGCCGTACTGTCCATGATGGCGTCGGGGTAGATACTGTTGCTGTGGCGTCGTTTACGCCGGGTGGCGCCACCTACCGTCCCATGATACCAAAAATGCACGCGCGGCATTCGAAAGCACACATGCAAGCAATGGGCGTTCAAGAGCCCTTCCGGGTTGCGCGGACCGAGGTTGTTATGGGTGTTCAAGAGCCCTTCTGGGTTGGAGGGGTTAAACCCCAATATTTGCCTATATCTTTTCTGAAACGAAATTTATCTAATTTGAAACCATTGGTACGAGTTCTTTCGCTATCACTGAGCTTTAGTACATTTGTCATGTCCCCTTTGTTAATCCCACTAACCCACTTGAACACCTCTATCATATCCCCTCTAACTCTGCGTCTCTCTAACGAATGTAAACCTAATTTGGATTTTTTTTATTTTAATACCACAAATTTTCAGTGTTTTTTATAAACAAAATTGGTCATTTGCATCAATATACAGTAGGGTCCCGCATAAAACGAGTCGATTAAAACGACCGACCTAAAATATTAATATTTAATTTTCGATCAGAACGAATTTGATCACATAAAACGAGTCCGCCGCCAAAGTGGGGCAAATCCGAGGAGTTTTCATATAGAGCGCCGAAATATCGTTCGCTTTGTACGACAAATTTCGCTTACAGTGAACATTGACGATATTGCGCCACCAAAATGCTGTGTTCACATAAAACGAAATCGCATAAAACGCCCTTGTTTATCGACCATAAACTCGTTTTATGTGAGACCCTACTGTATAGTGTTTGTAATTAATTAGAAATCTCGGGAAAACCTATTTTCCCCATTAGGCCTATCAATCGATGTTGAGACAGCCCCTCGATAGTGATTTGAAAAGACATTAGCCTAACCTAACCTAACCTAGTATTATAAGTGGGGGCTGCCACCCCCACTGGTTGAGTACTAATCCCTTAATAAAAATAAAAAAATTGGCTGTCGATTAGGCTATACGAAGGTGAAAAAAAGTCGATGAAGTCTATGGTGTTTACTCTGCAATCTTCAGCTTGATTGTACATTGATAACGGGAAAGAACCGTATTGACAACCTTGTTACGAAAATTAAATTTTAGTACCATACTTTTATATTAGGTTTTTCCGAGGGTTTAACACATTTTCATATGATCTTTAGAGCTATGAAGTACATGAACGAAGGCGGTGCTGGTTGGGGGGAGGGGCGTCGACTGACTGGGGACAGAGGTGCATGGGGGCGGTTCGTTCGTGGCCACCCCTTCGGGGATCACGGCCACCCCTTCGGGGATCACGGTGTCAGGCAATAGATAGATAGAAATAATAACAAACTATTGTTTTGTTCCATGTCCGAAGTTAGCATGTTTTTTTTTTTAACACAATCGGTTGTTGTTGCTCCCTAAGCTGCCTGGCCGAACAGGCCCGAGTCCCTGAGAAAGGCCATGGCCACGATCGGGCTTTCCCACAGAGCTCTCATTGAGTGTAGATTGTGTTGTTGGCGTAAGTGGTTGTGTGAAATGCAGTCTTCTATGATGTGTTTAATGGTATGGGGTGCTGTGTTACATCCCGGGCAGGCGTCGACAACGGAGTCATCCAGTCTCTTCTGATAGCTCAGGAGAGCTGGATAGTGTCCGCATCTCAGCCTGGCCAGGTGGACTCTGTCCTCGCGAGGAAGGGAGGATTCGGAAGGATGGATTTTGGGAGGTCGTGCATGCAGCTGCGTGTTCTCTGTGAGTGAGTGGATGGATCGGTGAGAGATATCCAAAGAGATGAGTATGGATGTGCTTCTGGAAGTTGGTTCGGGGTGGGCAGGGAGGGAGAGAGAGGACAATAATTGTGTGTGATACCGTGTGCTGGGTGTTGTTTTGATATTTCTTGGTGTCTGTGGGTGTATTGCCATGTAGTTTAGTGGGTGGTCTTGGTTCGTGGAGGCTGCTGCCAGGAATTGAGTGCCTCTCATGTCCAGATGGTCTTTGACTGAGAATTTTGGTTTCTTGATGTAGGTGATCTGTGGGTGAAGTAGCTGTGCAGCCTGTAACGATCGGTTAAATGATAGTGTTCTAGCTGGAGCGTTGTACAAGTGCGACGAGTTTCCTTTGGTGGATGTTGTCTCTGGTAGTGTTGCTACAAAGTTGTATCAGTCACAACCCATAACGAGGGGCGTCGCGCTCCTTGGTGCCGCTAGAAGAGCGGCGAACACATCAAAAGGTATCAAAAGGTAAGGTATCGATGACTGAAAGTACCGTATTGACAACCTTGTTACGAAAAAGAAATTTTAGTACCATACTTTTTTATTAGGTTTTGCCGAAGGTTAAAACAAATTTTCTTATGATCTTTACAGCATATAGATTCAATATTTATCTTCAAATATATCAACAAAATTTGTGGTATTAAAATAACATTGAACCCCTAATTTCTTCAACCTTTCTTCATACGGAAGATTTCTAATATTATTGATAATTTTTGTCATTCTACGCTGAACTCTCTCCAATGAATATATGTCCATTCTGTAATAAGGACACCAAAATTGGACAGCATAATCCATATGGGGTCTCACTAATGACAAGTAAAGTTTTAAGATAACATCAGCAGTTCTGTTACTCACACTCCTAGAGATAAGAACATAAGAAAATGGGAGTCTGCAGAAAGCCGATTGGCCTAAGCAAGGCAGATCCCTGTCTCACACAACCCCAATTACAAAGCCCAATTATAGGCTCAACACTCCCTGAGGATCATCTTACCAAAACGGTTAGAGATTAACGCAGGATTACGGGGTCTGCAGAGCGCTGATTGGCCCAACCCTGCTGATCCCCCTTCACACCCAACCCTTCTCGTCCATATGCTTATCCAATTTTATCTTAAAGCTCCCTATCGTTTTTAATCCCACTATAGCACTTGGTAGTCCATTCCACCCATCTACAACTCTGTTACCAAACCAATATTTGCCTATATCTTTACTGAAACTAAATTTATCTAATTTGAAACCATTGGTACGAGTTCTTTCGCTATCACTGAGCTTTAGTACAGTACATTTGTCATGTCCCCTTTGTTAATCCCACTAACCCACTTGAACACCTCTATCATATCCCCTCTAACTCTGCGTCTCTCTAACGAATGTAAGCCTAATTTCTTCAACCTTTCTTTATACGGAAGATTTCTAATATTATGGATCATTTTTGTCATTCTACGTTGTACTCTCTCCAATGAATCTATGTCCATTCTGTAATAAGGACACCAAAATTGAACAGCATAATCCATATGGGGTCTCACTAATGACAAGTAAAGTTTTAAGATAACATCAGCAGTTCTGTTACTCACACTCCTAGAGATGAACCCGAGAATCCTGTTTGCCTTGTTTCGAACGCTTATACACTGTTGTCTAGGCTTCAAATCATTGCTAACAAACACACCTAGATCTTTGTCACAATTTGAGTTTTCTAATTCCATATTAGTGTTCTGGATGTTGATGTTGAGAATGCTGACCCTAATACCTCTGATCATGCTTTGATTACTTTCAGCTTTGATTTCCCTAAGCCACTCACACGAAAAAAGTAATCAGATTTAGAAATTATAAAAATGCAGACCAAAATTTGGCTAGCAGTGAAGTAAAACAGTACTTGGGAAGTATTGATACTTCCAACCTTACTTCAGATGAGCTGGTGGAGGTACATGGAAATGCACTTAAATTAGTGTTCGATCATCACTGTCCAGAAGTAGAGAAGAAAATCATAGTACGAGATGATTCACCCTGGTATAGCACTCGAGTTAAATTTCTTAGAAGAGCGCGTAGAAGAGCTGAACGTGAATGGCGGAAAAATAAAACAGACTCTACATGGTTGCAATATCTGTCAGCCAGAAGAGCTGTGGTCCACAAAATCAAAGATGAAAAGAAAGTGTATTATCAGGGAAAAGTTGACTCGTGTGGTAACGACCAGAGGAGGTTGGCTTCAATTGTAAACAGTTTACTTGGAAAAACAAGAGTCAGCTTAAGACCTTCTGTGCCCGATGCCGAGTTGGATGCCAACTTTGTGGCATTTTTTGCTGGCAAGATAACTCGCATAAGACAGGAACTGGATGATGCTTCTGTTGGTGAAGAACTTTCAGTTGTACTCCAACCCCGACACATTCCTAATAATGTCCTCTCATCCTTTCACTCAGTAGAGGTGGACATGATCTCGTCCTACATAAGAAACCTCAATAAAACATTTTGCCCGTTGGATCCCATAAATGTTTCCAAGCTACCAAGAGTCTATGATCACACAGTTGAGTTTATTTCCAAAATAATTAATAAGTGCTTCTCTGAAGGTAGCTTCCCACATTCTGAAAAGCATGCACTACTCCGACCTACTCTAAAGAAACCTGGACTTGATGTTGAGAACATGTTGAACTATCGTCCTGTCTCCAACCTGTCCTTCATATCAAAGATATTAGAGCGTGCAATACTTGACCAATTACAACCACTACTTCAGCAGAATGAAACTATCCCAATTTTTCAGTCTGCTTACCGACAGCATCATTCAACTGAAACAGCATTGATTAGAGTACATAATGATCTAGTTGAGAACATTTGCAATGGTGTGGCCTCACTATTGGTCTTGCTTGATCTCTCTGCGGCCTTTGACACAGTGGATCACGAGTTGTTATTGAGTGATCTTTATGATTGTGGTGTGCGTGACTCCGCTCTCTTGCTTTTTGGGTCGTACTTGTCAGGCCCAGAGTGTGATGGTAAATCAAGTGGTCTCGGACTCGACACCCCTGCAGTATGGTGTTCCGCAGGGATCAGTTTTAGGTCCTATCCTATTTATAATTTATATTAGCAGTTTGTCTCTTCTGCTTTGTGCACATAATGTCACCTTTCACTTTTATGCAGATGACACCCAGATTTATGTGAGAATCACAAATATAGTTGATATACGGAGTAAGATGGAATTGTTGATGTCTGATATCAAGAAGTGGATGAGAGCGAGAAAACTTAAACTAAATGATGGTAAAACTGATATTCTCATCATCCGAGGAAATAGAAGAGCTGATGATATAGTAGGTGCCCTCTCCATCAATGTGGGTGGATCTCAGCTGCGACCGGCCAACTCTGTTCGAAATCTTGGTGTATATGTGAACTCCCGATTAGATTTCAAAGAGCATGTAAACCAGATAGTTAAAAGTTGTTACTTGCACATCAGAAATCTCTAATTGGTGAAGCCGTTTATAACCAGACGTTGCCTCCTGACGTTGGTTCACTCATTGGTCTTCTCTCGTGTTGATTATTGCAATGCCCTGTTGGTGGGTCTTCCAAATTATATTTTGAAGAAAGTTCAGTCTGTTCTTAACAGGGACGCAAGACTAATTTTTGGTGTTCCACCTAGAACTCCTACTACATCTCTTCACATAGAACTGCACTGGCTGCCAGTAAGAGCAAGAATAGAATTTAAGTTGTGTTTGGTGACTTTTAAGGTTCTCAAATTTGGTGAGCCTAGGTACCTTGCGGAGCTGCTCAGGCGCCCACCGGCACACCATGGTGTAGTTGTGCGTCATGACAATGACCCTTTTCGTCTTGATGAACCAAGGGCTTTCCAGCAGTCTTCTTTCTTTGAGAGGTCATTCTCCTACATGGCTCCGAGGTTGTATAACAGGTTGCCGCTGTCCATGAGACAACTGAGTTCTGTTGAATGCTTCAAGAGACAACTTAAGACTTTTCTCTTTGAGAGAAGCTATGATCTTGAGAGAGGTGTCATGACAGATGGCTATAGAGTTTAGGCTATTTTGCCACTGCTAGTGATTGTTAAATGTGTGTTGTATATAAGCCTTCTTTTGATGCATTGATTTTTGTTCTTTTTTCTTTCTCTTTTCGAGCGCTAGTGAATTCTTTGGAAAAATTGGCGCTTATGAGAAATAAGTAACATGCTTATTATTATTATTATTATTATTATTATTATTATTATTAGCTAGTTTATATTTAACATTTGTATGCATCTTCCCTATCTTTAATACCTTGCATTTGTCAATGTTAAACTTCATCTGCCAATTTACTGACCATTCGTGTAAGGTATCTAGATCCCTTTGGAGGCACTCTATACCTATCTGAATCAATTGTTCTCCCCATTTTGGTATCGTCTGCAAATTTACTTATCCTACTAGTTATACCTAAATCAAGGTCATTTATGTATATAACAAATAACAGAGGACCTAATACAGATCCCTGAGGGACACCACTTTTGACTGCTCCCCATTCTGACTTCGTACCATTTATGCTGACTCTGCTTCCTACCAATTAGCCATGACCTAATCCATCCCAAGAACGCCGCACCTATTCCATGCGCCTCAACCTTTCTCATCAATCTCTCATGGGGGAGTCTGTCGAAAGCTTTACTGAAATTTAAATATATTATATCATATGATTTGTCATTATCTACTGCTTCATATACCTCTGAGAAAAAACTAAGCAAATTAGTAAGGCAAGAACGTCCCTGAGTGAATCCATGCTGAGAAGAATTTATTAAATTAAATGTATCTAAGTGGTTTCTAATTTTACTAGTAATAATTGACTCCAGTAGCTTTCCTATGATTGATGTAAGACTAATGGGACGGTAATTGGATGCTATTGATTTGTCACCTTTTTTGAAGATCGGAACTACGTTTGCAAGCTTCCGAGCTTCTGGAACTATACCTGTCTCCAATGACTTGTTAAATAAAATGTTTAATGGGTAACTTAACTCATCCCTACATTCTTTTAATACTCTAGCATATACCCCATCAGGACCAGGCGATTTATGAGGTTTCAATCTGTCAATTTCCTTAAGCACATCATTTCTACTTATAGTAACCGTACTTAACCTATTTTCTATACTATCGCTATATACCTTACGGACTGCTGGAAACTGTGCCAAATTTTCATTAGTGAAAACGGAAAGAAATTGACTATTTAATGTACTGCACATTTCTAAATCATTTTCTGTCATTTCTCCTATCGAAGTTTTAAGGGGACCAATTACATCTCTAACCTTGGATTTATATAGTTGGTAAAAAGCTTTAGGATTATTTTTTGAGTCATTGGCAACCTTAATTTCATAATTTCTTTTTTCTTTCCTAATATCCTTTTTTACCTGTCTTGATAGATTCTGATAGTAAGGAAGTAGGTGAATTTCGCCTTTCCTAATTTTTCTATATATTCCTCTCTTTTGTCCTAGAAGATCTAATAGTCTATTATTCATCCATTTGGGTTGGTTCTGTGTTGATCTAAATTTTCTTTTGGGGATGTATTTATTTTGTGCATTGAATACTGACTCGATAAAATTATCGTATGTATCTACCAAGGTTGACGTCTCTTCCTGACTTAAGATGACAGGTGCCTGAGAAGGGGTACACTCATTTGGACACCTGGATCGACTTAATTTTTTGACCATAGGGTCAGCTAATAGGGCTCTTCTTAACCCACCATAATTGGCTTTTCTGAAGTCAGGTATTAATGTTGTATTCTCTCTGGTATTACCTTTCCATTGTATATTAAAATACACAGAATTGTGGTCACTATTTCCTAGGTGGTCCCCGAGAGATGAACCCGAGAATCCTGTTTGCCTTATTACGAACGCTTATACACTGTTTTCTAGGCTTCAAATCATTGCTAACAAACACACCTAGATCTTTCTCGCAGTCTGAATTTTCTAATTCTAAATTAGCTAGTTTATATTTAACATTTGTTTGCATCTTCCCAATCTTTAATACCTTGCATTTGTCAATGTTAAACTTCATCTGCCAATTTACTGACCATTCATGTAAGGTATCTAGATCCCTTTGGAGGCACTCTATATTGCTATCTGAATCAATTGATCTCCCCATTTTAGTATCGTCTGCGATAGTATCGTCAGGATGCTGAGTAGGATAACTACTAGTTATACCTAAATAAGAACATAAGAAAATGGGAGTCTGCAGAAAGCCGATTGGCCTAAGCAAGGCAGATCCCTGTCCCACACAACCCCAATTACAAAGCCCAATTATAGGCTCAACACTCTAATACCCTGAGGATCATCTTACCAAAACGGTTAGAGATTAACCCTCCTCTAGCGGGTGCTCTGTGGCCGTTTTGGGCCTTTCTGGGCCGTTCTGACTGCTATATCAACCATCAGTATGAAAGGAACTGTATTGCGCCGAAAACTAGGTGGAAATCGCTACACAATGACGCCACATACAGCTACGTAGCACTCGTGGAGCACTGACAGTGTTACCTCGAAGATGGAAGTTTAGCTGATTTTGCTACCTTGCTCACTTTTAGCGAACTATTGGTTACACTGTCATCCTCACGCGCGGTGGGGGAACTGGAGTTAGTGTGGGCCGGGAGGCCACAGATGTCGGACGTATGGATCATTACTATCCCACCCATTTTCACTCGATTTCCACCCTTTTTTCACCCTTTTTTTGCCAGTTTTTTCAACTCGACTTATGTGGTGAGCCGCTTTTTAAGGGTTAACGCAGGATTACGGGGTCTGCAGAGCGCTGATTGGCCCAACCCTGCTTATCCCCCTTCACACCCAACCCTTCTCATCCATATGCTTATCCAATTTTATCTTAAAGCTCCCTATCGTTTTTAATCCCACTATAGCACTTGGTAGTCCATTCCACCCATCTACAACTCTGTTACCTAACCAATATTTGCCTATATCTTTTCTGAAACTAAATTTATCTAATTTGAAACCATTGGTACGAGTTCTTTCGCTATCACTGAGCTTTAGTACATTTGTCATGTCCCCTTTGGTAATCCCACTAACCCACTTGAACACCTCTATCATAGGCATAAACATTATCTTTTTACTTGTTTTATGGTACACTTTGGAAAAACCCAGTTTTGCCCGTTTTTTTTTTTTTTTTAAACCCGAAATAACCCAGGTGGGTTGGGCTTTTTCAAGAAAAGTGGGTTTTATGCCAACCCTGAAAGATAATGCCGATATATTGAAAGGATTAAGAAAAGCTTCCTAATTTGTGTTATTTTTGTTTTCTAGCGGTAGCAGATGCCATCAAGACGTCTCTGGGGCCGCGGGGAATGGACAAAATGATCCAGGACTCTAAGGGCGAAGTCACCATCACAAATGACGGTGCCACCATCCTTAAGCAGATGAAAGTTCTCCACCCGGCTGCCAAGATGTTGGTGGAGTTATCACAGGCCCAGGATGCTGAGGCTGGCGACGGAACCACCAGTGTTGTCATTCTAGCAGGTACGTTGTCAGCAGCATTCTCAAATTTTCATTCCAGCAAGTGGCCGGGGGAGTGCTGGAGGGACCTTGGTGACCCTGGTCTCTGGGTCTTCTCCTGGGTGACCTAGATGTGTGTGAATTTGTATTTTGTTTTGTGTGTTCATTGTTTTCTGTTGTGTTGTCCCTATTCGGGCTCTGTCTTGAGGTCACCCACCCCCCCACAAAAAGGAAAAGTGTGGAATGGGCCTGAGTAAATACTGTACGGTACTGTACATACATACATACAGTACATTAGGACAAGAGACTGAAACTGCACGTATGTGTGGAGCACCCAGTCTTAAAATGTTATGTATGTACATAAAAGCAGGACTGGGGTCAATTAATTTTTATCAATTCAATTCCAATTCAGAATATACATAAAAGCAGGACTAGGGTCACTTCATTTTTGTCAATTCAATTCAGAACATAATTTGAATCCATCAATTCCAATTCAATTCAATTCAATTCATTCGTAAAAAATAAATCTTCAATTCAATTCAATTCCAATTCAATTCAATTCATTATGCCAATCACACACCAACAGGGCAGGGCAGGCAGGGTTACCAAATGAAGACACAAAATACCACTAGATTCCTTCTGAAAAGTCGCTAGTCGGCCTATAGATAGTAAATACATGACGAAAATCACTATATTTTATTGTTTTATTTGAAAATACTGTAACTTAATTATTGTACAATAATGAATTCGCATATTACAGTATAAAATAGTATTTAATCAATTCCAATTCAATTAATTTTGTTTTATATTTTTCTCAATTCCAATTCACATTCCAATTCACATTCAATTCCAATTCATATTTTTTTTAATCAATTCCAATTCAATTCATAATTGACCCCAGCCCTGCATAAAAGTATGTTTTTATAAGTGTTCTCATTCTAAATTACAATCGCGCTAATAAGTGATGCCTCGGCACCAAGTATATTTTGATCATTAATTGGTATCAGCACTATTTAAGCTTCATTTCTTAACACCTCAGACCCGGAAGGGCTCTTAAACACCCATAAAAAAACACCCGAGCTACCCGGAAGGGCTCTTAGACACCCATGAGCTCAAAGCCTGTAAGCTTGGTGTGCGAAGCGTATGTCCGACGCATGTAAACAACAGCCGGCTGGACCGACGCCCCGCATCTCCGGCCACAAGAAGGAGTGCGTCGCTTGTTCGTGTGTGCCTGTATGCGATTAGTTTGCTGGGAAACAGATTAACTTGCTCATGTAGTACTGTAATGTACACCCTATGTGGTGGATTGTGTTCTTTTATTTAATAATTTTCATTTTAGTAAGCGTTGTTTCCACATAGCGATTTTGATAATTTAATTTGACTTTATATTGTCCTTGTCCCAATTTTGGTTTGTTTAGTTTGCAAGTTTTACATTTTAATTTTAACGTTATTGTTAAGTATCGAAAAGTAGTGTAAAGTGGCTGTTTTTGCCATAAAGTTATCTCCAATGAAATCATCATCATAACTGAACCAGTTGACTTAGAGAGCTCTACTTAACGCCATTCTACAGGTACGAAACACATCTACGCTTGGGAATGCGGAAGCAAGCCAAATAACAAAGATGCGGTAGCCTAGGCGTAGACGTTTTTCGGCCAAAACCCCCGGGTTTCGGGGAATATATATATAATACATAGCCGGGGCTGGAGGGTTAATATCGAGTGAAATATACAAACTTGTTCCTACACTTAACCACCCTATTTAACATATGACAGACATTAATACAGCTTAGAGCAAGCCAAACTTAATGACAGCTGGGACATGACTTATTAGCGCGACCGTACAATGCAAATCACCAGATACGATATAAATCAGCAGTGAACGTTGAGTAGCACTACCTGAGGGGCTGTTGCAGAGCTTTGAAACAAACCATATGCTTTCTTAACCCTCCAGCCTCGGCTATTGTATTCTATAATTTCCCCGAAACCCGGGGGTTTTGGCCGAAAAACTTCTACGCCTAGGTTACCGTATCTTTGTTATTTTGACTGCTTCCGCATTCCCGGGCATCCCCAAGCGTAGATGTGTTTTGTACCTGTAGAATAGCGTTGAGTAGCGCTCTCTAAGTCAACTGGTTCAGTTGTGATGACAATTTCCGTGGAGAGAACTTTGTGGCGATATCAGTCACTTATCACTACTTTTCACTACTTAACAATAACACACAGCCACACACGAACAAGGACGCCTCTCCTTCTTGTGGTCGGAGATGCGCGGCGTCGGTCCAACCGGCTGTTGTTTACATGCGTCGGACGGACGCCTCGCACACCAAGCTTACAGGCTTTCAAGCTGCCGGAGCCTCAGAGCCCTACCGGGTTCCGCGGGGGGTATTTGTTATGGGTGCCTCAGAGCCCAACCGGGTCTGGTGGGTTAAGGCGGTGTCACACGAGCCATGTTTCCATCAATTTTTACGGGCAATTGTTGTATGGTAGCTTCAAAATACAAGTTCCATAAGAATTAAACTACCTAACATAATCTAACTTCGATCTAGTTTACGATTCCAATGCAAAAATATCCCTAAATATCACCAGAAAAAACTTGCTCGTGGAAAATTTACGGAAAAAGCGCTCGTGTGACACTGGCTTTAGCATTTATCCAGTTATCTTTTTCCAGGAGCCATGTTGGAGACGTCTCAGCAGCTACTGACCAAAGGCTTCCACCCCGCCAATATCACCGACTCCCTCCTACATTTCGCCAGTAAGGCTGTGGAGGTGTTGGAGTCTATGGCCATACCTGTTGACCTGGCTGACAATGCTTCCCTGCTTAAGAGTGCGAACACATCTCTCAACTCAAAGGTATCAATATATATTTGTATAAGCTACCGGTACTCAACCACTTCTTACAGGTACAGTACTTAAAATGCAGAGTTGATATTGATTAAATCAATTTGATTTAATCACTTGATTAAATCAATGATTTTTTTACCAAAAAAATCATGATTTTTTTTATTTTTTTTATCTGTGAATCAAGATAAAAAGAATTCTGAAGAGTTCTAACCTATGTACATAGTCAGATATTACCAAGTGCAGGTCTACCAGACTGCCATGTTTTCACTTTTACTTCAATATCTCTGGATTTTGGTCACAGCCTTGGGATCAATATTTTAAAGTAAACATCCACAAAGCTACTAGTCACTAAGTCTGTACTAATAATAACAGATTATTATTTTTTCTGTAATTCTGTTCAATAATAGGTTTTGTAATATGATTTCTTGAGGATCACTGGCAACTCAGCCAGAAGCAGCAGTGTGGTCAGACAGTGAAACATGACTAGGACAGGAACAGATCAGGAGTCTGGGCTGAGGGCATGGATGAAACAGAATTGTTATAAATTCCTCTACTTGAATTACTACTCAATAGGGCGGGGGGATATTTTAAAAAAATCAAATAAATCAATGATTTTTTAATTTTTTTGATTTTTTAAAAAAATCAAAAAAATCAACAACCCTGTTAAAATGTAAAACTTTCAAAATCATAAACCAATACTCGGACGACACAATACAACTTATTAAAATCGATATGTGGAAATAACACTTAATTAAAATAAAACACCGCCCTATCACACTCCTGCACCCCTTCCAAAGTCATAGAACTCCTTGTACTACAACTAATTACACACGCCTTACCCCTAGCTCCAACACAACATGGCTTCAGGCCACTGTACTCCACAAACACTCTTCTTACAGACCTTACACAAAGAGCTTTTGACGGCATCAACTCGGCCAGACCACACAGATCACTACTTGCCACACTCGACATTAGTAAAGCCTTCGATGCCATCCCCCGCCACAACCTAACAAACAAAATGTACAACATAAACATGCACAACAACACAAAAAGGTGGCTGGCCAACTTCTAGCAGGCAGATGTGCACAGATGTGTAAATGACTTACCTGAGGGACTAACAAGCTACATGAGTATGTTTGCGGACGATGCTAAGCTGCTTAAAACGATCAGAACGCAGGAGGATTGCCTTGAGCTCCAAGCAGATTTGCAAAAGATGCATGAATGGAGCATCAAATGGAATATGGAGTTCAATGCAGGGAAATGTAAGACTCTAGAAATGGGTAAAAGCAAGTACAGACTAGGAAACGAAGTGATTCCCAAAGCAGAAAAAGAAAAAGACTTGGGGATAGAATTTAGGGATAACATGTCTCCAGAAAGCCACGTAAATAAGATAGTGAGAGAATCACTAGCATTATTGGCAAATATCAGGATGTCTTTCAATTATCTTAATGAAAACACCATGAAACAAATAATAACGGCAATAATAAGACCCAGGATGGAATATGCATCTGTAGTGTGGTCCCCTCACTTGAAGAAACATATCCACAAAATTGAGAGGGTACAGAGAGCAGCTACGAGGATGATCCCAGGTTTGGAAAATTTGGAGTACCAAGAGAGGCTCGAGAGATTGATTGAATCTACCAACACTGGAACAGAGAAGGAAACGAGGACAGCAAATTCAGATATATAAATGTGTTAGAGGTATTGACAAAATCGACCAAGAAAACTTCATAGCGAGGGATGGAGGTGAGAGGACAAGAGGTCACAGCTACAAACTAAAAGTGCTAAATAGTAAATCTGATCTGAAAAGTAAAAGATTTCCTACCAACTCGATTAGTGGGTGGAACAAATTGCCAGCCGAAGTAGTGTCTGCACCATCAGTGCATAGTTTCAAAGCACGGTATGACAAACATATCTTAGGAGGCGGGAATTAACGAGCATGCTCACTCCCGCAAATACAACTAGTGTAAGTACGTATCTTTTGCCGGTCAGACATCTAGCATCAGAAATTTCCCAAATGGATTCCCGCAAGAATCCGTCCTGTCGCTCACACTCTTTAACCCGTGGAGCCCCGCCTAGTTTTTTATTTTTTGTTCACCAGAACCCGGCCCGTTTAAAAAAAAAAAATTGTATTCCAGAAACAATAGCGATTGGGTTAGGAATGAAGGAAAAACCACTCAAAAAGCTTAACAAATGGTCCTACAGAGCCCCCGAAAACGTATTTTACAAGAGTAAAAAATTGAAGGCAATTTCCCCAAAAAAACAGGTTATTGCGCGCTCACGCGCACGCACGTGGACTTGGAGAGTTTTCAACCATCGGCACGGTTGCGTGGGATACGTACACAGTTCCCATACAAATCTGAGCCCTCTCGAGTGGCTACACCTGAGGTTACGGTCGGAGCAATTAGGGTGACTCGTCAGACGCGTCGCTGGGGCTGGGCGTTACATACATAGGCGGCTGGGGCTGGACGGGTTAATCTGTACATGCATGATATAAATACACCCCAAATAAACATAGCCTCCTACGCAGATGACATAATACTTACATGCACACACCAAGACCCAGGCACAGCAACAAATCTCCTTCAACCCTATCTCAACACATTACATGACTGGTGCACTACAAACAGACTTAATTTAGCCCCAGCCAAATCCACTGCAACCCTCCTCACAAGCTGGACAGGAGATCACGCATACTCCCCACAACTCCCTAACACACACACACTCACCCAAAATCCTAGGAGTAACATATGATACTCAAATTACATTCAAACAGCACACCACAAATATTATAAAGAAACTGACACCCAAGACTTAATGCCCTCAGGTCACTTGCCCACACAAAATTTGGACACAACAAAGAAACCACCACAACAGTTTACAAACAATACATAAGATCAAGCCCGGCCTGGGCTTCTAACCTAGCTGAAGCACATCATAAGACCTTACAGACTATTTAAAATATAGCCCTAAAAATCATCACAGGCTGCACAGCTACGGTACTTCACCTACAGATCACCTACATCAGGGATTCCCAAACTCTTCAGCTCATTGACCCCTTAATGAAGTTTCAAATTATTCATCGACCCCCAAACATTTAATAATAAGAATAATATAATATATTGTGAAAAAAGACACCTATTACATGCATATTATGATACAACAAATATGTGGAATTATAGTAGTACCTTAATATTAGTATTAGTAGAGTTAATGTCTTCATTTTGTATTTCCAAGTCAAATGGTTTAAGAATTCATTCAGGCACTTGCATTTTCTCCAGGTCTTCAAAGCGCACTTTAAAGTCTTCAATCAATTTGTCCAGGTGTGCATAATGTTTCTATGTCACCATCTGAAATGCTTTCACTTTCTGCCGACTGTTGTAAGTTCGAAAAGTACTGAAAATCTCTGTGCCATTGACGCTTTAAACAAGCCTAGTTTGCCTTGGAAGCCCAGTATAATTGTCCTGTCCTGAATAATGGTAACATCTTTACCCTGCAGACGTTTCTATACCTCATTAAACTTTGAATATAGGTCTGCCAAATAGAACAAAGCATTCTTACACCTTTTCAGCTTTTCACATAGAGATGGGTCTACATCTTTTGAAACGTTCCTCACCTAGCCATTCATAGACCCCCTTTCGACCCCTGGTGATTCATTGACCCCTTGGAAGGTCGATGTCGACCCCTGGGGGTCGATATCGACCACTTTGGGAACCCCTGACCTACATCAAGAAACCAAAGTCCTCAAAGTCAAAGACCATCTGGACATGAGAGGCACTCAATTCCTGGCAGCAGCCTCCACGAACCAACACCACCCACTACACTACAAGGCAACACATCCACAGACACCAAGAAATGTTAAAACAACACCCAGCATGCTATCACACACAAATACTATCTTCTCTCCCTCCCTGCCCACCCCAAACCAGCTTCCAGAAGCACATCCATACTCATATCTCTCGCCGTTCCATTCACTCGGTTATAAACAACATGCAGCTGCAGGCACGACCTCCTGAAATCCATCCTTCTGAATCCTCCCTTCCTCGCGAGGACAGAGTCCACCTGGCCAGGCTGAGATGCGGACACCATCCAGCCCTTCTGAGCTATCAGAAGAGACTGGATGACTCCGTCGTCGACTGCTGCCCAGGTTGTAACACAGCACCTAATACTATTAAACACATCATAGAAGACTGCATTTCACACAACCACTTACGCCAACAACACAATCTACACTCCTTGAGAGCTCTGTGGGAAAGCCCGACCGTGGCCATGGCCTTCCTTAGGGACTCGGGGCTGTTCAGCCAGGCAGCTTAGGGAACAACAACAACAAAATTGAAATAATAGAACACAAAACCACCACATAGGGTGTACATCACTACATGAGCAAGTTAATCTGTTCCCAAGCAAACTAATGTGTTATGTCTGGTTATAATATTTATAACTCGTGATATAGTCTTTACTAAAATCCAAGTTTGGACTTATAGAGACCGTAAATATTCCCAACAGGGACACACCGAACACGTTCTTAATCACACAAATGGTATTCAACTAGGTACTACAGAACTCCGTAATTACACACATGTAAATTATACATATAAGTTTATTCAATGGCATGAGAAATGGTATCTTAATAGTTGGATCTGGACTTAGGATATACTCCAGCTCTTTCATCATGTTGCATAATCAGTTCAATATTCAGATCACGAATATATTCCCGTAAATCAGGATGAAGAATTACCCGAATAATTATGAGAAATATCAGGCAATGTATGGAGTACATCTGATCAATAATTAACAAATAAGATTGAGCATGAACATATTGTGGTAATAATTTATGTAAGGAATATGCAATTAAATCTTAACACGTAACCTATAGCATCAACTGTTAATAATAATAGAGATGTGAATCGAGTGTCTAACGTGGACTATTCTGCAGTAAAAGAAATATTATAAAACTCTAGGTAAAAGAAAATGAAAGGATTGAGATTAAAAAGACAGTTACACGAGAGGTTGGCTCGAGTAAGGTACACGGAGTGGGGGTGCCCGCGTGAGAGTTAGGTAAAATTTCTCACGGCTAGTGCGACCTTTTTGACAAGGTGGCTTCTCAGGTCATATAAATTACTGCATTCACGGAAAATACAATTCTGGTTTGTGCGACTACAAACTTAGTATCTGAAGTAAAGTAATAAATTTAATGGCAAAGTAATAATGAATTCTTTTCACAATACAATATCTACTTAGTTCGAATTATGCAATTTATGATTTGAACTATAATTACAGTAGGGTCCCGCATAAAACGTGTTCGCATAAAACGAGTCTCGATTAAAACGACCGACCTAAAATTCGCTTTGTACGAAATATCGTCGCTTTGTATGAAATGTCGTTCGCTTTGTACGAAATATAGTTCGCTTTGTACGAAATATCGTTCGCTTTGTACGAAAATTTTTCGCTTACAGTGAAAATTGACGATATTGCGCCACCAAAATGCTGTGTTCACATAAAACGAAATCGCATAAAACGCCCTCGTTTATCGACCATAAACTCGTTTTATGTGAGACCCTACTGTACTCAATCAATTATATGTAATAATAATAACTCGGGACGAGGAATTCAGATTTAAGGTTAGTTATACGATTATGAATGAACTACAGTGGTCCCTCTCATTTAGCGAATTCATTAGTCTAGCCAAACCATCGCCAAGAGTGAATTTCGCCAAACTCGAATAGTACTTTAAATGGGAAAATTATCCATTAGTCTTTGACGAGGCCCGAGTTCACCCTTTTAGGCCTTTTCAAACCGCCCGCCATGCGCATCGTCGATCGCCGACTCGGCGCCGTCTGCTTACTCTGTTTTTGCTAGATAACATAGGCCTAGCCTATATATCTCCACAAAGAATTGACCTAACCTAGGTTAGATGTACCGTATATCAGGCAGCAGAATTCATTGTTATCTTGTGAATAGTCTTATTGATAAGGAATAACCACATAACCTTAGCGACAAGTTGCTAAGTCACTAGCTAGCCAGACCAAGAAATGGTCTAACCTAGCTTAGATATATATCAGGAGGCATAAATCACTTTTACCTTGTGAATGGTGAAGACTAGAATTTTCTATCTGCTTTTCGATTGAGCAAAATAATGAAATTGGTTTTGGATCCGTGGTCACTTCTTTGATTAATTATATTTATCGATTGGGCCCCTGAGTCAGCTGATGCGTGTGTGTTTGTGTGTCGCAGACTGTTCGGCACAATAAACAAAGCAAAACACGAGATATGAGGTTCACAAATCGGTTTGGTCAAGATTACTCTGTTAATATAAGTTTATGAAATATACCTGGGATATTCTCGCTATCCAAGCAGCTCAGTTAGGGTTTTGTGAGTAGGCCTAAGCCTATCTATAGCCTAGCCTCGGCCTAAGAGTAACTCTCAATACGGCGCTCTACTGTAGCCTACATGAAACATTAACAGCAATAGAAAAGACAATAGATAATAGATAACAGATTTTATTTACCATGAATTATTTAGAGTTAGGCCTGGTGAGACTAGCTTGCGGGCGGCGCTTTCTGGGCCGACGCCATTCCTTGACGTCAGCATTCTCGCCAAAAGTGTATTTGAAGCGCCAAATTCGGATTCTGGTACCAGAATCAGTTATGCCTTGGTCCGCTGACAGTCGCTTTCCATTCGCGTAGCCTACATTTGCTCTTAGACATACATTATCTTGTGACGATTTGCAAGTTGCTTCTTCCTGGGAAACACCTGCAAAATGATGACCATGGCAGATATATATGTATGTATACAGTAAACTTCCGTTAATCCGAAGGGCAGCGGACCGGCCCTCGTTCGGATTAGTGGATTTTTCGGATTATCTGACTTTACCCCTATGAACCTGTGTATGACGAAAACATTGAGGCATTAGGCCACCCAAATGACACAATGGTGCACACACACATATCATATGTTCATGAAATCACTTCAAAAGTTTACCATTGTCATTGTAGCCTATTACCTACTTCAAAACATTCAGATTCAGATTAATGGTCAAAGGAATCTGCTGATATAAACGTAAACACCATATGTCCGCATCGTCGTCTTCTTCTTCCGTCTACTAGCGAGTTTGTCTTGCTCTTGAAGATCAGATCAGATGTGGTTCGGGAAGTAATGCCTTAAACAACGGCACTTCCCTGAGAGGTTCTTGTAATTTTCCTTTTGTGATTTTCCTTTTGTGACGTGCTCTGTTATATTATATTGTATTGAAAGCACCCTTGTCTTGTTGTCTTGAAAGCACCCTTGGGACGCTCCGATCACTGAACTATAAATAGTAGCGTATCGGAACGTCCAAAGGTGCGTTTTCAAGCTCAAGACTGAATGCGCTTGCAGAAAATGCGGTGCAAGCCAGTAGCGCATCGGAGCGTCCCAAGGATGCGTTCAAGAGCAAAACAAACTCTCTAGCAGACGATGTGGTGTTTACGTTTATATCAGTAGCTTCCTTTGACCATTAATCTGAATGTTTTGAAGTAGGTAATAGGCTACAATGACAATGGTAAACTTTTAAAGTGAATTCATGAACATATGATATGTGTGTGCTCCATTATGTGTCATTTGAGTGGACTAATGCCTCAAAAAGGGGACTTTGGGACTTCTTGAAATTCGGACCTTCGGGTGAATTCGGATTTGGCCTCAAATTGAAAAATTCGGACTATTGGGAGATTCGAATCATCGGTCGTCGGATTAAAGGACTTTTACTGTATATATATATATATATATATATATATATATATATATATACATACTCAGGCACATACCCTATAGCTGGGGGTGGCCGACTCGAGACAGAGCCCGAATAGGGACAACATAAAAAACAAACCACAAACTCGCTGAAATTTAGGTCACCCAGGAGAAGACCCAGAGACCAATGATTACGAAGGTCCTCCAGAGGTTCCGGTCTCAGCAGGCAGACATGCAGCGGAGCACACCACAATGCCCGCCCACCTCACATCCAGGCATGACCCATCATATAGCCTACACCGGCTCCCCAGGCCAGGCGCCTGACAGAGTATTATCTAGTCCAACTGGCGCCCGACCCCTCTCACTACGACTGCATTATCACTCATCTATTCACAAGCATTCTCCATTCATTCTTATTTATTACCACTTCTCTTACCTGTTCTACAGTCATCTCTCTATGTTATCGGTAATAATTATAATTTACAATTATATAATTCCTGAGCCAAGTTGTTTGTAAACTAATGACTTTTACTATCTGTTTGACCCAGGTTGTCCACGAACACTCCGGGATGCTGGCCCCCATGGCAGTGGATGCAGTACTGAAGATTATTGACCCCAGCCAGGAACAGAACATTGACCTCAAGGACATCCGCATCATCAAGAAGTTGGGGGAAACAGTGGAGGACTCACAGCTGGTGGATGGTATTGTGTTCACCCAGAAGGCACAGGGCTACGGTGGACCTAACAAGATGGAGAAGGCCAAGATTGGACTTATACAGTTTTGTATCTCACCTCCCAAGACTGACGTGAGTTTGGTTTGTGATCACATTAGATAAGTTATTTCTTACTTCATTAGTTTGTCTGTCTGGCTAATATCTGTGTTAGATTTTGTTAATTTCTTCCCCCCCCCCCCCCTCTCTCTCTCTCTCTTTCTCTCTATAGTCATCCTCTTATGAAATGAGCTACAAGGTGGAGTCCCTCGCCCTGTGCGGTGTTGTCAAATATTCAAAGCTTTAACAACAAATGTTAGTTTTTCAGGCTATTAACAAATTAATTTTAGCTTTTATGACTATATATATTATATTACAATTTTTAAAGGTTATGTGGTGTTAAGAAACATCATTTTAACGATATATAGAAGGAATTTATACAACATATGGCACGTTATTTAGAGGACAGCTATAAATAGATTTAAGGAGTGGTAGGATATGCGACGTTGCCAAGTAATGTCAATGCGGTTCTGTTGGCTACGCACGCACTCACACACCCCTACAGATACACACACAAACACACACATACATACACAATCTCCAAAATGCAATATAGCACAATGTAATCCCATCAAAAGAGAGAGAGAGAGAGAGCTGGATACGAGTAATGGCAACGCTTTAAATGGCCTCAAACTACGACAACATCATCATCCAGGTCAGACGGTCACTAACCCTCATTCATTGCGCGACCACCATGGAAGGAAATACTCACAAAAGTTACTCTCATCTTCATAGCCAGGCAAGGGAGATGCTGTACAATGTAAATAGGTATATACAAATATAGCCTACCTATTATTTCGTTTCTGTAACTTTTATACAAGAATACCAATAACCCTTCCAGACATAAAAATTTCTTTTACATTTATTTCAAGTCTCCCTTCTAAATGTGGTGTTCCTTGGTTTCCCGTTTTCTGAAAGGTTTGTTTTGGTAGAAAAGTGGCAACACCGCACAGGGCGACCTTGACCTCCTTGGAGCTCATTTCAGTTGAGTTTGACTATAGATTGGACTCTTCTAAATCTGTATCTCACATCTCAAGATTGATGAGAGTTGAATATGCAAGCATATAGCGTAGTTTTTCTTATGTTACTTTAATGTGGGAAGCCACTTCTTTCAGATTGATCATAGGTAATTTTCAGACGCTTCATAAAGTCCTCAGCTTCTCCATGTTGTGAAGTGCATTCTCACCTGAAATTTAAAGTCAAACTAATGTACCTCTGCCCAATGATCAGGTTGACAAAAATATTTACTTTCTTACTAACTTTGTCATTGACAAAAATATTTACTTTCTTACTAACTTCTATGACGAATGTTCTCCTTATTAACGCTACCACGGATGGTGGAGTTTATAAAGTACATTTTCTTCACAGTGGAAACAAATATTGTTGTCAAGCCTATTATTGAGCTACAGTCAACATAGTTTGACTTTTACTTTAATTTGAGAACGCATTTCACAACATAAGAGCAGCCGAGGTACTCCACTGAGGTGGCTGAAACATACAAGTGGGGTATCTCTGTTTGAAAGTCTAAAAGTCTAAAGCTTTTCAAAGTTTGACCTCCATCTTTTGAACTGGGGTTTTAATCTAATTAGATTTTATAGTTAACCCAGAATTCTGTGTATCCTTCAGATGGACAACACTGTACTGATTCGCGACTATGCTGCCATGGACCGAGTGTTGAGGGAGGAGCGACTGTATATTCTTAATATTACCAAGAAAATCAAGGCTGCCGGTTGTAACGTTCTCCTTATTCAGAAGTCCATACTCAGGTAAATTTCATTAGTACTGTATTTACCTATTGTTAACACTTACGCTTCAGGTGACATATCATACGCATTATATCCTGCGTTATTCCTGGCCTTGGATTGAATGTTTGAACTCGTAGGTTTCTGGAAGCCTGGCAACTGAAAGAGAGGGGTTTTAAAACCATTGTTGCAAGTAGAGGGCAAGCAGTGCAACAAAACACTGTAAGGTACTGTACTTGTCAACAGCCTATCCAGAGTGACGTTTGGCATCCTCTACCCAACCTTAGCTATTTTTGTCTGTCTCTATACTGTACTACTTTTCCTTCTAGTTGCTGGCGAGATTGCCCGATAAAGTGGCACTGCAAGGGGGCTGCGGTCGGTGGGGGCATTGGACCGGGGGTGCAAGTCCATGGGCTGATGTTCGCCTCCCCGGCTGTTCTCTCAGAGACGGATCTCATCTTACCCTGGCCCCTTCAGGGGCCCGAGTATCTGGCAAGGCTTCGGTCAACCGGACTCGGGACTTTCCGGCCAAAATGTCTGGGAAACACTCAGGGGTATACTCAGAGGCAGTTACCTCTAAGATAAATGTTATAACTAGGGTACATCCTATTGTATAAATATAGTACACACCAGGGGCAGAGACCACTAATATGCCCAAGCTGCTCAAGGCAAGCTAAAATGTAAAGGAAAGAGGAAATAGAGTAACGAGAGAACTTATCAAAATCTCTTTGGAAATAACGCTTTAGCAAAATATAATTTTGAAATAAAAGAACACAAAACCACCACATGGGTGTATGTCACTACATGAGAAAGTTAATCTGTTTCCCAAGTAAATTATCGCACACATAACAAGGCACTCTAGTCATGTTCAAGGAATTAGTTAATTTGGGAATTTCAGGACATTCTGGTAAATATTATAACGAGTGCAACTAGGAATTCAGGTTTACCCTTGGATTCTTGGCCTACTCTCTCCGGACACTAATTCAACCAAATCCTGTGTTTCCCACACCAAAGTTGCTAAAACACATCTAAAAATAATCGATAGATCTATAAAAATTGTAGCTCAGTTCACAACAAGAACCCAAGGAAAGGTCAAATAATGGAAAAGTCATGGAGTAATTGCAGGCTCGGCGAGTCGGCAGTACGTCCGATTGTCAAGGAGGGTAAAGGCAGAAGAACGATCTCTAGCCCTTGAATCTATTCTGTCGGCTGGAGGAAGAGGGACAGTTGCCAAGAGTAATAATCACTATTTATTCCCAGCCCCTACGAGCCAAATCGGTGCAAACTAAACTCGGACCAATGTTACAGCCACACAACCTAAAGAGCCTCCGCCACATTAAATTTACAATTCAGCGTAAACAACTAAACACTACAGTATATACAGTACATGCCAAATTCACCACCCAGGCCCTACACAACAGTACGAGCAATATAATGCTGTATCAAATCTTAGCATCTAATAAATCACACACAGATTGTCAAGTACAGTCCATCCTCCAAATTTGCGAGTTTGAAAAATGCGATCCTTCTAATTTGCGAGTGGGGATCAAAATTGGGAAAAAATATAATATTCCACGTTTGCGAGGTCGATTTCACATGTGCGAACCAAGCCGTAGAATTATAAGGGAAATCCGCCATCAACTCTTAATTTGCGACCCCCTATTTCAAATTTGCGAGGAAAAAGCGCGGGCAAGCGGCGCAGTAGGAGCTGTCAGATGACGTCAGGCAGGATCTCTGATGATATAGAGGCATCCTATTGGGTATAGGAGGCTTCCCGGCATCCTATTGGTCGGAGGGTGTGTGGGAGAGCATTATTTTCCCGCGCGCATCAGTTCCTCCTGTCGCCTCTTTGAATTGTGAGTGAGCTTACCTGCGGCTACGATTAAGGCTAAATTACCTTACCATTCGCCATGCCACGACCTAAAAAAAACCCTGTCTACTCAAGTGAAACGACATTATAGCCAGGAAGGAGAAGGGTCAAGGATTTTCGGCTATAGGGAGAGCTTTGGGCATGGGAGAGTCGACCGTACGTCATGTGTGGGGCAAGAGGGAGGCTATTAAGAAGTCAGTGCAGTGTTATGGGGCATCTAATATCGAGGGCCACAGTCAAACAACTCGCCCCGAGCTTATTGTGGTGGAACGTTACCTTGCCCAGTTTATTGCGAACAAGCAAAAGGCTTCTGTGCCTGTGGATGGAAAATATGTAAAGGAAAAAGACAAACACTTTTATAAAACTGCTTGCAAAAAGGTGGGGGTGCCTGTTGGTTCATTCCAGGCATCAAATGGGTGGTTGACAAATGTTTTCAACGAAAAGAGTTCAAAAACATTAAGTTCACAGGTGAACTAGCCGCAAAAGAATACCCTGCAGTGTTGAAGGTTATTATTGAAGAAGGTGGTTACAGCCAAAACCAAATCTACAACCTTGATGAAACCGCATTGCAATACAAAACAATGCCGAAATCTACTTATATTAGCAAGCAGGCCCATGGCAGAAAAGTTGACAAGGTGCGCTTTACATTGATGCTCACCTGTAATTTGAGTGGCACCCACAAAATGAGGCCTGTTGTCGTGCACACTGCTGTACACCCTCACTGTTATAAAAATATTCGTAACTTGGACGACTCCGGTGTGTACTGGTACAAGACAGCCAATGGTTGGATGACAAGTGGTATCATGGCTGACTGGATGCTTGATCATATGATTCCTGATGCCAAGGCCCAGGCGGAAATTCATGGCGAAGAATTTAAGATGTTGTTGTTGTTGTTCCCTAAGCTGCCTGGCCGAACAGCCCCGAGTCCCTGAGAAAGGCCATGGCCTCGATCGGGCTTTCCCACAGAGCTCTCATTGCATGTAGATTGTGTTGTTGGCATAAGTGGTTGTGTGAAATGCAGTCTTCTATGATGTGTTTAATGGTATGGGGTGCTGTGTTACATCCCGGGCAGGCGTCGACAACGGAGTCATCCAGTCTCTTCTGATAGCTCAGGAGAGCTGGATGGTGTCCGCATCTCAGCCTGGCCAGGTGGACTCTGTCCTCGCGAGGAAGGGAGGATTCGGAAGGATGGATTTTGGGAGGTCGTGCATGCAGCTGTGTGTTGTCTGTGAGTGAGTGGATGGATCGGTGAGAGATATGAGTATGGATGTGCTTTTGGAAGTTGGTTCGGGGTGGGCAGGGAGGGAGAGAGGACAATAATTGTGTGTGATACCGTGTGCTGGGTGTTGTTTTGATATTTCTTGGTGTCTGTGGGTGTGTTGCCATGTAATTTAGTGGGTGGTCTTGGTTCGTGGAGGCTGCTGCCAGGAATTGAGTGCCTCTCATGTCCAGATGGTCTTTGACTTTGAGGATTTGGTTTCTTGATGTAGGTGATCTGTGGGTGCAGTAGCTGTGCAGCCTGTAATGATCTTCAGGGCTTTGTTTTGAATAGTCTGTAAGGTCTTATGATGTGTTTCAGCTAGGTTAGAAGCTCAGGCTGGGCTTGCGTATTCCATCACTGATCTTATGTATTGTTTATATACTGTGGTGGTAGTTTCTTTGTTGTGTCCAAATTTTGTGTGAGCAAGTGACCTGAGGGCGTTAAGTCTGGGTGTCAGTTTCTTTTTAATGTTTGTGGTGTGCTGTTTGAATGTCATATGAGTATCATATGTTACTGCTAGGATTTTGGGTGTGTGTGTATGTGTTAGGGGTGTGTTGTTTATGGTGAGTTGAGGGATGTATTCGTGTTCTGTCCAACTTGTGAGCAGGGTTGCGGTGGATTTGGCTGGGGCTAGATTAAGTCTGTTTGTAGTGCACCAGCCATGTAGTGTGTTGAGATAGGGTTGAAGGAGATCTGTTGCTCTTTTTGGGTCATGGTGTGTGCATGTGAGTGTTATGTCATCTGCTTAGGAGGCTAAGTTTATTTGGGGCGTATTGGGTGTAGTTATATCGTGCATGTACAGATTGAAGAGTGCGGGCGATAGGACGGATCCTTGTGGGACTCCGTTTGGAAAGTTTCTGATTTTAGATGACTGACCGGCAAAAGATACGTGTGCACATCTGCCTGCTAGGAAGTTGGCCAGCCACCTTTTTGTGTTATAGATTTTGTTTGTTAGGTTGTGGCGGGGGATGGCATCGAAGGCTTTACTAATGTCGAGTGTGGCTAATAGTGATCTGTGTGGTGGTCTAGCTGAGTTGATGCCGTCGAAAGCTCTTTGTGTAAGGTCTGTGAGAAGAGTGTTTGTGGAGTGCAGTTGCCTAAAGCCATGTTGTGTTGGAGCTAGGGGTAGGTCAGGTGTAATTAGTTGTAATACTAGGCGTTCCATGACTTTGGAGGGGGAGCAAAGGAGTGTGGTGGGGCGGTGCGAGGAGGGTAGCGTGGGGTCTTTGTTGGGTTTGGGGAATGTGATGATGATACCATGCTTCCAAATGTCTGGTATTGTGTTGTGTGAATAGCTGTAGTTTGATATGTTAGTGAGTGCTTGTATGCCTTGTGGTCCCAGGTGTCTGAGGTGTATGTTGCTTATGTTGTCTAGGCCACAGGCTGGTGAGTGCTTGAGATTGTTGATGATATGCTTTGTCTGGTGATTGGTGAAGGGTGTATAGTCAGGGTCTGTGGGAAATTGTCTCTTACGTCGGATGACACGTCGGTCGTCTTTGTGAGGTTTTAGGTGGCTGACAGGTGAAAAGTGATTGATGAGAGTGTTTGCTTGTTGTTTACATGAAGGAGTAGAGTCTGTTGTTGTGATTGCAGCATGTGATTGTGTTGTGATGCTGTTTAGTGTTTTGTATAGTTTTTTGGGGTTTGTTTTGTGATCAAGTGTTTGTAGGAAGTTATTCCAATTTAGTTTTTGTTGTTCTTGTATTTTGTTGTTAGTTTGGGTGTTGAGTGCTTGAATTTGTTGTGTGAGGTCTTGTGTGTGGGGTGCTGGGGAGTGTTTCAGTATGTCGCGTTGTCTGATGAGGTTTTGAATTTCTGGTGTGAAGTTGGGGTTGTGTCTTTTTCTGTTACCTCTTGGAATGTGTTTCTTGTCAGCGTTTTGGATAGTTTTATTGAGTATGTGTACAGCATTGTTGATGTTAGTGATGGGTGTACTGTTTAGAGTTGTGAAGTGTTTTTCTGTCTCATTTGTGAATGCTTCCCAGTAGCTCTTTTATACTTGGTGTATGTGTGTTGTGGCTAGCTGGGGTTATTCTGGATTTGGTGGTGATAATGATCGGGAGGTGGTCAGAGCCTAAGGTTCTGACCACCCTCCAGGATGTTGTGGGGCGAGTTCTGGGGAGCAAAAGGTGATGTCTGGAGATGATGGGTTATAGAGGGCTTGGTGAGGAATATGGGTATGTTGATGGGTGTCGTTAAGGATGATGAGGTTATCGGTTTGGTTGGTAGTACCAGCCCTCTGTCTGTGTCGGGGTTGTCGACAAACCAGGCCGACGTCTTGGCGTTGAAGTCACCACCCAGGATGATGTGTGGGGTGTGTGGGGTGTTTGTGATGTGCTCTAGGTGTGGTCTGTATGCATTTGGTACTGTAGGGGATGTTTGGGAAGGGATGTATGTGTTTATGATGGTTATGTTGGAGTTGTTGCCAGTGCGTATTTTAATTGACTGTATTTCTGTTGTGTTATCATTTGGGGGGAGGAGGGATTTGGTTTGTACACTGGTTAATATGTATGATATTTCTTTGTGTACCAGGGTGATGAGTCCACCGCCCCCGCCGACAGCCCGGTCTTGTCTGATGGTGGTGAAATTATGAAATGTGGGTGTTTTTTTGTGTTTGTGCGGAGTTTTGTTTCTTGTAAGATGGCAATGTGTAGGTTGTGTTGTTTGATTAAGTGTGAGAGTTCGTGTTTCGTTGTGTTGATGCCATCGATGTTCAGTTGAAGAATGTTAATGTTATGTGCACGATGTATGTTGGGTGCTGCTGCACGAGGATGGGGTGGGGGTGGGGGTGATGGGGGGGGTGGGGGTGAGGGAGGGGCTGGGGGTTGGGATGGGTGAGGTGGGGGTGGGGATTGGGGAGCAGGAGATGGGGGTTGGAATGGATTAGGATGGGGTGTGGTGTGTTGATTTTGAGGATGTGGATGGTATGGCAGGTTAGGTGGGTTAGGGAGGAGAGGTGGACGGGTTTTAGGGGGGGGAGTGGATGATATGGGAAGGTTAGTTGGGTTGGGGAGGAGAGGTGGACGGGTTTTAGGCGAGGGATTTGACTGGGAGAGGGAGGGGCATGAGGAACAGGTCCAGGTGTTTGTGTAGTGTTTCTTGAGGCAAGTGTTGTGCAGGTGAAGTGGGTCCAGTTCCCACATGAATTGCAGAGAACTGAACCCTTAGTATGGCGACTCGAAGTGATGGGTTTTGAGCAAGTTGGACATATGTATGTGAACGTGGGTCCTGGGTTGCTCTCAATGTCTCCGGCTAGAAGAAGTCTTCGAGAAATGACAGCCGGAGAGTCATTTCTCGGTGTAGGAAAAACTGTGTGATGTGTGTGTGTGGTGTGAGAGGTGTGGAAAATTCCCGGCGCGACCGAAGCCGCTCCAAAGACCTGTGCCCCCAGGGAGGGGGCAGGGGATGGTTGTGACGGTTTGGCTCCCGAAACTGCTCCCCGCGGCCGGCATCCGGTTTTCCTCCACTGGTCGTTGATTTTGTCTTCGGCTGTGGAGGGTCGGCAGCCATCCGCGTTTGGCAGCCTCGGGAGGTGGCCCCACGGCGTAGACGCCGCCACATCAGGTCTGTGGGTGTGTTGCCATGTAGTGTAGTGGGTGGTGTTGATTCGTGGAGGCTGCTGCCAGGAATTGAGTGCCTCTCATGTCTAGATGGTCTTTGACTTTGAGGACTTTGGTTTCTGAATGTAGGTGATCTGTGGGTGCAGTAGCTGTGCAGCCTGTAATGATCTTCAGGGCTTTGTTTTGAATAGTCTGTAAGGTCTTATGATGTGTTTCAGCTAGGTTAGAAGCCCAGGCTGGGCTTGCGTATTCCATCACTGATCTTATGTATTGTTTATATACTGTGGTGGTAGTTTCTTTGTTGTGTCCAAATTTTGTGTGGTGTTGTCTCCAGTATCGGGAGTTGTTATTTTACGAGCAGGTTGTTTAGGATGGACAGGTACCTGAGCCAGTGGAAGTGAGTTTGGTATGGTATGTTGTAATCTGGAATGAGCAAGAGAACTGTGAGATCTCGGATAGTCTTATCTAACGGCGTAAAAATGTCCGTTGGATTTGCTTGCCACATTTCTGCATGGATTTAAGAAAATTTACTTGAAATTAGCCCCACTAGCCTCCTGGATTTATGTATTTCAGCTTCAGTATTCATCTGAATCCGTTTTTTAGGGAGAATCAATGTGGGTGGAGAAAACAACGGGGTTGAATCAACATGTTATTCAATAGTATCACCTAGCCATACTAGGGAAGGAGGGGGAGGGGATGACATGCTCAGCACTTGGCTCAGCCAAGGCAGTAGAGGAGGCAGGTAATTCTTTGTTTATTCGACGAAAACAGGATTAGCAGGGTGATCGGCCATGTCAGATAAATGTCCCAGGCCTGGGGATATGTGGTATGTTAACTTCCAAGGACCCCAATGGAAATACAGTAAACCCTCGCCATCTCGGACCTCTAGAGGTCGGAAACCCGTACTAGCCGGATTGGCTACGGCCTCTCGGACATGCACTTCCGTATTTCGGACATTTCCGTCATCGTTCCGACAGTCTCTGACGTTGTCGGACTTTATATAAGTATTCGGAAAATGTCCGTCATAACCGTCCTCTGATATCTCGAATATTTCCGACATGTGTCGTAACGGTGTCCGACAAAGGATGACGTGTCGGATGACGACCTCACGTCACCGGACAAATAAGGGTGAATATCCGAGAAACAGAAGGGAGGTCCGACGCCATCTTACATTTGGGGACCGAGCGTGGGATGCTGGGGAGGGTGGGAGCGTCAGTCCGCACCAAGCTCTGTTGTGTTACACATCGACGCGTGCCATTTATTTTGTTCACCATGCCTCCCAAGGATAAGTCTAAGTGTAAGGTGACTTCTATATCACTAGAAACGAAGCTACAGATGTTGAAGGACCTGGACACTGGGATGGAAGCCAAGCAACTTCAGGAAAACTAGAGCTTAGGCCGATCGACAATCTACGACTTCATCCGAGACAAGGAAAAAGTCCGGCAGCATGGCGCAGCTGTGCTTCATGGTCCTTCTACCGCCAAGATCTTTCGCAAGGCCAAGCTAGCCTATCAGGACATCGACGACGCAGTGCTGAAGTGGTACAGACAGCATCGTAGTGAGGGCGTACCAGTGAGAGGCATCAAGATACAACATGCAGCAGAAACGCTTCGGACTGCATCTTCATCACCCAAACTTCAAGGCTAGCGAGGGGTGGTTGTGGAGGTTCCGAAACCGCCATGGCCTCACAAACAGGGACTATTTGTGGTGAAATTTTAAGCGCCGATACTTCGGCCATAGAACCCTTCACTGAAACGCTTCCACGCCCTTATAACCGAGGAAACACCTTCAACATTGGCAACTCTATAACGGTAACGAGACTGGCTTGTATTGGCGTTCTCTGCCCTCCAACACACAGGCCCACCGAGAAACAAAACAAAACAAAACCTGGCCACAAAACTGTGAAGGACCGCATTTCAGTGCTTTGTTGTGCTAATGCCGACGCAAGCCACCGTGTGACCCCTACAATCGTCGGAAAATCTCAGAAGCCGAGAGTAATTAAGGACCTCATCATGAACAAGCAACTCCCTGTCGACTATTATGGATCAAAAAAGCTTGGCTTAACCAGGTAATCACTGAGGATTTCTTTCACAAGAGATTTGTACCCGACATTCGCTCGTTCCAGCATCGAGTGCATGGTGTACCCTATGACGAAGCGGTTGCCATCGTGTTGCTCGACAACGCACCTGCCCACATGTACCACGAAACTGGAGAGTGCCAACGGCAAAATCAAGACCATGTTCCTGCCTCCTAATACCACAAGTGTTATTCAGCCTATGGACCAAGGAATAATTGAAGCTTGCAAAAGGCGTTACAAGAGGAAGTTCCTGGAGCAATGCCTTGTCATCATAGAAGATGGGATGGACGAAGAGGGATATGTGGATACTCGCGGGAAGAAATCTCTACAAAACTGAAGCAGTATACCCTGAAAGACTGCATCTACAATTGGGCAGAGGCGTGGCGAGAAGTTTCTTTCAACACACTGAGGAATGGGTGGACCAAGGTCTTAAATATCCCGAAGGTGAAAGATCCGGCTTTGAAGGGTTTGGGGCAGCTGACTTCAGGAACCTCTTGAACCAGGGTAACCAGGGTGACCTCCCCGAAGAAGAAGTTGACGACTGGCTGCAAGAGGACAGAGACCTACCTGGACACGAGCATAAGACTGACGAACAAATTGCAGCCGAGGTGTTAGGGGTACCCGAGGAAGAGACCCAGGATGAGTCGGACGAAGAGACACAGGGGGCCAAGATATCAGTCTCGCATGCCCTAGACTCCTTTGACACCATTCTTCAGTATCTGACTCAAGTAGATGACCCAAAGTTGCAGTCCCTATATGAAACCACTGCGTAATGGTCGATTCCATATTCAGAGGGCACACCTTGATCGGAAAAAACAACAGAAAATCAGCTCCTTCTTTGTACCCTCTGCTCCTCCCAGACTTCGTACTTCGTCTTCTACCAGTGAGGTGTCGCTTGCTAGCACCACCTCCTCCACAGTGTAGCTTCAGTTGCCAGCACCTCCTCTCTCCCAAGTGTTTCCTCAGTTGCTACCACCTCGTGGAGCACTGCAGACACTGTGCCACTCTCAGACTTGGACATGGACTTGGATGAATTAATGAGTTAGCACGCCTGTGCCCATGGATATACCTGAACCTGACATTGTTTGTGAGGTGGAGAAGGACAGTGTGGGTAAGGGTAAAGGTAAGGATTCCATGAAAGGCAAGGGATATGGTCCTAAGAGTGGGGGTGTGAAGAACACTGAGGTGAAGAAGGACAGTGAGAAGGGGAGTGAGATGGAGAAGAACAGTGAGGTGGAGGACAGTGAGGTGGAGAAGGACAGTGGGGTGGAGGACAGTGGGGTGGAGAAGGACAGTGAGGTGGAGAAGGGCAGTGGGGTGGAGAAGGACAGTGGGGTGGAGAAGGACAGTGGGGTGGAGAAGGACAGTGAGGTGGAGAAGGACAGTGAGGTGGAGAAGGACAGTGGGGTGGAGAAGGACAGTGAGTTGGAGAAGGACAGTGAGGTGGAGAAGGATAGTGGGGTGGAGAAGGACAGTGAGGTGGAGAAGGACAGTGAGATGGAGGTGGGGGGTGAAAAGGGGATGCTGCAGTAATTAATGCAGTGTTGGGGAGGGGGGAGGGGGGACATCAAGACTACAGTGGTACATCAAGACTACAGTACTGTACAGTGGGACATCAAGACTACAGACAAGAGCAATGAAGGGGTAAGTGTAATATAGCCTACTGTACAATACATATTGTAAAACTAAAATACATGTACAGTCAACCCTCGAATGTGCGGACTAATAGGGGGGGACCCTTGTCCGCACATTGAAAAAGTCCGTACATTAGAAATACATTGGGGAAAAAAAAAAAAAAAAGGATATCCCCGCGCTGTAGGCCTACTCCTTCCCCTCCCCATCCCCATCCCGGCCTCAACCCCGACCCCATATTTGTCATTTGATAAATTTCACATAAAAAAAAAAAAAAAAGGAAGGATATCCCCGCCGCTGTAGGCCTACTCCCTCCCCTCCCCGTCCCGGCCTCAACCCCGACCCCGTTACTGTGATGATGTTGATAAGCCTCATGTTACAACCTATTGATATTGCAAAACTATTGAACACACTTAAAAGTGTATGTTATTTGGTCTCTATATAATCTGTGAATCAATGAAAACAATGGAGGAGATAGATAATAGAGAGAACAAATATAAAATTTTGATTGGAGATTTCAATTTGCCAAGGATCAACTGGGCAAATTGTACTACTCCAGCGGGACAGGGTAGCCTGGAAAATAAGTTTATAGAGAAAGTGAGAGATTGTTTTTTAACGCAACATATTGTAGAGATGACAAGATATAGAGATGGGACGCAGGGGAGTGTACTTGATTTGATTTTTAGCAATGAAGAGGATATAGTGGAACATGTTAATGTGGATAGCCCTATAGGTCGTAGTGACCATGCCTGTATAAGCTTTAGTTGTAACATTAAATCGGAGAGGGATAATAAAAGCAATAGAAAAATATACATGTATGATAGAGCAGATTATGAGCTGCTGAGACGGTGTTTGGACATTGACTGGGGGGAATATTGAACGGTGAAGACGCTGAAGGAATGTGGAGGAAAATTAGAGTCAAACTGGAGAATGCTGTATCCAAAAGTGTACCAGTAAGGGAATATAAGGATAAAACAAAATTGAGGAAAAGAACTAACCCAGAATTGCCAATGAAAAGAAAGCTTTGGATATTGATTAGAAGAAAGAAACGATTGTGGGAAAGATTAAAATTGTTAAAAAAGAACAGGGGGTCTAGTATAGAGGCTAAGGAAGTGGATCTGGAACGCAGACAAATAAACAATAAAATAAGGTGGGAAACAAGGAGGGGGGTGAAGGAGAGGGAGAGAGAGATAGCTAGAAATGTGAAGGATAATCCAAAAATATTCTGGAAGTACATTCAGGAAAAATTAACAAGAAGAGTAGGGATCCCAGAGCTGGTGGGGGGGTTGAATGATGGGAGTAGAGCGGAGACTGATAAGGAGAAAGCAGAGGTGCTGGGGAAATACTTTGGGGGGGTACTAACAGTGGAGTCGGAGGATGCAGTGCCTACTATTCCCATCAAACAGGCACCGGCACTAGAACTAGTAGAGTTTTCCCATGCTAGAATAAGAAGGGCTATAGAAAAAATGAATAGAAGTAAGTCACCGGGACCGGATGGGATACACCCAAGAATCATAAAGGAAGGAGGGGAGATGTTAGTAGAGCCATTGAAAATGTTATTTGAGGTATCGTTTAATACAGGACAAATCCCGATGGACTGGAGAGAGGCGAACATAACAGCTATATTTAAGAAGGGAAAGAGAAATGACCCAGGGAATTATAGACCAGTCAGTTTGACAAGTGTTGTGTGTAAACTAATGGAAACGGTAATTAGAGAAGGAATAATGGATCATATGAAGTCAAACCAACTTTTCAGTGGGAGACAGTTTGGATTCTTGCCGGGGAGGTCGACGGTACTACAGCTAATTAAGGTGGTAGATGATTGGATGCAAATTTTAGAAGATGGTGATGTAATAGACGTGGTATATTGCGATTTTATGAAGGCCTTCGATAAGGTCCCACATAAAAGGTTAATAGAGAAAGTTAGAAGCTATAATATAGGGGAGAAATGTGTGAAATGGATAGAAGCCTTCCTGAAAGATCGGAGACAGAGGGTATTGGTGAATGGAATAGGCTCGGGGTGGAGGGAAATTACAAGTGGGGTACCTCAGGGATCTGTGTTGGGACCATTGCTGTTCGTTATATTTATCAACGACTTGCCTGAAGTTATAACTAATGGAAGTGAGGTATACCTGTATGCGGATGACACTAAACTGTATAGAAGAGTGAGGAGTAAGGAAGATATGGGTTTGCTTCAAGGAGATGTGGAGGGCATGAAGGGATGGTCTGAGCATTGGTTAATGCCTTTTCATCCAAAAAATGCAAGTACATGCGGATTGGGACCAGCAAGATAGACAAGGTAGGATACAGTATGTATGAAGCGATGGAGGAAGTGAGTGCAGAAAAGGATATAGGAGTAGTGATAGATAATAAGTTAAATTTCTCAGAACATTTAGCGGAAAAGATAAACAAAGCCAATAGAATTGTAGGGCTGATAAGGAGGACATTTGTGTCACTTGACGAAGAAATCTTCAGGAATCTATATACAGCGCTGGTTAGGCCACACCTGGAATATGCAAACCAGGTGTGGGCTCCATATATGGTAAAGGATATAGAAGCAGTGGAGAAAGTGCAGAGAAGAGCTAGCAAGCTGGTACCAACGTTGAAGAACGCGGGCTATGAGCAGAGGTTGAGGACACTGGGACTTCCGACACTGGCATATAGGAGAAAGAGAGGGGATATGATAGAGACTTTTAAGATAGTGTCAGGAAAGTACGATGAGGATGTGTGTGAAGGTATCTTCTTGATGCGGGAGGGAACAAGAACGAGAGGACACTCTAAGAAAATTTACAAAGAAAGAAATAGGCTTGAGAAGGCGAAGAACTCATTTTGTGATAGAGTGGTAAATGAGTGGAACGCACTGCCCCAGTATGTAGTCGATTCCGAATCAATAAGGGAGTTTGAAAGTAATCTTGATAAAGCATGGGGAAGACAAGATTTGAAGTTTGATTATAAAACAAAAATACAGAATAGTAAAAATGTTGCGTCTGCTACCCTTTGACATACCCGCCGCCGCCAACACCGTGAACGACCGCAGCAGTGCAAGCACTGGTACTGAGCTGGATACACAGGCATAGTTTGCCTTTTTCCAGAGGATCTACTGTAAGAAACTGTAAGAATCATTTCCGATATGATGGAATTAAACAAAACAAAAATCCACCAACTCATAATCAGCAAAAACGACACAAATGTCAATTAAAAACATGTTACAATATTTCCCCATCATTTTGTGTATACCGTGGAAAA
>CM064561.1:12553070-13092090 GCA_032716605.1 Paralithodes platypus
CATATGAGGCAAACAAAAATATTGGCAGGAATCCGGGAGGCCTCATATGAGGCAAGCACGCGTCGTAGCGATGTCATCTCAGCGGCAGTCTACAGACAACAAAATGTTCTACAATTTGCAAAAACATTGACTGTTCTAGGTGGTCTCAATCAGTAGCTACTGAATTATGAAGCTTGACTGTACGAAAATGGCCCCGGACACAGCGATCGGCCTCATATGAGGCCCCCCCCCTCCCCCCTCCCCCCTTCAATTATCACCTATTCTCTCTTATTCCCTTGTTTCGTCGATATATTTTCGTGCTAGCAATAGTGATTCATAAGCAAGCTGTGCTTGTATGTGCTACACAGCGAATGAAAGAGAGAAAGAGAGGGAAGAACACGACAGTGTCGCTCCAGACGTCGTGAGGGGTGGTAGGCTGGCAGGCTGGCTCAGCCTTCGGTTATGTAACTCCCGATCTAATTTGCCGATTTTGACCATCCAAACGCTGTTTCCACTTGTTTTATGGTTGTAACAGGTTAATATCTTTATAATCAACGTAAAATAGACGCATATGGATAAGTATTAATTATATTTATGGTACGATGATGATTTGAGTAGGAAACAGTCAAAATACCTCCGCACAGGGAGGGGTGGCCACTACCCTACCTCAGCACTTCTTAGGTTAAACAATGACTGTACAAGGCACCAGGGCCATCATAAATATTCCAGAACCATAGATGGTAATTTGATTTAAGGGGAGGCAGACCATTTTGCTGGACCCCTTTCTCCCTAATATTTCGCCCCACTAGTTTTGAGATTATAAGACGTTTGGCAATTTTAACTCCTTTCGCCCCATTTCATTGTAAATTTTAAGACCTTTCGTGCCATTTAGGTATCGATTATTTCCTGGCGAGCGATAGCGAGCCTGCAATTTTAAGAGGAATCGGCCTTTGGCCGGGACATTTTTCTACCGAAAAAATTTACAAGTTTATCGTAACCCCTGGGCCAGGACATTTTTCTACCGAAAAATTTACAAGTTGGCTCTGAGGCACCGATTACAAACGCGGCCGGCGGAACCCGGTAGGGCTCTGAGGCACCGGCAGCTTGAAAGCCTGTAAGCTTGTTTTGAAAGCCGTCCGTCCGACGCATGTAAACAATAGCCGGTTGGACCGACGCCGCGCATCTCCGACCTCAAGAAGGAGAGGCGTCGCTTGATTTTGTGTGGCTGTGTGTAGTTGTTTAGTAGTGAAAAGTGGCTGACATCGCCACAAAGTTCTCTCCACGGAAATCGTCATGACAACTGAACCAGTTGACTTAGAGAGCTCTACTCAACGCCATTCTACAGGTACGAAACACATCTACGCTTGGGGATGCGCGGGAATGCGGAAGCAGTCAAAATAACAAAGATACGGTAGCCTAGGCGTAGATGTTTTTCGGCCAAAACCCCCGGATTTCGGGGAATATTTATAGAATGCGTAGCCGGTTCTGGAGGGTTAAAAGGGGGTCTAGGGGGTGTTTTTCTAAGCTTGATGGAGCTCTAGGGAGGAAACTAAAAAAATATATGAATTAATAGATCAAACAAACGGCCAGCCTCCCCTTAACCCATCAGACCCGGAAGCACTCTGAGGCACCCATAAAAAACACCCCCCGAGCTACCCGGAAGGGCTCTGAGGCACTCATGAGCTTAAAGCCTGTAAGCTTGGTGTGCGAAGCGTCCGTCCGACGCATGTAAACAACAGCCGGCTGGACCGCCGCCGCGCAGCTCCGACCACAAGAAGGAGTGCGTCGCTTGTTCGTGTGTGCCTGTATGTTATTGTTAAGTATCGAAAAGTAGTGTAAAGTGGCTGTTTTTCCATAAAGTTATCTCCAATGAAATCATCATCACAACTGAACCAGTTGACTTAAAGAGCTCTACTCAACGCCATTCTACAGGTACGAAACACATCTACGCTTGGGGATGTGCGGGAATGCGGAAGCAAGCAAAATAACAAAGATGCGGTAGCCTAGGCGTAGACGTTTTTCGGCCAAAACCCACGGATTTCGGGGAATATATATGGAATACATTAAGGGGACCATCGGCGTTCTTTACCCAATTTTTTCTTTTATTTTTTTTTTTTTTTTTTTTTTTTTTTTTTACATAGAAGGCTGGCTATGTATTCCCTCAACCTGTCTGTAAAAGTTGAATGCATTATTTCGAGTTTTATATAAAGCTTTCGCAAGCTGAATATGGGCCTAATATATACCGGTATGTATCAAAAAAAAAAATTGTTATATAGGAATCATTATAAATTCATTTCATGTAATAGGACTAATATATATGTACAGTCCACCCTTGGATAACGCGGGTATATCGTACTGGCCCAAGGCCGTGTTAGGCATACACGCGTTACAAAAAGCAAAGGTTATATGGGAAAAATTCTATTCGTACTGGCCACTTTCCCAAAGTCCCCTTTTTTTTACCATTTACCACCCGGTTTATCTATTTATTTGTCAGTATTATTACGTTGGCAACATACTGTACCTTCATACTAGGGGTCAATAATATATCCAATTAAGACCATTGGTGGTGGTTGTTTTTGTTGACAACAACAACAGACCATTGGTACTATGAAATGCCATTTATTTGACACGAAAACAATGCTGCTCAGCTGTAGTACAACAATAACAAACCACATGTCGTCTGCGTGAGAGGCAGGCGGCGGCAGCTTGGCTAAACTTGCCAACAATCTACCGCCTTCATTGGAGTTATAGTTTAATGTATTTTTCTTTGGCTTTTACTATTATAAATATTATTTGGTAAAATTAAATTCAATTCCATAGAGTAAATTATAATAACATTTTATTGCATACAGAAATAACTCGGGTTTAGACATAGCCACACAAGAACAACACACACACACACACACACACACACACACACACACACACACACACACACAATCTACACACACACACACGAGAGACGAGTGGGAGCGGACGTCGTTGGCTGGCGCTCCTCAAACTACCATCTGACTTGCCTAAAGTGGGGTATACAGGAAATTATTGTGTATTGTCCCGCTAATAATATTATTACAGGAAAGTGTTCAGTCAAAGCTATTTAAAAATATGAATGTTTAAACGAAACTTAGAGAGTTTGTTTTGAGAAATCAGCTGGTAAGGCTGGTGACGTCACATGACAACAACAATGGCTGACATCGAAGCCACGGATATGAGTGGGGAATGTTTTTATGACGAGGAAGGGGATTATTCAGGCTTTCCTGAAGGTAAGGAGGACCAGATCATCTTCCTGAACAGGAATCTGATGGGGCTGATAAAGTGATGAAAGGAAATGGAGGGGTGGAGGAAGACCATTGGGACTGTAGTGGAAGAGAGCTGTGTCCCGGGGGAGGGTTTAAATGATCTAACTGCTAGGGTCAACGAATTGGTATCTGAGAATGTGGCTTTAAAAGAACAGATTAAGGAATACAAAGAACATTTAAATGAGAGAGTGAAAGAGATAGATGATGGGTATAGGGAGAGGGCTGAGAGAGAGATTCGTGAATTGAGGGAGGAGAATGCTAGGCTAAAACAAGGAGTGGAAACAAATCAGGACAGGACACAAAAAATGGAGGAAGAGGTATCTCAAATGAAAAATGTCTGGGGTGATCGAGTGGGTGAAGCAGAGGTACAACCTAAAAGCAATTATTGAGGAGCAAAAGGGACAGCAGGAGGAGAACCTGAACAAGAGGGTAGTTAATGCCATCAGACAAAATGAGAAACAGGTCAGTGATATTATTGATAAGAAGAGATGTGTAATTATGTTTGGAGATGTAGAAGGGGAAATATTAGATAGAAATACGAGAAAGGGTGTGGAGATGAAGAAAGTTGAGAAGATGATTGATGTGATAGATAGACAAGATAAGGAGGGATGGAAGAGAGAGGTAGAGGATTGTTGGAGACTAGGGAAATACAAGAAAGGAGAAATGAGGCCAATGAAGATTAGATTTAAGTCAACCAAAGTAGCAGAGGAGGTACTCAGATCCAGCTGGAAGTTAAGTCAGGAGGGGGAATACAGAAATGTTAAACTAAGGAAAGATTTAAATGCGGAAGAGAGGGAAAAATTTAGAGAAATAAATAGAGAAGTCAAAGAAAAGAACGATAATAGATCAGAAGTGGAGAAGGGCTTTTTTTTCTACAGAAACATGGATGGGAAAGTAAGGAAGTGGCACCTGAAGAAGGGGGAGAGGATAGGGGCGGAGGGGGGGAGAAAAGAAGTGGTGGTACAGGAAGAAGGATTGGAGGGAGAGGTGCAACAGGAAGGGGAAATAGTAGGATAAAGACAGGGAATATCAATCATAATGGTAAAAAGCAACAGGTGCAAGATGGTCTATAGCAATGTGGATGGGCTGCTATCAAAGAAATTAGAAATAAATGATTACATCAGACAGGAAGAGCCCTTAATATTGTGTCTATGTGAAACTAAACTAAATAAAGGGATAAGTTTGGAGGGAATGGGATGGAACAACTATAATATCTGGAGAAGGGATAGAGAAGACAAGATGGGGGGAGGGGTGCTAATTCTTACACATAATAAATTGAAAACAAGAATGATTGATCTGAATAATAGTAAAGTGGAAATATTAGCAGTAGAATTGACAGATGATGACAATCAAAAGGCGGATATTGTAGTGGCCTACATGCCGCCCTACACAGGGGCTTGGGAAGAGGAGGAATACAAATTTATCAAAGATGAGATGATTATTTGTATTGAAAAATTAACTCGTAGAAACAATGAATTAATTATAGTAGGGGACTTCAACTGTAAAGAGGTGGATTGGGAGCAGAGAGAAGCTGGTAGCAACGTGAACTCGTGGGGGTATAGGCTACTGGATATGGTAACAGAAAATTTATTAGTGCAAAATATAAAGGAAAATACAAGAAGAAGGGGAAATGATGAAGCATCCAGATTGGACCTAATGTTTACTAGAGACCCAGATGTAATTTCTGATATAAAATACTTACCACCTTTAGGCAAGAGCGATCACGTTGTAATGGATATAGAAATCCTATTGGGTTATTCCAATATGGAGGAGAGGGAGGAGCACAAGGAAACTAGGTTTGACTATGCAAAAGGAGACTACCAATCACTGAGACAATACTTTAGAGATGTTGACTGGAGTGAAATACATCAGAGAAATAGTGTAGACGAGAAGTATGGAGTATTTAAAACAATATATGAAGGAGTTAATAAATATGTCCCTAAACAAGGTAATAGGTCAGCGAAGGAAAAGGATTGGTTTAATGAAAAATGTAGGAAAGCCAAGGAAAAGAGAGACCAAGCATGGAAGGCAGCTAGAAAAAGGTGTAATAGAGAAACTTGGAACAGATACAAGAGATTAACACCTTACGAGCGGCCTATGCGGTTTATTTATGTGTACCGCACAGCGGGGTGTTTTTAGCCAAAATAGGGCTGTTTACGTGATCATTTTCATGCCTAAATAAGACCCAGAACGTAAAACAAGTAACTATCCCTGAAAGGGCATAAACAGAGCTTTCGAATGACACCATAACGATCCTTGTATGATGGATAGCAATAACCGTGCAATAGTGCAAAAAGCAGGTAATTCGGTACTTTCAGTACATAATTGAGTATGTAGCGAGTGAGAGAGGGAGGAGGGAGCTGAGATTTGTGTCAGTAGGTTCGCCGCGGTGGTCTGGAGCAGTCATACGCTCGCTAGTCTCCTGCCACCACTTGTCTCTCTCTCTCAGCCACATTACGTGCTGAAATTGCCACTCGACCTATGTCGAGCGCCGCCACATAGTCCAGCTTTATTTAACTCGACTTATGTTGCTCGCCGCTAAATAAGGGTTAAGAAATGTATATGCTGCAATCAGGAGACAAGAAGCCAGAGAATATGAGAAGAACATTGTGAAAAAATGTAAGAGTGATCCTAAGCTGTTCTATAGGTTTATAAATAGTAAAATGAAGGTAAGGGATAGAATAGTCAGGTTGAAGGTTGAGGGGACCACTTATGATGACGACCAGAATATGTGTGAAATTATGAACAATACACTACACTCAGTATATACTAAAGATGATAACTTTGAAGAAGTACCGGTAGGTGAAATTGGTGATAAACTGGGAGAGATTAATTTCTCCCAGAGGAGCTAGTAGAAATAATGAAAGGACTAGATGTGAAAAAGCAGTGGGACCTGACAATGTAGCGGGATGGATTTTGAAAGAATGTGCTGACGAACTAGTGAAACCCTTATATGAGATAATGAAATACTCTCTGGAAGTGGGAAAATTACCAATGGACTGAAGAGAGCCTAACTTGTACCGATTTATAAAGGTGGGAACAGGGAACATCCATTGAATTATCGACCTGTGTCACTTACTAGTATAGTGTGCAAAATCTGTGAGAAAATAATTAAGAAAAGATGGATGATTTACTTGGAAAAGAATAATCTACTATCTAACAGGCAATTTGGATTCAGGGAGGGTACCTCATGTGTTACAAATCTACTCAGTTTTTATGACAGAGTGGTTGACATATTACAAGAGAGAGATGGATGGGTGGATTGCGTATATTGACATGAAGAAAGCTTTTGACAGAGTATCGCATAGCAGGCTGAAGTGGAAATTAAAAGAGTATGGAGGGATTCAGGGTAGTTTGTTAAATTGGATGGAGGACTATCTTTCAGGGAGACAGATGATCAGAGATAGATTTTCTACGTGGAAAGATGTCACAAGTGGAGTTCCGCAGGGAGCGGTGCTGGCTCCCATAATGTTTCTAATATACATTAACGACATGCCAAAGGATATAAATGCATATATGAATATGTTTGCAGATGATGCCAAGATCATGAAGCGTATAGAAGATGAAAACAGTGGTAGGGAATTACAGAGGGATTTGGATAGGATAGATCAATGGAGCAAGAAGTGGAAAATGGAATTTAACACAAATAAATGTCATGTAGTGGAAATGGGAGTAAGTAAAAGAAGGCCTCATACGGAATATAAGTTAGGAGAAAACACTATTAACCCATCAGAGAAAGAAAAGGACTTAGGGATAACTGTTAGGAGTGATCTTTCACCTGAGAATCATATTAATAAGATAGTGGGAGAAACATATGGACTGCTAAACAGAATAAAAATAGCCTTTAACTATATAAACGAGGAGATGCTGGAGAAAATAATAAAAACATTGGTGAGACCAAGACTGGAGTATGCGGCAGTGGTGTGGGCACCACATCTAAAAAAGCATATAAAGAAGCTGGAGAAGGTTCAGAGAGCTGCAACTAGGATGATACCAGAACTGAGAGAATTACCATATGAGGAGAGATTAAAGAAATTAGATTTACCATCTCTAATGGATAGGAGGGAGAGAGGCGATATGATTATGATGTACAAATGTGTGAGAGGACTCGAAAAGGTGGACAAGAAGGGTTATATTGTGAAAGATAATGGTAGAACTAGGGGGCATAGATATAAACTAATGAAAGGAAGATGTAAAGGAGATGTGAGAAAGTATAGTTTCCCTTACAGAAGTATAAGTAAGTGGAATCAGTTGGAAGAGGAAGTGGTGTGTGCCAAAAACATTCATATTTTTAAGGCAAAGTTAGATAATTGTAACTCAGGAAGCGGGACAATACGAGCCTAAAAAGCTCAACTCCTGTATACTACAAATAGGTAAATACAAATAGGTAAATACACACACACACACACACACACACACACACACACAAAAACTGACTCAACAATAACACACACGATTTTGGTCACTCGGAAAATCAGCTGATGAATCTCGGTGTTTCAAATTAACTTGCATTGAAATTATATTCGTCGTATAAGGCCATCCATGGTTTTGGAGGTTTATAAATGTGTCTTATACACGCCGGTATATACGGGTCTGATGAGTCTGCCGTCACAGGCCGAGAGATGCCGACCAGCCGCCATCCGCCACGAGCGCTACATAAACAAAGCGTGTTAGATGCTGACTCGGCACATTTGGGGTACCCGTGTTAGAACAAAACCGCATTACCCGAGGGCCGACTGTATATATGACTAAAATGTAAATAGAAATTAAAATGTAAAACTTGCAAACTAAACAAACCAAAATTGGGACAAGGTCAATATAAAGTCAAATTAACCCTCCAGCCCCGGCTATGTATTATATATATATTCCTCGAAACCCGGGTGTTTTGGCCGAAAAACGTCTAGGCTAGGCTACCGTATATTCGTTAATCAGACTGCTTCCCGCATTCCCGCGCATCCCCAAGCGTAGCTGTGTTATTTACCTGTAGAATGGCATTAAGTAGAGCTCTCTAAGTCAACTGGTTGAGCTGTGATGATGATTTAATTGGAGATAACTTTATGGCCAAAACAGCCACTTTACACCACTTTTCGATACTTAACAACAACATACAGGCACACACGAACAAGCGACGCTCTCCTTCTTGTGGCCGGAGATGCGGGGCGTCGGTCCAGCCGGCTGTTGTTTACATGCGTCGGACCGACGCCTCGCACACGAAGCTCACAGGCTTTCAACCACTGGGCGTTCAAGAGGCCTTCCGTGGTGAGAGGGTTAAATTATCAAAATCGCTATGTGGAAACAACGCTTACTAAAATGAAAATTATTAAATAAAAGAACACAATCCACCACATAGGGTGCACATTACTACATGAGCAAGTTAATCTGTTTCCCAAGCAAACTAATCGCACATATAACAACGCACTATCGCCACGTTAAAGGAATTAGTCAAGTTTGGGAAGTCCGGAACGTTCTGATAAATTTTACTAAACTCTGCATGAATAAAGAAACTACATGTAAAATGTCAAAATATTATTTAAAATCAAATTTGCAACACGACAAGACATTAACAATAGTACAAAATACAAATTTTGATAAGATATCTATACTATTACAAAATAATATATAAAATACAGTACAGCACTCACTAACGATAGTGCTATCGGGTAGGTACCTGTAAGCATAGCATGCCTCAAGTGACCCCTATCAATAACTACCCTACAAATAACCTACATTTATTGCACAAATAAACTAAGGAAATCGCAAAAGCAAGCAATTGATACTATCGACAATGAATACATATAATATAAAGACAAATAATTGTAAAGTATGAAGTAACAACAGATTTAAACATAGAGTACTCTTTTAACAAGAACAATCAATTTAAAAAATCATCAATATTAATATTAATAATAGAAAAAGAAAAGGATAAACAATAAATACAGACAAAAAGTAAGCAGAGGTTATACAAGAAACTTCAAGTTAAAAATGCTTGATTAAAATTATTGATGTCAAATTTTAGAATAGTCACAATAATTGACCCTAAAAAGATTAAATTTATGGAACAATTTACTTGCCTCAAAACCTCTGTCTACTAAGAGTCTGTATAGTAACCTAGCTCTAGCCCAAAAGTCATCTACTTTAGTGCAGATTTTACAAAATCTTATTAAAAATTAAAAATACATTTCCTATTGCCTGTAATAGGACTAGAGTTATTCTACTTGAACTTTGCGAGGCTTTTTCTCAAAACGAAAATGTCAAAAAATTCCAACTCTGAAATACATATAATCGAAAAACAACTTGTCATACAGTAATGATTCATTTACCATTGGAAATCCCATAAAAAACTATAAAGTAGTCTGTGGTAGAGATGGACCGAATATTCGTTTCGTATTCGTATGTGCGAATATTTGCTATGTTTTTCAATATTCGTATTCGCATTTCCATTCATAGCTATTTGCAAACATGTGAATATTTTCACGAAACCAATAGAAGATATACAAAAATGTAAAATATTACATTTTAACCCTCCTGGCCCGGGCAGCATGTTAAAATGACACCGCGGCAGATGGGCAGGAACCCGAGTGTCTTGTTAAAATCCGTAAGCTTGAAAGCCTATTCAGCTTGGTCTGGACGCTGTGCGTCCGACGCATGTAAACAAAGCCGATCGTTGCGTCACCGCACCTCCGAAAACTTAAGAGGGAGACGTCGGATCAATGTTATTGTTGTGACGTCAGACGAAAATAGTGTCTGAAAAGCTCCGATATTGTCAACATCGCGGCAAAATTCGCTCCACTGAAATAGTCATCACAACTGAACCAGTTGACTTACAGAGCTCTACTCAACGCCAGTCTACAGATTGGAAACCGCACTGCGTTTATAGATGCATGGGACATTTCTAGCAGGTAAAATAACAAAGATACGGTAGCCTAGGCCTAGACGTTTTTCGGCCAGATCGCCCGGGTACCCCACACTGTCCTTAGGAGGGCTAGCCCGGGTCAGAAGGGTTAAAAGTCAACGAGTGTGCAAAATATAAATATGTTCTAATATATAACTAGGGACCCCAAAAAGTTCACCAAACCCAAATATACGAAGCGTTTGTTGACGTTCTTTAACCCTCCAGCCCCGGCTTCGCATTACATAAATATTGGCCGAAACCCGGGTGTTTTGGCCGAAAAACGTCTAGGCTAGGCTACCGTATCATTGTTATGCTGACTGCTTCCCGCATTCCCGCGCATCCCCAAGCGTAGCTGTGTTATTTACCTGTAGAATGGCGTTAAGTAGAGCTCTCTAAGTCAACTGGTTGAGTTGTGATGATGATTTCAGTGGAGATAACTTACAGCAACAACAGCCACTTTACAATACTTTTCGATACTTAACAACAACATACAGGCACACACGAACAAGCGACGCTCTCCTTCTTGTGGCCGGAGATGCGGGGCGTCGGTCCAGCCGGCTGTTGTTTACATGCGTCGGACCGACGCCTCGCACACCAAGCTCACAGGCTTTCAACCACTGGTACAATGTTGTACCACCCGGGTTCCTGGGGGCAAAACATAATGGTACACACGTGTACCATCCGAGTTTGAAGGGTTTAAAAAAAAAAAAAAAAAAAAAAAAAAAAAACGCTTGTACGATGTCGGTGAAAGGAATGCTTCTTTATTAAACCCTTACATAGTATGTTAATGTTTTTTTAAACTAATGGAACTGAAATTGTGTACATCGACTTCCAAACCAGTCTGATGATCTCTGAACTTTGAAATAATTGTAATAGTTCCGAAATCTGACTTTGTTCATTATAACGGAATAAATGGTCTTGGTACAATGTTGCCAATGTACCGGCTACTGCTAGATCCAGTGAATCACTTCCATCTAGCGACATCAAGATGTGATGAATTCTAGCGATATTCAAGTTATGTTCCCTATTTTAAGGAATTGTAGAGATTTTTCGATTGTTAATACTTCAACATATGTTTTCTAGTGACATACAAGTTTTTAGTGTCTGGTGACTATCTAGCGATTTGTCAATGCTATTCTAGCATACATTTGTGCTTTAGTTTATCATGCATTGTTTAATAAATTTGCCCTATTTCTCCAGAAGACTTCCTACATGATAATTATAGTGTATTGTTTAGTGATAATTAAATATTATACAGGACTATTTTAAGTTGGTTGATGATTATGAAACAGTAATATGCTGGACGATGAGAATACTGTACCGTCATCTGGGGTGGCTTCGGACAAGTGGACAACTTCGGACATTTTGGATAAAAATTAAAACAAATAAAAATAGAGAGAAGAGGAGTTTGGTTTTGAAAAATAGATGTGTAGCATTCAAGAGGAATGTTGTAACTATATGTAGGATGAACTAATAATTTAAATTAATTAATTTAATTTGTGGTAAATATTTGTGAATATGTAACAAAGAAAACACATGTTTTGTAAGTGTGTCAAACTTCTACTGAGCATAATTAATGGGATGTGAGGAAGACAATTAACCTACACCAGAATGTTCTACAATTATCTGTGAGACCATACACACAGTAACTCTTTCCCCAAAGTTCATAATACACAGCCTATAGCCCTAACAATTTACTTTTATTGTTTTCCATATTTATTGGGGTGTTTTCGGACATAGTTTGGGGTTATTTCGGACATGAGGTGACATCGGACATCTAATATTAGTTACAAGGTCCTTCCAATATGAACAACAATTAGTACCTAAGTGTATGGTACTCTTACCTAGCCATACATAGCGAGCATCTGTCGAATCATGTCATCACAGGGATCTGCCTTGTATGGGCCGATCGGCTTTTTGCAGACTCCCATTTTCTTATGTTCTTATCATCTGTCATCTTGCTCCCGTTTGAGTAACGCCAATTAAAGGATGCTTAAGACTGAGTAAGGTGTCAGATGTTGACATGATTTAGTGGATGTTTGCTGTGTAAGGTTAGGTAAGAGTATCATATTACATTGCTTTTCATTCACAGGAGTAAAAATGCCACGGATATATAAACCAAAGCCACACAACGAGAAAAGGAAATACAACAGTCATGTATGTCAAGACAAATTAAAGAAAGCAAAATATGATATACAAAAGAAGAACATGAGTGTACGTGAGGCTGCTAAAAGTGGAAGTTAAGTAAGAGCACCTTACATGACTATATAAAAGGGAAACATAGTAAACCTGCTGGTTATTGTTAAAGTTCCGTTTGATGGTAAGAAGAAACATCAACATTATATTGCAGTCATAGTAAAGGTTCTACCAGAAATACATGTTCGTTTCCTAAAGCATGTGAAGGGCACAAGTAACGTCTTCATTAACCCAGTTATTGATGATTACAGTGATATAGACAAGGGTGAGATAGTACAAATCCTGCCAGAACCAATACTAGACAAGAAGTGCAGAATGCTGTTCAGTGTTGATGTAAATAAATGGCCAAAATAATAGAGAGAGAGAGAAATAGAGGGTTGAAGAGCTATAGAGAGGAGAGAGAAAGCGAGCGAGCAGGGGGAGAGAAAGTGAGAGAGAGAGGGGTGGGAGAGAAAGCGAGAGAGGGTGGGGCCAAGAGAATGGTGGGAGAGAAAGCGAGAGAGAGAGAGGTGGTAGAGGGCGGGGCCAGGGGTGGGGCAGGGAGAAGGGTAGAGGGCCGGGGAGGGGGGGCAAGGGGTGGCTGGGGCGGGGAGAAGGGTGGGAGAGGGCGGGGCCGGGAGAAGGGTGGGGCCAGGGAGGGCGGGGCCAGAAGGGTGGGAGAGAGATCGATATCGAGAGCGAGAGGTGGTAGAGGGCGGGGCCAAGTGAGAGAGGGGGGATGAATAAGGAAAGAGGCAATAATGTGATACAAAGTTATATTTTTTGTAAGGTCCTTTTTATTTCATATTATGATTATTTTAAGGTATATACCCTGAAAGGGTTAATTAGTATTTCGGGCCATTAATTAGCCAAGATGGCATCTAGTCGGCTGTGTGCCATTAGTATTCCTTTAATATGCAGTCATTAAGATATTATTGCTAAGCTTTAATGATATCAGTATTATTTTTTTAGAAGTTTGGTCACAAGTGTGAAATACGTTTTCAAGAGTCATTATGTGTAATTTGAATGAATTAATTGTATTTTTTTGGTATTAGAAAAGTGCCTATACATACGGTGTACCTGAATGCATTAGTGATAATAATATAATTGCTTTGTTATTGAGAATACATAACAATTTATATGAAGGTGCTAAAATGCACAGAAACTTGGAATCTAATGTATATGCTACTCTAAGGGCTACAAATGTAAGCATTTCAGTTTGTATTATTTTTTAAAACTCCGTCTTGTGTCCGAAGTCGCCTCTGCATTGTCCGAAGCCGTCGTTCAATACACACACTCAGATTTAAAGGGGAAAACCATTAATGTCCGAAGTCACCTTACCCCAGTCCGAAGTCACCTCATATCGATGATGACTTCGGACACCATTATAAATATTAGTTATAATTAAGCCAAAGGCCTATAATTTTTCCACTGTACACAAGATTATTCTACGTTTCTAAGCTATACATATAGATGCAAAAGATTGCATTATTAAGGCTTTACCTATTGAGTTAGGCTTAAAATTAGGTCAATTAGGTCCGAAGTCACCCCGAATGACGGTATGTAAACATGTCTCGGATATCACTAATAATTTTTGGCATTTTCTACCAAAAGCCCAATGGCTAATCAGTGGTGGTAACGCAGCTTTACACATTCACATTGTCATTGGCTTCCGGTAATTAATTTCATAGTAATTAAATTAACGTTTGTTGGTGATATAAAAAAAAATACCAGTTCTTGAAGGATGACAATTTCATGCTTCAAGAAAGATTGAAATATTCGCATTCGCGAATATTACCAACAAAAATTTGTATTCGTATTCGCAAATAGTGAAAATTGATATTCGTTCCATCTCTAGTACTCTTCTGGTAATTCTTTTAGCCACCCCCATTCATGCACAGCACGTCTTCCAATTTGCAAAAACATTGAAAAATTTCAACCTAAAAATATATTAGGCTAAAAATATAACTGGATGAGATATACAAAAAATGGTAGACTAGATTGTAGAAACACCTTTTGTGAGTTGATTGAACATAACAAGAAAGACAATACACTAGATTCTTGAGTACTATATCAATTATTGGAGTGTGTAATTTTGACTCTAATTTTTTACATATATAAAAAACTATAAAATGTTCAACCTGATGGTACCAAACATTAGCTCTCATAGTCCTCTAAACGTATGCCAAATCTTATTTAAATCAGAGGAAGTTCACCGACACCCTGGGAGTAATTACCGGACGGTCCCCTTAACCCTTACTGTACCAGCGACGTCTTTTTCATTTTATTTCAGGTACATTTAGACAATTTTATGAAGCTTTTGCGCTTCACTGTCTCTCCCCCAAGACTCGGACTCTCTGTACCGGCGACATCTATTTAATTCTATTCTAGCTATATTTAGACAATTTTGTGTAGTTTAAGAAGGATATAAGGTAGCTAAAATGATTTGAGATAGTTTCTATCCTTTTAATTGGTAGATGCCCTTCCTAAGCTGAATAAAGCAGTAATAGTTGCCAGAATAGAATGACAAATTTGTCGCCGGTACAGAAGGGGTTGACTGATCTTACTACAGATACAAATTGTTTTGTACAGAGATGCAGTGAGTGACCTGGCTCTACATCTACTAGCGAAACAGAAGATCATGGTTGTGAAGGACTTGGAGCGTGAGGATATAGAGTTTGTGTGTAAGACTCTTGGCTGCCGACCAGTGGCCTCCCTGGACCACTTCACTCCGGAGAATCTGGGCACGGCTGAGTTGGCCGAGGAGATCCAGGCCGGTGGCAGCAAGCTAGTTAAGATTACCGGCGTGCAGAACCCTGGCAAGACTGTCTCTATACTACTTAGAGGCAGTAATAAACAGGTCCGTACTATCTGTTAAATGTGTTGTTGTTGTTGTTCCCCAAGCTGCCTGGCCGAGCAATTCCAAGGCCATAACCGAGTGCCCCCACAGAACCCTCCCCGCCGACCACAATAAAGCCTGGGTGACCGAAGCCACTCCATGGCGGGGAGCTGAGGAGGGTGCGGAAACGCCCGGGAAACCAAAGCCCCACCCAGGGCCCTGTGAAGAAATTATGAAGAGAAAGTTAAGGGGGAAAAATGTGACACTTTGGCTTCCAATCGTCAATCCATGGAAGAGACGCCGTCACTTGAGATCTAGAAAATATATAAGTTAAAGGAACAGTCAGAGTAAGCTATGGGTATGGCAGAGATTGCTCAGCTCTCACTCTGATAGACCAGCCCATCACCACATGACTAGAACCCAATTCTCTCAGCATCAGCTAGGAAAGGCCCTAGAAAGCCGCCTTTGGCGGGGGGATAGCTCCCCTATTTCAACCCCTTTCAGGGTTGTAACTACAGTAAAAGTCCGTTAATCCGACGACCGATGATTCGAATCTCCCAATAGTCCGAATTTTTCAATTTGAGGCCAAATCCGAATTCACCCGATGGTCCGAATTTCAAGAAGTCCCAAAGTCCCCTTTTTGAGGCATTAGGCCACTCAAATGACACATAATGGAGCACACACATATCATATGTTCATGAATTCACTTTAAAAGTTTACCATTGTCATTGTAGCCTATTATCTACTTCAAAACATTCAGATTAATGGTCAAAGGAAGCTACTGATATAATCGTAAACACCTTCGTCTTCTTCTTCTTCCACATCGTCTGCTAGAGAGTTTGTTTTGCTCTTGAACGCATCCTTGGGACGCTCCGATGCGCTACTGGCTTGCACCGCATTTTCTGCAAGCGCATTCAGTCTTGAGCTTGAAAACACACCTTTCAAGAAGTCCCAAAGTCCCCTTTTTGAGGCATTAGGCCACTCAAATGACACATAATGGAGCACACACATATCATATGTTCATGAATTCACTTTAAAAGTTTACCATTGTCATTGTAGCCTATTATCTACTTCAAAACATTCAGATTAATGGTCAAAGGAAGCTACTGATATAATCGTAAACACCTTCATCTTCTTCTTCTTCCACATCGTCTGCTAGAGAGTTTGTTTTGCTCTTGAACGCATCCTTGGGACGCTCCGATGCGCTACTGGCTTGCACCGCATTTTCTGCAAGCGCATTCAGTCTTGAGCTTGAAAACGCACCTTTGGACGTATTAGTCTTGAGCTTGAAAACGCACCTTTGGATGTTCCGATACGCTACTATTTATAGTTCAGTGATCGGAGCATCCCAAGGGTGCTTTCAAGACAACAAGACAAGGGTGCTTTCAATACAATATAATATAACAGAGCACGTCACAAAAGGAAAATCACAAAAGGAAAATTACAAGAACCTCTCAGGGAAGTGCCGTTGTTAAGGCATTACTTCCCGAACCACATCTGATCTTCAAGAGCAAGACAAACTTGCTAGTAGACGGAAGAAGAAGAAGACGTTTATATCAGCAGATTCCTTTGACCATTAATCTGAATGTTTTGAAGTAGTTAATAGGCTACAATGACAATGGTAAACTTTTGAAGTGATTTCATGAACATATGATGTGTGTGTGCACCATTGTGTCATTTGGGTGGCCTAATGTCTCGATGTTTTCGTCATACACAGGTTCATAGGGGTAAAGTCCGATAATCCGAAAAATCCACTAATCCGAACGAGAGCCGGTCCGCTGCCCTTCGGATTAACGGAAGTTTACTGTAATGATTGTAGTATTGTGTATTCCTTTTGTGGTTCGTACTAACTGTTAAATATGTTGTTGTTGTTCCCTAAGCTGCCTGGCCGAACAGCCCCGAGTCCCTGAGAAAGGCCATGGCCACGATCGGGCTGTCCCACAGAGCTCTCATTGAGTGTAGATTGTGTTGTTGGCGTAAGTGGTTGTGTGAAATGCAGTCTTCTATGATGTGTTTAATTGTATGGGGTGCTGTGTTACATCCCTGGCAGGCGTCGACAACGGAGTCATCCAGTCTCTTCTGATAGCTCAGGAGAGCTGGATGGTGTCCGCATCTCAGCCTGGCCAGGTAGACTCTGTCCTCGCGAGGAAGGGAGGATTCGGAAGGATGGATTTCGGGAGGTCGTGCATGCAGCTGCGTGTTCTCTGTGAGTGAGTGGATGGATCGGTGAGAGATATGAGTATGGATGTGCTTCTGGAAGTTGGTTCGGGGTGGGCAGGGAGGGAGAGAGGACAATGATTGTGTGTGATACCGTGTGCTGGGTGTTGTTTTGATATTTCTTGGTGTCTGTGGGTGTGTTGCCATGTAGTTTAGTGGGTGGTCTTGGTTCGTGGAGGCTGCTGCCAGGAATTGAGTGCCTCTCATGTCCAGATGGTCTTTGACTTTGAGGATTTTGGTTTCTTGATGTAGGTGATCTGTGGGTGCAGTAGCTGTGCAGCCTGTAATGATCTTCAGGGCTTTGTTTTGAATAGTCTGTAAGGTCTTATGATGTGTTTCAGCTAGGTTAGAAGCCCAGGCTGGGCTTGCGTATTCCATCACTGATCTTATCATCATCTCCGACGCCTTGCTTCCCCCTGGGAAACCTCCCACTAGAGGATGGCCATGACAGAAACGTCTCCAAGCTACTTTGTCAAGACATGCCTCCTTTGCCCGTGCCACAATGCCCTTTCCACTACGTGGAAGTTTTTCTTCAATATATTTGTCCACTTTCTTTTCCCATACCATAGGTGGTCTTCCACTACTAGCAGTTCCACTCACCTGACTCCCATATATCTTTCTTGGCATTCTGTCTTCATCCATTCTCTGAACATGACCATACCACCTCAAAGTACTTCTCTTTATCCACTCAACCACACCACAATCAATGCCCAAAGCCTGCTCTTCCATTCCAAAGGACTCGTACACTTCCCTATTACTTGGCCCATCTAGCCTATTCATGCCAGCTGCCATTCTGAAAAAGCTCATCTCCACAGCTCTTAGTTTGAAGAGGTCCTCGTCACTTGCCGTCCATGTCTCGCTTCCATACGAGAGTGTTGGGAGCAGCACACTGTTTCTCAGTGACTTTTTGACTTCCTGGCTAACCATTCTTCCTTTGAGAATACTATCAAGTTCTCCAATCACTTTTCTCCCTTGCATTTTTCTCTGTTTTATCTCACTCTCAATTTTACCATATTTGCATAGTACAGCTCCCAAATACTTGAAACTTTCAACCTCTTTTAGTACTTCATTTTTATTTTACAACTTTTCTTGTGTTCTTTCTTGATTCTATATTTTTCCTTAAAATCTATAGTTTCATGCATTCTTCTCTCAAACACCATTACCTTACATTTCCCTACATTGACCTTTAACTTTCTCTTTTCACATACCCTGTCAAAGTCAGTGACCACTCTCTGAAGTTCTTCAGCATTTTCCGCCAACAGGACTGCATCGTCCGCATATAGGCATGTTAAAATCTTCCATGTTCTTCCCTCTGATTCCAGTCTAGCTCCCACACCCATTGATACAGCCCTACATTCCCTAATCACTCCATCCATGTATATATTGAACAACCAAGCTGACATGACACATCCCTGTCTTACACCTACATTGACCTCAAAACTTTCACTTAACTTATCCCCTACCTTCACATTTGCCATTGCATTCCTATAAAAGATTTTACTGCCATTAGCAACTTTCCTCCCACACCATATACTGTTAACACATCCCACAGGCCCTCCCAGTCTACTTTGTTGTAGGCTTTTTCCAAATCCATGAATGCTGCATAGAGTTTTCTGTTTTTGGCCAGATACTTCTCTACCAACAATCGCATTGAGGCTATCTGGTCAACGCAGCCCCTGCCCTTTCTGAAACCTCCCTGTTCCTCGCCTATTTTGTCATCCGTTATCTTCTGTAGCCTCTGTGTTACTACTCTTGCGTATACCTTTCCAGGTATGCTAAGCAAGCTAATTCCCCTATAATTCTTACACTCTTCTTTACTACCCTTCCCTTTGTACAAGGGTACTATCACTGCTTTCCTCCAGTCCTCTGGTACACTTTCCTTTTCCCATGCTAATTTACATAACCTATGCATTATGTCAACAGCTTCTTCTCCTCCATATCTCAGCATTTCACCTGGGATGTTATCTACTCCAGCAGCTTTGCCCATTTTAAGTCTATTGATTGCTTCTTTTACTTCTCTGCTTATCTGGCTTTCAACTACCCTGTTTATTCTACCTCTCTCCATTCCTATGGATGAGATCTTTGCCTTCCCCCTACTCTTTACAGCTAAGCTACTAAAATTATCTTTCCATACTTTCACCACACCATCACCCTCTACCACTTCCCCATTCATGTCTCGCATCCTACCACCTGAGACACACTCAGTCTTCTTCCCTCTGGCTTCTTTCACAGCTCTGTAGTATGCTTTCTTGTCATTCAGAAACTGTTCACTAATCTTTCTCCCATATGCCTCATCTGTCTTCCTTTTAGCGTCTTGTATCGCCCTCTTCACTCTTTGTTTCAAATTTTTATATTCTTCTTTCCTCGCATCTCTAGTTTCTCTAGGTATATTCTTTTGCAGCATACTCTTTCTGAACTCTTTCTTTTTTTTCACTATTTCTTCTATCTCTTTACTAAACCATGCGTTACCTTTCTTCTTCCACATTTTAAAGGTTTTCTTCCCACATACTTTCTCAGCTGCTTTAATCATGGAGTCTCTTGTACCTTTCCATACTTCGTCTACAGTATTTCCCAGATCTATCATAACATCCATGTCCTTTATAGTCTCTTTCAGGATGTCCTTGTATTGTGTACAGTATTTCCCAGATCTATCATAACATCCATGTCCTTTATAGTCTCTTTCAGGATGTCCTTGTATTTTGTTGCATTACATTCTTCATTTAATTTTCTCACATTTATTCTCTCTACTGTCAGTTTTCTCTCTTTCCTCTCATATTTCCTCTTTCCTTATCCTCACTTTTGACAGCACTGTATAGTGGTCTGATCCCGTCAGCATACCTCTTACAGCTTTTGAATCTAAAATTCTTCCTTTTAGTCCGGAGTCCATCATGGCGTAGTCAATTAGAGATTTCTGTTCCTGCTCACCTTCACCTCTGTGCCATGTATATCTATGAATGTGACGATGTTCAAAAAATGTGTTAGCTAGAAACATCTCTCTCTCCGCACATACTTCTAAAAGGAAGTCACCATTCATATTCCTACCCTCCACACCCCATTTACCCACTATACCTTCTATCTCCTCGTTTCCAACTCTACCATTCATGTCGCCTACTAATATTACTTGTGTACACTCTTGCCTTTCTCTTATACATTTATTGACTTTATTCCAAAATTTTCTATTTTCTTCTGCACCTTTCCCAGTTTTTTGGTTGACTGGTGCATAGACACACATAAAAGTATACCTATCTATCCCAATCTTGCACTCACACCATACAATTCTACGCATCCATAGTTTATCACACACTTCCTCAACCTTTCTGACAAAATTACTGCTACCCCTTCCTTTTTCTTACGTTTATATCCTGCATCCAATCCAGACCAGACAACCCATCCTTCCCCACCCCACAAATCATGCTCACTCTCCCCATCCCACACTCCAGAACCCAACAGGTGCGTCTCACCTACCCCACACACATCCACACATCCATCTTTAAGCTCTCGCATCAGACACTCTTTTGCTAAAATCATTTATGCCATTGGCATTGAAGGCACAGACACGGAGCACGCTTTCCTTCACCCGAACGACGTTTCCACCACTTTTCTGCTTTGTTCCTCCACCCCCGAGGGGGTCCTGGCTGGCAGCATACCGAGCACAGTTATTTCCCAGGAGGACTTGGGGCCTGGACATAATACCTCCAAACAGGGCGCCGGATTGTCAAAAGTATACTAAAGAAAAACTAAAAACTGATACTAACATCAGTAAAAAAACATACATCACAGTACAAATGAAAATATTAAGAAGATAGGGAGAACAAAAATATACAGGGGACAACAGAAATATAGTTACAAGGGGGATAATTTTTATAGTGGAAATTAAAAGAGGATTTAAAATTAAAAACAGTGTGCTGCTGAAGAAAAGAGCGCACCCGCCCTCCCCTTTAGTTCCACCGTCAAGCAAAAATAAAAATGTTAGAAATTTAAAAGGGAGGATTAAAATAAGGACGGTGTAATAACGAGGCTACCTCGAGAAGGCGGGGTAGGACTTACTTACCGTAACTAGTCACGGTAAGCTACAGAGGTGCGTTTTAGCAAGACTTTAACCAATACCGTACTTATACGCAGATGACGGCCTCTAAACCTCATTGGTTACGATACTGCCACTGCGCAAAGCAGTGATCTTATGTATTGTTTATATACTGTGGTGGTAGTTTCTTTGTTGTGTCCAAATTTTGTGTGAGCAAGTGACCTGAGGGCGTTAAGTCTGGGTGTCAGTTTCTTTTTAATGTTTGTGGTGTGCTGTTTGAATGTCATATGAGTATCATATGTTACTCCTAGGATTTTGGGTGTGTGTGTATGTGTTAGGGGTGTGTTGTTTATGGTGAGTTGAGGGATGTATTCGTGTTCTCCTGTCCAACTTGTGAGCAGGGTTGCGGTGGATTTGGCTGGGGCTAGATTAAGTCTGTTTGTAGTGCACCAGCCATGTAGTGTGTTGAGATAGGGTTGAAGGAGATCTGTTGCTCTTTTTTGGGTCATGGTGTGTGCATGTGAGTGTTATGTCATCTGCATAGGAGGCTAAGTTTATTTGGGGCGTATTGGGTGTAGTTATATCGTGCATGTACAGATTGAAGAGTGCGGGCGATAGGACGGATCCTTGTGGGACTCCGTTTGGAAAGTTTCTGATTTTAGATAACTGACCGGCAAAAGATACGTGTGCACATCTGCCGTTATTGTTATCATATGTTGTTGTAACTAATGATTGTTGTTTTGTGTATTCCTTTTGTGGTTCGTACCAACTGTTAAATATGTTGTTATAACTAATGATTGTTGTTTTGTGTACAGTATTTCTTTTATTTCCATCTGTCTATGGTACCACCACTCTCGGATGGACTCCACTGAAGAGTTTATAACAGCTTTAAAGGTTAAATACATCTGGGTCTACCGATTTGTCTAACTGGCATCTTGGAATCTGAGGGACATCTACATACTGTATGTATACTACAGGGTATAAACAAACTGAAGATTTGTGAAAGTCTTATATGTATGATGTACAGTATATACTCGGGCACATATCCCATGGCTGGGGGATGGGCAACTCGAGAAAGAGCCCGAATAGAAACAACAAAACATAATAATAGAAACAAAAATATATTAATACTCGCATATCTAGGTCACCCAGGAGAAAACCCAGAGACCAAGGATCACTAGGGGATTACTGCAACCCCCCAGGTCTCGGATCTCCCGGAGAGGTTCCGGTCTCAGCAGGCAGACACGCAGCGGAACCACACCACAATGCCTGCCTACATTTCTTCCAGGCATGGCCCTTCACATATACACCGGCTCCCCAGGCCAGGTGCTTGAAGGACTATTATTTAGTCCTACTGGCGCCCGACACCCTCTATCTACGACTGCGTTATCGCTTATCTATTCACAAACATTCTCAACTCATTCCTATTTATTACTGGGTTGGATTTTTTTTTTTTTTTTTTTTATAAAAATCAAAATCATTGATTTTTTTTTTTTTTTTTTTTAATTAAAATCTGATTTATTTGATTAACCCTCCAGACCCGGTTGGGCTCTGAGGCATCCATAAAACACACCCCCGCCGAACCCGGAAGGGCTCTGAGGCTCCGGCAGCTTGAAAGCCTGTAAGCCTGTAAGCTTGGTGTGCGAGGCGTCCGTCCGACGCATGTAAATAAAAACCGGCTGGACCGCCGCCGCGCATCTCCGACCACAAGAAGGAGAGCGTCACTTGTTCGTGTGTTCCTGTATGTTATTGTTAAGTAGTCAAAAGTAGTGTAAAGTGGCTGATTTTGCCACAAAGTTATCTCCACGGAAATCGTCATCACAACTGAACCAGTTGACTTAGAGAGCTCTACTCAACGCCAGTCTACAGATTGGAAACCGCACTACAATTATAGATGCGTGGGAAATTTCTAGCAGTTAAAATTAACAAAAATACGGTAGCCTAGGCCTAGACGTTTTTCGGCCAGATCGCCCGGGTAGCCCACCCTGTCCTTTGGAGATACAGCCCGGGCCAGGAGGGTTAAAAGCCTTAATAATGCTCCTACCTTGCTGCAAATTGGAGCCGGACTTAAGTCCGGCCCCGATCTTTAAGGGTTAAGATCACTTGATTAAAATCGTTTGATTTTAATCATGCCAACCCTGATTCATTACCACTTCTCTTGCCTTTTCTTCCGTCATCTCTATCTTCCAACGCTTTTATTACACCATCTCCAGCTCTTCCGAGGTCTTCCTCTTAATATATTTCCCCTTGTTTCTGACTTGTATATTCTCTTTGTAAGCCTTTCATCACCCATTCGTTTAACATGTCCATGCCAGCATAGCACCCTTCTTTCTACTCTGGCCGATAAGGGTTCTTGTCCCATTCTCCTACGTACCGGTACTTTTTCATTTCTCATTCTGTCTCTACTCGTCACTCCACTAATGCTCTTCAAGCAGCTCATCTCCATCATATCCAACATTACATTACATCGGGATGTAACACAGCACCCCATACCATTAAACACATCATAGAAGACTGCATTTCACACAACCACTTACGCCAACAACACAATCTACACTCAATGAGAGCTCTGTGGGAAAGCCCAATCGTGGCCATGGCCTTCCTCAGGGACTCGGGGCTGTTCGGCCAGGCAGCTTAGGGAACAACAACAACAACAACAACATCCAACCTTCTTTTTTCTTGTACATTCAAACCCCATATCTCAGCCCCATACATCACTGTTAGTATAACTATCCCTTGATCTCTTCATAATTGCTGAGGGGCACAGGGCCCTGGGTGGGGCTTTGGTTTCCTGGGCGTTTCCGCACCCTCCTCAGCTCCCCGCCATGGAGTGGCTTCGGTCACCCAGGCTTTATTGTGGTCGGCAGGGAGGGTTTACGTGGGGGTGCTCGGTTATGGTCTTGGCCTTGCTCGGGGCCTTGGTGCTGTTCGGCCAGGCAGCTTGGGGAACAACAACAACAACAACAACATTGCACTTTAAGTTTTCAGTCTGAGATTTCTCACCTTCCACATACTTCCCATTGCTCCAAAAACTTTCCCTCCCTCACATACTCTCCTTTACCTCCATTGCCATACCCGTATCCCTGCTTATCACTCCTAGATTGTGTTCATTCATTCAAGACATATTTAAGACACTCCACCTGTCCCAACATTTCCCCATCCATTCATACCCTACGAGCATCTCTAATACACACCATCACTTTACTTTTATTGACATTCACCCTCATCCTCCTCCTACATACTACCACACCAAACTGTTTTACTACACGCTGCAGCTTCTATTTCCACTGCGTATATGCCTGATGTGGCCGGGGCTCCTCCAGGGGGGGTCATGGCCCTGGGAGTCTTTTGCTGGGGACCTCTCATAGTCCTTGGTCTCTGGGTCTCCTCCTGGGCTACCTAGATCTGTGTGAACTTAATATTTATATTTTGTTTTGTTTTTTCTGTTCGAGCTCTTTCTCAAGTCGGTCACCCCCAGGTAGGGTACAGTGCACTCCCGTTATCTGCGGACATCCCTAAATATCCCATTTCTCATTATCGCGATTATCCGCGAAAAAGTACGCGTTATCCGCGGATTTTCACTCGATCGAGGAAGAAAGCAGTGCTGCCATTAACCAAGAAAGGCGAAATATAAGAACATAAGAATATGGGAGACTGCAAAAAGCCGATTGTCCCACACAAGGCAGAGGGTGGGGGGTACCATCAGAGGTGAATGGGAATGGTAGTGCACTTGTGGACGTATGTGTGGGGAGGAGGCTGTGGATAGCCAACACCTTCTTCCGACACAGAATGATCCACAGGTACACGTGGAAACGGGTGTGGACGATGGAGGATGAGACAGTGGTGGAACAAAAGTCATTGATTGATTATGTATGTGTGGATGAACGAATGAAGAAATCAGTGATGGATGCTAGGGTGTATAGGGGCATTGGAGGGGGTCTGTCTGATCATTATGTAGTGGTAGCTAAGGTTAGGATACAAAAGAAGTGGGTGAGGAGAGCTAGAGGGAGGCGAGAGGAGGGTGGAATGGTGGAGAGGTTGCAGGAGGAGGAAGTCAGGGAGGAGTACAGGAGAGCAGTGGAAAGACGACTAGGTGGGTTCGTCCTGGAAGTGGAGGAGATGAGCAAGGTGTTTAAGGATGAGATCTGTGCAGCATGTGAGGACGTGTGTGGAGTGAGGAGAAGAGGGAGGGGAGTGAAAGTTACAGCATGGTGGACAGAAGAGGTAAGAATAGCTGTGGAAGAAAAGAAGAAAGCATATAGAGAGTGGTTGGGTAGTAGAGGGAATGAAGATTTCGAGAGACAGAAACGAGCGAGGTACATGGAGAGTAAGAGGGTGGTGAAGAGAATAGTGAAGGAAAGTAAGGGAAGAGTAGATGTGGAATTTGGAAGGAATCTGAGTGTAAAATGGAGGGAGAGTAAGAAACTGTTCTGGAAAGAAGTCAAGAAAGTTAGGGAAGGTAGCAAGGGTAACAGTAAGGGTGTGAAAGATAAGAATGGGAGAATGCTAGCCGAGAAGCAAGAGAGAGTCGAAAGATGGAGAGAGTACTTCAAATTAGTTGCTAAATGTAAGGAATGAAGAGCCAGCAAACTTAGCTGGATATGGTATGGGAGGGAGAAGAAGATAAGTAGTGGAGGAGGAGGTGGGGATCAGGTCAGAAGTGTGGGAAGCCATGAAAAGAGTGAAGTTGGGGAAAGCACCAGGAACAGATGGAGTGTGTGGGGAAATGCTGAGGTATGGTGGTGAGATAGTGATCGAATTGGTATGGAAAATGTGCAAACTAGCATGGGAGAAGGGGAGTGCACCCGATGACTGGAAGACTGGCATAATAGTCCCCCTATATAAGGGCAAAGGGGAAAGAGGAGTGTGTGGTAACCACCAAGGAATATGCCTTCTAAGCGTAGTAGGGAACGTATACAGTAGGGTAGCGATTGAGAGAGTGAGAACGGAGAAATGGATAGGCGACGAGCAGGGAGGTTTTAGGAAGGGAAGAGGATGTGTAGATCAGATTTTTACCCTGAATTGTGTTGTGGAGAAATATCTGGAGAAACAACACAAGGTGTATGTTGCCTTTATGGACTTGGAGAAGGCCTATGGCAGAGTGGATAGAGAAGGTTTGTGGAAAGTATTTTTTATTTTTATATTTTTTTCCTATATTCCAATTACTCCCTCTCGGGCATAGGCTGATAGCGTTTTTACTCTACCGCTGAACACGGTGAGGCCCGTGAGGTCTTGCTCGAGTCTAGGGAGTGAGACATGCGAAGCTTCACGGCTCGAAACAACTCCATCTCTGAAGCTGCCTCGCCTCCGCGCTTCACAGTCTCACCCGCCACACTCGGACTCTCACTCTCAGAACGCCACCTATTGAGCAATTAACTCACTAGGCATTGTCCCCCTGTAGCATATTTTTGAATATGGGAATATTCCTACAATGCTAATTAATCGGGGAACAATGAGGGTATTTTTTTGGCATTTCGGTGCGCTGTGGTAATGCACTGATAGTAGGTACAGCACAAATTCCATCCCAATAATATCTTCCCATTGACATATTTGGATTCGAACCCGGGTCCATTGGATTACCAGTCCAGTGGCATGACCACTCCGCCACACCTCCCTTGAATATACTTAGAATATACGGAGTAGATGGCAAGTTGCTGAAAGCAGTGAAGAGCATGTATGAGGGTGCAAAGGCGGCAGTACGTGTGGAGACTGAGCAGAGCGAGTTCTTTGATTTGAATGTTGGTTTGAAACGGGTGTGTAATGTCCCCGTGGTTGTTTACTGTATATATGGATGGAGTCATGAAAGAAATACTATCAAGAGCAGTGGATGTTGGTGTATCGCTGAAAAGGGAGGGAATTGAGTGGAAGCTACCTATACTGCTGTTTGTGGATGATACAGTTCTGATGAGTGATAATGAATGGGAGTTGCAGGGTCTGGTAAATGAGTTTGGAACAGTGTGCGAAAAACCGGAATTTGAAGGTAAATGCGGGGAAGAGCAAGGTTATGGTCTTCGAAAGGGGTGAAGTCACAGAGTGTGAGGTGAAGCTGAACGGTCAGGCTATGGAGATCGTCAACTCTTTTAAGTATCTGGGCAGTGTGTTGAGTAAAGATGGGTCTATGGATGAAGAAGTGCGGGAGAGGGTACAACAGGGGAAGAGGGTTGTAGGAACGCTGAAAGCAGTAACAAGAAATAGGGTGGTCAGTATGGAAGCGAAAAAGTCCTTGCATGACAGTGTGGTAATCCCGACACTGACTTACGGAAGCGAAGCATGGACGTTGGTTGAGAGATTACTTAAGAAGTGCGTGCGGAGTTACATGGAGGGATAGACAGACTAATGAGGGAGTAAGAAGGAGGTGTGGTGTGGAGGTGGATGTGCTGGAGAGTGTGAAAAGGAACTACTTGAGATGGTTCGGCCATATGGAACGTATGGAAAGCGAGAGAATGACTAAGAGGGTGTACGAGAGTGAGGTGGAGGGACAGAGAGGTAGACCGAAAGAGAGGTGGAAGGATGGAGTGAGGAAGTACTGTATATGAACGAAGGCGGTGCTAGTTGAGGGGAGGAACGTCGACTGACTAGGGACAGGTGCATGGGGGCGGTTCGTTCGTGGCCACCCCTTCGGGGATCACGGCGTCGGGCAATAGATAGATAGATAGATCCCTCTAACACAAGGCTTGTGTTCGGTAAGTGTTGGATAAGGGAGAAAAACTTAGTGCTACTGAACTCTCATGTCATTTTCTTTTCCGTCTCGTATTCTTCTGGCTTAACCCGCTGAGCCCCAGCTAGTTTATAATAAATGTACCACCCAGGACCGGCAGGTTTTGAAGAAAAACAAAATCCAGAAAACACCAGGAATGGGTTAGGAATGAAGGAAAACCCACAAAAAACCGATCACCTAGGTCATTAAGGGGTCCTACGGTGCGCCCGAAAGTCGGAATTAACATGGGGGAAATGGGTAGGCAAAAACACCCAAAAACAGGTTTTTGCATGCGCACGTGGTTGACCTTTGAGAGTTTTCAACCATCGGCATTGTTATGTGGGATACTTACACAGTTCCCATACAAATCTGAGCCCTCTAGGTGCCATAGGACCGGAGTAATTAACAGTGTCGCATACGTATGCGGCACTGGGGTTTAGCGTTACAAACATTTTGGACGCACTGTTTGCGTCGCTGGTCCTCTATGGGTTAATGTGTTCTAAGTGGTTCTAAGAATGGTTCATTGGTTGAGGATAACGTGAAGAAAATCATGTTTAATAAGGGTTTTTTAGATAAAAGTGCAGATAATCTTGATTAATGTGTTATAAGTGGTTCTTAAATGGGTTCATAGGGGAGGGGATGATGGTATGGCACAAGTGACACTTGGATTTACCTTTGGAGTGTACTTGATGTCCACTGCTTTGGACTGTACCTGGAGCTTAGTGGAGCCGTGGAACAGTCATTGTGGATTAAAGTGGGTATCCTTTAATCATTGGGTACATATTAACTCTTGGACGCACGATGACTCCATGTGAGTCATTAGGGTAGTATATCCCTAAGTGCAAGATGACTCGTTCAGCGTCATTAAACTTAAAAATATTCGCCAAAAATAAAGTTTTCGTCTGACGCGAATCATATTTGGCATAGATACTCGGTATCAAGTAAAGTTCAATGGAAATTCTTGGCAACCCCCTGGGTTTACGCACGGCGGCTTGGAAGTGGGCAGAGAACGCCTCAGTCTTGCCTCACCCATTGTCAATACTTTCACTTTTATTCGTTTATCTCGGTAACTATTTGGTTTATCGTAATTCTGAAGTTATCGGTGGAATCTTCATAAAATTCCACTTCCATAATATGTATGCAAATAAAAAAATCTGAGATATAATTTGTAAATGGGAAAAAATACTTATCAATACTTTAGGTGCGCCCAAGAGTTAATGTCATTAGCTAGGTCAAAATAGTGTATTTGAGGGTCCAAGATGGGTGAGCTTGGTACGACCTATGTCTATTTCCCATTGAAACATATGTTAAACACTGCCCACGTATCCGCAGAAAATACGTGGTACGACTTCGGCTCGGATACAGGGAGTGCACTGTATGTGCCTGAGTACTGTATACATATACAGTACAGTCAGGTCTCGATATACGCCGTTAATTCGTACCGTGTATGTGCCGTTTATATCAAAACCGTGTTTTAGAAATAACAGGCCTTATGGGGATTAATTAATTTGTTCCAGCCACTTTCTCAAAGTTCCCCTTTTGACCCATTTTGCCTAGCTTCATCTGACTTATATTACATTATATCACCAACATCATATTATATGACTTAACATAGGATACATTAAGCATCGATAAGAACTGTTTTGGACCTGTTACTAACCTTTTTGTGTGGATGGATGTGTTGATGTTCAGTAGATATCCCCGCTGCTGCACTCCCTCCCCCGGCCCCGCCCCACACGAAGCGCGGTTCCGGTCTCACGTCCTAATGGCGGCGTTCCAGGCAGCCCTGTTAAGAGCTGCCTCATTTGTCTGGTTCTTTGATTTAAGATCGGACTGCAAAGTCCGATCCCACGTCTTTCTTGGTCCGCCCCCTGGTGCAGTTCCCTCCACATTCATGGACTTGAATCTTTTCACCCAGCTTTTTTCATCCATCCTCTACACATGTCCAAACCATCCAAGCCTGCTAGTACCGTAAACTGGGGTAATTTCGGACTGCTGTCATAACTTCGAACATCGGCGATAATAAGTAATTAGCCATTGTCATTATATAATGGCATAATAGTCCCCCTATATAAGGGCAAAGGGGAAAGAGGACTGTGTGGTAACCACCGAGGAATATGTCTTCTAAGCGTAGTAGGGAAGGTATACAGTAGGGTAGTGAGAGTGAGAACGGAGAAATGGATAGGCGACGAGCAGGGAGGTTTTAGGAAGGGAAGAGGATGTGTAGATCAGATTTTTACCCTGAATTGTGTTGTGGAGAAATATCTGGAGAAGAAACAAAAGGTGTATGTTGCCTTTATGGACTTGGAGAAGGCCTATGACAGAGTGGATAGAGAAGGTTTGTGGAAAGTACTTAGAATATACGGAGTAGAGGGCAACTTGCTGAAAGCAGTGAAGAGCATGTATGAGGTTGCAAAGGCTGCAGTACGTGTGGAGAGTGAGCAGAGCGAGTCCTTTGACCTGAATGTTGGTTTGAAACAGGGGTGTGTGATGTCCCTGTGGTTGTTTACTGTATATATGGATGGAGTCATGAAAGAAATACTATCAAGAGCAGTGGATGTTGGTGTATCGCTGAAAAGGGAGGGAATTGAGTGGAAGCTACCTATACTGCTGTTTGCAGATGATACAGTTCTGATGAGTGATAATGAATGGGAGTTGCAGGGTCTGGTAAATGAGTTTGGAACAGTGTGCGAAAAACGGAATTTGAAGGTAAATGCGGGGAAGAGCAAGGTTATGGTCTTCGAAAGGGGTGAAGTCACAGAGTGTGAGGTGAAGCTGAACGGTCAGGCTATGGAGATCGTCATCTCTTTTAAGTATCTGGGCAGTGTGTTGAGTAAAGATGGGACTATGGATGAAGAAGTGCGGGAGAGGGTTGTAGGAACGCTAAAAGCAGTAACAAGAAATAGGGTGGTCAGTATGGAAGTGAAGAAGTCCTTGCATGACAGTGTGGTAATCCCGACACTGACTTACGGAAGCGAAGCATGGACGTTGGTTGAGAGACTCGGACCAAGAGTGAGAGCAGTGGAAATTAATTACTTAAGAAGCGCGTGCGGAGTTACATGGAGGGATAGACAGACTAATGAGGAAGTAAGAAGGAGGTGTGGTGTGGAGGTAGATGTGCTGGAAAGTGTGAAAAGGAACAACTTGAGATGGTTCGGCCATATGGAACGTATGGAAAGCGAGAGAATGACTAAGAGGGTGGATGGACAGAGAGGGAGAGGTGGAAGGATGGAGTGAGGAAGTACATGAACGAAGGCGATGCTGGTTGGGGGGAGGGGCGTCGACTGACTAGGGACAGAGGTGCATGGGGGCGGTTCGTTCGTGGCCACCCCTTCGGGGATCACGGCGTCAGGCAATAGATAGATAGATAGATTATATAATGGAAACTTTTTTGTGAGGTCCGTTTATAGAAATGGCAAAGGAAGGGCATGTAAAAGTCCTAGGGAACTGACATGAGTATATGTGCACGAAAAAAATATTATATACATGACGAAATTTTTTTACATTTTTCGCTACCCTGCCAAACTTCTATCACCCCGAAGAAATTTGTTTGTATGAATGATGTTGTGACTGATATAATTTTGTAGTAAAATTACCAGAGACAACATCCACCAAAGGAAATTTGTTACACTTGTATAACGCTCTAGCTAGAACACTATCATTTAACCGACTGAGCCCCAGCTAGTTATAAATAAATGTACCACCAGGGACCAGCAGGTTTTGATTTTTTTTTTTCCAGAAACAATAGCGAATGGGTTAGGAATGAAGGAAAAAACAAAAAAACAAAACAAAACTATCAAAAAGGTCGAAAAGGGGTCCTATGGAGCCCCCGAAAGTCGATTTTACAAGAGTAAAAAATTGAAGGCAAAAACACCCAAAAACCAAGTTTTTGCGCGCTCACGTGCACGCGGTTGGACTTTGAGAGTTTTCAACCATCGGCATGGTTGCGTGGGATACTTACACCACTCCCATACAAATCTGAGCCCTCTAGGTGCCATAGGACCGGAGTAATTAAACCCCGACGACACTTGTGCGTCGTGGGATTTAACGTTATATACATTACCGACGACACGTTGTCGTCGCTGGTACTCAGAGGGTTAACCTATTGTGTTTTCCACAAAAAAATGGTAACTTCGGACATGGAACAAACAAATTGTTTGTTATTATTTGCCCTATGAGAATCATTCATAATACTTGTCCATCATTAAAATGGTGGTTAACCCAGGAACTGCGGGAAGACTCTTAAGAGTTCCCCCGGCGGACTGCGGGAAGACTTAAGAGTCAGAGAAAAAAAATCAACTTTAACCCTCCAGCCCCGGCTATGTATTATATATATATTCCCCGAAACCCGGGTGTTTTGGCCGAAAAACGTCTAGGCTAGGCTGCCGTATATTTGTTAATCTGACTGCTTCCCGCATTCCCACGCATCCCCAAGCGTAGCTGTGTTATTTACCTGTAGAATGGCGTTAAGTAGAGCTCTCTAAGTCAACTGGTTGATTTGTGATGATGATTTCATTGGAGATAACTTTATGGCAAAAACAGCCACTTTACACTACTTTTCGATACTTAACAACAACATACAGGCACACACGAACAAGCGACGCTCTCCTTCTTGTGGCCGGAGATGCGGGGCGTCGGTCCAGCCGGCTGTTATTTACATGCGTCGGACCGACGCCTCGCACAAGAAGCTCACAGGCTTTCAACCACTGGGCGTTCAAGAGCCCTTCCGGGTACCTGTTATATGCTTTTTTATGGGCGTTCAAGAGCCCTTCCGTGGTGAGAGGGTTAACCCTCCAACCCCGGCTACGCATTACATAAATATTGCCCGAAACCCGGGTGTTTTGGCCGAAAAACGTCTAGGCTAGGCTACCGTATCATTGTTATGCCGACTGCTTCCCGCATTCCCGCGCATCCCCAAGGGTAGCTGTGTTATTTACCTGTAGAATGGCGTTAAGTAGAGCTCTCTAAGTCAACTGGTTGAGTTGTGATGATGATTTCAGTGGAGATAACTTACGGCAACAACAGCCACTTTACAATACTTTTCGATACTTAACAACAACATACAGGCACACACGAACAAGCGACGCTCTCCTTCTTGTGGCCGGAGATGCGGGGCGTCGGTCCAGCCGGCTGTTGTTTACATGCGTCGGACCGACGCCTCGCACACGAAGCTCACAGGCTTTCAAGAAATGGTACAATGTTGTACCACCCGGGTTCCTGGGGGCAAAACATAATGGTACACACGTGTACCACCCGGGGTTGAAGGGTTAAACATCGAAAAAAAGAAAACAAATTTTTTTTTTTTTTTTTTTTTTGCCCCTGGGCCATGCAAAATATCACTCCTCTACCTCCCCTCCTTCAGTTATCACCTATTTTCCCTGTTATTCCCTTATTCTGAGGTATATTTTCGTGCTAACATTAGCGAGTTGGTAGCAGGGCATTGACATCATTGTTAGCAAGCGAGTGCAAGAGAAAGAGAGAGAGAGAGAGAGTATCGATCGACAGTGTCTCAGTGGCCTTGGGGGAAAGCAGGTTGCCTCACCCATACCTTATGCAACTCCCGGCCTGTATCTCCGATTTTGACCATCCAAACGCTGTTTTCACTAGTTTTATTGTAACAGGTTAATACCTTTATAATCAACCCATAATAGGTGCGTTAGGATAAGTATTAATGCTATTTATGGTAAAATTAATATTTTAGTGATGGAAACAGCTCAAATACATCAGCACAGGGAGAGGTGTCTAATTACCCCCATGCGCACTTCTTAGGTTAAAGATCAAATAAAAATTCTCTGAGTCCAAAAACCCATAAAAATTTGATATGCTAACCGATTTATGTATTTCGGATAATTCTGGATATATAATATATATAAATTAGGAGAGGCATCTATCTTGTCCAAAAAAAAATGTATCTGCCGAAAGAAACCCTAACAAATACGTTATACCTATAAAAATGCTCAAATTCATAAAAATTTATATGCAGTGATAGAGTATACATACCTATATACTTTCACTAGGCCTAGTTAATTTTCGAGTTATTGATTTGACAGCATTGGTTATTTTTCCTGCTCAATATTTTCTAAGAGTGAGTTCAATGCCTATAGACTGGTGGCAAAATCTGAAAACATGCCCAGAAATCACTTGGGGTGACGGAATGTTAGCAGCTGTCACCCATGTCAGCCAGTTAATATGACCCATACTTAACACTTTTAACCCTTCCTACCCGGGCATCCTTGTGGAAGGACACCGCTGCAGAAGGGCATGTACCCGGGCGTCCTTCTGACAGACGGTAATCTTGCAAGCTTGATACGAACGCCGTGCGTCGGACGAATGTAAACAAAGTCGGTCGCTTCGTCACCGCACCTCCGAAAACAGGAAGGAGAAGACTCGTTTGTTATTATACGTCTGTATGTCTTAGTTTCATTAGTGAAAAGATCGTCGTATTGCTAACATCGCCTGAAAATGCACTCCACTAAAATCGTCATCACAACTGAACCAGTTGACTTAGAGAGCTCTACTCAAAGCCAGTTTACAGTTTGGAAACCGCACTACGTTTAGGGATGCGTGGGAAATTTCTAGCAGTTAAAATAAACAAAAATACGGTAGCCTAGGCCAAGACGTTTTTCGGCCATTTCGCCCGGGTACGGGCGACCGTCCTTCTAACAGGCAGCCCGGGTCCCGAGGGTTAAGGTGGATGACACCTGATTTAGGCTTTCATTAATTTTTAAAATGAAAAACAAAATGACCACCCTAGCTGCGGCTGGCGAGTTTCACTAAATCACCATATCTTTGTTTCTGTGCAAGCTACCATTATGAAATTTGGCATGTGTGAAAGTTTTTAGTGTACATAATGACAGAAAAAATATTAAGATTGGTAAGATAATAATTTTCACTTTAATAAAAATAATGACAGCGCATTCCCGAGTTCAAGAGAAATTACGTGAATTTGTTCAGTCACGTCTCCTCCGAAAAGATTTGGGATTTCATGACAAACTTAAGCAATCGAAAAGTCCAACACTGAAAACAATGTACCAAGTACAGATCAAGGACTTGTCACACAAAGAAAAATCTGTCAAAGCAGATCAAAACCTGTTTCAACGCTTGCTCATTTCAAAAGACGCTGGCCGCCATGTTGACCTTAAGAAAATCCTTTCCCATGAATTGTCACCAGTGCCACTCTCCCTGGCAGACACATCGAGAGCACTACGATTAACTAACAAGGCAATTCTTGGACAAATTCTTCAGTCAGCTGCAACTGTAGAAAATCAACTTCCACGCACAAATCTCAAATAATGCGTGATAATTGATGGACAAGCTCTTGTTCAAGCAAATGGTAAGCCAGCAAATGCCAGAAACTTTGGACAGCTGGCAGATGTGTTTGCAACATCAGTATTCAGCCACTTCAACGAGACATGTTCTCGAGTTGACGTTGTTTTTTACCGTTATGAAGCCAGTACCATCAAGGATGCAACACGAATTCAACGGACAGGGAAAAACAGACCAATCCGCCGAAAAATCGAGAATGCAGATGTCCCCTTACCTGTTAACTGGAAGCAATTCATTAATCACCCTGAAAACAAACAGGACTTGGAATTTGTTTTGAGTATGGAGATCATGAGTCGAGCAAAGTCAACTTTGCAGAACTGTGACGTTGTAACAGCTGGGGGATTCCATGAGAGAACAGCAGCTAATTCATCTCTGGGAACCGATGTCAGTGCACTCAGATTCAATCATGATGAGGCAGACACTCTAATAATTCTGCATGCCAGAACATTAGCAGCACAAGGGTATCAACGAATTGTTGTCAATTCAAGAGACACTGATGTTCTTGTACAGTACTGTTGGTGCACTTTGCAAACCAGCTTTCCCCTGAAGTGTGGTTTCGGACTGGCACAGCAAAGCAACGTATGTATGTTGCTGTACACACCATAGACATTAATCAAGCCCTCTGCAATACTCTTACAGCCTTCCACGCACTAACTGGGTGGGACACAGTTAGTCAATTGTCTAGTATTGGGAAAACAACTGCCTGGAAGGTATTCATAAAGCACTTCTCACTGCTGGACGACATTGGACATGGGACTCTCGGTGATGAAACACTGCGCAAAGTTGAAGAGTTCATCTGCAGATTGTACTCAGAAAATGACACACAGATCAACGATGTTCGTTTCAAGCTATTCAACAAAGGTGCAAAGGACTGACAAATTGCCACTGACCCAGTCTTCTCTACAACAGCACATCAGGCGAGCACACCACCAGTGTTTTGTGTGGCATTCGTCACTGGTTGCATGACTAGATATCTCCTCCCCTGTTCGGAATGGCTAGTACAAAGATCCTTCCACAGAACAAATACTGCCTCAGCTAATGACTAAAGAACCATTTCCCATTGAGTACCTTCAACTAACGCAATGCCAGTGTAAAACCTGTCACTCGACCAGATGTCGATGCTGTTCAAAGCAGCTGCGATGCACTGCTGGTTGTGGCTGTAGCGATGGAGCTTGTCGGAATACTTTTAATATATATTCCCAAGAGGACTTAGATTAAATAATGCTTTGTAACAGGTTTGTCTTTGTCTTTTTGTCTTTGTTTTCAAGAAGATTACAGATGATTTAATCGTATGTTTATATGTTCTTGTATTTTGCAATCGTAAAAGGGGGAAAAAAAATCATAATTTATTTGATATACCGTTATATATGTATATATATATATAAATCAAAAGGGAAATATTATCTTACCAATCATAATATTTTTTCTGTCATTATGGACACTAAAAACTTTCACACATGCCAAATTTCATAATGGTAGCTTGCACAGAAACAAAGATATGGTGATTTAGTGAAATTCGCCAGCCGCAGTTAGGGTGGTCATTTTGTTTTTCATTTTAAAATTAATGAAAGCCTAAATCAGGTGTTAAGCATGGGTCATATTAACTGGCTGACATAGGTGACAGCTGCTAACATTCCGTCACCCCTTATGTGAAAATCTGAATTTTTGCCACCGGTCTACTAACGAGAACAGATCCAAAAAGAATATCTGTTAAACATCGTATATAACCCCCTCCTATACTGACTATACAGGCCTAAAGGTGTTGACTCTGCATTTTCCACTAAAACATCGGACAGGAATAAGCAGCAATAACAAAATATCCATATAAAATAGTAGGAGCCGAACAATTAATGAAATAAAGCCACGAATGTACGTCCGAAGTTCTCGTCCGTTTGTCCGGAGTTATCCCAGCTTTCTTGGCAATCATTTTCCATAAGAAATCACTGTATGTCCGAAGTTATTCATACTTGTACGAAGTTTTCAACTTTTCAAGCATACTTCGAACATCATTTAGGATAAGGATAGCTCTCTTATTATGGGGGATAATTTTTGGAGGCTTCCTGGATTACGGCGCACTATAACCACACGTCACTTGACCTAGATAAATCTCTATAATGTGTTTACAGTCAGGAGAAATTGTTAAAAAAACTCAAAAAAATTTCTGAAGTTACCCCAGTTTACGGTACTCATCTCATCATTGATACTCTTGATACCTACCTTCTCCTTAGCTCTTCACTTGACATCCTATCTTGCAGTTTGACACCACACATCCATTTTACCATTCTCATCTCACTGCGTTCCATTCTGTTAATATCATCCGCTTTGACAGGCCACGTTTCTGAAGCATATGCCATTGCGCTTCCAATGCATGAAGCGTACAGTGTGATGAAGTTGATGGCCTTGTGCCAGCTTGCACATCGGCTCCTCCAGGTCCCCCAGCATGTTCATCGTCCTCATCGAAACCAGAGAACACAGAAATATTGTCCATCATATGATTCATATCATCATCTGAATCAGACTGGTTGTCACTGTCGGGGGCGGCCTTGTTGTTGGTGCCGGCGAAAGAAATTTATTGTCTTCGCTTGTTGCCGGCTATTAATTTGTTCATTAAACATGATCTGATACTGGTTGAGGGCACTAGCAACCAACACTGCATTTTGGTCTGCTCTTTCTCTGTTAGGGTCATCGTTTACGAGGAGGTGGGTGACAGGCATGCCGAGACAAGCGGAGTGGGCCCCAGTGTGACGTCACAGGAGTTCCGAGGCTCGAGCCGCCACCTGCATATTTCCAGACTTTTTCCGTGTTGTGGTCGACTTTGGAACTTATGGGGTGACCGTGTCCAAACGAATCTGTGTATAAAAAACTTGCGTATATTGAGACCTGACTGCACATACAGTACATACAGTCTCGAGTCGGCCATCCCTATCTATGGGATACCGGTATGTGTTTGAGTATATACATACAATACATACATACCTACCTTGGGTAACTTAATTTTGCCCCTTCCTTAGTTAGTTATGTAGAGCAGATTAACCAGACCACTGAGCTCCATACGGAACTCTCATAGGTCTGGCCTTTGCCCCTTCCTGTATGTGTAACTTATATATATTAACTATGAACTATTGCAGGTGTTGGAAGAGGCTGATCGGTCCTTACACGACGCCCTGTGTGTGATCCGTTGCCTGGTGAAGAAGAGGTTCCTTATCCCCGGAGGTGGTGCCCCAGAAGCAGAGCTGTCAGTCAAACTTACTCAGTATTCTCACTCTCTCAAGGGCATGGATGCCTACTGCTTCAGGTGAGGATGTTTACAGTCACTAGCAATAATAAGTGTATACCGGTAGTTAGCGATTTTGATAAGTTGATTTGACTTTATATTGTCTTTGTCCCAATTTTGATTTGTTTAGTTTGCAAGTTTCACATTTGAATTTTACTTAATTCGCCTGATAATAAATTGATGTCCTCATTTATATTACCAGTAATCAAATATTACTATGGATGGTATTGCTGTGGAGTGTATTAAGAATGGTGGAAATATGATATTCGCCTGATGATAAATTGATCTCCTCATATATATTACCGGTACTCAAATATTACTATGGATGGTACGAGGGATGGATGGTATTGCTGTGGAGTGTATTAAGAATGGTGGAGATGTGATAATAGATTGTCTGGTAAGACTATTCAATGTGTGTTTTGTTGTGTCAATGGTACCACTAGACTGGAGGAGTGCATGTATTGTGCCGTTTTACAAGGGGAAGGGAGACTGGCAGAAGTGTTAAAAGTTATAGAGGTATTAGTTTATTATCAGTTGTTGAAAAGCTGTATGGCAAGGTGTTGATAGAGAGGATAGTAAAGGGTACAGCAGGTGCAACAGAAGATCAGTGCGGTTTTAGGAGGGGAAGAGGGTGTGTGGATCAGATGTTTGCAAGACAGCTATGCAAGAAGTATAAGGAGATATTTTCGGCTCATCGATTTCGAAAAAGCGTATGATTGTGTGGATCGAGAAGCAATGTGGAAGTTGCTAAGGATTTATGAAACTAGGAAATTTGTTAAGAGCAGTCAAGAGTTATGAAGAGAGCAGAGCGTGTGTTAGAGTAGGAAATAATGAGTGAATGGTTTGAGGTAAATGTAGGTCTGCGACAGGGTTGTGTAATGTCACTGGTTGTTTAATGTACTGTATATATGAATAGTGTGGTGAGGGAGGTGAAAATGAGAACTGTAGGTAGAGGATTGGGTTTAGTATGAAAGAATGGGAGTTGAACCAGATACTGTTTGCTGACGACACAGCGTTGCTGGCGGATTCTGAGGAGAAACTGCAGCGAGTAGTAAAAAATGTTGGTGTGGTATGTGGGAGGAGGAAGCTGAGGGTGCAAAGTTAAGTGATGGTGTGTAATAGAGGTGCTCATAGGGTGAATCTAGATGTGTGGCTGGATGGGGAAAGACTGGAACAAATGGAGTGTTATAAATATCTAGGAGGAATGATAAGCAGGGGTGCAGGCATGGAAATAGGTAAAACAGAGAGTATGTGAAAGAAGGAAATGTTTCGGAGAAATGGGAAATACCGGTAGGGTAAGACGGGGTAATTTCGCCGCGGCACTAATAATTTGCATTCAAACGCCGATATCTCCGAAACTATTGCATGGATTTGGCTGCAGTTTGGCTTAGGTTGTAGAGCAGTTTTGGTTTAGGTTGTAGAGCAAGTTCGGTTTAGATTGAATAGCTAGTTTGGCTTAGGTTGTAGATCTAGTTTGGCTTAGGTTTTGTTGCAGTTTCGCGGGGCCTGGAGCCGGGGCTAGCGGCGCATCTGACGGTATGGTCGGGTGTGTGTGGGGGTGTTTGTGGGTGGTTTGTATGTGTGTTTGTATGTTTGCGTGTGACACAGTGTTGGCAGTAGCCGTCAGCTGCTGCCTGGTACTTTGTACTAGCAACCTACACGCCGCACCCACACGAGACACGTCCACACCCGCACTAAATACTTCCACACCCGTAGGCCTAATAAATACGTCCACAACCGCACTAGACACGTCCACACCCGCACTAGACAGTGGCGCCTAGGCCTACACATGTGACACACCTGCATCTCTGCCCGCCCTGTTCAGTTGTGTGTGCGTGCGTGCAACGTTTTTCTAATGGCATGTTTAGTGACAGTTTGGGTTTGTGAATGTTTTCAGTGCTTTTACCTGCATGCTAGTGTTTTGTCTGGCCATTAATCATATAATGTTATCTAGTTAACTAGCTAGATGATGCGTAAAATAGGTCGAAAGTGACTTTTTTCAAAAATTCGGCAGCATGACCAAAACATTATATTTTTGTTTTCGTTTTTTGGGCATCTATAGCAGAAAGGCTGAATGTATAGATAAAAAATTAAAAATTTAAAAATTCCATTTGTGGCAGTGTCTATTTGTCAAAATACGCGATTTTCGGCGAAATTACCCCGTCTTACCCTACTGTATAATTATGTGGAAGATGAGAAATCTCGGATTGAATACTAAAAGTGCAATGTATCAAGGGATTGTTGTACCAGGAGTGATATATGGGGCTGAGACAGGCTCTGAGGGCAAAGGAGAGAAGAGAGCTGGATGTGATCGGAGATGAGCTGCTTGAGGAGTATATACAGTATGTGTACATACATACAATGGTTTAGCATCATTTTCCATTACATACTTTGTAATGACTCAGACGGGGTTGCCTTTCAGTTGGAGTGCAGTACAATAAAGTCCCACCATGTCATTACTGTGGCTGATGTTGGTATAGTGCTTACCGTGCCTCAGCAAGACTCGACAGAGTCCCCCTGCAGCACTTGCACATGCAGTATGTGCAACCATACCAGCCTTAAAAGTGCTACAAAAAGACAGCACCATAACAAGACTACTGTACATTAGGCAATTTGGACTAAAGTATTAAAATGTAAAATTTGCAAACAAGGCAAACCAAAACTGGGACAAAGACAATATAAAGTCAAATTAACTTATCAAAATCGCTATGTGGAAACAACGCTTACTAAAATAAAAAATAAAAAATAAAAGAACACAATCCACCACATAGGGTGTACTGAGCAAGTTAATCTGGGTCCCAAGCAAACTAATCGCACTCATAACAACGCACTATCGTCACGTTCAAGGAATTAGTCAATTTGAGAAGTCCGGGACGTTCTGGTAAATTTTACTAAACTCTGCATGAATAAAGAAACTACATGTAAAATGTCAAAATGTTAATTTAAAATCAAATTTGCAACATGACAAGACATTAACAATAGTACAAAATACGAAAATTGATAAGATATATATAATATTACAAAGCAAATTACAGCACTCCCTAACGATAGTGCTATCGGGTAGGTACCCACCGTACCTGTAAGCATAGCATGCCTCAAGTGACCCCTATCAATAGCTACCCTACAAATAACCTACATTTATTGTACAAATAAACTAAGGAAATCACAAAAGCAAGCAATTGATACTATCGGCAATGAATAGATATAATATAAAGACAAATAATTGCAAAATATGAAGAAGCAACAACAGATTTAACCCATCAGACCCGGAAGGGCTCTTAACCCTTCGTTCCCGGAAGGGCTCTTGAACGCCCATAAAAAAGTATACCCGAGCTGCCCGGAAGGGCTCTTGAACGCCCAGTGGTTGAAAGCCTGTGAGCTTGGTGTGCGAGGCGTCGGTCCGACGCATGTAAACAACAGCCGGCTGGACCGACGTCCCGCATCTCCGGCCACAAGAAGGAGTGCGTCGCTTGTTCGTGTGTGCCTGTATGTTGTTTTTAAATAGCGAAAAGTAGTGTAAAGCGGCTGTTTTTGCCATAAAGTTATCTTCAATAAAATCATGATCACAACTGAACCAGTTGACTTAGAGAACTCTACTTAACGCCATTCTACAGGTAAGAAACACATCTACGCTTGGGGATGCGCAGGAATGCGGAAGCAGTCAGAATAACAAAGATACGGTACCCTAGGCGTAGACGTTTTTCGGCCAAAACCCCCGGGTTTCGGGGAATATATATATATAATACATAGCCGGGGCTGGAGGGTTAAACACCCATAGAAAACACACCCAAGCTACCCGGAAGGGCTCTTAAACACCCATGAGCTCAAAGCCTGTAAGCTTGGTGTGCGAGGCGTACGTCCGACGCATGTAAACAACAGCCGGCTGGACCGACGCCCCGCATCTCCGGCCACAAGAAGGAGTGCGTCGCTTGTTCGTGTGTGCCTGTATGTTATTGTTAACCCTTAACCCGTCGAGCCCCGGCTAGTTATTAATAAATGTACCACCAGAACCCGGCCGGTTTTGAAAAAAGTTTTTTTTTTCCAGAAACAATAGCGAGTGGGTTAGGAATGAAGAAAAAACCCACGTAGAACCGATCAAAAAGCTCAAAAAATGGTCCTACAGAGCCCCCGAAAACGGATTTTACAAGAGTAAAAAAGTGAAGGCAATTTCCCCCAAAAAAACATGTTTTTGTGCGCTCACACGCACGCGGTTGGACTTTGAGAGTTTTCAACCATCGGCATGGGTGTGTGGGATACTTACACAGTTCCCATACAAATCTGAGCCCTCTAGGTAGAGCCACTCTGAGCCTGACGACTGAGCTAAAAGGGTGACTCATCAGACGTTAGTCGCTGGGGTTTGGCGTTACATACATAGGTGACTCGTCAGACGCGTCGCTGGGTCTCGACGGGTTAAAGAGCGGTGCTCGACTTAAGTCGTGCACCAATTTGCAGCAAGTTAGGAGCATTATTAAGGCTTTTAAAGGGTTAAAATAGAGTGCAAATGGCCGGGAGCGCAGCGGGCCAGACAGCCGACTCCCAGGGCTTACCGCTGCCCATTAACTCATGTTCCCTGTGTTCTCAAGAGGCCGGCAGTGTAGCCAGTAGTGAGCATAGCTGGGAAAAATATGCCGAAATACGCTAAACTACCATGTTACTGGTATCACTGTATGAGAACCACGAGTGCTACGTAGCTCGTTCTGGTCTCATTTTGAAGCTTTTAGCGCCTAGTTTTTTGCTAAATAATTTTTGTTTCATGCAGATACTTGATTGATCATTCAGGAGGGCCTGAATATGCCCAAAATAGCCCAAAACACCCCGCTAGACAAGGGTTAAGTATCGAAAAGTAGTGTAAAGTGGCTGTTTTTGCCATAAAGTTATCTCCAATGAAATCATCATCACAACTGAACCAGTTGACTTAGAGAGCTCTACTTACGCCATTCTACAGGTACGAAACACATCTACGCTTGGGGATGAGCGGGAATGCGGAAGCAAGCCAAATAACAAAGATGCGGTAGCCTAGGCGTAGACGTTTCTCGGCCAAAACCCCCGGATTTCGGGGAATATATATGGAATACATAGCCGGGGCTGGAGGGTTAAACAAAGAGTACTCTTTTAACAAAAACAATTATTATTATTTTTTAAATCATCAATATTAATAATAGAAAAAGAAAGACAATAAATACAAACAGACAAAAAGTAAGCAGAGGTTATACAAGAAACTTCAAATTAAAAATGCTAGATTAAAATTATTGATGTCAAATTTTAGAATAGTCACAATAATTGACCCTAAAAAGATTAAATTTTTGTAACAATTTACTTGCCTCAAAACCTGTCTACTAAGAGTCTGTATAGTAACCTAGCTCTAGCCCAAAAGTCATCTACTTTAGTGCAAATTTTACAAAATCTTATTAACTGGGAATAAAAACAATTATAAGTTTTTTTACTATCGATATTACTACTAGGGAAAGGAAAGTTTATTACGTTAAAATTTAAATCGTCAACTTTGTGATATACTTTAAGTACGGTATGCACTGTTTATTAACACCTAAAGAGCGGCCTAGGCGGTATAAAATATGTAGCCACCAGCGGGGTGTTTTTAGCCAAAATAGGGCTATTTACGTGATCATTTTCATGCCTAAATAAGACCCAGAGCGTAAAACAAGTATCTATCCCTGAAAGGGCATAAACAGAGCTTTCCAATGACACCATAACGATCCTTTTATGACGGCTAGTTTTCTTGCAACAACCGCGCAACACGAGTGCAAAAAGCATGTAATTCGGTACTTTCCCCATACAATTCAGTATGTAGCGAGTGAGAGAGGGAGGGAGGAGGTGGGATTCGTGTCAGTAGGTTCGCCGCGGTGGTCTGGAGCAGTTATACGCTCGCTACTCTCCTGCCACCGCTTGTCTCTCTCTCTCAGCAACATTACGTGCTGAAATTGCCTCACGACCTATGTCGCGCGCCGCCAGATAGTCCAGATTTATTATACTCGACTTATGTTGCGCGCCGACAGTTAGGGGTTAACAATCTCTATATTTATATCAAGAACATTTTCAACTTCATCATTTACGTTACAATGTGTGAGGGGAATAGAATTAGGATAAATAAGTTTCGCAACTTGATTAACCCTTCGTTCCCGGAAGGGTTCTTGAACGCCCATAAAAAAGCATACCAGAGCTGCCCGGAAGGGCTCTTTAACGCCCAGTGGTTGAAAGCCTGTGAGCTTGGTGTTCGAGGCGACGGTCCGACGCATGTAAACAACAGCCGGCTGGACCGACGCCCCGCATCTCCGGCCACAAGAAGGAGAGCGTCGCTTGTTCGTGTGTGCCTGTATGTTGTTGTTAAGTAGTGTAAAGTGGCTGTTTTTGCCATAAAGTTATCTCCAATGAAATCATCATCACAACTGAACCAGTTGACTTAGAGAGCTCTACTTAACGCCATTCTACAGGTAAGAAACACATCTACGCTTGGGGATGCGCGGGAATGCGGAAGCAGTCAGAATAACAAGGATACGGTAGCCTAGGCTGGACGTTTTTCGGCCAAAACCCCCGGGTTTCGGGGAATATATATATAATACATAGCCGGGGCTGGAGGGTTAAACTTTAACAAATTGCAAATGAGAATATCATCAATATAATTATCTACTATTATTACTTAACCCGGGAACTGTGGGGAGACTCTTAAGAGTTCTCCCGGCGGACTGCGGGAAGACTCTTAAGAGTAAGGCTTTTAAAAAATCCATTTAAAACACTCCAATTTTTTTTTTTTTTTTTTTTTTATTTTTTTTTTTTTTGCCCCTGGGCCATGCCAAATATCACTCCTCCACCTCCCCTCCTTCCCCACTTTCCTCACCTCCTTCAGTTATCACCTATTTTCCCTGTTATTCCCTTATTCTGTGGTTTATTTTCGTGCTAACATTAGCGAGTTGCAAGCAGGGCATTGTCATCACTGTTACCAAGCGAGTGCAAGAGAGAGAGAATCGATCGACAGTCTCTCTCCAGACGTGGGGAAAAGTGGAGGGGAGGGAGGTTGTCTCAGCCATACATTATGTAACTCCCGGCCTGTATCGCCGATTTTGACCATCCAAACGCTGTTTCCACTTGTTTTATTGTTGTAACAGGTTAATACCTTTATAATCAACCTATAATAGGTGCATATGGATAAGTATTAATGCTATTTATGGTAAAATAATGATGTTAGTGATGGGAACAGCTCAAATACGTGTGCACAGGTGTGTGGTGTCTCATACCCCCCATGCGCATGTCTTAGGTAAATAATTTAGCAAGTGCTAATTTTTCTGGGATTTTATTTTTCTTGCTACTGTCAACTAAGTCTTTTATATATTTAAATTACTAAAGCAAGCAAGAATAAATCTACAATTAATGGGCTAGCATTTCCACCCATAGGAATTCCTAATATTTGTTTGAAAATGTAAGGCCCGAATCTAACATAAGTATTGAAAAGGAGGAATTTAAGGGCATGTTTAAGTTTAGTCCTGCCCTAACACTGCTCCAATATGCAAACACTGGCCGACAGTGGCGTATGGTTGTTTTTGTCACAGGGTGTGCTGACCCTCAATCTTTGACCATAATTTTTACCGATACTACTAATAATGTATAATATAGCCTAGCTAGGAAAAGTGGGGATTGGGCTCAAGACAGAGCAAGAACAGGGACAAAACAAAACACAACAGAAAACAACGAACACACGAAACAAAACACAAAATCACACACATCTAGGTCATTCAGAAGACCCAGAGACCAGGGTCACCAAGGTCCCTCCAGCACTCCCCCGATCACCCGGAGAGGTTCCGATCTCGGCAGGCAGACATGCAGCGAAGCCCTACCACCACACTTATAGGCGCACCCTTCATATTAATCGTCTCCTTGGGCCAGGTGCCTGATGGACTATTATCTAGTCCAACTTGTGCCCGACCCCTTCCCCCAAATGACCACATGTTCACTCATCTATTCATAAGCATTCTCCATTCATTCCTGTTTATTACCACTTCTCTTGCCTGATCTATAGTCATTCCTCTTATCATCCAAAACTTGCCTTACACAGTCTCTCCATCTCATGGGGGTCTTCCTGCCCTTCTATCTCCCCTTGTATCCGACTCACACATTCTCTTTGTAAGCCTTTCATCTTCCATTTGTTCAACATGTCCATACCAGTTCAGCACCCTTCTGTTCACTCTGGCTGACAAATGTTCCTGCTGCCCCGCTCTCCTACGTATCTCTTCATTCCTCAATCTGTCTCTACGAGTAACTCCACACATACTTCTCAAGCAGCTCATCACATCCAGCTTTCTTCTCTCCTTTTCCTTCAGAGCCCATGTCTCAGTCCCATATCACTGTTGGCACAACAATTACTTGATCTATCTATCTATCTATTGCCTGACGCCGTGATCCCCGAAGGGGTGGCCACGAACGAACCGCCCCCATGCACCTCTGTCCCCAGTCAGTCGACGCCCCTCCCCCCAACCAGCACCGCCTTCGTTCATGTAGTTCCTCACTCCATCCTTCCACCTCATATTCGGTCTACCTCTCCCCCTCTGTCCCTTCCACCTCATATTCGGTCTACCTCTCCCCCTCTGTCCCTCCACCTCGCTCTCGTACACCCTCTTAGTCATTCTCTCGCTTTCCATACGTTCCATATGGCCGAACCATCTCAAGTTGTTCCTTTTCACACTTTCCAGCACATCTACCTCCACACCACACCTCCTTCTTACTTCCTCATTAGTCTGTCTATCCCTCCATGTAACTCCGCACGCACTCCTTAAGTAATTCATTTCCACTGCTCTCACTCTTGGTCTGAGTCTCTCGACCAACGTCCATGCTTCGCTTCCGTAAGTCAGTGTCGGGATTACCACACTGTCATGCAAGGACTTCTTCACTTCCATACTGACCACCCTATTTCTTGTTACTGCTTTTAGCGTTCCTACAACCCTCTTCCCCTGTTGTACCCTCTCCCGCACCTCTTCATCCATAGTCCCATCTTTACTCAACACACTGCCCAGATACTTAAAAGAGTTGACGATCTCCATAGCCTGACCGTTCAGCTTCACCTCACACTCTGTGACTTCACCCCTTTCGAAGACCATAACCTTGCTCTTCCCCGTATTTACCTTCAAATTCCGTTTTTCGCACACTGTTCCAAACTCATTTACCAGACCCTGCAACTCCCATTCATTATCACTCATCAGAACTGTATCATCCGCAAACAGCAGTATAGGTAGCTTCCACTCAATTCCCTCCCTTTTCAGCGATACACCAACATCCACTGCTCTTGATAGTATTTCTTTCATAACTCCATCCATATATACAGTAAACAACCACGGGGACATCACACACCCCTGTTTCAAACCAACATTCAGGTCAAAGAACTCGCTCTGCTCACTCTCCACACGTACTGCCGCCGCCTTTGCACCCTCATACATGCTCTTCACTGCTTTCAGCAACTTGCCCTCTACTCCGTATATTCTAAGTACTTTCCACAAACCTTCTCTATCCACTCTGTCATAGGCCTTCTCCAAGTCCATAAAGGCAACATACACCTTTTGTTTCTTCTCCAGATACTTCTCCACAACACAATTCAGGGTAAAAATCTGATCTACACATCCTCTTCCCTTCCTAAAACCTCCCTGCTCGTCGCCTATCCATTTCTCCGTTCTCACTCTCACTCTCTCAATCACTACCCTACTGTATACCTTCCCTACTACGCTTAGAAGACATATTCCTCGGTGGTTACCACACACTCCTCTTTCCCCTTTGCCCTTATATAGGGGGACTATTATGCCAGTCTTCCAGTCATCAGGTGCACTCCCCTTCTCCCATGCTAGTTTGCACATTTTCCATACCCATTCTATCACTATCTCACCACCATACCTCAACATTTCCCCACACACTCCATCTGTTCCTGGTGCTTTCCCCAACTTCACTCTTTTCATGGCTTCCCACACTTCTGACCTCCTGATCCCCACCTCCTCCTCCACTACTTCTCTTCTTCTCCCTCCCATACCATATCCAGCTATGTTTGCTGGCTCTTCATTCCTTTCATTTAGCAACTCACTGAAGTACTCCCTCCATCTTTCGACTCTCTCTTGCTTCTCGGCTAGCATTCTCCCATTCTTATCTTTCACACCCTTACTGTTTCCCTTGCTACCTTCCCTAACTTTCTTGACTTCTTTCCAGAACAGTTTCTTACTCTCCCTCCATTTTACACTCAGATTCCTTCCAAATTCCTCATCTACTCTTCTCTTACTTTCCTTCACTACTCTCTTCACCACCCTCTTACTCTCCACGTACCTCGCTCGTTTCTGTCTCTCGGAATCTTCATTCCCTCTACTACCCAACCACTCTCTATATGCTTTCTTCTTTTCTTCCACAGCTATTCTTACCTCTTCTGTCCACCATGCTGTACCTTTCACTCCCCTCCCTCTTCTCCTCACTCCACACACCTCCTCACATGCTGCACAGATCTCATCCTTAAACACCTTGCTCATCTCCTCCACTTCCTCCATAACTTCCAGGTCGAACCCACCTAGTCGTCTTTCCACTGCTCTCCTGTACTCCTCCCTGACTTCCTCCTCCTGCAACCTCTCCACCCTCCTCACCATTCCACCCTCCTCTCGCCTCCCTCCCGCTCTCCTCACCCACTTCTTTTGTATCCTAACCTTAGCTACCACTACATAATGATCAGACAGACCCCCTCCAATACCCCTATACACCCTAGCATCCATCACAGATTTCTTCATTCGTTCATCCACACATACATAATCAATCAATGACTTTCGTTCCACCACTGTCTTATCCTTCATCGTCAACATCCGTTTCCACGTGTACCTGTGGATCATTCTGTGTCGGAAGAAGGTGTTGGCTATCCACAGCCTCCTCCCCACACATACGTCCACAAGTGCACTACCATTCCCATTCACCTCTGATGGTACCCCCCACCCTCCCACCACTCCCTCAACTTTCCCATCACCCACCTTACCATTCATATCCCCAATCAGAAATATTCTTTCGTTCTTGTCAAACTTCTCCAGGCACGCCTCCACATTCATCCAGAACTCCTCTTTCTTTCTTTCAAGTATATCCTCTGTCGGGGCATACACGCATACAATCACCCACGTTTGTATTCCTACTTTCATTCTCACCCACACAATCCTTGAACCCACAGACCCATACTCTCTTACACATTCCTTCCATTTGCTACTTACAAACAAACATGCACCTTCTCTCGCTGTTCCTTCACTCACTCCAGCACACACACCCATTCCACACTCCCACTCTCTCACATCTGAACCTTTCCATTTGGTCTCTGTCATTCCAAATACATCCAGCCTGGCATTCACTAACACTTCCAGAACCTCTCTCTCTTTTGTGCCATCATTCATGCCACTAACATTCCACGTAGCCATTCTCAGAATGTCCGAAGGCATGTCCTTAGTCGGTCGTGGTTCGTCAACGTTGGTTCCGTCCGCATCCGAGGCTGTTCGTTCGTTTTTCTTTGCTTAGATATTTTTTCCGGGTGGGGGTCGCAAGCCCACCGACCCAACCTCTTTAGTCGCCTCTTACGACACGCAGAAGGCACATGGGGCATATTCTATTCCCTAACCCCCAGGGGGATACATTGCACTTTTTACTTTCATTCCGAGATTTCTCGTCTTCCACATACTTCCCATTGCTCCGAAAACCTTCCTTCCTTCACACACACTGTTTTACCTCCATTTCCATACCTCCACTCCTGCTTATTGTGTCTCCTAGATATTTAAAACACTCTACTTCTTCCAATATTTCCCCATCCAGCCTCACATCTAGATTCACCCTACGATCACCCCTATTACACACCATTAATTTACTTTTATTGACGTTCACCTTCAGTTTCCTCCTTCCAGAAACCACACCAAACTCTTTGACTACACGCTGCAGTTTCTCCTCAGAATCCGCCACCAACTCTCTGTCATCAGCGAATAGCAACTGATTCAACTCCCAATCTCTACCATTCTTTCCTACTAAACCCAATCCTCTTCCCATAGTTCTCATTTTCACCTCCCTCACCACACCATCCATAAACATATTAAACAGCCATGGTGACATTACACAACCCTGTTGCAAACCTACCTTTACCTCAAACCATTCACTCAACTCACCATTTCCTACTCTTAACACATGCTCTGCTCCCTTCATAAAAACTCTAAACTGCTTCTAACAAATTTCCTCCAATTTCATAAATCCTTAACACCTTCCACATTGCTTCACAATCCACACGATCATACGCTTTTTCCAAGTCCATAAAAGCCCAAAATATCTCCTTATGCTTCTCTAAATACTTCTTGCATAACTGTTTTACTGTAAACATCTGATCCATGCACTCTCTTCCCCTCCTAAAACCGCACTGTTGTTTTCCTATTGCAACTTCCGTACACTTTATTATTCTCTCTATCAACATCCTGCCATACAGCTTTCCAACCACTGACAATAAACTAATACCTCTATAACTTGAACACTCCTGCCGATCTCCCTTCCCCTTGTACAACGTCACAATACATGCACTCTTCCAGTCTATTGGTACCGCAAAGCACACATTGAAAAGTCTCACCAACCACTCTATTATCACATCTCCACCCTTCTTTATACACTCCACAGCAATACCATCCATACCTTTTGCTTTTCCCGCTCTAATTTGTTTCACTGCTTCTTTCACCTCAGTTTCCTAATCCTTTCATTCATTCCCTGCCACCTGGGTAACCTGGGTAACCTATCTCCATCAACCACTGCATCAAGGTTGATAAATATAGCAAATTAATTTTGAAAATAAACTTAATTAGATAATTGTGCTTACCTCATGAGGGTAGGGCTTACCGCCCTTCACGATTTTCAATGTGAGATAAGTTTTGGATGAAAAGGGTGATTTTAAGAATATCGACATAGATTAGTACTGTATAAACCAATTAATTTTGACCAAACCGATTCGTGAGCCTCATATCTATGGTGAGATGGATATATGGGGTTAACCTCGGAGACGATGTATCGAGTGAGGAATTAAGAAGACGTCTGGACATTGGGAGTGGCGGTGAAGTGATGCGCACGCGCCGACTTGGTTGGTTTGGACACGTGAAGATAATGGATGATCAGTGCTGGGTGAAGAAATGCCGGACTGTGAACGTGGGAAAAGCTGCGCGTAGAGAAAATATGAGTATGAAAATAAAAAAAAAAAAATAGAAATATGTGGGATCAGGTACTCTGGTCCGATATTGATGATACACCTGAACAAAAATAATCCACACAACCAAACTCAGTGTCGCGGTTCTGTGTAGTGTAAAATCGAATTGGTGGCATAAATATCTTGGGAGATATAACAAAGGCATTTGAAAAAAAACGTTACTTTCTCCGTGCCAGGCAGAGGAACGGAGAGTGCCTAGGCCTATAGGCATCACGGATCAGTGAAGGCCCGGGTTATAGTCCAGTGTACTAAGTTAAATTAGCTATATTAGTGAAAAGTGGCTAGAATAGGAGTCATAGAAGTAAACTGTATTCCATGAAAAAACTACCGGAAATTATACAAAACATACAATTTCTAAAGAAAGTTTTTAGACCAGTGTAAGTGTCAGTCAGGACTCTACAGCCACCTGACCACAACACCATTAATCACTGGGCACTTGTCCTGTTTCCCCTCACCAAAAATCTCCCTCCCTCGTCCGTCGGTTGGATAGGCAAGTCTTGAACGTTGCTAGCCTATACGATTTTACCAAAAGCGAAACGAAACTTAACCTCGACAGGAAAGGGTACCGATAAAACCAATATCGTAAATAATAGCAAACAGAGAAAAATAATATGTAAACAAATTAAATCAATTAAATCAGTGCAGATTATTTCTCGACCATATCGCAGGATAGTAGTGACGTTATTGGAGAAAGATCTCCCACGCAACCAAATGTGGTGAAAATTCGAACCTGTGCAGTGTTGAATCAAGTTGATAGGTAAAACATGACAATTAAAATAGATAATATATATAGGTCGCCTGGAAAGTTCGTTATTTTCCTAGAGTGCCGTATATTACGCTAAACAGCCGACCAAAAACGGGAAAAGTGGTTAGGGCAGTGAAAATTCTGTTTCATAAAATAATTATTGAAAGTGTTACTTAACCCTTCCTCCCCGGGTGTCATTTTAATATGACCCCACGAAATAAGGGCAGGTGCCCGGGTGTCCTTTCAGGAGATAGTAAGCTTGAAAGCCTATTCAGCTTGGTCTGAACGCCATGCGTCCGACGCATGTAAAGAAAGCCGATCGTTGCGTCACCGCACCTCCGAAAACAAGAAGGAGAAGACTCGTTTGTTATTGTATGTCTGTATGTCGTTGTTTCAGTAGTGAAAAGATCGTCGTATTGCTAACATCGCCTGAAAATGCTCTCCACTAAAATCGTCATCACAACTGAACCAGTTGACTTAGAGAGCTCTACTCAACGCCAGTCTACAGATTGGAAACCGCACTACATTTATAGTGCGGTTTTTCTAGCAGTTAAAATTAACCAAAATACGGTAGCCTAGGCCTAGATGTTTTTCGGCCAGATCGCCCGGGTAGCCCACCCTGTCCTTTGGAGATACAGCCCGGGCCAGAAGGGTTAAAGTTACTAAGTTTAAACCAAAACGAGTGTAAACGAGTGGCACTACCCCCCCCCTCCCCACAAACCGCGTAACAAACACCTTGTCCTCCACGCCCCCCCCCCCCCTCTCCTTGTCCTCCACGCTCCACTCACCCCACCCCTCTCTCTCTCTCTCTCTCCCCCATGTAAGGTCGGGTGGAAATAAATAAATAAATAAAAATAAAAATAAAAATAAAATAAATAAAAAATTTCTACCAGAGACACCTGTACGAGGTGTAAGATGAATATACACGTGGATAAAGGCACAGCATGTCAGATATGCAAGCAACCATAGTCCATACCACTGGGTTTGCATAGGATTGATACCAATAAATGAGGCATACAATACAAGAGGGAAGAACCTCCATTTCTGCGATAATTGTTTCGATATCACATGGCAAGTCATACAGACTGTAGAAAATACAGAAGTACAAGATAGACCGAAATATAGCCAAGACATACCTACTTTTCACAGAAAATGGGGAACTATTGGGGCCTCAGGGCCCATACCAGTATCACAACCCACACACCCTGCCGCACAGCTCCCCACACCTCCCCAGACCCAGAAAACCCACACATTAATCCCATCTATGGCCATTGACCACCCTACTGCTGTTGATCAAATACATTTGCAGGATGAACGTAGGATGCAACAAGCCTCCATACCAGGCTCCCCTTCCACATCGCCTCCCCCCTCACCACTGCCACCTGCCCACCTACAACCGACCCGTAACTCCACCCCCCTGCAGGCCTCACCCACCCATACACCAAGCCCACTATCACCCACAACCACACTTAGCTCACCACATAACCCCTCTCAGCCCCAGCCACACCTACTGGGTTGTCTACACCAGTGTGCAGATATTATCTGGAAAGAAGGTGCTACTTTGGTCAAAAGGGCGAATATAATGGGAAGTCATGTAGATTTGCTCATCCCAAAATTTGCAACAACCTAACCAGTCATGGAAAATGTAGATTTGGTGAAATCTGCAAATACCACCACCCATCCCTTTGCAAGACATCACTTGAGAAAAAGACCTGCTACAATATGAAATGCCCAGCTTTTCATATTAAAGGGACTTGGAGATATGGTGGCCAAAAAAAACTCTCTAGCTATGCGAGGACGAGACAGAGGAAAAAGACAAGGAGGGAAATGGCAGATGAAGATGAAGAGACTGAGGGAGATGGAAGAGCACATAGAACACCTCGAGCACCTCCTGGCCTTCCAAGAGTGGCAAATACATCCCGAAGACTATTAGGTGCACATAGTACTCAAAACAATCCCTCTTCAATCTTGTTTGCAAATATACAAGGCCTAAAAAATAGAACCACGAACAAAGTACCATTTATTAGGGGCCTGCTAGAAGAAGGAAACGCTATATTTGCGGCTCTCACAGAAACTCGCATTAAAGATCAGGAAGATAGTGAGGTATGGATTCCTGGTTACAACCTACATAGGGCGGACAGAACGCATAGATCACATGGAGGTGTAGCCTTGTACATTCATGACTCACTGATATGTACTGAATTCCTAAATAACAGTAATGAAGTGGTGGAAATACTTGGGAGTTGAAATAGAATCCCTAAATTTAGCAGTTATAGTTACATACAGGCCTCCAGACTCATCCCTAGAAGGATTCAAAACCCAGCTCAACAAAATAAAATCAGAAGTAGAAATCCTGGGGAACCCAACACCAAATATTATATGGCTAGGAGACTTTAAGCTACCAAACATTAAATGGAGACAACTAGAAAACCAGGTAGTGGCAAATAACACCGGAGAAACAAATACAAATACGAGAGAGCTTTTTGAACTTTGCTGCGATTTTTTTAGTCTTACCCAGCATATTGCTGAACCCACACGGGAAAACAATATCTTGGAGGGCGGGTGCCCGACCCCGAAAGGGGTTGAAATAGGGGAGCTATCCCCCCGCCAAAGGCGGCTTTCTAGGGCCTTTCCTAGCTGATACTGAGAGGATTGGGTTCTAGTCATGTGGTGATGGGCTGGTCTATCAGAGTGAGAACTGAGCGATCTCTGCCATACCCATAGCTTACTCTGACTGTTCCTTTAACTTATATATTTTCTAGATCTCAAGTGACGGCGTCTTTTCCGTGGATTGACCTCCCAATCTACCAAGATTGGAAGCCAAAGCGTCACATTTTTCCCTTGCCCCTCAACTTTCTCTTCATAATTGCGGAGGGGCACAGGGCCCTGGGTGGGGCTTTGGTTTCCCGGGCGTTTCTGCACCCTCCTCAGCTCCCCGTCATGGAGTGGCTTTGGTCACCCAGGCTTTATTGTGGTCGGCAGGGAGGGTTCTGTGGGGGCGCTCGGTTATGGCCTTGGAATTGCTCGGGGCCTTGGGGCTGTTCGGCCAGGCAGCTTGGGGAACAACAACAATATCTTAGACCTGGTCTTCACTAACAATGACTCTCTAGTACACAGCATTAACATATCGGACACAACATACTCAGATCATAAATTAATTGAGATTAAAATAACCTTAGCAAGTGTACAGACAACCTCCGAATCGAGAACAAAAACCGGCCCCTTCAGTAAATTTAACTTCAATAACAAAAACATTAGGTGGGAAGAGGTAAATCAAGAAATGGAGGAAATAGACTAGGAAGATTTAATGAATAACCTGACACCAGCAGAATGTCTAGTCCTAATAACAGAAACCATGACCCAAATCTGTAGCCACCATATACCTGCAAGACAAACAAGACGAAGAAGCAAACAAGATCGGGAAAGGAGGAGGCTGTACAGAAGAAGAAAATTACTCGCACAAAGTCGCACACATCAAAATCTACAGGATAGGCAAAAGGCCGAAATAGATAGAGAAATTGTGGAAATTGAACAAAGGCTACGAATATCATATGAACTACAACATATGGAAGAGGAGAGGAAAGCTATTACAGGTATAAAGGAAAATTCCAAATACTTCTTTTCATACGCCAAACAAAAGGCTAAAACAACATCAAACATCGGCCCACTGAGCAAAGGGGACGGCTCTTTCACAGGGGACAAAAAGGAAATGAGCGAACTCTTAAGCAGGCAGTATGAAATGGCATTCAGTGAGCCTGATGAAACAAAAGTCATCAGAGACCAAAATATATTTTTCATGGAAACCCCCCAGATGCTGGATATTGCTTTCGGTCCAAAAGACATAGAAGAGGCCATTTCCAACATGCCATCCCACTCGGCACCAGGCCCTGACTCATGGAATTCGATCCTAATGAAGAAATTTAAGGAAAACTTCTCAAAACCCCTGGCTATAATGTGGAGAAGGAGTCTAGACACTGGTGACATACCAGATAGCTTGAAAAACGCAATAATTGCCCCACTGCATAAAGGAGTGAGTAAAGCACTACCAAAAAACTACCGCCCGGTAGCTCTAACCTCTCACATCATTAAAGTTTTCGAGCGAGTCCTGCGAAGCAAAATTTCAACATTCATGGAGGCAAATGAACTACACAACACCGGTTAACACGGGTTCAGAGCAGGAAGATCATGTCTCTCACAACTTTTGGAACACTATGACAAAATTCTTAAAGCGCTAGAAGAAAAGAAAAACGTGGATGTCATTTACACCGATTTTGCTAAGGCATTTGATAAATGTGACCATGGTATAATAGCCCACAAACTGAAAGCAAAAGGTATAACTGGGAAAATCGGACGGTGGATATACAATTTCCTCGTAAACCGAAAACAATCAGTAGCAGTAAACCAAGTAACATCTGAGCCTTCGGATGTCAAAAGCTCAGTGCCTCAAGGAACAGTGCTAGCGCCCCTTCTGTTCCTCATACTAATTTGCGACATAGATACCAACACCAGACACAGTATGGTGTCGTCTTTTGCTGATGACACAAAATTAAGCAAGATAGTAAACACACAAGAGGACACGGGCCGACTGCAGGAAGACATGAATGTAGAGTTCCAGTGGACCAGGGAAAACAACATGCAATTCAATGAAGAAAAATTCCAATTAATACGGTACGGAGATAATAATGGTGTTAAAGAAATTACAAATTACTTAACAGAATCTAACCACATAATAGAACGGAAAGACAGTGTGAAAGACCTTGGGGTATTAATGTCTGAAAATATGGGTTTCAAAGTACATAACCAGGTCAAAGTTGCGGCTGCGAAACTTCTAACGGGTTGGATTCTGCGTACTTTTAACCCCTTCAGACTCATAAGACGCAGAGGTTGCCAGATTAGCAATAAGAAATAGAGTTCTCTCACTCTTATAATTACCTCTCCAAAATTAGTTTTCTGCCCACAGCTAACTCAAAGACAACTGCAGAGGTTGAAGTAACTAAACTAAAGGTTTGTAAATACCCCTGATGGTAATAAAGGCTTTAAAGTATCCCTTATAGGCTCAAAATTGTGTCATATGTCGGAGAGGGTTAAGACACGCGGTGAATTACCTATGATAACGCTCTTCAAATCTCTAGTGCTACCGCGGCTTGAATACTGTAGCGTATTAACATCCCCATACAAAGCAGGTGAAATAAATGACGTAGAGAGTGTACAAAGAAATTTCACTTCGCATATAAGTTCGATAAAACAGCTACACTATTGGGAGCGTTTAAGAGCACTGAATCTGTACTCACTGGAACGTAGAAGAGAAAGTTACCTAATAATATACCCGTGGAAAATCGCAGAGGGTTTAGTACCAAACCTACATACTCCGATAGTCATGAAATTCAGTGATAGGAGAGGCTGGGAATGCGAAATCCCCCGGATGAATAACAGGGGTGCTATGGGCTCTCTGCGAGAGGGCTGGTTATCACACAGAGGCCCACGTCTCTTTAACAAACTCCCACGGCGAGTAAGAGACATGAGGGACGTCTCGTTAAACAATTTCAAGAGAGCCCTCGATGTCGAACTGCAAAAAGTGCCAGACGAACCCATCCTCGCAAGGGAGCGAGCTGTCGCTTCAAACAGTCTACTTCACCAAATCACCACCCATAACGAGGGGCGTCGCGCTCCTTGGTGCCGCTAGAAGAGTGGCGAGCACATCAAAAGGTATCAAAAGGTAAAGGATCTGAAAATAAAGAACTTGACAACAGAGGCAGCCCTAGACAGGGTCACTTGGAAATCCGCCATTTTTTTTTTTTTTTTTATTCCAACTACTCCCTCTCAGGCATAGGCTGATAGCCTTTACACTCTACCGCTGAAACGGTCAGGCCCGTGAGGTCTTGTTCCAGTCTAGGGAGTGAGACATGCGAAGCACCTATTCACGGCTCGAACCCAACTCCATCTCTGAAGCTGCTTCGCCTCTGTGCCTCACAGTCTCACTCCCCAGGCTCGGACCCTCACTCTCAGAATGCCACCTATAGAGCAATTAACTCTCTAGGCATTGCCCCCCTGTAGCATATTTTGAATATGGGAATATTCATACAGTGCTATTTAATCGGGGAACAATGGGGGCATTTTGTTTTGGCATTTCGGTGTGCTGTGGTAATGCACTGATACTAGGTACAGCACAAATTCCATCCCAATAATATCTTCCCATTGACATATTGGGATTCGAACCCGGGTCCATTGGATTGCCAGTCCAGTGGCAAGACCACTCTGCCACACTCTGCTTACAAACGGTCTTTAAACTTGTATATACTGTAATTATGTGGGCCACCTTGTTCAAGCAGGGGATAGATGGCAAATACAATCAAAATAATACTATGTATTAATATTCCCTATGTTTCCCCATTACAGAGCATTTGCGGAATCTCTGGAGGTGATCCCAGGCATCTTGGCTGAGAATGCTGGTCTGAGCCCCATCTCCACAGTGACAGAGCTGCGCAACAGACACGCACGCGGGGAGACTCAAGCTGGAATCAATGTTCGCAAGGTATATAACTCTTAAATTACTCTTCAAATGGTACAGTTGCCTTCAAACTCACAAATCTCGCACTTTCTGTTTCTGCCAGGAATCAAGCCAAATCTGTTCTTCGACTTGAAAAAAAAAAAACTTTCATCAATAATAAATGCTCTGAACTTTGAACTTTTAAACTCTAGCTCTTCCCAAGCTTTCTGGCATCTAGCCCAAAAACTTCTCCAACAATTTTACTTTGTCTTTCCCTCCTCTTTTGCACTACGACGGCACCACCGTCACTCCTTCCTCTGACAATGCTGGACTCTTCGGTATTTCTCCCTCTCCACCCTCCTCTCTTTTACTTATGCCTAGTTTCCTAATCTAATCTAATCTTCTAAGGATGTACTTTCTACCCTCTCTGGGCTTAATACTAAGGAGGCTTAAGAACCAGATGGTATCCCTACTGTTGTACTAAAAAACTGTACCTCCGTGCTGACTCCCTGCCTAAGCAAACTCTTCCGTCTGTCTTTCCTCTAATATGTTCCCTTCTTGCTGGAAGTTTGCTCTCATTCAACCTGTCCCAAAGAAGGGTGATCGGTCTCAATCCTCCAACTATCGTCCAATTGTTCGTATTTCTTGCTTTTTTTTTTTTTTTTTTTTAACCCTTTGAGTACCAGCGACGTGTTATATTATATTCTAGCTATGTTTAGACAATATTATGCAGCTTAGAAAGGATCTGTGGTAGTTAAAAGGGTTGATCGAGATATTTTGAAGCCATATTATTTCCCTGAGGTTCTCCCTAAGCTGTATAAAATTGTCTAATAGTTGCCAGAATATGATGAAAAGGATGTCCCTGGTACTGTACGGGTTAATTTACCGGTTTTTGTTGTTGTTGCCGTTCCCCAAGCTGCCTGGCCGAACAGCCCCAAGGTCCCGAGCAATTCCAAGGCCATAACCGAGTGCCCCCACTTCAAATTTTCTTGAGCATTTTTCTTCCCATAATTTATTTCAGATTGTCAGTATGGCTTCCTTAGCCCGTCGAGCCCCGGCTAGTTATTAATAAATGTACCACCAGAACCCGGCCGGTTTTGAAAATAAGTTTTTTTCCAGAAACAATAGCGAATGGGTTAAGAATGAAGGAAAAACCACGAAAAACCGATCAAAAAGCTAAAAAAAATGGTTCTACAGAGCCCCCGAAAATGGATTTTACAAGAGTAAAAAATTGAAGGCAATTTCCCCAAAAAAACATGTTTTTGCGCGCTCACGCGCATGCGGTTGGACTTTGAGAATTTTCAACCATCGGCATGGGTGCGTGGGATACTTACACAGTTCCCATACAAATCTGAGGCCTCTAGGTAGAGCCACTCTGAGCCTTACGACTGAGCTAAAAGGGTGACTCGTCAGGCAAGTCGCTGGGGCTTGGTGTTACATACATAGGTGACTCGTCAGACGCGTCGCTGGGGCTGGCCGGGTTAATGGTGATCTCCTTACGTATCATACTTACTATTACTTTTTTTTAATGTTGTGTTGTCCCTGTTCAGACTCTGTCTCAAGTCGGCCACCCCCAGCTATGGAGTATGTGCCTGAGTATATACATACAATAGAATACATACCTCTTTTGGGGACTTCGGTGAAACCGGTCTATTGCGCTAGACATATCGAAAGCCTTCGATAGAGTCTGGCACAAATTTCTAATTCCCGAACTACGTTCCTTTAATTTCTATCCCTTTCTCTGTTTCTTTATCTCAAATTTCATTTCTGGCCATCCCATAGCTGCGGTTGTGGACGACCATCACTCTCTTCCTCAACCTATCAACTCTGGTGTTCCTCCTGATTCTGTCCTGTCTCCAGTTCTCTTTCTGATATTAATTAATGATGTTATTGCCTATACCTGTAGCCCTACACTATCTTTATGGGAGCTGCCTCGTGTGGGCCGCATGGCCTTTTGCAGTTTCCCGCGATCTTATGTTCTTAAATTACTTAGTTCATCTAGCCTATTCACGAATTATTCCATTCTTTGGTGCAGAAAAGCCTCCTTTTACCAACATCTAAATAATTTACACTTCTCACTAATGGCATGTATAACAACATTTCACTGTCAAAAACAAACATGTTGATTAAATGGGGCTTAATAAAATGTAAAAGTGCCAGTTTGAGTATTATAATTAATTGTATTATTTGTGTTACAGGGCTCCATCAGCAACATAATTGATGAGAATGTACTACAGCCACTCTTGGTGTCAACATCTGCCATCACTCTCGCTGCCGAGTGTGTTCGCTCCATCCTCAAGATCGACGACATTGTAAGTCATCATTTTAGAGCCGTTTTTACTCCATATAACTTGTTGTTTCCACATAGCAATTTTGATAAGTTGTTTTGTCTTTTTACTGTGTTCGTCCAAGTTTTGGTTTGTTTATTTTGCCAGTTTTATATTATAATTGATCTAATCTAGCTTAATACAGCATGAATGATCAACTTAGTATTATATTCATTAACTCTGTGGCTGTGGGGTGTTTTGGGCTATTTAGGGCATATTCAGGCACTCCTGAATGATGAATCAAGCATCTGCATTAAATGAACTGTATTCTGCCGCAAACTAGGCGAAAATAGCTTCAAAATGAGACCAGAACGGGCCTCGTACGTGGTCTGGTTCACCCGCAGCGGTGCCATAGAAACGCGGGAAACCCGCTATTTGTTAGCACTCGCTCGCTTTGCAACACTGTTGTGAGAGGCAGTGAGAGACCCGCGTGAGACACAGTCTACCTCAGTGGGCCGCTCGCTGCTCTGAGAAACGAAGGTGGGCCCCTCACGCTCCCGCCCACCGACACTCGGTTTTTACAGGTTTTTGAAGCCTGGAAATTTCTGTAAATTGCCAGGACGTTCCAGAACGTCACCCACAGTGAAAGGGTTAAGATGTTTATGCTGATAATTCTCCCATTTGGGAAGAGTCAAGCAGTAAATAGGTTGTGTAAATTTAGCACCTGTTTGCTCCAGCCCGCCTGAGATACGAGAGGCTATTGAGTAACAATATAAAGTTGTCATAATGAAGAGACTATACGGTAGTTGTTGTTGTTGTTGTTCCCCAAGCTGCCTGGCCGAACAGCCCCAAGGCCCCGAGCAAGGCCAAGGCCAAGGCCATAACCGAGCGCCCCCACAGAACCCTCCCTGCCTACCACAATAAAGCCTGGGTGACCGAAGCCACTCCATGGCGGGGAGCGGAGGAGGGTGCGGAAACGCCCGGGAAACCAAAGCCCCACCCAGGGCCCTGTGCCCCTCAGCAATTATGAAGAGAAAGTTGAGGGGCAAAGGAAAAATGTGACGCTTTGGCTTCCAATCTTGGTTGATTGGGAGGTCAATCCACGGAAAAGACGCCGTCACTTGAGATCTATGAAAGACATAAGTAAAAGGAACAGCCGGAGTAAGCTATGGGTATGGCAGAGATCGCTCAGTTCTCACTCTGATAGACCAGCCCATCACCATATGACTAGAACTCAATCCTCTCAGCATCAGCTAGGAAAGGCCCTAGAAAGCCGCCTTTGGCGGGGGGATAGCTCCCCTATTTCAACCCCTTTCAGGGTTGGGCACCCGCCCACTATACGGTAGTTATACTGTATACCGGTAAAGTATATTTTTCTTTATTCCAGTTTAACCAAATTGTTTAAGGGGGTAGTGCTTGGTTTTTTGGTCTATATATATATTTATTAATTTATTTTTGAGTTTCCTCGCTAGACCTCCATCAAGCTTAGAAAAACACCCCCTAGACCCCCTTTCAAGATTAATTTGTACATTTTTCGGTAGAAAAATGTCTAAAATTAGAGGCTCGCTAATGTTCACCAGGACAAAATTGACACCTAAATGGCACGCATGGTCCTAAAATTGACAACGAAATGGGAAGAAAGGTGTTAAAATCGTCAAACTAATGGGCCGAAGGTCTTATATAATCTCAAAACTAAAATGCTAAACATGAGGGAGAAGGGGGGTCCATAAAAAGCGAGTACTACCCCTTTAATATAATATGTATGACCTACTTTAGTTAGTATAGGGTAAGACCGGGTAATTTTGCCGAAAATCGCGTATTTTGACGAATAGACACTGCCACAAATGGAATTTTTTAATTTTTATTTTTTATCTATACATTCAGCCTTTCTGCTATAGATGCCCAAAAAACGAAAAAAAAAAAAAAATTTGGTCATGCTGCCGAATTTTTGAAAAAAGTCACTTTCGACCTATTTTACGCATCATCTAGCTAGTTGTTGTTGTTCCCCAAGCTGCCTGGCCGAACAGCCCCAAGGCCCCGAGCAAGGCCAAGGCCATAACGGAGCGCCCCCACAGAACCCTCCCTGCCAACCACAATAAAGCCTGGGTGACCGAAGCCACTCCATGGCGGGGAGCTGAGGAGGGGTGCGGAAACGCCCGGGAAACCAAAGCCCCATCCAGGACCCTGTGCCCCTCAGCAATTATGAAGAGAAAGTTGAGGGGCAAAGGAAAAATGTGACGCTTTGGCTTCCAATCTTGGTAGATTGGGAGGTCAATCCACGGAAAAGATGCCGTCACTTGAGATCTAGAAAATATATAAGTTAAAGGAACAGTCAGAGTAAGCTATGGGTATGGCAGAGATCGCTCAGTTCTCACTCTGATAAACCAGCCCATCACCACTAGTAAACTAGATAACATTATATGATTAATGGCCAGACAAAACACTAGCGCGCAGGTAAAAGCAATGAAAACATTCACAAACCCAAACTGTCACTAAACATGCCATTAGAAAAACGTTGCACGCACGCACACACACAACTGAACAGGGCGGGCAGAGATGCAGGTGTGTCACATGTGTAGGCCTAGGCGCCACTGTCTAGTGCGGGTGTGGACGTGTCTAGTGCGGGTGTGGAGTTGTGGACATGTAGTGCGGGTGTAGACGTGTCTAGTGCGGTTGTGGACGTATTTATTAGGCCTACGGGTGTGGAAGTATTTAGTGCGGGTGTGGACGTGTCTCGTGTGGGTGCGGCGTGTAGGTTGCTAGTACAAAGTACCAGGCAGCAGCTGACGGCTACTGCCAACACTGTGTCACACGCAAACATACAAACAAACAAACACACATACAAACCACCCACACACACCCGACCATACCGTCAGATGCGCCGCTAGCCCCGGCTTCAGGCCCCGCGAAACTGCAACAAAACCTAAGCCAAACTAGATCTACAACCTAAGCCAAACTAGCTATTCAATCTAAACCAAACTTGCTCTACAACCTAAACCAAAACTGCTCTACAACCTAAGCCAAACTGCAGCCAAATCCATGCAATAGTTTTGGAGATATCGGCGTTTAAATGCAAATTATTAGCGCCGCGGCGAAATTACCCCATCTTACCCTACTCTAATCTCTTCCATGCTGCTTAACCCCTACTGTAACGGCGACGTCTCTTACATTATATTCTTACTATATTTAGACGATTTTGTGCAGTTTAAGAAGGCTGTGGTAGTAAAAATTATTAAGTGAGATAGTTCGAAGGCTGTTTATTGCAGGAGGACCTTTATAAACTGAATAAAATTGTCCAATAGTAGCCAGAATAAAAGTGAAAGAACGGCTCTGGTACTGTACGGGTTAACCCCTCCAATCCAAGCACCGTATATATACGTCAGTAGATAAGTAACTCCCCAGTCCCAGCGACGTATATATCCGTCAGTAATGTACTTTCCTTGTAACTACCTGTACAACCCTGTACCAGTTACCACGACCTTTTGAGCACTGCTCCCGTGTTGGCAACACTTATCAGCTTATATGAGACCCACTGAAGGGTGACAAGAGCCAGTGTTGCCTCATCTTTGGAGGTGGATAGGTGGTCTCCTGCCATTTTTGCCACATTGCTTGGGACTGCTGGGGACTTTTATTACTATATCCTACGGTACTGTACGGGTTAAGATACTTAAATATGATATAATTCTCCCCTGATACTACTCTCCTTGCCGCGGTTGGGGGGCTTCGGGGCCGGCGACTGGAGCTTGATGGGGGATGGTTGTGGTTATTTCCCTCCCTCTCTCCCCTCGAGCTTTCATCCTCAGCTTGACAAATTTTGAGTAGGTTTTCATTCCTCATTCTATGTTTTTCCCCTTCTATTCTTATTCTGTCCCATTCGCTGTCCTCGGGCGGCCTATATCTCATGTCTCCCTGGCCTGGCTAGGTAGCAGACTCCTGACCTGATTTGTCTCTTCGGTTGCTGATGTGGCCGAAGTGACTTGATTCCATTCGGTTATGCATTTTTTGCTTCTTGATGTGATTTTTTCTACCTTCGACCTGATCTCTCATTCTTCGCCCTGATCACTTCTTGGTTGGTGTTACGGTGTAGCAGTTCTTACCTCATCCTTTGGCCCTGCCCTATAAGAGCTCTGATGTGGAGCTCATGTGGTCCGGCTGAACTGGTGACATGGCGAGAAATGTCCGAGTGTCTTCACCTTCCTCGATTTGTTCCCCTATTGCCCTTCCCTCTCTATCTTGACTCGTTTAGTTATACAGTATATCTTGATCTAATCCTTCGGGCCAGCCCTATGAGAGTTCTTTGTAGAGCTCAGTGGTCTGGTTAAACTAATATTAATATTAATTAATTAATTATGATATAATTATACTGTATTCATATCACTAACCTCACCAATTAACTTACAAATATACCAATATATTAAGTAACACCCTGTTCTTAACATTAATCATCAATTACAAACCCCAATGCACTTGAATAAACTAATGAAAGCATATGGTCCTCCCGGAATTCGAACTCGGGACACCACGCCCAGAACATAAGCATCTAAACCTAACAATAGCCTATGATGTAGTGAAATTACTATAAATGCACGCTGTAAACTTTAGGATCTTGGAATAGATACGTAATGTGGGCGCTATTGAATCCTTTAACCCGTACTGTACCGTAGGATACAGTAATAAGTCCCCAGCAGTCCCAAAAAATTTGGCAAAAATGGCAGGAGAGGCCTCCTATCCACCTCCAAAGATAAGGCAAGACTGGCTCTGTCACCCTTCAGTGGGTCTCATGTAAGCTGAGAAGTGCTCAAAAGGTCGTGGTAACTGGTACAGGGTTGTACAGGTAGTTACAAGGAAAGTACATTACTTACGGATATATATGTCGCTGGGACTGGGGAGTTACTTATCTACTGACGTATATATACGGTGCTGGGATTAAAGGGGTTAATAAGTATCTGGGCAGTGTGTTGAGTAAAGATGGGACTATGGATGAAGAGGTGCGGGAGAGGGTACAACAGGGGAAGAGGGTTGTAGGAACGCTAAAAGCAGTAACAAGAAATAGGGTGGTCAGTATGGAAGTGAAGAAGTCCTTGCATGACAGTGTGGTAATCCCGACACTGACTTACGGAAGCGAAGCATGGACGTTGGTTGAGAGACTCAGACCAAGAGTGAGAGCAGTGGAAATGAATTACTTAAGGAGTGCGTGCGGAGTTACATGGAGGGATAGACAGACTAATGAGGAAGTAAGAAGGAGGTGTGGTGTGGAGGTAGATGTGCTGGAAAGTGTGAAAAGGAACAACTTGAGATGGTTCGGCCATATGGAACGTATGGAAAGCGAGAGAATGACTAAGAGGGTGTACGAGAGCGAGGTGGAGGGACAGAGGGGGAGAGGTAGACCGAATATGAGGTGGAAGGATGGAGTGAGGAACTACATGAACGAAGGCGGTGCTGGTTGGGGGGAGGGGCGTCGACTGACTGGGGACAGAGGTGCATGGGGGCGGTTCGTTCGTGGCCACCCCTTCGGGGATCACGGCGTCAGGCAATAGATAGATAGATAGATGTGGAAAACACGACCTATAATGTTTATGTTCTGGGTGTGGTGTCCCGAGTTCGAATCCCGGGAGGACCATATGCTTTCATTCGTTTATTCAAGTACATTGGGGTTTGTAATTGATGATTAATTTTAAGAATGTGGTGTTACTTAACCCTTGTCTAGCGGGGTGTTTTGGGCTCATTTGGGCATATTCAGGCCCTCCTGCATGATAAATCAAGCATCTGCATGACAAAAAAAAATATTTAGCAAAAAACTAGGCACTAAAAGCTTCAAAATGAGACCAGAACGAGCTACGTAGCACTCGTGGTTCTCTTGCAGTGGTGCCACGAACATGGAAGTTTAGCATATATCGGTATATTTTTCCCAGCTATGCTCACTACTGGCTACACTGCCGGCCTCTCGAGAACACAGGGAACATGAGTTAATGGGCGGCGGTAAGCCCTGGGAGTCGGCTGTCTGGCCCGCTGCTCTCCCGGCCATTTGCACTCTATTTTAACCCTTTAAAAGCCTTAATAATGCTCCTAACTTGCTGCAAATTGGTGCAAGACTTAAGTCGAGCGCCGCTCTTTAACCCTTCCTCCCCGGGCTGTCTTACCAAATGACGGTCGCCCCTACCCGGGCGATATGGCTGAAAAACGTCTAGGCCTAGGCTAACGTATTTATGTTTATTTTCACTGCTAGAACTTTCCCACTCATCTATAATCGTAGTGCGGTTTTCAATCTGTATTTTGGCATTGAGTAGAGCTCTGTAAGTCAACTGGTTCAGTTGTGATGACCATTTCAGTGGAGCCAATATTGCAGAGATGTTGCCAATATGGGGGCTTTTTAGACACTAATTTCGTCATGACGTCAGAACAATAACATTGAGGAGTCTTCTCCTTCTTGTTTTGGGAGGTGCGGTGACGAACGCTTGGGTTTGTTGACATACGTCGTACGCACGGCGTTCGGACCAAGCTTAATTAGGCTATTAAGCTCATGCCTTAGATAAGGCATACCGGGTAGCGGCCCTTCTTTCGTGCTGTCCTTACCTAAGGCAGACCGGGTAGGAAGGGTTAAGGGGGGTCACAGGCTTTTTTATATCTTTCTCACCTTTTCTCTCTTTCCCTGGCTTGTATCCATTCGGCCCCATTCAGCCAACTGTTTTAAGACAATTATACCCATCCAGGTGTCGATTTCTTCCTGGCGAGGGATAGCGAGCCAACATTGTATGGAGATGAACCCCAAAAGGGGTTAAGTGCTCATATGCTTCAAGAGTATAGGGTGTATGAAATGATTACCATATTGTACTTAAGTTTAATGTTGTATTTTTTGTCTGGACATTTCAGGTAAATGTGATCCGCTAAGATACAAGAACAATTGTCAACCACACTCCTGGTTTATCATCATACGCCGCAAGTTACTGGTTCACAAACAACTCTGCCAGTAGACCATTTCATCCAGATCTCAATCAGTTGTCCAGTCACTTGAGATACTGTATGCTGCACTTAACCAGACTGGTAAACTAATGGACACTAAACTATATTAATTTAATACTCCCCATTGTGCTTTGCTTACATAATACAAATATGAACTTCAGCTGACTATTTATTTACCTGGTAAGCGTGATAAGCCTCACGGAAGCAAGACCATGAAAAAAACTTCCAAAATACCCCATGGGCAATCAAAACAAATCAATATGTGATTAGGTGAGATAATTCAGCTCTAGTACTTTCTACCACTCTTCCACATATGTCCCCCGGGGGTGGTGAATGAATGGTGTTCCGAATGCTAGAGTGCCCTCTTTTGACTGGCGTCTAGTATGTGCACCATATTCTTTCCCGGTCTTATCTGTTCCCTTTCTGATGTTTCTTGCTGATCCTCCCTACCCATTTAAGGGAGTGCCAATTTGGCTACTGACTGACTTAAGGGGACTGTCCGGTAAAATTCCCAAAAATTCGTAAATTTAAAGATTTTACGTTAGATTCATAGAAGGCTGGCCATATCCCTCAACCTGTCTAAAAGTTGAATGCCGAAAATCGCTTCCAAGTGCATTATTTCGAACTTTATATAAAACTTTCGCGGGCTGAGTATGGGCCTAATATACATGTATAAATCACAAAAATGTATATAGGAATCATTAAAAATTCATTCCATGTAATAGGACTAATATACAGTATATGTATAAATTACTAAAATGTAAATAGAATTCATTAAAAATTCATTTTCTGTAATAGGACTAGAGTTATCCTACTGAAAAACAGTTTTTGAACTTTGCGAGGCTTTTTCTCAAAACTAAAATTAAAAAAAATTCCAACTCGGAAATACTTATAATCGAAAAACAACTGATCATACAGTAATGATTCATATACCATTGGAAAGCCCATAAAAAAATATATAAACTGGTCTGTGGGAATTCTTTTAGCCATCCTCATTCATGCACAGCACGTCTTCAGATTTGCAAAAAAAGTGAAAAAAAAATCGACCTAAAAATATATTTGGCTAAAAATATAACTAGAGGAGATGTACAAAAAATTACAGACTAAATTGTAGAAACACCTTTTGGGAGTTGATTGAACACAAAAAGAAAGACGATACACTAGATTCTTGAGTACTGAATCAATTGTTGTAGTGTGTAATTTTGTATAATTTTTACCCTAATTTTTACATTAAAATCTATAAAACCAGTTTTCAACTTGATGGTACCAAACATTAGCTCTCATAGTCTTCTAAACGTATGCCAAATCTCATTTAAATCAGAAGTTCACCGACACCCTAGGAGTAAATACCGGACGGTCCCCTTAAATCATGTGTTCTTAAAGTGCCTCAATATCCCCCAGGGGATATCGAAACCGGTTCTTGGGGGTATCCAAAATGGCATCCTGGAAAATATTAAATTGATAATTTTGTACACTGAATGGTCACAGTCGAAAAAATCATGCTGAATGAGCACAAATAGTGTTGTGTACAATAATGTAATGTGGAAAACAATCTGACAGCGAGGAACTATTTTGTGTAAGAATTATCGTATACTTTATTCATTTATTTACTGAAAATAAAAATAAAAGAGTCCATAGAATTCAGCTGTTTGTTCATAGCCATCCTGTTTTCTCTTTTTTTACAGGAAATTAAAAGTTAAAAGTCGGGAGTAGTAGGCTAATATTGGAGAGGGGGTATCAGGTTGTCTTGGAGTTAACTTTGGGGTATCGGGGCTGAAAAACTTTAAGAACCACTGCCTTAAATGTATGTACAGTACTGCCAAAACCAATAGTATGAAGTGTAGAGAGAGGGACATTGAATTTACACTTCTTGGCATCAGCAGGTGTTCATTGATTTCATTAATTAGTGTAATATGAGAAGGCAGAGTGAAGGACGTAAGAAAGAAGAGAAAGAAAACTGGGAAGCCAACGAGAAAGCAAGAAGGAAAGGAGAGCAGAAAACGTGAAACCTACGATAGTGGGAAGAAACACCAGAATGATGATGATGCTGTTTTTACCACCATGCACTCCTTGCTCAAGAGCTGGGCTAGGGTGGGTGCCCTAATGATGAGGAACTTCAGTGAACAGTTGCCACAGATTGCTAGACAGCGCCGTTCACCAACAGCACTGTCGTCTGCCAATAACATACTGGCTGGCCCGAGACTTGAACCATCAACCTCACAGTTTGCAGGCGAGTGCTTTACCAACCGCACTACGGCCTACAGAGAAACAAGAACAAACACCATTCAAGAGATAATCCCACAACTCGAAGAAGTACAAAGACAACACCCCAAACCCAAGACGCACTACCAGACGAAAAAGACACACCGTAGCCACGAGGAACAAAGGAGAAGAAGCGAGCCTCGCCTGGCCTCAATCCGGGTGCCCGCCAAATTTGAAAGCGAGCTCCCAGACCCTTCTCGCTCTCACCGGGGGGGGGGGGGGGGGGGGGGACTGGTGTCAGCTTAGTCACTTAGATGATAAACACCATTATTAAAGATGAGAAAATCCCCGAGGATTGGCACAATAGTGTAATGGTAAATACAGTATATACAAGGGAAAAGGGGATGCGCTAGATAGAGGTAATTATAGGGGCCTGAAAATGCTTGACCAAATCATGAAGGTGTGAGAGAGTCTTTGAGGGTTTGATCAGGCAAAGCATTTTCATTGATAATCTGTAGTTTGGTTTTATGCCAGGATGTGGTACAACCGATGCTATCTTCATAGGCAGATACAGGAAAGGCAGGGATCTTTACTTTGTGTTTGTAGACCTGGAGAAGGCCTTTGACAGGGTGCCTAGAGATGTTGTGCAGTGGGCTATGAGGAAATTTAGTGTGGAAGAGTGGCTGGTGCGTGTGATAATGAAGATGTACGAGGATTCACGAACTGCGGTGAGGGTGAAAAGTGTACTGAGTGAGGAGTTCACAGTCTGTGTTGGAGTTCATCAGGGTTCAGTGTTAAGCCCCCTCTTTATTATGGTCCTGGAGGCACTGTCTAGAGATTTTAGATCCAGACTCCCGTGGGAATTGTTTTATGCAGACGATTTAGTCCTAATTGCTGACAATGTGCAAGATGCCGAGGCCAAATTCAGAAGATGGAGAGAGGGCATGGGTTGCAAGGGTTTAACCCAGGAAGCGCGCACTATTAGTAGTGAACGCCCTACCGCCAAGCGATGATATTAGGCTTCATTCCCGCCTAAAATAGTAATTTTACGATAAATATCGTTATTACATACAGTATTCATATGCGCCTATTTTACGTTTAATATGAAGATATTAACCCCCCCCCAGTCTGATATGACGCGATCGCGTATATAAGTGCTTTGGACCAAACACCGATTTTGACGCGATCGCGTATATAATACCGAGCGAAACATGATGAAACTTATTTAACCCTCCAGCCCCGGCTATGTATTATATATATATTCCTCGAAACCCGGGTGTTTTGGCCGAAAAACTTCTAGGCTGGGCTACCGTATATTCGTTAATCAGACTGCTTCCCGCATCCCCAAGCGTAGCTGTGTTATTTACCTGTAGAATGACATTAAGTAGAGCTCTCTAAGTCAACTGGTTGAGCTGTGATGATGATTTCATTGGAGATAACTTTATGGCCAAAACAGCCACTTTACACCACTTTTCGATACTTAACAACACCATACAGGCACACACGAACAAGCGACGCTCTCCTTCTTGTGGCCGGAGATGCGGGGCGTCGGTCCAGCCGGCTGTTGTTTACATGCGTCGGACCGACGCCTCGCACACGAAGCTCACAGGCTTTCAACCACTGGGCGTTCAAGAGGCCTTCCGGGTACCTGTTATATGCTTTTTTATGGGCGTTCAAGAGCCCTTCCGTGGTGAGAGGGTTAAACCTAGCAAAGTTATTATATACGCTATCGCGTATATCTTTTCACCAGTGTGTCACTGAAAATCTCAGGATTTATGGGAGGTAACTTACAACACTGTAAGGTAAAAATATCCCTAAACGAGTAAGCTCTGAATGTAGAAATTCCTTAGTTTGACTCAGCCAGTCATGCTGGGAGGTCGCGTGGCTGCGATATTTAAAAATGGCCGCCCGCTGGATATATCGTCAAAGAGTGGCTTTATGTGATATTAGTGATAATGTATAGCACTGAAAATTACTGAAATGTGGTTGGATAGCATCAATACATATGGGTTAACATATTACGTTCACGGTCGACAGATAAGGTAAGTTCCGGTCCAATTTTTCGATGTTAGGTATCCGCATATGAAAATATTCATATAAAATAGTTTTTGTTGTACAGAGCTGGTTCAAAGAAAATAATCTGTATGCATTGCCGATATACAAAATTAATATCTAAAAAATTTATCGATCCTTAACCCTCCAGCCCCGGGGGCTATAGCTTGCGACTGTGCTCCGGTACCGGGTGTTTTGACGATCTTTGGCCTATGTTAACTACTCTGTAAGTCAATGAATATGTCATGTAATGTTGTGAATAAAAAAGAATAATGTTCCACAAACCTTCCTCTGTCGAATGGCGTTGAGTAGAGGTCTCTAGCCCCTCTGGTTGCATAATGGTGAGCGCGGGAAGACGAGTGCTTTTCGGCGGCAAATTCTTCCCGCGTTCGGACGCGTCGCCTCGGCCATGGCTACGACGCACCTAGCCGCTCGCCGCGCCAAAGTATTTATCTCCCTTAGACGATTTTAGTGTTTGATATTGAGAATGTGATGTTTATTTGATATTTTCTAGTTATTTTGAGGCCAATTATATAAAATATGTTTATTAGGGTATCACTGTCACTGATATTGCTAATTTTCACTCGATACCGTACATTTTATTAGTAATTGAGGTAGCTTATTGTTGTATTAGGCACTGATTATTCGTTATCACAGGTGTTTATTATACTTTGGCCATCAAATATTAGGTCTTGTGTCACTTTCACTTTGACAAATATACTTTAGAGTGTCACTGTCACTGATAATGCTCATTTTCACTCGATACCGTACATTTTATTAGTAATTGAGGTAGGTTATTGTTGTATTAGGCACTGATTATTCGTTATCACAGGTGTTTATTATACTTTGGCCATCAAATATTAGGTCTTGTGTCACTTTCACTTTGACAAATATGCTTTAGAGTGTCACTGTCACTGATAATGCTCATTTTCACTCGATACCGTACATTTTATTAGTAATTGAGGTAGGTTATTGTTGTATTAGGCACTGATTATTCGTTATCACAGGTGTTTATTATACTTTGGCCATCAAATATTAGGTCTTGTGTCACTTTCACTTTGACAAATATGCTTTAGAGAGTGTCACTGTCACTGATAATGCTCATTTTCACTCGATACCGTACATTTTATTAGTAATTGAGGTAGGTTATTGTTGTATTAGGCACTGATTATTCGTTATCACAGGTGTTTATTATACTTTGGCCATCAAATATTAGGTCTTGTGTCACTTTCACTTTGACAAATATGCTTTAGAGAGTGTCACTGTCACTGATAATGCTCATTTTCACTCGATACCGTACATTTTATTAGTAATTGAGGTAGGTTATTGTTGTATTAGGCACTGATTATTCGTTATCACAGGTGTTTATTATACTTTGGCCATCAAATATTACGTCTTGTGTCACTTTCACTTAGTTATATGATTTGTAAACGATTTATATACAATTTATTGTGTCTTTTTTCACTGATTTCTATATTTCTATAGGTTCTAATCATATGAATGTCACTTGGTATATACATATGTGTCACTTTCACATATTATTATGGTGTAATTGTATTTGTATCAATGTTCTCATAATACATGACTTTTGTATTACAATACATTGGTTTTCTTCCACTTTTTGCCTATATATAATTATAGTGTACATATTGTCATTTTATTTGGCAATTTCAGTATGATTATTAGAACTCCAGCTTGGAGTGGTAATCAAAGAAGCAATCTACAGCACAGAGTGCCACCTTGCACTCCACACACTCCAGGGTTGACTTTTTACCTGACCTCGGCTTCACCCTGCTGTTGTAGCAGACATGGCACCGCTTCTGCTGTGTTCTTCCGGATTCATTCTGAGGCAGGGAACCAAGCCTGTGCCTAGTCAAGTATTGAGCAGACTGCAAGCGGTCAATAACGGCGGGCCCAGGATGTGCCACTGCCCTCTGTGGCATAGCATACTTCTCCAGGAGCTCCGTCAACACCTGCTTTTGGAACCTCCGCAGGCTATTGAACTTCATGGGTGTGTTCACATTCCGAAGCTTGTATATGTTGTAGGCATTCAGAACTGACATGTCCACCATATGCAGAAAGAACTTTTTTACCATCTGCACGAGGTACGCAGGCAGTCAATGAAGCCTATCTGCATGTCGGACTTGTCCACCAGCCTCATGTTGATGTTGTAGTCCAGGACAGCATCGGGCTTGGTCACCCTGGCCTGGGTGCGGCGATCCACCTTGCCAGTCTCCACCATTTCCCCCTTGTGGATGGTGGTCAGGAGGTTGACCTTCCGCTGGTCGTGCCAGTGGATAGCCAGAATGGGCCACGACTTCTTCTTGAACACATCACCTTTTTTGGTCTTTGGAGGGAAAGGTGGCATGCCCTTCCTTTTCCCTCGTACTGTGCCTACAGTCCCCGTCTTGCGCTCATGCAGGTACTGTGAGAGAGTGGGGGACGTGTAATAATTGTCCGTGTAGAGGACGTGATTCTTATGAAAGTAGCGGTCCATCATGGCTTGCACCACTGCTCCGCCAAAGCCAATGAGGGGGTCCACAAGCAAGTCCCCTTCCTTCCCGCTGTAGACCAGGAAGTCCAGGACATAGCCAGTTTGGCAGTCGCACAGCACAAAGAATTTTATGCCAAAGCGATGTCTTTTTGAGGGGATGTACTGCCGGAAGCTGAGTTTTCCCCGGAACAGCACAAGAGACTCGTCAATGACGACCTTGCGGAAGGGCTTGAAGTAGGAGGTGAAGCGTTCTCGCATCATCTCATACAACGTCCTAATCTTCCACAGCTTGTCTGGGAGGTGGACGTCAAGGTTGGTGACAAGATGGAGCGCTGCGAGGATATCAAGGTACCGGTCGCGAGACATATATTTCCCGAAGGCAGGGGTGGATATCAGATCATTGGTGATCCAATAGTCAGGCAACCTATGCTTCTTGACATGAGGCATTAGCATGGTGAGTGCCAGGAACACCATGAACTCTTTATGAGTCACTGGGGTCCACTGCCTCATGTGGCCCTTGGTCACCTTTCCCAAAAAGTGGACCTGGAATTGGTGCTGCTTATTTGTCTCTTTGACAACATAGCCTACCACCTCCTCATCAAAGAAGGCCTCAAACAGTTCGTGTGGTGGAGCATTGGGGCCTGCAGGAAAATTGGGGGTAACGCCTGAACCCTCCAGTACCTCATCAAAAGCTGGCACATCAGGGTTGTATGCATCCTCATCAACTACGTCTTGCCACTGAAAAACGTAGAATGGGTCTTGTCTACGCTGACGAGGAGCTCCAGCTGGTGGCCCAGCACGCCCACGGCCAACTCGGGAGGCGCGCGCCCTAGGGCGGCCAGGGCGGTGGGCAGCACGACGGGCAGCACGACGCCGGGCCAAGCGGATGGGTCGAGGGTCGTCGATGTCCATATAGTCATCGTCAGAGTGGTCATCTTGCCCTGACGGTGGACCTATGTAATCATGGCCAGAGTCTTGAGAGAGGTGCCCTTCATCATCAGTGGCCCCCACATAATCTGGCGGGGAACCAGTGATGCGTGGGCGGCGTGCGGGTGGGCGAGGTGGGGAAGGAGTGGCAGGTGAGGCTGTGTCCCCCCGAGGTCCCGGGCTCCTTGGCCTGCGATGAGTGACAGAAAGCAATGTTTCACTGTCACTAGGGCCAGGTATTGGTGATGCGAGCTCAAAGACTTCTTCAGGAAGACATGTTGAAGGCGGGAGAGGTGGGGAGGACCGTGGGGAAAGTTGCGGGGACGTATGGCTGGGGCCGGCCGGGGTGGACGCCGCGGGAGCCTCGAACAAAACTCTCTTACTTTTCTTAATTTTCTTGGTATATTTCCTACCTTTCCCCTTTTCGGCAGCAGTATGTCTCCTGTCGGGGGACCTAGGAGGCAAATAGGCCGAAAGTGTGGGGTCCTCAACCCTTGGCAATGGTGGGGGTGGTGGGGAAGAATGCGGGGCATCCGGGTCATCTTGGGTGGCGTGGGTAGATAAGGGAGACAATGGCGGACGAGAAGGGTCACCACGCTGACCCTCACTCACAGCCTCATCCTCACCAAGTAGTTTTGCTTGTTCCCTAGCTGCCGCGGCCGCCTTCTCAAGTATTTTCTGCTTATACAAATGTAGCTTGAAAGGCGATTTACCAGGGGAAGGGCTTGGCGTCGTGTCACTTAAGCGAAATTTGGTGAGTGACCTTGAACTCTCCCACTCGCTCACTCTCTCAAGTTCACTGTCTTTAGGTAAACCAGCTTCCTCAACAACTGGTACATCACCTTCATCACTCTCATCACGGTCATGTTCTCTCGCAAATCCCAGGAATTGCTCTTCTTTATCACTCATGGCCATAATCACTCGACTTATAATTACTGGAGTCGTCACTGACTTCATCATCAACATTATGCTTGGCATCAGCTCGCTCATAAAGTCTCAATGTCGTCTCAATACCTCCGGGAGATAACACATTTAGGCGATGGCGTCGGGGTAAGGCGCGACGAACAAGCAAGGGCGTCGTAGGAAGCACGGTATCGGACACAGCGGAATCACTATTTGGCGTACTGTCCATGATGGCGTCGGGGTAGATACTGTTGCTGTGGCGGAGTTTACGCCTGGTGGCGCCACCTACCGTCCCACGATACCGAAAAAGTACGCGCGGCATTCGAAAGCACGCATGCAAGCAATGGGCGTTCAAGAGCCCTTCCGGGTTGCGCGGGCCGAGGTTGTTATGGGCGTTCAAGAGCCCATCCGGGTTGGAGGGGTTAAATTATAGGCTATTTAAATAGAGCATCAAGTGAAGCAAAAATCTTGACCAGTCGGCGATTGTGGCGCATGGACAAAACAAAATTTTGGATAAATAGAAGTTTTTGTCGCACATTGATGATATACCATTGGAAAGCTAATGAAAAAACATAATTAGCGCGATTTAAAAAATATCCATTGTCCCACATTTGATCGGTGAGGAGGGAAAATCTTGGCGGACGGAACATTTCGATCGACGTATGGAGCCATTATGAAAATATTCATATAAAATAGAGTTTTTGTCATACAGAGCTGGTTCAAAGAAAATAATAATTTGTAGCCTATGCATTGCCGATATAATAAATTAATATCTCAAAACTGTATCGATCCTTAATTGATAGGCCTATGTAAATAGAGCGTGAAGTGAAGCAAAACAAAATTCCAGTCGGCGAGGGCTGAACACTAAAAATATACGGCACATGGACGAAAATATTCTGGAAAAATAGAGGTTTTGATCGTACATTTATGATGTAGATACCATTCGAAAGCTAACGAAAACTCCTAAATATTGCTCGCTTAAAAAATATCCATTTTCCCACAATGTATCGGTGAAAATGGGGAGGGAAAGTACGGGTGTGGAAAGAGTGTGGGCGCTAACTCTATTCCGTGTAGCATCTGTCGATGTTGGGTGCACCATGGGAGTAAGCGCTGTAGTAGAATAAAAGGACCCCTGCCGAAGGATAAGTCAGACATTGAGAAATTTGAGTGCGTAGTGTGCAAGGGCGAGCTATTGTTAAATGATGATCCTGTGGCTGTGAATTTTGGAAATGAGTCATTGGAGCTGGTGGACAAGTTTTGTTACCTAGGATATACCATCTCTGCCGGTGCCGGTGGTGGGGCCAAGGCTGTCGCTAGAATTAGATGTGGCTGGGGGAAGTTCAGAAAACTGCTGCCAATTACCATGAAAAGAATGCCTCTCCCCTGAAGGGAAAGGTGTATGCCTCATGTGTTAGAAGTGCAATGACGTATGCCTCAGAAACATGGGGCGTTAACATAGAAGATGTCAACATAATGGAACGTAATGAGATTAGATGGATGTGTGGGGCCAAGCTGCAGGATAGAATAACAAATGATGAGCTGAGGAGATGTTTAGGTATAAAGAGTATTAGCGAGGAGATGTAAGGTACACTGACACAGGGATTTCACCCCGGGACCTTGAGATTACTAGTCCAGTAGTAAGACCACTCCACCACACTGTGCTGGTATGTGCTTGGAATAAACTAAGGCTGTGTTCTTAGACAAACCCCATCATTATTGGTGATAATTACTATAGCTTTGCTGTATTCCTAGGTAATCAGTATGATGTGCTTGTTTTAATTGTAAGGAGAATGCTGCAATAGTACCCCAGTAATTCTTGTTTGAAATTACAACTAGCTCATCATTTTGACTGAATAGGAATAGGGCAAAGCTATAATAATTACTAATGACAATGATGGAGTTTACCTAGGAATACGGGTATATGAATGACACAACCTCAAACTTCGCTACCAAAAACCACTTCTCTCAAGTGTCTGAGATGAGTTAACCTTTTTATGCTAGTACAATTGATGATATTGAAGAAAACTTAAGCTATTACCTTCATGTAAGTTTGTAATACTTATAATATATTATGAAGTGCTAACAATGCCAGTTATCATTCTCCACATCCCAAAAACTTCTTATATTATGGTGTATACTTTTTGTATATGTCTCTTACAGTTGCCACAGTATGACAATGTATGTGTAATTTATGAAGTACAGTAAACTTTTACTGTACCAGAAATTGAGTCAGAAAGAGAACTCGATACACAGACTCTGTGAGAATGAACTGTTATAGATTCTCAACTTTCCCGCACGCCCTCATCTTCATCATTCTCTTTATTTAATGACCATTTTGGCATATAAAATAGCTACTAAACAAATATAGGGCCTATATGGAAACGGTGTTAAGAGATTATTATATTTGTTGGCTGCCAGTGTAAGTATTTATAAATTTATAAAAATTATTTTAAGTTTAATATGATTGCATGGACCCCACTATTCTTCCAAGCTTACTTTTAAGATTAGGCTATATAATCTGCATGGTTTCTTTTCCAAATCGCATTATGTTATTTAGGCTAATTAAAGCACCTGTGTTCAGTGTTCCTACATCACTTTCGTTTTTGCCAGTTAAAAATATAGGCTATCCTAACTCTTATGTTTTTCGCATATTTCATCTAATATTCGTCTTTATCGTAACTCGGCTCTCTACATCTCAGTATGGCCTATTCATGATATTTTGACAATATCCATATCCAAAAATAAATAATCTAGTCTATTGATAATTTAAATATATTAGCTCAAGAGTGGATTCGATTATGATTTGTGAGATTTGCGAAATTAATAGGCCTACGATCGAATCTCTCCAGGTCTTCAAATATTTTTGTTTCCCTTTAAGCAATATTTATTAAGTAATCTTTATTATCTGTCTTCCTTAGCATTTTCACACATCAAATCACATACGAAAAATCACGAAATATAGAAGGTGCACTAGATTCCAGCACAAAAAGAAGTAGGCTATAGTTGGCTTGGCTTTTGGCGGGCGCTGGAAGTGGTGGGGGCCGCGGGGACGTATTTACCACAGGTGGTGGGAGTTTTGCGGACCTCAGTCTGTACCTTACAGACTGTGGGAGTTGTTGTTGTTGTTGTTGTTGTTCCCTAAGCTGCCTGGCCGAACAGCCCCGAGTCCCTGAGAAAGGCCATGGCCACGATCGGGCTTTCCCACAGAGCTCTCATTGAGTGTAGATTGTGTTGTTGGCGTAAGTGGTTGTGTGAAATGCAGTCTTCTATGATGTGTTTAATGATATGGGGTGCTGTGTTACATCCCGGGCAGGCGTCGACAACGGAGTCATCCAGTCTCTTCTGATAGCTCAGGAGAGCTGGATGGTGTCCGCATCTCAGCCTGGCCAGGTGGACTCTGTCCTCGCGAGGAAGGGAGGATTCGGAAGGATGGATTTCGGGAGGTCGTGCATGCAGCTGCGTGTTGTCTGTGAGTGAGTGGATGGATCGGTGAGAGATATGAGTATGGATGTGCTTCTGGAAGGTGGTTCGGGGTGGGCAGGGAGGGAGAGAGGACAATAATTGTGTGTGATACCGTGTGGTGGGTGTTGTTTTGATATTTCTTGGTGTCTGTGGGTGTGTTGCCATGTAGTTTAGTGGGTGGTCTTGGTTCGTGGAGGCTGCTGCCAGGAATTGAGTGCCTCTCATGTCCAGATGGTCTTTGACTTTGAGAAACTTTGAGAAACTGGGAGTGATGAAAGTTGCCAGAACACTGGTCCGCACAACTTAAGCTACCAGGGCGGGTGCCCAACCCCGAAAAGGGTTGAAATAGGGGAGCTATCCCCCCGCCAAAGGCGGCTTTCTAGGGCCTTTCCTAGCTGATGCTGAGAGGATTGGGTTCTAGTCATGTGGTGATGGGCTGGTCTATCAGAGTGAGAACTGAGCGATCTCTGCCATACCCATAGCTTACTCTGACTGTTCCTTTTACTTATATATTTTCTAGATCTCAAGTGACAGCGTCTCTTCCGTGGATTGACCTCCCAATCTACTAAGATTGGAAGCCAAAGCGTCACATTTTTCCTTTGCCCCTCAACTTTCTCTTCATAATTGCTGAGGGGCACAGGGCCCTGGGTGGGGCTTTGGTTTCCCGGGCGTTTCCGCACCCTCCTCAGATCCCCGCCATGGAGTGGCTTCGGTCACCCAGGCTTTATTGTGGTCGGCAGGGGGGATTCTGTGAGGGCGCTCAGTTATGGCCTTGGCCTTGCTCGGGGCCTTGGGGCTGTTCGGCCAGGCAGCTTGGGGAACAACAACAACAACAACAACACGTTAGCATAGCAATCACTTTAGTCGTAGAATAGTATGGATTATAAAGCACAGGGAAAACACTTTATCGTAGAATATATATTATCGAGGCACTGATACTAATTTAAGAATTTAAGCACTGTTGAAGTATCTTCTGGTTATCTTGAGGCACGACGTTAGGGGTTAACAGCTACTGCTCCTTGGGCCGTCCAATGTGTCCGGTAGTGTGAAGAAGGTTACTGATGGGTTAATGGGTGTGGGGTCTTAAATATGGTTCCGTAACTATGTGGAATATAGTTGGTCACCATATCGAACTAACGCAAGTATTCTGAGCCTGTAGCTGTAAGCAAATACTTGACTATTCTGACCTTTAATTAACCGGTGATGAAATTCCGATATGTTAATTACTCTTGAATGGGGGTTTTAAATGCAATGTTTCAGGCAGAGGCCGGATTAACAAGACATCGGACAAACGTAAGATAGTCTAGTGAAGTAACTTTCTTGACAGTCGCTAACCTTTAAAAGAGGTTCAAGGAACTCGGGCAGTTTTAAAACCTTTCAGTTACCAATTCTGTACGGGATGCCGCAGACAACTGGTACCTAGGAATCATACATGCAGAGTGCTCAATTAAGAGTTTCTCGCATAATCCCTTCTAACACGAAAGATCTTTCTGTCCTAGATCTACGTGAGTCAAGTGGTTGGTATAATCTATTTAGTTAAGTTGTCGGTCGGAAGGGAAGCCTGCTACGACCAAGAATTTAACTATAATAGAAAACGTACTCGTATGGGTAACTATTGGATTCTGGGATGCCAGAATTAATGGGTTACTCAAGGAGCTACTGCACACTCTATAACTGGTTATAAACTAAAGTAGCATAGGACATACCACTATCAGTTTGTAATACAGTTAATGTTTGTATATATGTTATGCCCTGATTTTATTCAGGATTAACTATTGCGTAAGTGAGTTCTACAAGACTGGGATAGCTCCTTTCACATATATACACACACGGGATCAATTGCACACGTCAAGTAGAATAACAGGTTGACGTTTGTAATACAGCTTTATTTATTGAACACACTCACAGTATAGAAAAAGAATCACTTTCACTTTATAGAACATGAATAAGAGTAATGAGTTCAGTTATAAGAGCTTGGGCTTTCAATTCTCCAAGCACAATCGTGGATCTGGATTAGAGTATGCACTGCCACTTCCGAGTCTCGGGCATTATTCTTCCGATACGGACATGATAAGAAGCGATAAGAAAGTCACTTGAAGGGGGCACCGATTTAATTTACACAATGTCTGATACCGAACGTTGCTTTAGGCTTAAGGTTCTAGTTATTCGATTAAGTGGGGACTAACGTTGAGGTTCGATTTTATACGATCTAGCAGAGTCAAGTAGACAATTATTATGTATCTCTTAAACTGTTAATGCACGGATGGTAATTCGTCACTGAGATTAAATTATACTTCATGACCTATCCCTTGTTTATGGGATCGCAGAATATCTATACCAAACACTCAATTTAAGTATAACTCGTGTCGTGGCTGAGGGTAAATACTGTCGCGGTAATTATCTCGTAATATATTTTACTGTAACGGATCTCTGGCAAAACAGGGGACTCTAGGATCAACTCGAAATCTCTTTATAGTTAGTAAATAACTCAAAGGTGAACACAGGCAACACAACGGTTTAGTAACACGGTATCTATACACTTATATTATAATAGGAAATCGTGCCCGATCAGGTTATCTTCTCCTCTTGAATCTGGTATCGTCGGGGGCTTCTCGGCTGCTCCAGGGGGTCCAGTTGTGTGAAGAAGTTACAGATGGGTCGGTTGACTGGTGATGAAGTTGAGTTCAGGGTCTCTCCTATGGATCTTAAATGGTCTGCGTCTGGGCTGAGGCCAGGGTAGCGTCTCATCGGACCAACGTAAGAATTGGGTCTGCACAAACCTTGCTTAACTGTCTCTGATCCATGACGAGAGGTTCAATCAACCCAAGTGCATGTGTGGCAATATATATATATTTCTCTTAGGTCCCTATATTGACCTGTGATCTACCACGGTTAATACAGGCCCAGGAATGGTGTTCAGCTTGCGGGGTGCCGGTCGGTTACTAACAGGGGAGTAAAACAGTCTTCCAACAGAGCGACGTCCCGCCCGGCAAAAAGCTATGTTTTAAAACTGCCCGCTCTCCTCCTCTCGTGGTTTATATATGGCAGGGTGACTCGGTGTTGCCCGGGCCGGGGGCTGATGGGTCCCTTCCAATTCAGGGCCAGGGCGGCTGTGCAGGGCTGTGGGGTCAACATCTGGCAATCTGGCCCTTCGTTCCCAATGTTCTGAATTAGATAACAGCGTTAGTTCACACACCGACATATAAGAATAGTTAATGGCAGGTGGTATGGCAAGCAAGGGACCCGTCGCCTTGTTGTTCACGGCGGCGAGGGGAGGAGCACCTCGGCCAGGAGGGTCAGTGGCTAATCGTTTGACTTGATAAGTAGGTTACTTTTAAAAAGAAGGGGAACAAGGGGAGAAAGGTAAGTGAACAGTTCTCTCGTACCTGTAGGTCTTGGTGAGATTGAATAACAAGTCCTGTAATACCTCACAGGTGTTGGCACGTGTATACAGGTGGTCATTAGGCGCGGTTGCCCTAGTGGTCCCGTATACCGGGGTCGAGGAGGGCGGCGCAGGTAGGAGTCCCTCCGGGCTGGACACGGCTCGATGGCCGAGTGAATTTGTTGTTGTCGGCCCACCTGGGTTAGGGTGGAAATGCCCGCGTAGACCACGTGTGGACAAGGGAGAGATATCTAGAGAGAGAAAATACAGCTTTATAGTGGTCAATAAAGTAGGCATGCGTAATCAGGCGGCAGTGCAATTATCATTATCATGGTGATAGACTGTGTTGGCTACGCACCTGGGGTGAGCCCATGACGCAAGGCATTGGCGCTTCCGTGGGGTGATCAGGTCGTCGTCCATGCATGCACATCTGTCGCCTGCCTGGTTGCAACGGAAAAAAAAAGATAGGATCATGTGAACTGTACTCCGAGAAGGAAGTGTCTTGACGAGGCGTGTAGAAGGCGTGTGGAGGGAGGCTAGAAAAGAAAAACAGGCTGGATTATGTAATGCAAGGTTTAGGGAAAAATAGATTGTGCGAGGTGGCGATTTCCTTATTATTCTACAGTTAGTAGGTCAGTCATCATGCGGGGTTAGTATGTTAATAAGTAACAAGTAAAAAATGGTAAATGATACAATCAATATCTAAGTGGCACAGTTATATATATCTATACCCCTCATAATACAGAGAGCTAAGAGGTGTCTGCCCTCTTACTTCTTCTACAGGGGCTGTCACGTATTCACTAATCATATTCATGGCATAACAATAAAATGGTAGTGACATAATCAATACAATAATTGGCATAGTCATATATCTGTACCCCTCATAATACAGAGAGTTAAGGGGAGACTCCAGGAATATTCCTAGCTCAGCTTCTATAAGAGACTCATTGCTGGCCTTTTGCCATATATATGGTAATGGTGTAACGCTGACTCGCTGAAATTTGCATCGTTCTATGTTCGCGCGTGAGCGCATTTTTAGTTTTTTTAACTAAATTTCTGGTGATCCCAAATCGACTGCAAAAAAAAATTATATTGTGTATGAGGTACCTTATATAGATTGTCTACAACACCTCGGATGCTTGTTGCCAATTTGATACGTGATCATGTTGAAAACCGCAGGTAAATATCAATATAAATAATTGGGCCAATTTCCTATCCTAAATAAATAATTTGAGTATGGAAAATATTTCCCAAACTCAATAAGCTTCCGAGAGACTTGTTATGCATACTTGTTCTAATTATGTGGAGAAGATAGAGACAATCGGACAGTAACTGGTTCACTCGCCATCATATAAGGTGAAAAAAAATTCCTTATTCATAAAGAGAGATTGAAATTTACTCGCAACGTAAAATTGTTCCAGTCCGAGTCCGCGCGAGATTTTCCTTCAGTTACCCCTATTATGGGTTCGTCATGTAGGGTGCCACCCGCTCGCAAAGAAAACTAAATTATTTGGGGGACTAAAGTATTTTGTATTAATATTTAGAACAGTTTTATTACCAAAATCCATGATTTTGGGGCCCCCCCAAGGGGGCCTGAGGGATATCGTATGGGTGTTTATGCCCTCATATGATCATTTCTATTGCTTACAGCAGCCCTTTAGACTACAGACAACAAAACAAATTGGGTGGCTGAAAAAAAAAAAAAAAACGTTTTTCGGGGGTCAAGTCGAACCCCCGGCCCGGGGGGGTTATGGATGCGATATGTTTTTTTGTTCCTTCCTATGCTATTCTCCTATGTTGAAAGAAGCATTATAGAACAAAAACAGAAACATTAGAAATTTAAGCTGAGATAGGAAAAAAACCTGGAGTCTCCCCGAGGTGGCTTTCCTCTTACTTTTCCTGCAGGGGGGTCCTAGTTAAAGATAAACATATTCATTAATCATATACATGGTCTGCAGTCATGTTGCCTGTGGCGGTTGTAGTGGGGTTCAGCTGGAGCTAAACGCACGTGAAATTAATACAACAGTAATTACGACAGTCACAGGGACATGCATGCATACGACGCGGCCATCACTGCTTACGTCATCAGAAAGCAAGGGGGTAGATATCATATCTAGTATCGTAATAATGGTGGGGAGGAAAGAGATGTGGTTTGTATACTAAGAAGAATGTGAGTTGAAAAGTGTGGAGCATGTGGATTGGTGTGGAGGTCCAGTCTGGAGAGGTGGGAGGTGGTCGTCTGGGGTCGGCCATTTTGGGGGTGGGTTGTCCAGTGCCGGCTGCTGAGGCGATAAGCTTCTAATTGGGGTGGGGGGAGGAGTAGACGGGAAAGGCGGGGTGTTGTTGTCCCTCTCTCTCTCCGACCGTGTTGGTGAATGTCTGTCTGTCTGTCCGTCTGTTGCTTGGGTAGGAGATATATTTTAGTTACTTAGAAAGTTAGATAAGGGGTAATGGGGCATGGGGGTACACATACACATACTGACAATGTAGAGGGATACCAGGTGTCTTCCCGGTCTTCCTCTCTTGAGATGATCGTCTGCAGATTGATCAGAATTAAGCATAGCATTTAGCATAGGTACATCAAGATAATAGCTAATATGGGGCGTACACTTATACCGTCGTAAGATAGAGATAAGGGGTGTCTTCCCGCCTAATCTTCGTCTTAGAGGGCTGTCATAGTTAAACATATATATATATATACCATGAATACAATAATACATGGTTTGCAGTTATGGCCGTCTGCAGGGTTAGTAGGTAAAGTTAATATAAAATATAAGGGTCATGGCATATTCCATGTCTAATTGACAGAGTTATATATGTACCCCGTGTATCCTAGAGCTAAGAGGTGTCTTCCCTCTTACCTCTGTTTACTGGGGTTGTCACATTTAAAGATAAGCATTTCAATAACCCTATTCGTGGATCTGTAGGCATGCAACGGCTATGGGGGTTTCTCATTACAAAACATCTTGGTGGGTTTTTTTTAAGAAAGGGGAGTCAGGAGTGTGTTCTGTATACTAGAAGGCTGGGAGTTACATGACGTGTCTGTGGAGTGGGTGAAGGGGTTGAGTCTAGAAGGGTTGAGGGCGCACCGTCCTCCGGGAGGTTGAAGGTTGTGGTTCGGGGTCGGCCATTTTGGGGTGAGTTGTCCGGGCTAGTTGTTGGTTCCGTGACTGTCTGGTTTTGCAGGTGGGCCTGTCGTTTTCTCGTCCTCCCTGTATTTCACTTCCCTCTCCTTCGTTGTAGGTACGACCTAGTACCTTAAGATTGAATGCAAACAAGTTGAAGTGATGGCTCGTTAAAGTTTGTTGGTGGAGAAACTCCCACCATTTGATGGATCGTTGGTCTGGAGTTCTGATTGGGTCTATGTTGACCAGGAGGGTTGTTTTTGTGGGGTTGTTGAGATGGGCGAAGATTGCTTCGTTTGTGTGCCGGATTCTGGTTAGGTGTCCAGCCTCTGAGGTTACTTTAACTCTACGGATGAAGGGGGTTTGGTCCATGTTAACTGTAGGGAAACTGTGGTCGGTGGTGGAGAGAGATGTGGGGGTGGCGTTAGTAGCCAGGCCAGTGGTGGTGAGCGGTCGGGGTGTAATTATGTTCCGTTGTCTAGCCGGGGGGTTCGCAGGGCAGGTGGCAGGGGTGTGGGTGGCTAACGGTGGGGGGGGGGTAATTAAGTTCCGTTGTATGGCCGGGGTGGTGGTGGGGCAGGTGATTCCCGCTATTCTGAGTGGGTGTGTTTGTTTTGGTTGTTTGATTTATTTATGTGTAGGGTTTTGATTGTTAGTGGTGTTGGTGGTGTGTGTTGTGTTGATGATTGACGAGAATCGTTCAGGTTGTTTACTTAGTCGGCCTGATCTTGTGCGTGTGGCTTGTGTAGAGGGGGCCTCGGGGCTTGACTCGGGGGGGGGGGGGTGACTTATAGCGAGTGGGTTTGTGGGTGGGGTAGTTAGGGGTTTGTTGGGTGGTTTGACTTGCTGTTTGGTGGGTTTGATGGTTTTTGAGGGGGTTAATGTAGAGGGGAAAGGTTTTGAGGTTGGTGGGGCTAGACGGGTGGGTAATTCGAAAGGTGTGGTGGTTGTGGAGGTGGTAGACTTGAGGTTAGGTGGGGCAGTCGGTTTAGGAGTGGTGGGGGAGGAGGAAGATGTTACGGTCGAGGGGGAGTTGTGGGTTGAGTTAGGTGGGGATTGGGATGTTGGGGAGGAAAGGTTAGGAGAGGAGGTTATTTGTCGGGGAAGGGTGTGTTTTATGAGTAGAGAGGGGGCTAGGGTGGTAATTTTTTTTTTTTTTTTTTTTTTTTTTTTTTTTATTAATCTCTTGATACGGTGAGGAATGGAGAGTCGTGGTTGAGGTAAGGTTTTGGATCGTAGTTCGTAGTGGTAGGGTTGAGTCGGTTTCTTTTGTTGGGTAAGGGTTTTTTTTTTGGGTGTGGTGTTGGAGGGGTCGGGGTTGGTTGGGGGTTGAGGAGGTGTTCTTTCTTGGTCGGTGTTTTGGGGATGTGGGGTTCGGGGGGTGTGTTGATGGAATTTCAAGGGGGGTTGGGTGAATGGCTTGGGTGGTGGGACAGGGGGGTTTGGAGGTGTTTTGTAAGATATGGTTGGAGTAGGGATGACTGGGTCGGGGTGGTTTGGGGTGGTGGTTGTGACGCTCACCGCTTCCTCCAGAACCGCATGGCTTACTCGCTAGGACTCGCCAGGGCAGAGAATATAGCTACAGTCTACCTATCATTGTGTACTTTCCTTCTCGAGAAAGCTTGTGTTGCAGACAGTTCAGAACTGTTCTTTATTTTCGTCTGTCACAATCCTTTCTATTTTATTTAGTCAATTGAAAGTATTGTGTTAAGTAGTTGAATGATGGGAAGGCGAGCGGGAGAGAGAGAGAGAGAGAGACCAGGTGGTGTGACTTGGTGGTGAGTGTGGCGCGTGGCTGGCCCCCTTACATAGGCATCGCGGGATTCGTTGCCTCCTGCCTAACACTGCCTACTAGGCGGCTGCTTACTGGGCGACTGTCGCACGCCCTCGTGCCATTCCTGCGAACTGGGACTCCAGCCAGGAGGTCCAGGGGAATATCCTTGTCAGATCCTTCCCAGACAGCATACTCTAAGCATCTCCCATGAACTGTTCCACACTCTTGTCTTAGAATCTTTCTCTCCTACTGCCTCTATCATTTCCACTACTTCCTCACCTTTTATTAATATCAATCCCCTTCTGGTTCTCTGCATCCACACCTTGAATTGGTGGCCAGACTGTATTATATGCTGGATCTCACATTTCTTATGTACTAGGTTAAGGTTGAAGATAGTCATTGTCTTTTTGGGAGATTGTATTGCTCAGACTGTCTCCATCAATCACTAATGTTTCTACAGGGTTAAATAATGCTAGACTAGGGATCAGGTACCTTGCTGTTGGTGTTTTCACTGTGTGTAGGCTACTTTTGAGCTACACGACACTACGGATTCTGTGGGTTACCTGGGTGGATCTTTTGTCTGTGTACCTTGGAGTTTAGACTGTGTAGTGCGTGAGGGCTGCTTGCCTAATCCACCCAACACTGTTCTAACTCTATTTGCTTTTACTTTTGAGGGTCGCCAGGAGGATACTCGATACTTGTGATCGAGGATCCTCAAGAGAGCACCCCTTCATATTAACGTAATCAGGCCGCACAGACCCAAGGTCCACACTAGGCTAGGAGCTGCCTTGCTCCACCAGAATTCTGTACCTTTGCGCATCCCAGCTAGACTTTATTAACCCGGGTAGACATTAGCTGGATTAGATCATATACTCTTTTATGCATACCCATTATTTTTACACAAGCATTTTGAGGTCTAGGTTGCTGTAGAGAGACACAACCAGCATAGACCGGTTTTGTTAATAGGAGTACTACTTTTTCGTGGCGAGCATTATTACTGTTGCACCGCTTATAATATTCTTGTGTCCAATAACATTATATGTCCAGCCTTTTTGTGTATTTAGCCTACACGTGCATTGTCCTGCCTCCTGCTATTTTGTGGTTCCATTTCCGATACGTTCTTCTTAGTAGCATCCGACATTATTCAGAAGATTCCTTGTTCGGTGCTTGAGGACTTTACAACACTTTCTTTCATAAAGGAGTGACAGATATTATTGATTAAAGTAACGTTAAGTAAACCTTCTTCTTGTTTGCATTAGATCACTCTTGTGATTTAATTAAGTTAACTATCTTTTCCTTGTGTACCATAACTAAGCAACCATAATTATGTTATAGGTAATAGGCTGTTTCAGAGAACATCAGCCTATAGTAAAAGCACATAGATACTGAGAGTTAAGATACCCCGCTATCGCAGATATAACTCTGGAGGGTATATGTGTTCTTTGTTCGACGGGATTATATATCAGGGGTTGGATCTAGCGTTTCCGTTGTTGCATTTATGCCAGTCTAGTCCAATGTATAAGAGCCACTGATTTATACGAGACCCGATCGTAACATGGTGAGGTCACGGCTGGTTCCGGTTTGGGGTGCAGGGGAGGATGTTTCTATTGGTTTGTAGATGCGTATGAAACGGTTACGCATTGTGCGTGTTTCCCCTTGATAATTTGATGGAGGTCTGGTAGGCGTTTGGGACATGGGATACTGTGTATGGACCTACGTAACGCGGGCCCAGTTTGTTGATGACTGGCAGTTTGGCCACCATTACAGTGTCGTTGAGGGCGAAAGTTTTTTGTCGTCGAGGGCGTCGTGTTTAGTGTCTTGGCAAACTTGGGCGGTGTGGAGAGTGTTCTTGAGTTGTTGCAAGGGGTCAAGGGTGAATTGGGTAGTGGATGGTGTGGCTCGGTGATAGAAGGGTAGTAGGAGGGGGGTTGTGCCATATACTCGTTCGTGGGGGGAGATCCCGTCTTCTTTTGGGCAGGTGTTCATTCCCCATTGAATCATTCTGACTTGGGAGGCCCAGTCTGAGGTATTTAAAGCTATCATTCTTGTGTGGAGTTGGTTGTTGATGGTGCGGTGACTCCTTTCACAGACTGCGTTGCCTTGGGGCCAATAGGGGGATGAGTGTTTGATTTTGATGCCACAAAGCCTGGTGAACTCTTCCCAAATTTGTCCCTTAAATTCTGGGGCGTTGTCAGATAGCAGTGACAGGGGTATTCCGAAGACTGGCAAAATCTCGGTGGCTAGTAGGGTGGCGATGGTAGTTGCTGTGTGGTCGGAAGTGGGGCAGGCGATTAGGAATTTTGAGTAGATGTCGACGAAGGTGACGATGTAGCGTTTGCCATGGCTAGGGGTAAATGGTCCCATAACATCCAAAGAGAGGGTTTGGAATGGTTTTTGAACAAAGAGGGCGCCGGCGGGTCCAGCTGTGCGGCACCTGTCCTTGCCCAGGGCACATGGCTTGCAAGATTCGGTGACTTTTCTTGCAATTCCGGAGGGGTTGATGGTCCAGTATTGGTCTTGGAAGATTTTGAGCATTTTGTTCTGACCTAGGTGGATGCCGTTTCCTTCGTGGATTGCAATCATGTACTCTTGAGCAACTGTTGGTTCGACGATGATGTGTCCAGAGTCAGTTGTTAATTGGTCGCCCCAGCGGGTCAATTTGGAGAATATAGTCTTGGGGATCCATTTCGGTTTGGTTTTTCTTTGCCAGGACTGGAGTAGGGTAGGCGGTGGTGGGGTGGAGTCGGGGCGGATGGATGTATTTATGAGGTCGGTGTGTTTGAGGGCTGCGAGGTCGGTGGGGATGTCTTCAGGTACAGGTAGGCGGGAGAGTGCATCGGCGTTGGTGTGAAGTTTTCCGGGGCGGTAATGGATGGCGAAGTCGTGTTCCTCTAGTGTTTCCCTCCAACGTACTAATAGTGCCGAGTTTGTCTCAGATCTTCTGAGCCATTGTAAGCTTTGGTGGTCCGTAATGATATCTAATTTGGCGCCTAGGACAAAGGATCGGAAATGGTTTAGAACCCAGATTACTCCGAGGCATTCACGCTTCGTGGCGGCGTAGTTTTGCTGAGCGGTGTTCAAGGTGGAGCTAGCATAAGCAATCACGTGTTCAGATCCATCCCGGATTTGGGCTAGGACAGCTCCGATGGCGTACAGGGACACGTCTGTGTACAGGCGGAAGGGTCGGGAATAATCTGGGAAGGCTACTGTGGGTGCTTTTACCAGCTTGTCTTTCAGAGTCTCGAAGGCATAAGTGTCTTTCGGGGGTCCATGTGAATTCCGTGCCTTTGTGGGTGAGCTGGTGGAGGGGCCTGGCGATGTCGGCAAAATGTGGGACGAAACGTCTGTAATAGGTGGCCAGCCCTAGAAAAGAGCGTACCCCTTTCACTGTAGTGGGAGTTTTTTTTTTTTTTTTTTTTTTTTTTTTTTTTCTATGTGATTGAGGGAGGCAAAAGGCATAACTGCCTATAGCGAGTGCTTCCCCATAGTTGAAAGAGTGACAGGGCCAAAATCAAGGGACGTTCAAGCCAAAATGCCTGGACACACGGAGTTTGAAGCAATTTAAGTCATAGGAAGAGGGAAAGACTGATTCTGGGAGAGAGTTCCAGAGCTCAGATGTTGAGTAGAAGAAAGTTTGAGAGTAACGTTTCACTCTTGGGTTGGAGAGTTGCACAGAGTAGGGGTGGGATTGAGTTGCAAGACGGGTACCACGTGCCCTACTTAAAGGAGGTGGTATGCACTGGGATAGCTCTGAGGAACACTGATTATTATAGTAGCGATAGAATAGCGAGAGAGATGCAACATTGCGGCGGAGAGAGAGAGATTGCAGAGAGTTGGTGAGTGGACGGGAGTTAATGATACGAAAGGCCTTCCTTTCAACTTTGTCTAGGAGAGCGGTGTGAGAGGAACCTCCCCACACATGTGAACAATACTCAATACAAGGACGCACTATGCCCCTGTACAGAGCAAGAAGCTGTGCAGGGGAAAAGAACCCCCTAAGGCGGTTGAGCACACCCAGCTTCTGGGAGGCTGCCTTAGCAAGACTGGTAATATGGTCCTTCCAAATGAGAGCAGAAGAAAAAGAGACACCAAGAATATTGAGAGAAGATGAAGGGTTGATTTTTGTATTGTTGAAGAATAAGGGATAGTCCGCTGGGAGATCCTGACGGGTAGATAGATGGAGAAATTGGGTTTTGGAAGCATTAAAGTTAACAAGGTTTTCTCTGCCCCAATTGGAAATAGTATTTAGATCAGAATTTAAGAGTTCTATGGCTTCATTACGTTTGTCGTTGAGGGATTGCTGGCTGGGGCGTTCTGAAAAACTAATGGAGTAGTGTAAGGTTGAGTCGTCTGCGTATGAATGGATGGGAATTAAGGTACAGTTAAAGAGATCATTTATAAAAATTAGAAAGAGAATAGGAGATAGGACAGAGCCCTGAGGAACACCGGAGTTTATAGGGTGAGGAAGTGAACAATGGCCGTCCACAACCGCAGCTATGGAACGGCCGGAAAGGAAATTAGAGACAAAGGCACAGATGGAGGGATAGAAACCGAAGGAGGGTAGTTTAGAAATTAAAGATTTATGCCAGACTCTATCGAAGGCTTTCGATATGTCTAGTGCAATAGAAAAGTCTCACCGAAGTCCCGAAAGGAGGATGACCAAGAGTTAGTAAGATATGAAAGAAGATCACCAGTAGAGCGACCCTAAAGGAAGCCATACTGGCGATCTGAGAGCAGATTATGAGAAGAGAAATGCTTAAGAAATTTGGAAGCAAGAATAGTTTCAAAAACTTTAGAAAGACAAGAGATAAGAGCAATTGGACGTTGGATGTAGTGGGAGGTTGTTGGTCTTCAATGGCAGAGAGTTTCTTGGGGTCTGGGGAGATGCCTACGGCGGAGATTACGTGTCCTAAGAACCCTACGGTATTCCTGGCCATCTCGCATTTGGAGGGCTTAAGTTTCAAGCCGGCGTCCCTGATGCGTTGAAGTACTTGTCGTAGCCGATGAAGGTGTTGGGGCCAGGTTGCAGAGTAGACGATGATGTCATCTAGGTAGGCTAGGCAGGTCTCCCAGGTTAGTCCTTTTAGTACGGATTCCATGAGGCGGGAGAAGGTGGCTGGGCCATTACACAGGCCAAATGGTAAGACATTAAACTCGTACAAATGCCCGCCACTTGTGGAGAAGGCGGTTTTTTGCTGGTGTTCGGGCTTGATGGGGACTTGCCAATATCCGGCTTGTAGATCTAAGGTGATGAACCATTTGGATCCGTGGAGGGAGTCGAGGGAGTCGTCGATCCTGGGTAGGGGAGTGGCATCTTTGATGGTGGCGTCATTTAGTCGACACAGAATCTAGTGGAGCCGTCTTTCTTTTTCACGAGTACTACGGGTGATGACCAAGGACTGACTGAAGGCGTGGCAATGCCGGCGTCCAACATTTCCTGAACCTGTTGGTCTTCCTCTTGGCGCTGGAGGGGGTTCTTCCTGCGGGAGGGCTGTCGTAGTGGGGGTCCTGTGGTATGAATGGTGTGTTGTTCTAGGTTCGTTCGTCCAATTTCTGTGGGGGTCTGGGCGAACACGTCACGAAAATCATGCAGTACTTGTTGCATTTGGCATTGTTGCAAGGGGGTTAAGGAGTCAGGGATGGTGGGTAATGTAGGAGTGTCTGTGGGGTTTGTGGGGGGAGTGACGACCTCGTCAAAGGTCTCGAGGTCGCCGACGATTAAAGCTTTGGGGAGGGTTAGTACATCGTCTGAAATATTTGCAATGAGAATGGTATTTTGCTGGGCAGATAATATGGCAGGTTGGATCATTCATCGGTTCTGGGTTATAGAGGGGTTAGAGGGAGTCAAAATCATGGTGTCATGGGGTATGGGTCTTAGGGGCACCCATTGTTGATGGTTAGGGGGAATGGTGATTTTCTTTTGGGTCATAGCGGGGCTTATAATGGTCGGGGTAGGAGGTTGTTGGTCAGTGTTGCATAATGTGGAAAATGTGTGGTTTGTAGTGTTTTCTTTGTTTTCATTTCGCGGTTTAGCCTGGGTTTTCGCCGTTGGGGGGGGATGGTGTTGGCGGTTGAGATGGTCATGCAGGTTTGAGGGGTTAGATTGTTTCTTTGAGTTGGTAGAATGGTGTGTGGGGTTTGGGCGATTAGGTTTTATTTTGTTCCGACTTTGTTTGGGGGTTGTGAGGCGTGTTTGATTATGGGGGTGTTTTTTTTTTTTTTTTAACGTGATCAGGCGTTGGCCACAGTCGACATGGGCCTGCAATTTGTGAAGTAGATCGAGTCCTAAGTACCCGTCATAATGTTGGCAGTCTGCATGAAAGATCACAAATGGGTGGTGGCATTTGGCATAAGGGGCGGGGGTGGTCACGTATAAAGGACGAGTTTGTCCCCTGACACTTAGGGGGGCGTCCCCGGCACTGATTAATTTGAACTTGGTTGTGTGAATGCTACCGAACTTCCTATGGTGTTTGGCGTAGAAAGAGCTGAATATGCAAGATCGGGACGCCCCGGTGTCTATGAGCAAACGGACAGGAATTCCCTGAAGTTGAGCTAGGTGGTAAATGGGGGGTGCTCGGTCATTTATAGTGTTCCCCGCCGATGCCATGGTTGGCGGGGGATGATTTAAAAATCCTGGGGATCGGCTTCTGCTTCTCTCAGGATTTCCTCCGTCCCTTGGTCTGGGTCGGTGTGCACAAGGCTCTCGTCATCGAGGTCGTGGACCTCGTCGCCCCCGATCCACTCTTCCTCATTGGCAGAGATGCGGGGTTGGGCGGTGCGAGTTTTAGCGGAGTCTCGGATGTCATGGAGAGCACATTTATGGTTACAGGCGGGGAAATCACAAGGGTTGATAATAAAAAGAGTGGGGTTCTTACTTTTGTTGTTGTAGGCCTGGTTTTTGTTGTAGACTCGGCGGATGGGGTTGGGGTTGAACCGGGATCTGCTGGGTTGAGGTTTGGCCGAGTGATAGGTAGGTGTGGTGGCCGATGGTCGGGTTGTGGTCAGGGGGTGGTTGGTGATCGAACCTCTTAATGGTGGCGATGGTGGTAGTTTTCTGGGGGCGCACCGCTAGGATTCTCCTGATGGTGATGAGGTCGCGTTGGAACCCGACCGGGTCGTGCACTGCGAAGTGTTCACGAACTGCTGAGGACAAAGTTTGAACTAGATTGACCAGGGTGTGTTGGTCTTGTTGCGCTTTAGGGAGGGTGGGGAAAGCAGATTTAATTTGTTGTGAGACAGCATTTAATGTGGCGTCTAGGTCTCCTTCGTACTTTATGTCATTAATACGAGCATGGGCAACGAAGATGCCTAGTGAGGGCTTAATAGCCTCGATAACTATGGGCCGGAACTGGTCCCAAGTGAGCGTGGAGGTAACTTGTGATGCAACCAGGTGCGTTAGCAGTACGGCGATTTTTTCTCGGTCCGTATTATATGCCAAGTCTAATACTGGTTTTACAATTTCCATGTATGCTTCGATTTCGTATGTGTCCCCATCGTATTTCGGGATGGGGATGTGTGAACGAGGTGCGGCCATATTTGCGATTTTTTTCTTTTCTTTTTTCTGTCCCTTTTTGTGTGGATGTAGTGAATTCTGTTATCCGAATCAAGAACCACCGCTGCCGCCAATGTTATGCCCTGATTTTATTCAGGATTAACTATTGCGTAAGTGAGTTCTACAAGACGGGGATAGCTCCCTTCACATATATACACACACGGGATCAATTGCACACGTCAAGTAGAATCACAGGATGACGTTTGTAATACAGCTTTATTTATTGAACACACTCACAGTATAGAAAAAGAATCACTTTCACTTTATAGAACATGAATAAGAGTAATGAGTTCAGTTATAAGAGCTTGGGCTTTCAATTCTCCAAGCACAATCGTGGATCTGGATTAGAGTATGCACTGCCACTTCCGAGTCTCGGGCATTATTCTTCCGATACGGACATGATAAGAAGCGATAAGAAAGTCACTTGAAGGGGGCACCGATTTAATTTACACAATGTCTGATACCGAATGTTGCTTTAGGCTTAAGGTTCTAGTTATTCGATTAAGTGGGGACTAACGTTGAGGTTCGATTTTATACGATCTAGCAGAGTCAAGTAGACAATTATTATGTATCTCTTAAACTGTTAATGCACGGATGGTAATTTGTCACTGAGATTAAATTATACTTCACGACCTATCCCTTGTTTATGGGATCACAGAATATCTATACCAAACACTCAATTTAAGTATAACTCGTGTCGTGGCTGGGGGTAAATACTGTCGCGGTAATTATCTCGTAATATATTTTACTGTAACGGATCTCTGGCAAAACAGGGGACTCTAGGATCAACTCGAAATCTCTAGCAAATTTAGTTAGCAAATAACTCAAAGGTGAACACAGGCAACACAACGGTTTAGTAACACAGTATCTATACACTGATATTATAATAGGAAATCGTGCCCGATCAGGTTATCTTCTTCTCCTCTTGAATCTGGTGTCGTCGGGGGCTTCTCGGCTGCTCCAGGGGGTCCAGTTGTGTGAAGAAGTTACAGATGGGTCGGTTGACCGGTGATGAAGTTGAGTTCAGGGTCTCTCCTATGGATCTTAAATGGTCTACGTCTGGGCTGAGGCCAGGGTAGCGTCTCATTGGACCAACATAAGCATTGGGTCTGCACAAACCTTGCTTAACTGTCTCTGATCCATGACGAGAGGTTCAATCAACCCAAGTGCATGTGTGGCGATATATATATATTTCTCTTAGGTCCCTATATTGACCTGTGATCTACCACGGTTAATACAGGCCCAGGAATATAATATATCAGCTCCTGGTGTTCAGCTTGCGGGGTGCTGGTCGGTTACTAACAGGGGAGTAAAACAGTCTTCCAACAGAGTGACGTCCCGCCCGGTAAAAAGCTATGTTTTAAAAACTGCCCGCTCTCCTCCTCTCGTGGTTTATATATGGCAGGGTGACTCAGTGTTGCCCGGGCCGGGGGCTGATGGGTCCCTTCCAATTCAGGGCCAGGGCGGCTGTGCAGGGCTGTGGGGTCAACATCTGGCAATCTGGCCCTTCGTTCCCAATGTTCTGAATTAGATAACAGCGTTAGTTCACACACCGACATATAAGAATAGTTAATGGCAGGTGGTATGGCAAGCAAGGGACCCGTCGCCTTGTTGTTCACGGCGGCGAGGGGAGGAGCACCTCGGCCAGGAGGGTCAGTGGCTAATCGTTTGACTTGATAAGTAGGTTACTTTTAAAAAGAAGGGGAACAAGGGGAAGAAAGGTAAGTGAACAGTTCTCTCGTACCTGTAGGTCTTGGTGAGATTGAATAACAAGTCCTGTAATACCTCACAGGTGTTGGCACGTGTATACAGGTGGTAGTTAGGTGCGGTTGCCCTAATGGTCCCGTATACCGTGGTCGAGGAGGGCGGCGCAGGTACGAGTCCCTCCGGGCTGGACACGGCTCGATGGCCGAGTTAATTTGTTGTTGTCGGCCCACCTGGGTTAGGGTGGAAATACCCACGTAGACCACGTGTGGACAAGGGAGAGATATCTAGAGAGAGAAAATACAGCTTTATAGTGGTCAATAAAGTATGCATGCGTAATCAGGCGGCAGTGCAATTATCATTATCATGGTGGTAGACTGTGTTGGCTACGCACCTGGGGCGAGCCCGTGACGCAAGGCATTCGCGCTTCCGTGGGGTGATCAGGTCGTCGTCCATGCATGCACAGCTGTCGCCTGCCTGGTTGCAACGAAAAAAAAAAAGATAGGATCATGTGAACTGTACTCCAAGAAGGAAGTGTCTTGACGAGGCGTGTGGAGGGAGGCTAGAAAAGAAAAACAGGCTGGATTATGTAATGCAAGGTTTAGGGAAAAATAGATTGTGCGAGGTGGCGATTTCCTTATTATTCTACTGTTAGTAGGTCAGTCATCATGCGGGGTTAGTATGTTAATAAGTAACAAGTAAAAAAATGGTAAATGATACAATCAATATCTAAGTGGCACAGTTATATATCTATACCCCTCATAATACAGAGAGCTAAGAGGTGTCTGCCTTCTTACTTCTTCTACAGGGGCTGTCACGTATTCATTATTCATATTCATGGCATAACAATAAAATGGTAGTGACATAATCAATACAATAATTGGCATAGTCATATATCTGTACCCCTCATAATACAGAGAGTTAAGAGGTGGCTTTCCTCTTACTTTTCCTGCAGGGGGGTCCTAGTTAAAGATAAACATATTCATTAATCATATACATGGTCTGCAGTCATGTTGCCTGTGGCAGTTGTAGTGGGGTTCAGCTGGAGCTAAACGCACGTGAAATAAATACAACAGTAATTACGACAGTCACAGGGACATGCATACGACACGGCCATCACTGCTTACGTCATCAGAAAGCAAGGGGGTGGATATCATCTAGTATCGTAATAATGGTGGGGAGGAAAGAGATGTGGTTTGTAAGAAGAATGTGAGTTGAAAAGTGTGGAGCATGTGGATTGGTGTGGAGGTCCAGTCTGGAGAGGTGGGAGGTGGTCGTCTGGGGTCGGCCATTTTGGGGGTGGGTTGTCCAGTGCCGGCTGCTGAGGCGATAAGCTTCTAATTGGGGTGGGGGGAGGAGTAGACGGGAAAGGCGGGGTGTTGTTGTCCCTCTCTCTCTCCGACCGTGTTGGTGAATGTCTGTCTGTCTGTCCGTCTGTTGCTTGGGTAGGAGATATATTTTAGTTACTTAGAAAGTTAGAATAAGGGGTAATGGGGCACGGGGGTACACATACACATACTGACAATGTAGAGGGATACCAGGTGTCTTCCCGGTCTTCCTCTCTTGAGATGATCGTCTGCAGATTGATCAGAATTAAGCATAGCATTTAGCATAGGTACATCAAGATAATAGCTAATATGAGGCGTACACTTATACCGTCGTAAGATAGAGATAAGGGGTGTCTTCCCGCCTAATCTTCGTCTTAGAGGGCTGTCATAGTTAAACATATATATATATATATATACCATGAATACAATAATACATGGTTTGCAGTTATGGCCGTCTGCAGGGTTAGTAGGTAAAATTAATATAAAATATAAGGGTCATGGCATGTTCCATGTCTAATTGACAGAGTTATATATGTACCCCGTGTATCCTAGAGCTAAGAGGTGTCTTCCCTCTTACCTCTGTTTACTGGGGTTGTCACATTTAAAGATAAGCATTTCAATAACCCTATTCGTGGATCTGTAGGCATGCAACGGCTATGGGGGTTTCTCATTACAAAACATCTTGGTGGGTTTTTTTAAGAAAGGGGAGTCAGGAGTGTGTTGTGTATACTAGAAGGCTGGGAGTTACATGACGTGTCTGTGGAGTGGGTGAAGGGGTTGAGTCTAGAAGGGTTGAGGGCGCACCGTCCTCCGGGAGGTTGAAGGTTGTGGTTCGGGGTCGGCCATTTTGGGGTGAGTTGTCCGGGCTAGTTGTTGGTTCCGTGACTGTCTGGTTTTGCAGGTGGGCCTGTCGTTTTCTCGTCCTCCCTGTATTTCACTTCCCTCTCCTTCGTTGTAGGTACGACCTAGTACCTTAAGATTGAATGCAAACAAGTTGAAGTGATGGCTCGTTAAAGTTTGTTGGTGGAGAAACTCCCACCATTTGATGGATCGTTGGTCTGGAGTTCTGATTGGGTCTATGTTGACCAGGAGGGTTGTTTTTGTGGGGTTGTTGAGATGGGCGAAGATTGCTTCGTTTGTGTGCCGGATTCTGGTTAGGTGTCCAGCCTCTGAGGTTACTTTAACTCTACGGATGAAGGGGGTTTGGTCCATGTTAACTGTAGGGAAACTGTGGTCGGTGGTGGAGAGAGATGTGGGGGTGGCGTTAGTAGCCAGGCCAGTGGTGGTGAGCGGTCGGGGTGTAATTATGTTCCGTTGTCTAGCCGGGGGGTTCGCAGGGCAGGTGGCAGGGGTGTGGGTGGCTAACGGGGGGGGGGGGGGGGTAATTAAGTTCCGTTGTATGGCCGGGGTGGTGGTGGGGCAGGTGATTCCCGCTATTCTGAGTGGGTGTGTTTGTTTTGGTTGTTTGATTTATTTATGTGTAGGGTTTTGATTGTTAGTGGTGTTGGTGGTGTGTGTTGTGTTGATGATTGACGAGAATCGTTCAGGTTGTTTACTTAGTCGGCCTGATCTTGTGCGTGTGGCTTGTGTAGAGGGGGCCTCGGGGCTTGACTCGGGGGGGGGGGGTGACTTATAGCGAGTGGGTTTGTGGGTGGGGTAGTTAGGGGTTTGTTGGGTGGTTTGACTTGCTGTTTGGTGGGTTTGATGGTATTTGAGGGGGTTAATGTAGAGGGGAAAGGTTTTGAGGTTGGTGGGGCTAGACGGGTGGGTAATTCGAAAGGTGTGGTGGTTGTGGAGGTGGTAGGCTTGAGGTTAGGTGGGGCAGTCGGTTTAGGAGTGGTGGGGGAGGAGGAAGATGGTACGGTCGAGGGGGAGTTGTGGGTTGAGTTAGGTGGGGATTGGGATGTTGGGGAGGAAAGGTTAGGAGAGGAGGTTATTTGTCGGGGAAGGGTGTGTTTTATGGGTAGAGAGGGGGCTAGGGTGGTAAGGGGTTTTGTTTTGTGTGTTTTTTTTTTTTATTAATCTCTTGATACGGTGAGGAATGGAGAGTCGTGGTTGAGGTAAGGTTTTGGATCGTAGTTCGTAGTGGTAGGGTTGAGTCGGTTTCTTTTGTTGGTTAAGGGTTTTTTTTTTGGGTGTGGTGTTGGAGGGGTCGGGGTTGGTTGGGGGTTGAGGAGGTGTTCTTTCTTGGTCGGTGTTTTGGGGATGTGGGGTTCGGGGGGTGTGTTGATGGAATTTCAAGGGGGGTTGGGTGAATGGCTTGGGTGGTGGGACAGGGGGGTTTGGAGGTGTTTTGTAAGATATGGTTGGAGTAGGGATGACTGGGTCGGGGTGGTTTGGGGTGGTGGTTGTGACGCTCACCGCTTCCCCCAGAACCGCATGGCTTACTCGCTAGGACTCGCCAGGGCAGAGAATATAGCTACAGTCTACCTATCATTGTGTACTTTCCTTCTCGAGAAAGCTTGTGTTGCAGACAGTTCAGAACTGTTCTTTATTTTCGTCTGTCACAATCCTTTCTATTTTATTTAGTCAATTGAAAGTATTGTGTTAAGTAGTTGAATGATGGGAAGGCGAGCGGGAGAGAGAGAGAGAGAGAGACCAGGTGGTGTGACTTGGTGGTGAGTGTGGCGCGATGCTGGCCCCCTTACATAGGCTTCGCGGGATTCGTTGCCTCCTGCCTAACAATGCCTACTAGGCGGCTGCTTACTGGGCGACTGTCGCACGCCCTCGTGCCATTCCTGCGAACTGGGACTCCAGCCAGGAGGTCCAGGGGAATATCCTTGTCAGATCCTTCCCAGACAGCATACTCTAAGCATCTCCCATAAACTGTTCCACACTCTTGTCTTAGAATCTTTCTCTCCTACTGCCTCTATCATTTCCACTACTTCCTCACCTTTTATTAATATCAATCCCGCTTTGGTTCTCTGCATCCACACCTTGAATTGGTGGCCAGACTGTATTATATGCTGGATCTCACATTTCTTATGTACTAGGTTAAGGTTGAAGATAGTCATTGTCTTTTTGGGAGATTGTATTGCTCAGACTGTCTCCATCAATCACTAATGTTTCTACAGGGTTAAATAATGCTAGACTAGGGATCAAGTACCTTGCTGTTGGTGTTTTCACTGTGTGTAGGCTACTTTTGAGCTACACGACACTACGGATTCTGTGGGTTACCTGGGTGGATCTTTTGTCTGTGTACCTTGTAGTTTAGACTGTGTAGTGTGTGAGGGCTGCTTGCCTAATCCACCCAACACTGTTCTAACTCTATTTGCTTTTACTTTTGAGGGTCGCCAGGAGGATACTCGATACTTGTGATCGAGGATCCTCAAGAGAGCACCCCTTCATATTAACGTAATCAGGCCGCACAGACCCAAGGTCCACACTAGGCTAGGAGCTGCCTTGCTCCACCAGAATTCTGTACCTTTGCGCATCCCAGCTAGACTTTATTAACCCGGGTAGACATTAGCTGGATTAGATCATATACTCTTTTATGCATACCCATTATTTTTACACAAGCATTTTGAGGTCTAGGTTGCTGTAGAGAGACACAACCAGCATAGACCGGTTTTGTTAATAGGAGTACTACTTTTTCGTGGCGAGCAATATTACTGTTGCACCGCTTATAATATTCTTGTGTCCAATAACATTATATGTCCAGCCTTTTTGTGTATTTAGCCTACATGTGCATTGTCCTGCCTCCTGCTATTTTGTGGTTCCATTTCCGGTACGTTCTTCTTAGTAGCATCCGACATTATTCAGAAGATTCCTTGTTCGGTGCTTGAGGACTTTACAACACTTTCTTTCATAAAGGAGTGACAGATATTATTGATTAAAGTAACGTTAAGTAAACCTTCTTCTTGTTTGCATTAGATCACTCTTGTGATTTAATTAAGTTAACTATCTTTTCCTTGTGTACCATAACTAAGCAACCATAATTATGTTATAGGTAATAGGCTGTTTCAGAGAACATCAGCCTATAGTAGAAGCACATAGATACTGAGAGTTAAGATACCCCGCTATCGCAGATATAACTCTGGAGGGTATATGTGTTCTTTGTTCGACGGGATTATATATCAGGGGTTGGATCTAGCGTTTCCGTTGTTGCATTTATGCCAGTCTAGTCCAATGTATAAGAGCCACTGATTTATACGAGACACGATCGTAACATGGTGAGGTCACGGCTGGTTCCGGTTTGGGGTGCAGGGGAGGATGTTTCTATTGGTTTGTAGATGCGTATGAAACGGTTACGCATTGTGCGGGTTTCCCCTTGATTATTGATAGAGGTCTGGTAGGCGTTTGGGACACGGGATACTGTGTATGGACCTACGTAACGCGGGCCCAGTTTGTTGATGACTGGCAGTTTGGCCACCATTACAGTGTCGTTGATGGCGAAGGGTTTTTTGTCGTCGAGGGTGTCGTGTTTAGTGTCTTGGCAAACTTGGGCGGTGTGGAGAGTGTTCTTGAGTTGTTGCAAGGGGTCAAGGGTGAATTGGGTAGTGGATGGTGTGGCTCGGTGATAGAAGGGTAGTAGGAGGGGGGTTGTGCCATATACTCGTTCGTGGGGGGAGATCCCGTCTTCTTTTGGGCAGGTGTTCATTCCCCATTGAATCATTTTGACTTGGGAGGCCCAGTCTGAGGTATTTAAAGCTATCATTCTTGTGTGGAGTTGGTTGTTGATGGTGCGGTGACTCCTTTCACAGACTGCGTTGCCTTGGGGCCAATAGGGGGATGAGTGTTTGATTTTGATGCCACAAAGCCTGGTGAACTCTTCCCAAATTTGTCCCTTAAATTCTGGGGCGTTGTCAGATAGCAGTGACAGGGGTATTCCGAAGACTGGCAAAATCTCGGTGGCTAGTAGGGTGGCGATGGTAGTTGCTGTGTGGTCGGAAGTGGGGCAGGCGATTAGGAATTTTGAGTAGATGTCGACGAAGGTGACGATGTAGCGTTTGCCATGGCTAGGGGTAAATGGTCCCATAACATCCAAAGAGAGGTTTTGGAATGGTTTTTGAGCAAAGAGGGCGCCGGCGGGTCCAGCTGTGCGGCACCTGTCCTTGCCCAGGGCACATGGCTTGCAAGATTCGGTGACTTTTCTTGCAATTCCGGAGGGGTTGATGGTCCAGTATTGGTCTTGGAAGATTTTGAGCATTTTGTTCTGACCTAGGTGGATGCCGTTTCCTTCGTGGATTGCAATCATGTACTCTTGAGCAACTGTTGGTTCGACGATGATGTGTCCAGAGTCGGTTGTTAATTGGTCGCCCCAGCGGGTCAATTTGGAGAATATAGTCTTGGGGATCCATTTCGGTTTGGTTTTTCTTTGCCAGGACTGGAGTAGGGTAGGCGGTGGTGGGGTGGAGTCGGGGCGGATGGATGTATTTATGAGGTCGGTGTGTTGGAGGGCTGCGAGGTCGGTGGGGATGTCTTCAGGTACAGGTAGGCGGGAGAGTGCATCGGCGTTGGTGTGAAGTTTTCCGGGGCGGTAATGGATGGCGAAGTCGTGTTCCTCTAGTGTTTCCCTCCAACGTACTAATAGTGCCGAGTTTGTCTCAGATCTTCTGAGCCATTGTAAGCTTTGGTGGTCCGTAATGATATCTAATTTGGCGCCTAGGACAAAGGATCGGAAATGGTTTAGAACCCAGATTACTCCGAGGCATTCACGCTTCGTGGCGGCGTAGTTTTGCTGAGTGGTGTTCAAGGTGGAGCTAGCATAAGCAATCACGTGATCAGATCCATCCCGGATTTGGGCTAGGACAGCTCCGATGGCGTACAGGGACACGTCTGTGTACAGGCGGAAGGGCCGGGAATAATCTGGGAAGGCTACTGTGGGTGCTTTTACCAGCTTGTCTTTCAGAGTCTCGAAGGCATAAGTGTCTTTCGGGGGTCCATGTGAATTCCGTGCCTTTGTGGGTGAGCTGGTGGAGGGGCCTGGCGATGTCGGCGAAATGTGGGACGAAACGTCTGTAATAGGTGGCCAGCCCTAGAAAAGAGCGTACCCCTTTCACTGTAGTGGGAGGTTGTTGGTCTTCAATGGCGGAGAGTTTCTTGGGGTCTGGGGAGATGCCTGCGGTGGAGATTACGTGTCCTAAGAACCCTACGGTATTCCTGGCCATCTCGCATTTGGAGGGCTTAAGTTTCAAGCCGGCGTCCCTGATGCGTTGAAGTACTTGTCGTAGCCGATGAAGGTGTTGGGGCCAGGTTGCAGAGTAGACGATGATGTCATCTAGGTAGGCTAGGCAGGTCTCCCAGGTTAGTCCTTTTAGTACGGATTCCATGAGGCGGGAGAAGGTGGCTGGGCCATTACACAGGCCAAATGGTAAGACATTAAACTCGTACAAATGCCCGCCACTTGTGGAGAAGGCGGTTTTTTGCTGGTGTTCGGGCTTGATGGGGACTTGCCAATATCCGGCTTGTAGATCTAAGGTGATGAACCATTTGGATCCGTGGAGGGAGTCGAGGAAGTCGTCGATCCTGGGTAGGGGAGTGGCATCTTTGATGGTGGCGTCATTTAGTCGACACAGAATCTAGTGGAGCCGTCTTTTTTTTTTCACGAGTACTACGGGTGATGACCAAGGACTGACTGAAGGCGTGGCAATGCCGGCGTCCAACATTTCCTGAACCTGTTGGTCTTCCTCTTGGCGCTGGAGGGGGTTCTTCCTGCGGGAGGGCTGTCGTAGAGGGGGTCCTGTGGTATGAATGGTGTGTTGTTCTAGGTTCGTTCGTCCAATTTCTGTGGGGGTCTGGGCGAACACGTCACGAAAATCATGCAGTACTTGTTGCATTTGGCATTGTTGCAAGGGGCTTAAGGAGTCAGGGATGGTGGGTAATGTAGGAGTGTCTGTGGGGTTTGTGGGGGGAGTGACGACCTCGTCAAAGGTCTCGAGGTCGCCGACGATTAAAGCTTGGGGGAGGGTTAGTACATCGTCTGAAATATTTGCAATGAGAATGGTATTTTGCTGGGCAGATAATATGGCAGGTTGGATCATGCATCGGTTCTGGGTTATAGATGGGTTAGAGGGAGTCAAAATCATGGTGTCATGGGGTATGGGTCTTAGGGGCACCCATTGTTGATGGTTAGGGGGAATGGTGATTTTCTTTTGGGTCATAGCGGGGCTTATAATGGTCGGGGTAGGAGGTTGTTGGTCAGTGTTGCATAATGTGGAAAATGTGTGGTTTGTAGTGTTTTCTTTGTTTTCATTTCGCGGTTTAGCCTGGGTTTTCGCCGTTGGGGGGGGGGATGGTGTTGGCGGTTGAGATGGTCATGCAGGTTTGAGGGGTTAGATTGTTTCTTTGAGTTGGTAGAATGGTGTGTGGGGTTTGGGCAATTAGGTTTTATTTTGTTCCGACTTTGTTTGGGGGTTGGGCAAGTGAGGCGTGTTTGATTATGGGGGTGTTTTTTTTTTTTTTTTTAACGTGATCAGGCGTTGGCCACAGTCGACATGGGCCTGCAATTTGTGAAGTAGATCAAGTCCTAAGTACCCGTCATAATGTTGGCAGTCTGAATGAAAGATCACGAATGGGTGGTGGCATTTGGCATAAGGGGCGGGGGTGGTCACGTATAAAGGACGAGTTTGTCCCCTGACACTTAGGGGGGCGTCCCCGGCACTGATTAATTTGAACTTGGTTGTGTGAATGCTACCGAACTTCCTATGGTGTTTGGCGTAGAAAGAGCTGAATATGCAAGATCGGGACGCCCCGGTGTCTATGAGCAAACGGACAGGAATTCCCTGAAGTTGAGCTAGGTGGTAAATGGGGGGTGCTCGGTCATTTATAGTGTCCCCCGCCGACGCCATGGTTGGCGGGGGATGATTTAAAAATCCTGGGGATCGGCTTCTGCTTCTCTCAGGATTTCCTCCGTCCCTTGGCCTGGGTCGGTGTGCACAAGGCATCGAGGTCGTGGACCTCGTCGCCCCCGATCCACTCTTCCTCATTGGCAGAGATGCGGGGTTGGGCGGTGCAAGTTTTAGCGGAGTCTCGGATGTCATGGAGAGCACATTTATGGTTACAGGCGGGGAAATCACAAGGGTTGATAATAAAAAGAGTGGGGTTCTTACTTTTGTTGTTGTTGTAGGCCTGGTTTTTGTTGTAGACTCGGCGGATGGGGTTGGGGTTGAACCGGGGTCTGCTGGGTTGAGGTTTGGCCGAGTGATAGGTAGGTGTGGTGGCCGATGGTCGGGTTGTGGTCAGGGGGTGGTTGGTGATCGAACCTCTTAATGGCGGCGATGGTGGTAGTTTTCTGGGGGCGTACCGCTAGGATTCTCCTGATGGTGATGAGGTCGCGTTGGAACCCGACCGGGTCGTGCACTGTGAAGTGTTCGCGAACTGCTGAGGGCAAAGTTTGAACTAGATTGACCAGGGTGTGTTGGTCTTGTTGCGCTTTAGGGAGGGTGGGGAAAGCAGATTTAATTTGTTGTGAGGCAGCATTTAATGTGGCGTCTAGGTCTCCTTCGTACTTTATGTCATTAATACGAGCATGGGCAACGAAGATGCCTAGTGAGGGCTTAATAGCCTCGATAACTATGGGCCGGAACTGGTCCCAAGTGAGCGTGGAGGTAACTTGTGATGCAACCAGGGAAACGGCTTTTCCCAAGTGCGTTAGCAGTACAGCGATTTTTTCTCAGACCGTATTATATGCCAAGTCTAATACTGGTTTTACAATTTCCATGTATGTTTCGATTTCGTATGTGTCCCCATCGTATTTCGGGATGGGGATGTGTTAACGAGGTGCGGCCATATTTGCGATTTTTTTTCTTTTCTTTGTTCTGTCCCTTTTTGTGTGGATGTAGTGAATTCTGTTATCCGAATCAAGAACCACCGCTGCCGCCAATGTTATGCCCTGATTTTATTCAGGATTAACTATTGCGTAAGTGAGTTCTACAAGACGGGGATAGCTCCTTTCACATATATTTTTTTTTTAAATAAAAAAAAAAAAAAAAAAAAAAAAAAAGGTCCCACCCCTTTCCCATTCTTAAGTAAGCCATTTTAGATTTACAGAAGAGTGACCATTACTTGCATTACTGCATGTCCACAAACATTTCAGTAATGTAAGCATGTTTCCTTCTATTTTTTTTTATTAAGGTGACAGTTACAAAGTGGTGTACAATCTATCTTATTCTAGTTACATTGTAGTTTATCTTATTGTACCAGTACCTCCCTACAATCAACCTAGTTGTTCCCCAATTCGTCCCTCCGCCACGACCATTTCAAAGTCCAAGTCTCTCACTCTTGTCCTCTGTAGCGGGAGGACCTTGTACCCCTGAGACATAGGAGTGCAGACCTGAGAAGAGAGAAAGAGAGCCGGCATCTCATCCAAGTTATGACTTGGCTTCTATGCTGGCGCTTTTTCTCCGATATTTGTTCAGCTAATCTGGCATAGAAGACACTTGCAGAAGGTCCCATACCTCCCGACGATGAGAAGACCAGAGGAGTAAAGCTTCCTTGATCCCTGTTCAAAATTCTTTCTTCATAAGCGCGTTTTTTCTCACTTTCGTTTCTCAAGTATGTCGCCTTGTGTCCTCGCTCACGATATGTTTGTGCTCTTGGGTTGAAGATTCTGATGTCGAAAAAAGCCCGTTGTCCCCTCGTCCCAAAACCTCGAGCACTTACGTCCACTCTTGCTTCATTTGAAGTATTTGCAGTATTGTGGGCCAAGCGCTGTCCGTCCATAGGCAGAAGTTCCGGTTCGATTCTGACATCATGGCACACCTCGTCCAGCATCTGTGCAGTGATGTCTCGTACTTCATCATGCCGGATACAGATGAATCCTCCTTTCTTACAAGTCATACAGTGGTCTGAGTTGTTTATTTCACCACATGCACATTTCAGCGGCAGGTTCGAAACTGGCCACCCATACCTCAAGGCTACGGCATCATTGAATTCTTGTTTATTTAAGCTGAAGCCTTTCTCCTTTATTGGTAATGATGTGAGCCAATTTGAAGCCCCTGTGTCTTGTGCCATCTCAATTCTCATTTTCAGTTATATACACACACGGGATCAATTGCACACGTCAAGTAGAATCACAGGATGACGTTTGTAATACAGCTTTATTTATTGAACACACTCACAGTATAGAAAAAGAATCACTTTCACTTTATAGAACATGAATAAGAGTAATGAGTTCAGTTATAAGAGCTTGGGCTTTCAATTCTCCAAGCACAATCGTGGATCTGGATTAGAGTATGCACTGCCACTTCCGAGTCTCGGGCATTATTCTTCCGATACGGACATGATAAGAAGCGATAAGAAAGTCACTTGAAGGGGGCACCGATTTAATTTACACAATGTCTGATACCGAATGTTGCTTTAGGCTTAAGGTTCTAGTTATTCGATTAAGTGGGGACTAACGTTGAGGTTCGATTTTATACGATCTAGCAGAGTCAAGTAGACAATTATTATGTATCTCTTAAACTGTTAATGCACGGATGGTAATTCGTCACTGAGATTAAATTATACTTCACGACCTATCCCTTGTTTATGGGATCGCAGAATATCTATACCAAACACTCAATTTAAGTATAACTCGTGTCGTGGCTGGGGGTAAATACTGTCGCGGTAATTATCTCGTAATATATTTTACTGTAACGGATCTCTGGCAAAACAGGGGACTCTAGGATCAACTCGAAATCTCTTTATAGTTAGCAAATAACTCAAAGGTGAACACAGGCAACACAATGGTTTAGTAACACGGTATCTATACACTGATATTATAATAGGAAATCGTTCCCGATCAGGTTATCCTCTTCTCCTCTTGAATCTGGTGTCATCGGGGGCTTCTCGGCTGCTCCAGGGGGTCCAGTTGTGTGAAGAAGTTAAAGATGGGTCGGTTGACCGGTGATGAAGTTGAGTTCAGGGTCTCTCCTATGGATCTTAAATGGTCTGCGTCTGGGCTGAGGCCAGGGTAGCGTCTCATTGGACCAACATAAGCACTGGGTCTGCACAAACCTTGCTTAACTGTCTCTGATCCATTACGAGAGGTTCAATCAACCCAAGTGCATGTGTGGCGATATATATATATTTCTCTTAGGTCCCTATATTGACCTGTGATCTACCACGGTTAATACAGGCCCAGGAATATAATATATCAGCTCCTGGTGTTCAGCTTGCGGGGTGCTGGTCGGTTACTAACAGGGGAGTAAAACAGTCTTCCAACAGAGTGACGTCCCGCCCGGTAAAAAGCTATGTTTTAAAAACTGCCCGCTCTCCTCCTCTCGTGGTTTATATATGGCAGGGTGACTCAGTGTTGCCCGGGCCGGGGGCTGATGGGTCCCTTCCAATTCAGGGCCAGGGCAACTGTGCAGGGCTGTGGGGTCAACATCTGGCAATCTGGCCCTTCGTTCCCAATGTTCTGAATTAGATAACAGCGTTAGTTCACACACCGACATATAAGAATAGTTAATGGCAGGTGGTATGGCAAGCAAGGGACCCGTCGCCTTGTTGTTCACGGCGGCGAGGGGAGGAGCACCTCGGCCAGGAGGGTCAGTGGCTAATCATTTGACTTGATAAGTAGGTTACTTTTAAAAAGAAGGGGAACAAGGGGAAGAAAGGTAAGTGAACAGTTCTCTCGTACCTGTAGGTCTTGGTGAGATTGAATAACAAGTCCTGTAATACCTCACAGGTGTTGGCACGTGTATACAGGTGGTAGTTAGGCGCGGTTGCCCTAGTGGTCCCGTATACCGCGGTCGAGGAGGGCGGCGCAGGTACGAGTCCCTCCGGGCTGGACACGGCTCGATGGCCGAGTTAATTTGTTGTTGTCGGCCCACCTGGGTTAGGGTGGAAATACCCACGTAGACCACGTGTGGACAAGGGAGAGATATCTAGAGAGAGAAAATACAGCTTTATAGTGGTCAATAAAGTATGCATGCGTAATCAGGCGGCAGTGCAATTATCATTATCATGGTGGTAGACTGTGTTGGCTACGCACCTGGGGCGAGCCCGTGACGCAAGGCATTCGCACTTCCGTGGGGTGATCAGGTCGTCGTCCATGCATGCACATCTGTCGCCTGCCTGGTTGCAACGGAAAAAAAAAAGATAGGATCATGTGAACTGTACTCCAAGAAGGAAGTGTCTTGACGAGGCGTGTGGAGGGAGGCTAGAAAAGAAAAACAGGCTGGATTATGTAATGCAAGGTTTAGGGAAAAATAGATTGTGCGAGGTGGCGATTTCCTTATTATTCTACTGTTAGTAGGTCAGTCATCATGCGGGGTTAGTATGTTAATAAGTAACAAGTAAAAAAATGGTAAATGATACAATCAATATCTAAGTGGCACAGTTATATATCTATACCCCTCATAATACAGAGAGCTAAGAGGTGTCTGCCTTCTTACTTCTTCTACAGGGGCTGTCACGTATTCATTATTCATATTCATGGCATAACAATAAAATGGTAGTGACATAATCAATACAATAATTAGCATAGTCATATATCTGTACCCCTCATAATACAGAGAGTTAAGAGGTGGCTTTCCTCTTACTTTTCCTGCAGGGGGGTCCTAGTTAAAGATAAACATATTAATTAATCATATACATGGTCTGCAGTCATGTTGCCTGTGGCAGTTGTAGTGGGGTTCAGCTGGAGCTAAACGCACGTGAAATTAATACAACAGTAATTACGACAGTCACAGGGACATGCATACGACACGGCCATCACTGCTTACGTCATCAGAAAGCAAGGGGGTGGATATCATCTAGTATCGTAATAATGGTGGGGAGGAAAGAGATGTGGTTTGTAAGAAGAATGTGAGTTGAAAAGTGTGGAGCATGTGGATTGGTGTGGAGGTCCAGTCTGGAGAGGTGGGAGGTGGTCGTCTGGGGTCGGCCATTTTGGGGGTGGGTTGTCCAGTGCCGGCTGCTGAGGCGATAAGCTTCTAATTGGGGTGGGGGGAGGAGTAGACGGGAAAGGTGGGGTGTTGTTGTCCCTCTCTCTCTCCGACCGTGTTGGTGAATGTCTGTCTGTCCGTCTGTTGCTTGGGTAGGAGATATATTTTAGTTACTTAGAAAGTTAGAATAAGGGGTAATGGGGCACGGGGGTACACATACACATACTGACAATGTAGAGGGATACCAGGTGTCTTCCCGGTCTTCCTCTCTTGAGATGATCGTCTGCAGATTGATCAGAATTAAGCATAGCATTTAGCATAGGTACATCAAGATAATAGCTAATATGGGGCGTACACTTATACCGTCGTAAGATAGAGATAAGGGGTGTCTTCCCGCCTAATCTTCGTCTTAGAGGGCTGTCATAGTTAAACATATATATATATACCATGAATACAATAATACATGGTTTGCAGTTATGGCCGTCTGCAGGGTTAGTAGGTAAAGTTAGTTTAAAATATAAGGGTCATGGCATGTTCCATGTCTAATTGACAGAGTTATATCTGTACCCCGTGTATCCTAGAGCTAAGAGGTGTCTTCCCTCTTACCTCTGTTTACTGGGGTTGTCACATTTAAAGATAAGCATTTCAATAATCCTATTTGTGGATCTGTAGGCATGCAACGGCTATGGGGGTTTCTCATTACAAAACATCTTGGTGGGGGGGTTTTAAAGGTGGGGGCTCATGGGTTGAGGTAAACATGGACAAATAATCGCCAACCTGCATATAATTAGCTTGTAAAATGCAATGTCACTGAAATAATTATTAACAATGGTATAAAGGATTTTGCGGATCGTCTATACCTGGCCTGTGACGTCATAGTGACGTCACACCAGTATCCTCATCCTGGACTGGATGGTGGACTTACACTCTTGTGACGTCACAGGCCCGGTATAGACGATTCACAAAATCCTTTATACCATTGTTAATAATTATTTCAGTGCCATTGCATTTTGCAAGATAATTATGTACAGCTTGGCGATTATCATTCCATGTTTATCTCAACCCATGAGCCCCCACCTTTAAGAAAGGGGAGTCAGGAGTGTGTTCTGTATACTAGAAGGCTGGGAGTTACATGACGTGTCTGTGGAGTGGGTGAAGGGGTTGAGTCTAGAAGGGTTGAGGGCGCACCGTCCTCCGGGAGGTTGAAGATTGTGGTTCGGGGTCGGCCATTTTAGGGTGAGTTGTCCGGGCTAGTTGTTGGTACCGTGACTCTGGTTTTGCAGGTGGGCCTGTCGTTTTCTCGTCCTCCCTGTATTTCAATATAACTAGGTTATCTATGTTTCCAATATTACCCAACAGGATGCCGTAAGTAATACTGAATTCACAGAAGATTTAGCTATAGCTCACAGATAGATTATGACTACGGGATGCCGTTTATCAGTAACTATTCTTGAGGTGGGGAGTATAACTAGACTTTCTGCAGAGTGGGAGGCCGGTGATTGAAAGCTAATTATTAACTGCCAGTTTTTGGTCCTGGCGAAAGCTTTTATAGGGCTGGTCAAGGGGGGAGTGAACTGGGGTATGGCTGGATATCAGAGTTATGAAGGGGTTTATTTTCTCTACTGAGCTTAGGGGGAACTTTAAGGGGGTCTTGACTATAGGTGTTATTCTATAGACATTTAGTATTAATTAACAAGACTTAGTAGCATCGTCTTGGAGAGTGATATATGGTGCAAGGAGGGAACTACTTTGTGTGGCGCGATACAGGCCAAGGCTGGGTGATATTGTCAGCGTTAAACACAAGTCTTATTTCTCTCTTTTAACTGACAAGCTATTTTGAGTATAGAAAGGAGTTTAGATATGGTTTTTGGGCATTGCTAATAGTCAGGAAGTATAGAAGACTTGGATAAGAATGGGGGTTGGTTCATAATCAGATCACAACTCACCTGGTGTTTGGCAAGAATGGTGGTGGGTTGCCTGTGGGTCAAGGTCATTACTACGCGTGGCTGGCATGCTTGGGGCTTTATGGGTCCCTTGTGGTATGGTGGTGGTCGCACCTGTATGATATGGGGCATCTAGTTTCCTAGGTTAATTTAGTCTGTTCAAGGGTTCTACTTTTGATCTCTGGGTACTCTTGGCTGATGTTGATAGGTTTTTATACTCAGTTCTGCTGAAGTTGATTGGGGTTGATCGTGGGGGTTGATTTTCTTCATTGTCAAGGTCAAGGGGGTAGCAGGGTGGTTTAGGGATTAAGAGGTTGTTCTAGCCTCGCACGGTCCACCATTCGAGGGTCAGGGTTAGAGGATAGAGGGGTTGTTATTCTTAAGGGGTAGTAGGTGAGGAATAACATAAATGTCAGAAAATATACTGGACGGCGGGGGTCTACATAAATAATTTATAATAAGCATGTTTAAGGGAATAAGGGGGTCAGCCTCGAGCGAGGCTACTGGGAGCCGGCCACAGGTACGTGTCTGGTCTGATTTTTTGGGGAAGGGCAATACAGGGTGATCAAAAGGGGGGACATGTACAGGGTTGCTGTTGTAGGTGTAGAGATGGTGGTAGCGAGAGTCCTAAGATATCAGATATATGTATCTAGGTACTGGGGTTCTTATTACTCGTATTCTGGCTACCTACCTATACATTTAGACTATAAGTAAATCATGACATAGGGAAATAGTTATACATATATACTTGTTATAGAAGGGAGTAATGAACATTATAAGTGGAGTTCTTACTTCTTACATACATATAGGACTGAACTTTTTAACAGAGGCATAGGGGTGAGATTTCTCTATTTGCGGAACAGGGATAAGTATGTGGTTTGTCTGATTTTTATGGGAAAGGGCAATACAGGGTGATCAAAAAGGAGGGCATGTATATGGGTGGTGTTGTAGGTGTAGAGATGGTGGTGGCGAGAGTCCTAAAATACATATATAAGTCTTGGGGATTTTCATTACTCGCGTCAGGCTGCATACCTATATACTTAGCATATAATTATATCATGGCATAGGGAAAAGTTATACATACATAATGATAATAAAAGGAGTCATGAACATTGCAACGCAGGGTTCTTCCTGCTCACATACATATAGAGCTTAACCTTAAAAACAGAGGCATAGGGATGAGGTGTCCCTATTTGTGAAACAGGCAGATGTGTGGCTTGTCTGATTTTTATGGGAAAGAGCGATACAGGTGTGTATGTGGGTGTGTGGTGATTAACGTGTATGGTGGAGCTATTCTGCATCTCCGGGGAATGTGGTTATTTGTTGTAGGTTGTTGATACATGTTTATTTAAAAGGTTGAGAGAATGGATTTATATTAGGTATCCTACATTTTGAGACAGGTTATAATTGCAAGGTTTTGGTTTACATGGGGTGTAGTTATTTGTTGTAGGTTATAGGGTACATGTTTAATTAAAAGGTTGAGAGAATGGATTTATGTTAGGTAGCCTACATTTTGAGACAGGTTATTAAAATACCCCAAAAACGAAATACCCCTACCCCCGAGACACCAACATCCAGAGAACAACTAGCCACCACAGACGAAGGAAAAGTACCAGCGGCGAAAGGACCAAAAGACAAGAAGAAGAGAAAGAGGGAAGAGACAAGCAACACCAGCGGTAAGCCGGCCGCACCCGTCACCGAGTCAAGGCCAAGGCCTCATACCTCAAAAAGTCCCACCAACCAGGCAGGAAACAAAAAGCAGAAGACCCATCGTCCAAAAGTCCTATCCTCTCAAACCTTTTAAATAAACATGTACATATAACCTACAACAAATAACTACACCCCATGTAAACCAAAACCTTGCAATTATAACCTGTCTCAAAATGTAGGATACCTAATATAAATCCATTCTCTCAACCTTTTAAATAAACATGTATCAACAACCTACAACAAATAACCACATTCCCCGGAGATGCAGAATAGCTCCACCATACACGTTAATCACCACACACCCACATACACACCTGTATCGCTCTTTCCCATAAAAATCAGACAAGCCACACATCTGCCTGTTTCACAAATAGGGACACCTCATCCCTATGCCTCTGTTTTTAAGGTTAAGCTCTATATGTATGTGAGCAGGAAGAACCCTGCGTTGCAATGTTCATGACTCCTTTTATTATCATTATGTATGTATAACTTTTCCCTATGCCATGATATAATTATATGCTAAGTATATAGGTATGCAGCCTGACGCGAGTAATGAAAATCCCCAAGACTTATATATGTATTTTAGGACTCTCGCCACCACCATCTCTACACCTACAACACCACCCATATACATGCCCTCCTTTTTTATCACCCTGTATTGCCCTTTCCCATAAAAATCAGACAAACCACATACCTATCCCTGTTCCGCAAATAGAGAAATCTCACCCCTATGCCTCTGTTAAAAAGTTCAGTCCTATATGTATGTAAGAAGTAAGAACTCCACTTATAATGTTCATTATCCCTTCTATAACAAGTATATATGTATAACTATTTCCCTATGTCATGATTTACTTATAGTATAATAATTGTATAGGTAGGTAGCCAGAATACGAGAATAAGAACCCCAGTACTTAGATACATATATCTGATATCTTAGGACTCTCGCTACCACCATCTCTACACCTACAACAGCAACCCTGTACATGTCTTCCCTTTTGATCACCCAGTATTGCCCTTTCCTAAAAAAATCAGACCACACAAGTACCTGTGGCCGGCTCCCAGTAGCCTCACTCGAGGCCCCCTCAGTTCAACCCCCGACCCCCTTATTCCCTTAAACATGCTTATTATAAATTATTTATTCAGACCCCACCATCCAGTATATTTTCTGACCATTTATGTTATTCCTCACCTACTACCCATCAAGAATAACAACCCCTCTATCCTCTAACCCCGACCCACGAATGGTGGACCGTGCGAGGCTAGAACAACAACCTCTTAATCCCTAAACCACCCTGCTACCCCCTTGACCTTGACACTGAAGAAAATCAACCCCCACGATCAACCCCAATCAAATTCAGCAGAACTGAGAATAAAAACCTATCAACATCAACGAAGGGTACCCAGAGATCAAAAGTAGAACCCTTGAACAGACTAAATTAACCTAGAAAACTAGATGCCCCATATCATACAGGTGCGGCCCCCGCCATACCACAAGGGACCCATAAAGCCCCAAGCACGCCAGCCACGCATAGTAATGACCTTGACCCACAGGCGACCCACCACCATTCTTCCCAAACATCAGGTGAGTTGTGATCTGATTATGAACCAACCCCCATTCTTATCCAAGTCTTCTATACTTCCTGACTATTAGCAATGCCCAAAAACCATATCTAAACTCCTTTCTATACTCAAAATAGCTTGTCAGTTAAAAGAGAGAAATAAGACTTGTGTTTAACGCTGACAATATCACCCAGCCTTGGCCTGTATCGCGCCACACAAAGTAGTTCCACCCTTGCACCATATATCACTCTCCAAGACAATACTACTAACTCTTGTTAAAACTAAATACCTATAGAAGAACACCTATAGTCAAGACCCCCTTGTTGAAAGTATTAAGACTTTAAACCCCCCCCCCCCCTCCCCCTAACCCCCCCTACCCTACAAAACCTATTTGGGGGGTAACCCACCCTACCACATTACCCCTCCTTGCTCCCCCTACCACCTTCCCTCCCCCCCACCCCCCCCACCTTCCCACTAAGTTCCCCCTAAGCTCAGCAGAGAAAATAAACCCCTTCATAACTCTGATATCCAGCCATACCCCAGTTCACTCCCCCCTTGACCAGCCCTATAAAAGCTCCGCCAGGACCAAAAACCGGCAGTTAATAATTAGCTTTCAATCATCGGCCTCCCGCTCTGTAGAAAGTCTAGTTATACTCCCCACCTCAAGAAGAGTTACTGATAAACGGGATCCCGTAGTCTATAATCTATCTGTGAGCTATAGCTAAACCTTTTGTGAATTCAGTATTACTTACGGCATCCTGTTGGGTAATATTGGAAGCATAGATAACCTAGTTATATACAAATATTAACTGTATTACAAACTGATAGTGGTATGTCCTCTGCATCTTTAGTTTATAACCAGTTATAGAGTGTGCAGTAGCTCTTTGAGTAACCCATTAATTCTGGCATCCCAGAATCCAATAGTTACCCATACGAGTACGTTTTCTATTATAGTTAAATTCTTGGTCGTAGCAGGCTTCCCTTCCGACCGACAACTTAACTAAATAGATTATACCAACCACTTGATTCACGTAGATCTAGGACAGAAAGATCTTTCGTGTTAGAAGGGATTATGTGAGAAACTTTTAGTTGAGCACTCTGCATGTATGATTCCTAGGTACCAGTTGTCTGCGGCATCCCGTACAGAATTGGTAACTAAAAGGTTTTAAAACCGCCCGAGTTCCTTGAACATCTTTTAAAGGTTAGTGACTGTCAAGAAAGTTACTTCACTAGACTATCTTGCGTTTGTCCGATGTCTTGTTAATCCGGCCTCTGCCTGAAACTTTACATTTAAAACCCCCATTCAAGAGTAACATATCGGAACTTCATCACCGGTTAATTAAAGGTCAGAATAGTCAAGTATTTGCTTACAGCTACAGGCTCAGAATACTTGCGTTAGTTCGATATGGTGACCAACTATATTCCACATAGTTACGGAACCATATTTAAGACCCCACACCCATTAGCCCATCTGTAATCTTCTTCACACAACCGGACACATTGGACGGCCCAAGGAGCAGCAGCTGTTAACCCCTAACGACGTGCCTCAAGATAACCAGAAGATACCTCAACAGTGCTTAAATTCTTAAATTAGTATCAGTGCCTCGATAATATATATTCTATGATAAAGTGTTTCCCCTGTGCTTTATAATCCATACTATTCTACGACCAAAGTGATTGCTATGCTAACGTGTTGTTAAAGTATATCAGTGAAGTTAATGCTAGGCGAACCCGTTCATATAATAATTCTTGCCATCAAGTTTAATATTGTAGAAGCGAGACAGTCTTAACTATTGGGACTACGGCTTGAGTGAAATCAATTCTAATTTAGTATTTGTGATTAAAATACCCCCAAAAGGGATTTCCCCCACCAACCTCCCGACCAGCAACCCAGTAGCGATTCCGCAAGAACCAGAGCGAAAGCCAGCCGGGACGAAAGGACCCAACAGCCAGAGGAGAAATTGGGACGCACCCACAAGATCAAAGGAAGCCGCCACCCCTGTCAGTCAACGGAGGATCGCACGACTGAACCAAGGGATCGACCCCAACATGGCAAAAGACCCCAAAGGCACGTCGGCCAAAAGTGGTGTATTCCCAACCTTTTTAACATCCAAGACACCCACATACCACACATAACTATACTAAGGTAAATTATATAATTCTAACAGTGTCAAGTACGACCCCCCCAGTTGTACTACCGACCAAACCATTTAACCACGACTCTATACACCCAATAACCCTATGCCAGTTATTGTAGTGATATATGCCTGTTAATTCGGATAAGTTCATTACGAACAATCTGCATACGATCATCAGGAGAGATGCAGGAAAGATACCTAGTATCTCTCTCCATGACGAGTATAGATATATGTGCCCCCCATGCTCAGTTGTTCCCTTTTCTAGTAACTAAGTGTATACGTAGTTAAGTTGTTGTTGTTGTTGTTCCCAAAGCTGCCTGGCCGAACAGCCCCAAGGCCCAGAGCAAGGCCATAACCGAGCGCCCCCACAGAACCCTTCCTGCCGACCACAATAAAGCCTGGGTGACCGAAGCCACTCCATGGCGGGGAGCTGAAGAGGGTGCGGAAACGCCCGGGAAACCAAAGACCCACCCAGGGCCCTGTGCCCCTCAGCAATTATGAAGAGAAAGTTGAGGGGCAAAGGAAAAATGTGACGCTTTGGCTTTTTAAAGCAATTTAAAGCAATTTAGCAATTTCTGCCATACCCATAGCTTACTCTGACTGTTCCTTTTACTTATATATTTTCTAGATCTCAAGTGACGGCGTCTCTTCCGTGGATTGACCTCCCAATCTACCAAGATTGGAAGCCAAAACGTAGTTAAGTTGATTTATATAAGTTAATTATGACCAATCTGCATACGATCATCTCAAGAGAGATACAGGAAAGAGACCCAGTATCCCTCTCCATTACGAGTATAGATGTATGTAGCCCCCATGCTCAGTTGTTCCCTTTTCTAGTAACTAAGTGTATACGTAGTTAAGTTGATTTATATAAGTTAATTATGACCAATCTGCATACGATCATCTCAAGAGAGATACAGGAAAGAGACCTAGTATCTCTCTCCATTACGAGTATAGAGGTATGTAGCCCCATGCCCAGTTGTAACCTTTTGAGTCACCCTGTCATTTTCTCTCCCAGACACCACCCTACCTGTTTTCATCATAGGGAACTACCACCCCCATGCCCCACACATTAAGGGTCGATGTCAAAGTTCACGAGCAACACGGCGCCTTAGCCTCACGCCACCCCTCCCCCAATTCACAACCCTCCACCTGCAACGACGTCCATCAGGATGTTATCCCGTGCCGATTCAGTTCGTTCCCAAGCCCCAGTAAACAGAAGGTGCAAACTTATCCTTGTACCTCCGTTAACTATCCTCTAACCTGTATAACCAAACTCACAACCCGAACCAGAAGGGCAGACCGCGCGAGGCTAGCGCAACCCCTCTAACTCCCCTCGAGAGGGTATTTCCCCCCCTGACTTGCACTTTAACAAAATCACTATTCATAACCCCCACGAGTGGGTCTCGTTAGTAAAAACTAGATTCAATGATCAAACATAACGATATATATTTCTCATGACGACCTAGACTCCTATAGTAACCCAATTAAAGTAAAAAACGCCATGCCACAGATATCAAGGCACGGCTTGCCCCTACTCAAGGGGACCACCCCAACCCCCGGCCTGCTTCTTGCCAAAACCCGGGAGCCTCCAACCTACAACGAACTACAAGTTCTAATACCAGCCAAAATACTATCCTATTCCCGTTCCTAACTAAACCCCAAAATTCCCCTTAACCCGTCCTAGATTCCTAATAGCATTTCAGCTAGACCAGAGAAGGATACTTATGTGAAATGATGAATAATGCCTTACAACCTGGGCCAGTAAGGCACCCAATAAACTAGTGCCCCCCTTGACCAAATCCTACTCTATACCACTCTAATAATACTTTGTCCTAGAGTAAAGATGTCAACAATAACAAATCATATTACGGCCTACATACTAACGAGATAAAAGACCTTTTTCACTACCCTCCTAAGTCAAAAGATTAAATTAACTTCTGCCGACCCCCAACATCCCAATTCTAGAACATTCTCTTCACCCCTTGATCATAACCTATAAAAGCCCCCCCAAGAAAAAGCTCGGCAGTTCATCAGTAGATACTAAAGCACCGGCTGCGCCGCTCTGGTTGAAGTCTATTGTGCTCCACCCCTCAAGATTCTCGATAATTCGGTGTCCGTGGTCTGTGTAAATCTGTGAGGAAGTGAATTAACCCTTTGTGAATATTTTCTTGCAACCGGACCCCCGAGCGCAAGATTATATCTGCAAACAACCGATTTACCAATTATTGATTGTCTTATAAACGTATTGTAGTGTGCCCTCTTCTACTTGGGTTTACAAACAATCATAACTCATAACTGGTCTAGGGCAGAGAGATCTTGTTATGTTAGAAGGGATTATGCGAGAAACTCTTAATCGAGGATTCTGCAGAATAACTCCTTGGCAACAATTGTCTTTTCTTTGTAAGTCTTTCATCACCCATTCGTTCAACATGGCCATGCCAGCATAGCACCCTTCTTTCTACTCTGGCCGATAAGGGTTCTTGTCCCACTCTCCTACGTACCGGTACTTCTTCATTTCTCATTCTGTCTCTACTCGTCACTCCACAAATGCTCTTCAAGCAGCTCATCTCCATCACATCCAACCTTCTTTTCTCTTGTATATTCAAACCCCATATCTCAGCCCCATACATCACTGTTTGTATAACTATCCCTTGATACATTGCACTTTAATCTTTTAGTCCAAGATTTCTCGCCTTCCACATACTTCCCATTGCTCCGAAAACTTTCCCTCCCTCACATACTCTGTCTTACCTCCATTGCCATACCTGTATCCCTACTTATCACTCCTAGATTTCTTTCATTCATTCAAGACATATTTAAGACACTCCACCTGTCCCGGCATTTCCCCATCCATTCGTACTGTACGAGCATCTCTAATACACACCATTACTTTACTTTTATTGACATTCACCCTCAGCCTCCTCCTCCTACATACTTCCACACCAAACTGTTTTACTACTCGCTGCAGCTTCTCCTAGTTCCACTGCGTATATGCCTGATGTGGCCGGGGCCATGGGGGTCATGGCCCGGGGAGTCTTTTGCTGGGGACCTATCATGGTCCTTGGTCTCTGGGTCTCCTCCTGGGCTACCTAGATGTGTGTGAATTTATTATTTATATTTTGTTTTGTTGTTTCTGTTTGAGCTCTTTCTCGAGTCGGTCACCCCCAGCTATAGGGTATGTGCCTGAGTACTGTATACATATACAGTACAGTCAGGTCTCGATGTACGCTGTTAATTCGTATCGTGTATGTGCCGTTTATATCAAAACCGTGTTTCAGAAATAACAGGCCTTATGGGGATTAATTAATTTGTTCGTCACTTTCTCAAAGTTCCCCTTTCGACCCATTTTGCCTACCTTCATCCGACTTATATTACATTATGCCACCAACATCATATATGACATAACATAGAATACATTAAGCATCGATAAGAACTGTTTTGGACCTGTTACTAACCTTCTTGTGTGGATGGATGTGTTTATGTTCGGTAGATATCCCCGCTGCTGCAGTCCCTCCCCCGGCCCTAACCCCGTCACTGTATATACACACAATACACAAATTTAAAGACCGAGTGCTCCACACGAAGCGCAGTTCCGGTCTCACGTCCTAATGCCGGCGTTCCAGGCAGCCCTTTTAAGAGCTGCCTCATTTGTCTGGTTCTTTGATTTAAGATCGGACTGCAAAGTCCGATCCTACGTCTTTCTTGGTCCGCCCCCTGGTGCAGCTCCCTCCACATTCATGGACTTGAATCTTTTCATCCAGCTTTGTTCATCCATCCTCTCCACATGTCCAAACCATCCAAGCCTGCTAGTACTCATCTGATCATTGATACCCTTGATACCTAACCTTCTCTTTAGCTCTTCACTTGATATCCTATCTTGCAGTTTGACACCACAGTACCACACATTCATTTCACCATTCTCATCTCACTGCGTTCCATTCTGTTGATATCATCCGCTTTGACAGGCCACGTTTCTGAATCATATGCCATTGTGCTTCCAACGCATGAAGCGTACACTATGATGAAGTTGATTGCCTTGTGCTGCAGCTTGCACATCGGCCCCTCCAGGTCCCCCAGCATGTTCATCGTCCTCATCGAAACCAGAGAACACAGAAATATTGTCCATCATATTATCATCAGAATCAGACTGGTTGTCACTGTCGTGGGTGGCCTTGTTGTTGTTGGTGCCGGCGAAAGAAATTTATTGTCTTCGCTTGTTGCCGGCAATTAATTTGTTCATTAAACATGGATCTGATACTGGTTGTGGGCACTAGCACCCAACACTGCATTTTGGTCTGCTCTTTCTCTGTTAGGGTCATCGTTTACGAGGAGGTGGGTGACAGGCATGCCGAGACAAGCCGAGTGGGCCCCTGTGTGACGTTACAGGAGTCCCGAGGCTCGGGCCGCCACCCGCATATTTCTAGACTTTTTCCGTGTTGTGGTCAACTTTGGAACTTATGGGGTTACCGTGTCCAAACGAATCCGTGTTTAAAAAACGCGCGTACTATTGAGACCTGACAGCACATACAGTAGACCTCCGCTCTTTCGGACTAATTGGGGGAGACCCCTGTCCGAAAGGGCCAAGTCCGAACTCACACTTCAGCCATTTGGACTTGTACGAATGGCTGAAATAATGTCCGAAGTTTATAAGTCCGAAACTCGGCTCTTGGGTCCGAATGTGAATTAATTTTTCTCAGCCTTTCAGACAAATCCGATAGGCTGAAATAGTGTCCGAAGTTTATAAGTCCGAATACACATTCACCTAACCAGACAAGTCCGAAACTCGGCTCTTGGTTCAAATGCGATTTAATTTTTCTCAGCCTTTCAGACAAATCCGAAAGGCTGAACCACGAGTCCGAAGTTAAATGTAGTCCGAAAAGGACGGAGGTATTTTCTCAGCCTTTCAGACAAATCCGAAAGGCTGAACCATGAGTCCTAATGGAAATGCTAGTCCTAAAGTCTGGGAATTCCGAAAGATTGAAGTCCGAAAGAGCGGGGGTTTACTGTACATACAGTCTCGAGTCGGCCATCCCCATCTATGGGATACCGGTATGTGTCTGAGTATATACATACAATACATAGCCTACATACATACATACATACCTTGGGTAACTTAATTTTGCCCCTTCCTTAGTTAGTTATGTAGAGCAGATTAACCAGACCACTGAGCTCCATACGGAACTCTCATAGGTCTGGCCTTTGCCCCTTCCTGTATGTGTAACTTATATATATTAACTATGAACTATTGCAGGTGTTGGAAGAGGCTGATCGGTCCTTACACGACACCCTGTGTGTGATCCGTTGTCTGGTGAAGAAGAGGTTCCTTATCCCCGGAGGTGGTGCCCCAGAAGCAGAGCTGTCAGTCAAACTTACTCAGTATTCTCACTCTCTCAAGGGCATGGATGCCTACTGCTTCAGGTGAGGATATTTACAGTCACTAGCAATAACAAGTGTATACCGGTAGTTAGTTTTGTTTTTTACTTCACCTGATAATAAATTGATGTCCTCATAGATATTACCGGTACTCAAATATTACGAGGGATGGATGGTATTGCTGTGGAGTGTATTAAGAATGGTGGAGATGTGATAATAGATTGTCTGGTAAGACTATTCAATGTGTGGTTTGTTGTGTCAATGGTACCACTAGACTGGAGGAGAGCATGTATAGTGCCGTTTTACAAGGGGAAGGGAGACTGGCAGAAGCGTTAACAGTTTTAGAGATACAGTATTAGTTTATTATCAGTTGTTGAAAATCTGTATGGCAGGGTGTTGATAGAGAGGATAGTAAAGGGTACAGAAGGGGCAATAGGAGAAGAGCAGTGCAGTTTTAGGAGGGGAAGAGGGTGTGTGGATCAGATGTTTGCAAGACAGCTATGCGAGAAGCATAAGGAGATATTTTGGGCTCATGGATTTGGAAAAAGCGTATGATTGTGTGGATCGAGAAGCAATGTGGAAGGTGCTAAGGATTTATGAAACTAGGAAATTTGTTAAGAGCAGTCAAGAGTTATTATGAAGAGAGCAGAGCGTGTGTTAGAGTAGGAAATAATGAGTTGACTGAATGGTTTGAGGTAAATGTAGGTCTGGGACAGGGTTGTGTAATGTACTGTATATATGAATAGTGTGGTGAGGGAGGGGAAAATGAGAATTATAGATAGAGGATTAGGTTTAGTATGAAAGAATGGTAGAGAATAGGAGTTGAACCAGATGCTGTTTGCTGATGACACAGCGTTAGTGGCGGATTCTGAGGAGAAACTGCAGTGAGTAGTCAACATTTTTAGTCTGGTATGTGGGAGGAGGAAGCTGAGAGTGAACGTCAATATAAGTAAAGTGATGGTGCGTAATAGAGGTGCTCATAGGGTGAATCTAGATGTGTGGCTAGATGGGGAAAGACTGGAACCAGTGGAGTGTTATAAATATCTAGGAGGAATGATAAGCAAGGACGCAGGCATGGAAATAGAGGTAAAACAGAGAGTATGTGAAAGAAGGAAATTTTTCGGAGCAATGGGAAATACTGTATGTGGAAGATGAGAAATCTCGGATTTTCGGTGTGAGCATCCTGGATTCGAATCCACGGACTGCCACATGTGTTTGTAAATTTCATTAATCGATTTTAGGAGTATAGTTGGTTGTTGGAAGGAACATAATAATTGATATTGGTTCAGGGGTAATTTATCGAGAGGACTTCCCTAGTGGTTAAGGCCCCATTAATTGCTCTTTCCATTCACATATGCATAGCCTACGTGAGTTGCAGTTGGGATGTGTGTACATGCTTAGATTGATATGCAGGATTCGAAGTTGCATAATAAATCGTAGGCAGTGTCCACCATTCTTTAACTGTCTTCGTGGTGCGATGCATAAGGTGTTGATTTTCGGTGTGAGCATCCTGGATTCGAATCCACGGACTGCCACATGTGTTTGTAAATTTCATTAATCGATTTTAGGAGTATAGTTGGTTGTTGGAAGGAACATAATAATTGATATTGGTTCAGGGGTAATTTATCGAGAGGACTTCCCTAGTGGTTAAGGCCCCATTAATTGCTCTTTCCATTCACATATGCATAGCCTACGTGAGTTGCAGTTGGGATGTGTGTAGATGCTTAGATTGATATGCAGGATTCGAAGTTGCATAATAAATCGTAGGCAGTGTCCACCATTCTTTAACTGTCTTCGTGGTGCGATGCATAAGGTGTTGATTTTCGGTGTGAGCATCCTGGATTCGAATCCACGGACTACCACATGTGTTTGTAAATTTCATTAATCGATTTTAGGAGTATAGTTGGTTGTTGGAAGGAACATAATAATTATCCGAAACTAAAAGTGCAATGTATCAAGGGATTGTTGTACCAGCAGTGATCTATGGGGCTGAGAATAGGCTCTGAAGGCAAAGGAGAGAAGAAAGCTGTATGTGTTTTTTTTTTTTTTTTCTATGTGATTGAGGGAGGCAAAAGGCAGAACTGCCTATAGCGAGTGCCTCCCCCATAGTTGAAAGAGTGACAGGGCCAAAATCAAGGGACGTTCGAGCCAAAATGCCTGGACACACGGAGTTTGAAGCAATTTAAGTCATAGGAAGAGGGAAAGACTGATTCTGGGAGAGAGTTCCAGAGCTCAGCTGTTGAGTAGAAGAAAGACTGAGAGTAACGTTTCACTCTCGGGTTGGAGAGTTGCACAGAGTAGGGGTGGGATTGAGTTGCAAGATGGGTACCACGTGCCCTACGTAAAGGAGGTGGTATACACTGGGAAAGCTCTGAGGAACACTGATTATTATAGTAGCGATAGAATAGCGAGAGAGATGCAACATTGCGGCGGAGAGAGAGAGATTGCAGAGAGTTGGTGAGTGGACGGGAGTTAATGATACGAAAGGCCTTCCTTTCAACTTTGTCTAGGAGAGCGGTGTGAGAGGAACCTCCCCACACATGTGAACAATACTCAATACAAGGACGCACTATGCCCCTGTACAGAAATGAGCTGCTTGAGGAGTATGTTTTTTTTTTTTATGAATAGTTTAACCAGACCACTGAGTTACAATATGTAACTCTCATAGGGCTGGCCTTGAGGAGTATGTGTACTTACATACAATGGTTTAGCGTAATTTTCCATTACATACATTGTAATGACTCAGAGGGGGTTGCCTTTCAGTTGTTGGCGTGCTGTACAATAAAGTCCCACCATGTCATCACTGTGGCTGGTGTTGGTATAGTGCTAACCGTGCCTCAGCAAGACTCAACAGAGTCCCCCTGCATCACTTGCACCTGCAGTATGTGCAACCATACCAGCCTTAAAAGTGCTACAAAAAGACAGCACCATAACAAGACTCTACTGTACATTAGGCAATTTGGACTAAAGAATAATAAGTCCTGCCCTAACACTGCTCCAACATGCAAACACTGGCCGACAGTGGCGTATGGTTGTTTTTGTCACAGGGTGTGCTGAACCTCAATCTTGACCATAATTTTACCGATACTACTAATAAAGTATAGTACACTAAAAGTCCTGTAATCCGAATAGCAGGGGACCGGGCCTCGTTCCGATTACCGGAGTTTTCGGATTATTGGAATTTACCCCTATGAACCTGTGTATTAATGGCCTGACGAAAACCTGAACACAATATAGGCTATGCATATGCGCAATCTAATGCTATACATCCAATATGACACATAATGGTAAACTTTTAAAGTGATTTCATGAACATATGATGTGTGTGTTATTTGGGTGGGTTTTGGGTGGCCTAATGCCTCAAATATAGGTTTGATTCCCGAAGGGAAGTAGAGAAAACCTAATATTTAGTAGGGCCATTGACGACTTCATTGACGGCCATCATTGACGACTTCGCCTATTAATAATAATAGTCTCCATTCAACATCCTGCGCCAGCATTTTGAATAGCCCGCGCGGAAGTATTATGGAGTACTCGTCATAAGTGCACGCCTAATTCCCTTATGGGATCGTCATTTTGATCGGGTACCCTACAGAAAAAAACTCCGTAAAATATACAAAAGAAAAAATAACTTAGTATCTGTTATCATATGACTTGCCATATTCGTGGATTTCTCATGTTTCGCTTTCCCAACACCAGGCCCTCTAGCGGCCATCTTCGTCCTTCACTGATATACCAAGAATAAACTATAGAAATCAATGAATGGGAAGGGGGATGGTCGGGAGGGACAGTGTCGTCAATGATTATGGGGCCCTACTAAATATTAGGTTTTCTCTACTTCCCTTCAGGAATCAAACCTATAATTTAATAGGGCCCCTCCATCATTGACGACTTCGCCTGATTAGCAAGACTGGAGGCGGGACATTCGTAAAATATCCTAACCTTAGGGGCGAAGAATCCAAGTAACATTTTTTTAAGTTTTATTGTATGCAAACAATATATAAAAAAGTATAAAAGAGTGGCAAGCAGTGCGTGACATTAAGAAACTGCTTGCTCATGGTCAGATCTTTTCATTAGATCGTATGCATGATAAAGTGGGACACCCATGTGTTCCCGAGAACTGTAACTCTGCAGCAGTTATTCGTTCCATTCTTAAAACTATTTGTACATTCAATATATTTGTACAATCTTGTAAAAACATACATAGTTGCAACTATGCGAGATATCTTCTTAGAATTAACATAACATTAATATCGGACTGTAGAACCCGTCCTATCACAGCTCGTGATTCATCACAATCTTCAGGGGCACAGAGGGGATATGGACTATTCCGCAACCCCCCCCCCTTTTATTTAAACATCAAAACTTAACTTAATAGAACATTATCTACTGTACCTGTTGACGTAAAGCTACACAGATACGCTTTGGTTTATCTAGAGCGACGGACAGGTAGCGTGTTAGGAACGTATGATTGGAAGCCCATAATTGAGCATTAGCAATATCCTCTACTGAGAAATTTTGTAGAAATCTGAGAGAGACTGCCCATTTCCTGATATCGTGAGCCCTGCCTATCACGCCGGGTTTACTTTCCCTAATAACGTCCACAAGCAAGGAAGCAACTTTCGTTTTGTAACATGCTTACCTGTCCGGTTGACCCATAAAGCACCTGGTTGGCGAGGTTGCGCAGCCCTCAAAAACATTGTGATCGAGTGCTTGCACAGGACATAAAAGGTGATGAGTGAGGCCCCTCTTTAAAGCCGGTACGGAAAATTAAGAAAATACATGTTCAGAATGTTCGTTCTTAGCAATAAATGTGGGAGATGGCGCGATTTGCACATGATCGCGCAGTCTCCCAAACCTAGACAATTTGGTTCGTTGCTCTTCGCCACCAGCTCAGACACCCTGTTTCCGGTGGCTAGAGCCATGAGGAAAACAGCCTTTTTCAAAAGTGAATCAAAATCTGGCGCACTATTATATTTGCGCGATTGAAGTACTGATAAGGCTTTGTCAAGTGACCAAGTGGGCATGAGCTGGCGGAGCGGTGGACGTAGCATGAAACACGCCCTCATAAAACCTTTCTCCTCCGCCTGCGGTATGGAAAGGCCAGTGAGATAAAAAAAAGGGGGTTCTAATGGCAGACAAATGATTTTTTAGAGTGGTTATTGATTTTTTATTTTTTTTTCAAATAGATAGTCCAAGTATTTAAAAACTAAAGCCCCTGAGGCAGTAGTTTGCCCTGACTCTACAATCCAGGTTGTGAAGGTTTTCCAATGGGATTGATATTGTCTCCTGGTAGACATGGTGTATTGGTTCATTAATTAATTAGTGACACTCTCCCCAAATTGAGCTAACCATTTGGCATGGTAAATATCCATAAGGCAAAACTGAGCGAGGTCCGAAGGTTGCCAATTGTTTCCAAGTGGAAAGCGGAGACGTGGAGGGACACCGGGTTCCTGCACCACTATTGCAATTGGTGGTACCATACCTGGGCTGGCCATAGCGGCGCGATCATCGCAACTCGGCCCCGGTAATCCCTCAGCTTGTGAATTACTTTGCACATTAGCACAGAATCTGGTGGAGGAAACAGATAGATTGAGGTCCACCTGTTCCAATCTACCAACAATGAATCGTGTCCCCCCGCTGGGGTGACCTCCTGACGAGTGAGGAAGAGGGGGAGTCTGTGATTCTCTGTGGATGCAAACAAGTCCACCTGCGGACGGGCCGGCTTTGCAATCATCTTGTCGATGATAGCCTGTTTGATTGTCCATTCTACTAGAGTGCTCCTCCGGCGAGAGAGAGCGTCTGCCCAGACGTTCGCCACGCCGGGGAGATATGCTGCATGCAGGAAAATTCCTAGTGATTCGGCCAGGGCAAAAATCCGTTCGGAAACCTTCAACAACTCTCGTGACCTCAATGAGCCCTGTTTCTGAATACAAAAGACTGCAGTTTGATTGTCCATTCTGAACGCAATTGATTTGTTTTTTAAAGTCATGCCGTGAGTTTGGAGAAAAAAGAGGGTGACTAAAAGCTCTTGCTTGTTGATATGGTACTGACTGTCTGCCGACCATGTGCCTTGACCTCGATGGCCCAGGGTGGACTGATAGCCCCAACCTAGTGCCCCTGAGGCATCTGTGTCTACACACACTGTAGGAGGGGGAGAAACCCATGTTGTGACAGAGTGGAGAACTTCTCGCTTGGCCCAGACCGAGAGTAAGCTGTGGATTAATGGAGGAATTGGCCATAATTTCTTCTCCGGCGAGAGAGGGAAAACTTTGTTGCCTTCCAGGATTAATCGTTTGACTTTCAACCGGACCAACTTCACAGTTAAGGCCCCGTCACACTTTCATGACTTGGATCACGAGATGGCATGAAAAGCGTTTCTTGTTGTAGTCTCCATACGTTTCGTATCATCACCAAATTGTCCACGTGTTTTGAAAGTAATGGTTATTTTTCTCCAAAATGGCCTAAACTTTGTCCCAGTAGCCTACTATTAATTTCCCACTCATATCCTGCATCCATGCCCAAATATTCCACGTGTTCTTAAAGTGATGGTAAAATTTCTCCAAAATGGCATGCATTTAGTCCCAGTATTATTAATTTCTCACCCATTTCCTGCATCCATGCCCAATTATTCCACTTGTTCTTAAAGTAATGGTACAAGTAACATTTCTCCAAAATGGCATGAATTATTCCCAGTACTATTAATGTTCTCCACCCATATCCTGCATCCATGCCCAAATTGTCCACGTGTGTTTAAAGTAGTACATAAAATCATGAGAACACGGGAGTCTGCAGAGAGCCAACTGGGCCACACACGGCAGATCCCTTTCACACTCAACTCATCTCGTCCATATACCTATCAAATTTTAGATTAAAGCTCTCCATCGTTCTTGATCCCACTACAGCACTCGGTAGCCTATTCCACTTATCTAAAAGTCTGTTACCAATCAAAATATATCACAACAATTTCATTGGTCCATGTGTTTTGAAAGTAATAAGAACATAAGAACATAAGAAAATGGGAGTCTGCAGAAAGCCGATTGGCCTAAGCAAGGCAGATCCCTGTCCCACACAACCCCAATTAAATTACAAAGCCCAATTATAGGCTCAACACTCTAATACCCTGAGGATCATCTTACCAAAACGGTTAGAGATTAACGCAGGATTATGGGGGTCTGCAGAGCGCTGATTGGCCCAACCCGGCTGATCCCCCTTCACACCCAACCCTTCTCGTCCATATGCTTATCCAATTTTATCTTATAGCTCCCTACCGTTTTAGATCCCACTATAGCACTTGGTAGTCCATTCCACCCATCTACAACTCTGTTACCAAACCAATATTTGCCTATATCTTTTCTGAAACGAAATTTATCTAATTTGAAACCATTGGTACAAGTTCTTTCGCTATCACTGAGCTTTAGTACATTTGTCATGTCCCCTTTGTTAATCCCACTAACCCACTTGAACACCTCTATCATATCCCCTCTAACTCTGCGTCTCTCTAACGAATGTAAACCTAATTTCTTCAACCTTTCTTCATACGGAAGATTTCTAATATTATGGATAATTTTTGTCATTCTACGCTGTACTCTCTCCAATGAATCTATGTCCATTCTGTAATAAGGACACCAAAATTGGACAGCATAATCCATATGGGGTCTCACTAATGACAAGTAAAGTTTTAAGATAACATCAGCAGTTCTGTTACTCACACTCCTAGAGATGAACCCGAGAATCCTGTTTGCCTTATTACGAACGCTTATACACTGTTTTCTAGGCTTCAAATCATTGCTAACAAACACACCTAGATCTTTCTCGCAGTCTGAATTTTCTAATTCTAAATTAGCTAGTTTATATTTAACATTTGTTTGCATCTTCCCTATCTTTAATACCTTGCATTTGTCAATGTTAAACTTCATCTGCCAATTTACTGACCATTCATGTAAGGTATCTAGATCCCTTTGGAGGCACTCTATATCGCTATCTGAATCAATTGATACCCCATTTTAGTATCGTCTGCGAATTTACTTATTCTACTAGTTATACCTAAATCTAGGTCATTTATGTATATAAGAAACAACAGGGGACCTAATACCGATCCCTGGGGGACACCACTTTTGACTGCTCCCCACTCTGACTTGGTACCATTAAATTTTATGCTGACTCTCTGTTTCCTACCAATTAGCCATGACCTAATCCATCCCAACAACGATCCTCCTATTCCATGTGCCTCAACCTTTCTCATCAATCTCTCATGAGGGACTCTGTTGAAAGCTTTACTGAAATCTAAATAAATAATATCATATGACTTGTCACTATCTACTGCTTCATATACCTCTGAGAAAAAGCTAAGCAAATTAGTAAGGCAAGAACGTCCCTGAGTGAATCCATGCTGAGAAGAATTTATTAAGTTAAATTTTTCTAAGTGGCTTCTAATTTGCCTAGCAATAATAGACTCTAGCAACTTTCCTATGATTGATGTGAGACTAATGGGACGGTAATTGGATGCTATCGATTTATCACCTATTTGAAGATCGGAACTACATTTGCAAGCTTCCAAGCTTCTGGAACTAAACCTGTTTCTAATGACTTGTTAAATAAAAATGCTAATGGGCTACTTAACTCATCTCTGCATTCTTTTAATACTCTAGCATATACCTCGTCAGGACCAGGCGATTTTTGAGGTTTCAGTCTGTCAATTTCCTTAAGCACATCATTTCTACTTATACTAACTGTACTTAACATATTTTCTATACTATCACTATATACCATATTGACTTCTGGAATCTGTGCCAAATTTTCATTAGTGAAAACGGAAAGAAACTGACTATTTAATGTACTGCACATTTCTAAATCATTTTCTGTTATTTCTCCTATTGAAGTTTTTAGGGGGCCTATTATATCTCTAACTTTAGATTTATATAGTTGGTAAAAAGCTTTAGGGTTATTTTTTGAGTCACTGGCTATCCTTATTTCATAATTTCTTTTTGCTTTCCTGATTTCTTTTTTGACCTGTCTTGATAGAGTCTGATAGTATATATGTAGATGATTTTCGCCTTTCTTTATTTTTCTATATATTCCTTTCTTTTTTCCTATAAGATCTATTAGCTTATTAGTCATCCATTTTGGTTGGTTCTGCGTCGATCTAAATCTTCTTTTAGGGATATATTTATTTTGAGCATTGTGGAGTGAAGCAATAAACTGGTTATATGTAGGTGGCAAGTTTAACTCTGGCATATCCTGACTTAATTGCTTAACAATAGGGTCCACCCTTAAGTCTCTTCTTAGCCCACCATAATCGGCTTTTCTGAAATCTGGGATAAGTGTCGTATTCTCTTTAGCATTCCCTGTCCATTGTATATTAAAATAAATAGATTTGTGATCGCTATTTCCTAGGTGGTCACCAATCTCTACATCATTTATCATATGTTCATTGTTACTGAAAACTAAATCAAGAATATTAATACCTCTAGTCGGCGTATCTATGAATTGAAATACAAAATTATCTTGTACTACCTCAATAAACTCTACTGAATCGGAGTCGCCTATTTGGTGCTGCCAATCAATGTTCGGAAAATTAAAATCCCCCATAATGCACACATTGCTAAACCTTGATGCTATTTTAATTTCCTCCCATAACGATGTTCCGCCATTTCTACTCATATTTGGCGGTCTATATATAACTCCAATAACTATGGTCTCACTACCTTCGTTAACCTCTACCCAAACACTTTCATTATCATTATTTAGTCTAATACCTGATTTAATACAGCTTTTCAATGTACTCCTGACAAATACTGCTATACCCCCGCCCCTCCTACTTGTTCGGTCATATTTAAACAAACTATATCCTGGAATATAGGTAATGGTTATATTTGTCCAAAATGGCATTAATTTAGTCCCAGTACTATTATTTGCTCACCCATTTCCTGCATCCATGCCCAAATATTCCACGTTATCTTAAAGTAATGGTCATATTTCTCCAAAATGGCATGAATTTAGTCCCAGTACTATTCAAATTAGATAAAATATGTTTCAGAAAAGATATAGGCAAATATTGGTTTGGTAACAGAGTTGTAAATATGTGGAATATGCTACCGAGTGCTATAGCGGGATAAGCTTTAAGATCAATTTAGATAGGCATATGGTCGAGATGGGTTGGGGGTGAAGGGGATCTGCCGTGTGTGGGTCAGTCAGCTCTAATGCAGACAACATTTAAAGTTTCAATTCTTAATGTTCGGAACCACTTTCGCGTTCCCTTGCACCTTTCTCTGTCTCGTCTAATAGGTAAATTTTACAATGGGAGGAGGATTCCTAGCTCCCACCACCTAAGTACACACACACACACACACACATATAATCTTATATAGCTAGTTTAACCCCTTCAGCAGCAGGATCTCGATCTCGATCTCGATTGATAATGTGTAGGGCGCTGGACTTGCGCATATTACACATATAAGGGTATTAGGGTGGAGGATGGGGGGTCAGGATATAGGATGGGGGGAGCTAAGTGGAGGGTTTATGGTGTGCGTGTGATGTGGGCGAAATGTTAGTTTATTCTGTGTTTGAATGTGTCTAGTGTAGGGCTATTTATTGTATCTTCTGGGAGACTTCCAATCCCGTATGGTTCGTGGAAAGAATGAGTGTTTGTAGAAGTCAGTATTAGTGTGGTATGTTTGGTACTTATGAGAATGTGTGTTACGAGTGTTGCGGGTGTTTGAGTTGTGTAGGTATTCATGTTTTTTAATGTCAATATAATTGTGTGTGATTTTATACATTACTGTGAGTCTGTGCCTGAGTCTTCGTGTGTTAAGGGTTTCCATGCTTATTTGATTTTTGATACGGGTTGTGATGCCTGGGGTTTGCGTGTAATTCTGTGTGATGAACCTGGCTGCTTTTGTGTTGATTTTTTCAAGTGTGTTAATGTTAAATTGAGTGTATGGATCCCATACTGCGGCACAGTACTCCAGTGTTGGGCGAACAAGGGTGTTATAAGCTATGTGTTTGATGTCTCGTGTACAATTGTGTAAATTCCTCCTCAAGAACCCTAGTGTGCGGTTTGCCTGACTTTGTATGTGATGAATGTGGGTGTTGAATCTTAGGTTGGTGGAGAGGTGGACGCCAAGATATTTGTATGAAGGAACTGATTCTAGTGGTTGGTTGTGTAATGTGTAATTGAAAGTGATGGGTGATCGGGAGCGGGTAAAGCGGAGAAGTTTACATTTATCGGGGCGGAAAGACATCTGCCAGGTGTTCTCCCAATGTTTGAGGGCGTTTAAGTCTTGCTGGACAAGTCCACAGTCGTCTCTAGTCAGTATGGGCCTAAACATCAAACTATCGTCAGCAAATAGTCTAGTAGAAGAGTTAGGTGTTGACAGAGGAAGGTCATTAATATAAAGAAGGAAAAGAAGAGGGCCAAGAACGGTGCCTTGTGGGACACCAGAAGAAACAGGGACAGAGTCTGAGGGAGAGCCGTCAAGGAGTACTCGTTGAGTCCGTTTTGTAAGGAAATTAGTGATCCAGTGAAGAGTAGGTCCAGTTATACCGTAAAAAGCTAATTTATGCTGAAGTCTTTTGTGGGGTACTTTGTCAAAGGCTTTGGCGAAATCGAGGATAATAGCGTCAACCTGTTTAATGTCTCGTCGGTCCAGTTGTTTAGTTATGTCATGATATGTGGCAATGAGTTGTGATTCGCATGATCTTTTGGGCCGAAATCCATGTTGTGCGTCAGTAAGGATGTTGTTTGCGTCTAGGTGATTCATAATGTGTTTATGTATAATGTGTTCTAAAATTTTGCATGGGATGGATGTGAGTGAGATGGGTCTATAATTCTTTGGATCAGTCCCGTCACCTGTCTTGAAAATGGGAGTGATGGTCGCACAAAGCCAGTCAGGTGGAAGGATGCCTGTGTGAAGTGACTGAGTAAAGATGCTTTGCAGGATGGGGGCAAGGATTGAGGCACAATTTTTAAGGATAAAGGCAGGGATGTTGTCAGGACCAGTGGCTTTGTTTGTGTCAAGTGTCTCTAGTAGTTTCTGTATGCCGTTAGTCGTTATGTCTAGGTGGGGTATGGGTGGGTAGGGGTTTTCAGGCATGTTAGGTATTTGGTTGTTTTCTTGTGTGAATACTGATTGGAAATGAGTGTTGAGTATCTGTGCTTTGTGTTCTGGAGTGGTTTTTAGAGTGTCGTTGTTGTCTTTAAGTGATGTGATGTTGGTGGTATCCTGCCTGCGCGACTTGAAAAATTTGAAGAAATGTTTGGTGTTGTTTCTGACGTTGTCTGCGAGATAAGAAGCTATGTGTTTGCGTTCCGCTTTTATTATGTTTTTAGCAAATGTTTTTTGGTGTGATGTATATGCGGTCCAGTTTTCAGGTGTGGTGTGTGTCTGCGCGCGTTTAGAAAGTCTTTGTTTTTTGCGATGTTGTCTACGCCCTGGTGAACCATGGAAGAGTATATCTACTTGATGGGTTTTTTTGTGGTATGTATTTGTGCATGGCTGTATGGATGGTGTGTTGTAAGTTGTTCCAGTTTGTTAAGAGGGGTCTTGTGTGTGGGTCTGTTATAAAAAAGTCATTTTTGAGTTTAGTCAAGTCTTGTTTGATCGCGTCTAAGTCAGCTCTGGAGTAGATAAAGATAGGTCTTGGTCGCTTTTCAGTCGGACATCAGTTTACCTTTTATTATGGATGAAGTTAGACAATTTTATGCAGTTTAAGAAGGATTGACTTCATTCTGATTTTTAAATTAGATCGTACTTACACCTATAAGCCCCAGAGCTAAAGAAAATTGTCCAATGGTAACCAAGAATAAAATGTTTATGCAGTGTAGCTTAAGGGCGCGGTCTTGTCACAAGACCTGTAAGGTATCTGCACGTAACGATCACAACATCTACTGGGTACGTTGTAAGTAGGTGTGACTTTTGTGTGGTTCGGACTCTAATCGCCACCAAATTCTGTGTTAATCAGGATGGCTCGTATATCCTACGAGGTATTTTCGGTTTGCGTACGTATATGATCATAATCAGTATGAGAAGGTCTCGTGAGAGGGCTATTTCGTGATGGAATTCACCGACATTGCCACAACATTCGATTCGTGTCATGTCTTGCTCCAAATCGTGAATGTGTGACGAGGCCTTAAGCATTACGCTATCAAGACAGTTAAAGGTTTATGCACAAGCCTACGATATATTATGCATTTTTGAATACTGGATATTAATCTAAGCATGTACGGTCGTGCTAATAAGTTATGTCCCAGCTGTCATTACGTTTAGCTTGCTCTGTGCTGTATTAATGTCTGTCAGATGTTGAATAGGGTGGGTAAGTGTAGGAACATGTTTGTATATTTCACTTGATATGAAGAAATGAAGCTTAGATATTGCTGATACCAATTATTGATCAAAACATACTTGGTGCCGAGACATGACTTATTAGCGCGACTGTACATACTCCCAACTGCTCTATGTTTAGAGGAATGAGACCAGTGGTGTGTGCTGGCAACCTCCTTCAACATGTGGATGGACTATACTCGGTTTATTTTCAACTGATGGTAAATTGCAAAGTTCCCATCAAGATTTTTCCAGATATTTTGAAGATTTTGTTGTGAAATATGGTGCTAATTATATAAAACTTGGGTCTTGATATAATGCGGAGACATAGTAGTTTCATATCTTTCCATTAGGTGTCGAGAAATTAGCTGCTAAGAGATTCAATTTATCGTCAGCTGAAAAGAAACAGAGTATAGTTACTTATCAGTCAATCGCAATCAATATACAGTAGAGCATTAGTCGGCAATATAAAGATTATTGATCTTGATATTACGATTGATGCAAAGATTCTACATTAGTCCCTGGAGATTCTAATACTTGCTCTTGTGACACTTCATGAGGATTTTTCTGGACCCCCTTCTCCCTCATGTTTATCATATTAGTTTTGAGATTTTAAGATTTTTGTGCCGTTAGTTAGTCGATTTTAAGACCTTTCGCCCCATTTCTTCGTCAATGTTAAGACCTTTTGTGCCATTTAGGTGTCAACTTTTTTTCCTGGCGAGCGATAGCGAACCTGTAATTTTAGAAGGAAGTTGGAACCTTTGAGTCTAATGGATTCTTGAACTGTGGCTAAAAATCAAGCACTTGGTGACTTATTGGATGAAGCAATATGATCTATTCATGTATTTGGCAAGAACATATGAAGTCTTGGATAAATTTGTTTATCTTGGTAGTGAGATCCATAGCCATGGTTAGTCAGGCCACGATATTATAGTATCTCCTCACTCTCTATTCGCTGCAAGTAGACAAGAAATCATGACCCCTAACCTCTGTAACTTGAAAATTACTAGAGTAATCGAGCTAATATTTCTACCATTTGGGACGAGGCAGTCAAGGAATATATGTGGAAATTTATAGCTCATTAATTTTGCTCTAGCGCTTTTTGAGTTACAGAGGATAGAGGTCATGATTACTCGCCTACTTACAGCGAATAGACTATAGCATGTGGGGTGATGGAATCTCAACAAAAGTAAATATGTTGATTCCCATGCAGAAGGAAAAGGTTGTGGATCTTCTAAACACTTATGTTCTCTGAATTGTTGTTGTTGTTGTTGGTGTTCCCCAGGCTGTCTGACCAAACAGCCCCAAGGTCCTGTGCAATGCCAAGGCCATACCTAAGTGCCCCCACAGAACTCTCCCAGCTTTACCACTAAGAAAGCCCAAGTGACCAAAGCCGTTCCCAGGCGAGGGGATGAAGAGAGTGAAGAAACGCCCAGGACACCAAGCCCCACCCAGGGCCCTGTGCCCCTTAACAATTATAAAGGGAAAGTTGAGGGGCAAGGGAAAAATGTGATGCTTTGGTTCCCAGTCTGCCATCTTCTAGGTTGGCAGTAGGGCGGTCAATCCACGGAAGAGATGCCGCCACTTGAGATCTAGAAAATATATAAGTAAAAGGAACAGTCAGAGTAAGCTATGGGTATGGGAGAGAATGCTCAACTCTCACTCTGATAGACCAGCCCATCACCACCTAGGCCCTAGAAAGCCGCCGCCTTTGGCGGGGTGATAGCTCCCCTATTTCAACCCCTTTCGGGGTTGGGCACCCGCCTGCTCTCTGAATTGTTTTGAGGCAAGTAAATTGTTCCATAAATTTAATCTTTTTAGGGTCAATTATTGTGACTGTATTCTAAAATTTGACATCAATAATTTTAATCAAGCATTTTTAACTTGAAGTTTCTTGTATAACCTCTGCTTACTTTTTGTCTGTATTTATTGTTTATCTTTTTCTTTTTCTATTATTATTATTATTATTATTAATATTAATATTGATGATTTTTTAAATTTATTGTTCTTGTTAAAAGAGTACTCTTTGTTTAAATCTGTTGTTACTACATATTTTGCAATTATTTGTCTTTATATTATATGTATTCATTGTCGATAGTATCAATTGCTTACTTTTGCGATTTCCTTAGTTTATTTGTGCTATAAATGTAGGTTATTTGTAGGGTAGTTATTGATAGGGGTCACTTGAGGCATGCTATGCTTACAGGTACCTACCCGATAGCACTATCGTTAGTGAGTGCTGTACTGTATTTTATATATTATTTTGTAATAGTATAGATATCTTATCAATATTTGTATTTTGTACTATTGTTAATGTCTTGTCATGTTGCAAATTTGATTTTAAATAATATTTTGACATTTAACATGTAGTTTCTTTATTCATGCAGAGTTTAGTAAAATTTGCCAGAACGTCCCGGACTTCCCAAACTTGACTACTTCCTTTAACGTGACGATAGTGCGTTGTTATATGTGCGATTAGTTTGCTTGGGAAACAGATTAACTTGCTCATGTAGTAATGTACACCCTATGTGGTGGATTGTGTTCTTTTATTTAATAATTTTCATTTTAGTAAACGTTGTTTCCACATAGCGATTTTGATAATTTAATTTGACTTTATATTGTCCTTGTCCCAATTTTGGTTTGTTTAGTTTGCAAGTTTTACATTTTAATATATAGTTGGGATACATGAACACTCAACAGTAATTTCGAGAAATGCATCAACTCCTTTAGTACCAAATGGGCAACCATTGGTATAACCATAAAGCAAATCAGCACATACTTCCTTGATATATATTGAGTGCATAGTTTGTGAGTGCCAGCTTCACCTACAGTACACTATATAGACATGTGGCTCACATCCTGATATTGATCCTGCTCATGTAGTGTACTTAGTGGGTGACCACACATAATGGAGGAAACCTATGGAAACACCACGTGATTCATTACTGCGACAAGTGAGTGTTTATTAGTGGGTGACCACACATAATGGAGGAAACCTATGGAAACACCACGTGATTCATTACTGCGACAAGTGAGTGTTTATTAGTGGGTGACCACACATAATGGAGGAAACCTATGGAAACACCATGTGATTCATTACTGCGACAAGTGAGTGTTTATTATAGTGGGTGACCACACATAATGGAGGAAAACCTATGGAAACACCACGTGATTCATTACTGCGACAAGTGAGTGTTTATTAGTGGGTGACCACACATAATGGAGGAAACCTATGGAAACACCACGTGATTCATTACTGCGACAAGTGAGTGTTTATTAGTGGGTGACCACACATAATGGAGGAAACCTATGGAAACACCACGTGATTCATTACTGCGACAAGTGAGTGTTTATTAGTGGGTGACCACACATAATGGAGGAAACCTATGGAAACACCATGTGATTCATTACTGCGACAAGTGAGTGTTTATTAGTGGGTGACCACACATAATGGAGGAAACCTATGGAAACACCACGTGATTCATTACTGCGACAAGTGAGTGTTTATTAGTGGGTGACCACACATAATGGAGGAAACCTATGGAAACACCACGTGATTCATTACTGCAGCAAGTGAGTGTTTATTTCCAGAACTACATGGGATGGATCCAGTTACAGCCTGGGACCATGCTTATGGTGAGGCCCCAGAAGTGAAGTTTGAGGGTGAGTGCAGCTATACATCACCACAGTATAGCCCCACATTGGTTGATTGATATGTAAGTTGATCTTGTTATTATGTATACATATGTATATATATATTACAAATCTGTAATATTTTCACAGTGTTTGGTAAAGTGTGTTATTATTGGAGTTGATGAATCTCTCTTTGATTTAATAATAATAATAATAATAATAATAATAATAATAATAATAATAATAATAATAATAATAATGCTTTATTCCAGATTCACACAGAACAGAGGGGACCATACTGGGGTCCATATACGCCTTACAATAACATACAAATATACATATATACAAAAAATAGAATACTACCCAGTTTGCCAGTATCATACAGTATGTAGTTTACAGCACTGTATGAACAATTTGGGATTGTGCTCGTCTCTGAAAGTTTGCTTGTTGTTGAAGCTGTATGTGATTATTTGACTGATGACCTGATTTCTTGTGCACCTGACAATGTTTTTGTTGTAGCTTGGAGAAAAGTTGCCTAATTTTCTGTCTAAACCTGCCACCAGCAAGGCAATAGAGCAGCCAGTTCCAAGAGGAAGCTGCCACAAAGACCCACCAGGCCATCCAGTGTATGACAGGGTTCATTGTGCTCAGGTCAGCAGCTACATCAACCACCACCAGACTTGTTGCCAATATAAACATCAAAACCATCAGGGAGAATATAATTGTGGCACGCTGCATTTCACTGTCCCGGGTAACAGAGTGGATGGTGAGACGAGCCTTGGAGATGCAATTGTGATACTTGAAAAGAATCAATGAACCGCATCCTAATCCAATCACTATAACTCCAACTGCCCCCAACATGAAGACCTCAATGTAAAATACTGTCTCTGATACAGAAGGTGCACCAGCTCCAATGTTTAGTGTTAATTTGGTGATAGGATCAAAGTAACCAGCAAAGTCAAATCCATCTTGTCTCCAGTTGATCATGAAAGAAAAAATAATGCCAATGACCCAAGAGAGAGCAACTCCTTTCACTATAATGGAATTGTGAAGTGGATGTCCTTGTACCACACAGAAACGTTCAGCACTCAGCAAAGCCAGCATTAGTAGTGATACAACAGTTGAAGTATTGAATACATTGGATGCCAACACCGGGAAGAAAGCTTGACGGCGGAACCTCATTTGCTGGAACCCTGGCGACTGATGTGAGGTATGATAAATATAACTGGTGACTAGCAAGTGATCATCCAGGTCCCATAGTGTAAGACGGCCAGTCATTAAACCAACATAGTCATAGAGTGCTAGTGCTGCTGGAATGAGACCAATCAACAAGTCTGCGGTAGCCAGGGAAGCGCGGATCATGAAGGTGGGCTCGTGAACCAAACCTGAGGATATCATCACTATCAACACGAACAAATTACCGACAATAGTAACGATGGTAATGGTGACAGCTGTACTAAACAAACCTAACTCCTTTCTCTTGCAGGATTGACTCAAGTACCACCAATCAGTTATTAATTTCAAGCCGAGCTCTACCCTTGTCACCATCATATTATATAAGCACATGGGCCAGAATTTGTTTACTGTGACCCGCTTTGTTTGAATAGCCGTATTTATATCATCAATAACTCTTGGGGGAAGTGAGCGGAAGCAGGAGTTATCTGCAATATCTTTGGGAACAGGTCCAAGCATTGTAAATCCAGAAAATTCATATAACAAGAATTGTCTACTATAAATATCATCAAGACATGCCTTGTTACCTGTTAGTGAAGAATGCAACATTATAAGAAACATATTTTGGACATTATGGTTCACATAATCTGTGGTATTGAAGAAACTGTTGTAAAGATTTATATATGAACGACTAACAGGGTTGCTTTTGAATTGATAAATTTCGTATCTTGACAAAAATGTTTTGCTTATGTTGAATGACAAACTTTTTCTTTCACTTGCCATCTCTAATAAATTACCAGTTGTTGGTTGTTCATTGTGTGTCATAGGAAAAGTGGCTATGTAAACAGTTTGATATTTGGGGTGAGTTCTGAAATGATAATAATAACTATCCATATTTATGTAAATCTGTGAAGATTTTGTCTTGTAGTATATACATTTAACTTTGGCTTCCAATAATTTAGATATTTTAGAAGGTTCTGTTAGATGTATGCAACCATGATTGCTAAAAATTGGCCTCACTTCTGCATTCCAAAGCCATCCAGGAGAGAAAGACATTAGCATCTTTAAAACTTGCTCAAGTTCATTTGGGGGACCTACAGAAAAATAATCAAGAGCTCGTGAAATGGTTACAATTCCTACTACTATGTCTGTACTGCAGTTCCTCTGCTTTAAGGCCAGTGTCGTGAAAATTAGACAAAATAAGGAGAACGACTCTATCCACAATAAAAACACTATACTCGACACAGTTATGTAGGAAAATCAGATATCCAGGACTTTTTGGGCTGACAGGAAATTGGCTGCCTTTCCTATAGCACATCGTGAATGACTGTGAAGTGTCACATTGAAGACCACCAATAATAAGGTCACTAATTAATGTTTGAAAACCAATATTCTCTTGATCTTTTTCTTCTTGACACAATATGTTACTATCCATATATGTGAAGAATAGATTATAACTCTTTAGGCCAAGCAGGTAGGAAAGAGAAGCCTGTGATAGTTCTGCGTCTAAGGATGCCAACCAGTGTAATATCAACTCGTTATTTTCCGGGATATCACTTTTAAAATATATTAAATATGTATCTTCTGAGCCTTTCAATTTCTTTTTCTTCCAAACTTGTGTGTTATTATATTCATCACAAGTTAAAGAATATTTGACAGATGATTTGGTATAGCACATATAATAAGTATTTCCATCGATATAGAATGCATTTATATGTAATGGATTACTCTCACAGCAGCTTATCCATTTAATCTCTTCCTTGTCACCAGTAAGGAAAAGTTTTCCAAGAAAGGTCGGTAACAGAACTGGAGATGTTGTTGTAAATGATGCATTAAGATAAACCAAAGTATAATTCATCTTAATTAGGTCATAGAAAGTGATGCTCAGATTTTCATCAATATACACATTTACTGCCACTGGAGGTAGACACAGACTGACAGAAACATCTATAGATCTCAAATTAAGGTAAAGCATATATGATTGATCTACAGCAGCCAATATGGTGGCATTACACACAAACACTGTGCAGCTTGTGTCTAGGTGTTCTTTTTCTGCTAAGAGGGCCCCTAATATTTCAGCTCTCCTTCTGGCTTGTCTTTCATCATTGAGTTCGGTAAGACACTGAGGAGCCAAAGAAAGAACACCTCTTGGGTAAGAATTGTTTGAGCTGGGCATGCTCTTGTGATCAACAGCAGTGAGATTTCTGTCATGTCCTGTATGGTTGAGGTTTGATTTTGAGTGGCTTGTATTTCTTGGGTAATTCTCTGAGTTGGCCAATGGGGTCACACTGTTGTGCTCTTCAGTGGTGAGATCCTTGTGATGTCCTGTCTGGTTGAAATTAGATTCAGTTTGGTCTGTAGTTCTTGGCTGAGTGTTTGAGCTAGCCAGTGGAAGTCGCTTGTAGTTGTCTTTAGCGATGAGATCCCTCCGATATTGAACTGTCTGGTTAAGGATTGATTCTGGGTGGCCTGTAGTTCTTGAGTGATTATCTGAGCTGGTCAGTGGAGATATATGGTAGCTATCTGTATCAGTTCGCTCCCTACTGAAAATTGTCCTATTGAAGACCGTCGTTGGATGATCGGTAGCACTGAAGCTTGAATAATGGCTACTGGATAAATTGAGGTCTATTTGATAGTGAGTTGTGAAGTGTAGAATAGATAGGTAGTTCTGTTTTGTGTTCAACTGGTGTTCTGTTGTGGTGAGGTCAGCCTGGTGTTCTGTTGTGGTAAGGTTAGTCTGGTGTTCTGTTGTGGTGAGGTCAGCCTGGTGTTCTGTTGTGGTAAGGTCAGCCTGGTGTTCTGTTGTGGTAAGGTCAGTCTGGTGTTCTGTTGTGGTAAGGTCAGTCTGGTGTTCTGTTGTGGTAAGGTCAGTATGGTGTTCTGTTGTGGTAAGGTCAGCCTGGTGTTCTGTTGTGGTAAGGTCAGTCTGGTGTTCTGTTGTGGTAAGGTCAGCCTGGTGTTCTGTTGTGGTAAGGTCAGTCTGGTGTTCTGTTGTGGTAAGGTCAGTCTGGTGTTCTGTGGTGGTAAGGTCAGTCTGGTGTTCTGTTGTGGTAAGGTCAGTCTGGTGTTCTGTTGTGGTAAGGTCAGTCTGGTGTTCTGTTGTGGTAAGGTCAGTCTGGTGTTCTGTTGTGGTAAGGTCAGTCTGGTGTTCTGTTGTGGTAAGGTCAGTCTGGTGTTCTGTTGTGGTAAGGTCAGCCTGCTGTTCTGTGATGGTAAGGTCAGTCTGGTGTTCTGTGGTGGTAAGGTCCGTCTGGTGTTCTGTTGTGGTAAGGTCAGTCTGGTGTTCTGTTGTGGTAAGGTCAGTCTGGTGTTCTGTTGTGGTAAGGTCAGTCTGGTGTTCTGTTGTGGTAAGGTCAGCCTGGTGTTGTGTGGTGATAAAATCAATCTGGTGTTCTGTGGTGATAAGGTCAGTCTGGTGTTCTGTTGTGGTAAGGTCAGTCTGGTGTTCTGTTATGGTAAGGTCAGTCTGGTGGTGATGTTCTGTGGTGGTAAGGTCAGTCTGGTGGGGATGTTCTATGGTGGTAAGGTCAGTCTGGCGGTGATGTTCTGTGGTGGTAAGGTCAGTCTGGCGGTGATGTTCTGTGGTGGTAATGTCAGTCTGGTGGGGATGTTCTGTGGTAGTAAGGTCAGTCTGGTAGTGATGTTCTGTGGTGGTAAGGTCAGTCTGGTAGTGATGTTCTGTGGTGGTAAGGTCAGCCTGGTAGTGATGTTCTGTGGTGGTAAGGTCAGTCTGGCGGTGATGTTCTGTGGTGGTAAGGTCAGTCTGGTGGGGATGTTCTGTGGTAGTAAGGTCAGTCTGGTAGTGATGTTCTGTGGTGGTAAGGTCAGTCTGGTAGGGATGTTCTGTGGTAGTAAGGTCAGTCTGGTAGTGATGTTCTGTGGTGGTGAGGTCAGTCTGGCGGTGATGTTCTGTGGTGGTAAGGTCAGTCTGGTAGTGATGTTCTGTGGTGGTAAGGTCAGTCTGGCGGTGATGTTCTGTGGTGGTAAGGTCAGTCTGGTGTTCTGTTGTGGTAAGGTCAGTCTGGTGTTCTGTTGTGGTAAGGTCAGTCTGGTGTTCTGTTGTGGTAAGGTCAGCCTGGTGTTGTGTGATGTTCTGTGGTAAGGTCAGTCTGGTGTGATGTTCTGTGGTGGTAAGGTCAGTCTGGTGGGGATGTTCTGTGGTGGTAAGGTCAGTCTGGTGATGTTCTGTGGTGGTAAGGTCAGTCTGGTAGTGATGTTCTGTGGTGGTAAGGTCAGTCTGGTGGGGTGATGTTCTGTGGTGGTAAGGTCAGTCTGGTAGTGATGTTCTGTGGTGGTAAGGTCAGTCTGGCGGTGATGTTCTGTGGTGGTAAGGTCAGTCTGGTGGGGATGTTCTGTGGTAGTAAGGTCAGTCTGGTAGTGATGTTCTGTGGTGGTGAGGTCAGTCTGGCGGTGATGTTCTGTGGTGGTAAGGTCAGTCTGGTAGTGATGTTCTGTGGTGGTAAGGTCAGTCTGGTGGGGATGTTTTGTGGTAGTAAGGTCAGTCTGGTAGTGATGTTCTGTGGTTGTAAGGTCAGTCTGGTGGGGATGTTCTGTGGTAGTAAGGTCAGTCTGATAGTGATGTTCTGTGGTGGTAAGGTCAGTCTGGTGGGGATGTTCTGTGGTAGTAAGGTCAGTCTGGTAGTGATGTTCTGTGGTAGTAAGGTCAGTCTGGTGGGGATCTTCTGTGGTGGTAAGGTCAGTCTGGTGGGGATGTTCTGTGGTAGTAAGGTCAGTCTGGTAGTGATGTTCTGTGGTGGTAAGGTCAGTCTGGTGGGGATGTTCTGTGGTAGTAAGGTCAGTCTGGTAGTGATGTTCTGTGGTAGTAAGGTCAGTCTGGCGGTGATGTTCTGTGGTGGTAAGGTCAGTCTGGTTGGGATGTTCTGTGGTAGTAAGGTCAGTCTGGTAGTGATGTTCTGTGGTGGTAAGGTCAGTCTGGTGGGGATGTTCTGTGGTAGTAAGGTCAGTCTGGTAGTGATGTTCTGTGGTAGTAAGGTCAGTCTGGTGGGGATGTTCTGTGGTGGTAAGGTCAGTCTGGTGGGGATGTTCTGTGGTAGTAAGGTCAGTCTGGTAGTGATGTTCTGTGGTAGTAAGGTCAGTCTGGTGGGGATGTTCTGTGGTGGTAAGGTCAGTCTGGTGGGGATGTTCTGTGGTAGTAAGGTCAGTCTGGTAGTGATGTTCTGTGGTGGTAAGGTCAGATTTACACATATCAAACTTTTTGGACAACTCTTGGCACAACAAGCCTGAACAGTTTGTTACGTAGGGAAGCCAATGTCTTGTGTTTTGCTTCAGAAGCACAACTGCAGTCATTTGAACATTGGTATTGCAAATGAAAGTGACACAACTACTTGGTACCTGAAACAGTCTTAATTCACTATCCAAAAAATCTTCAATAATATCCATAGGCTTGAGTATTAAGGTTTCATAGCTAGTTTTCACCAACATATTTTGCAGACATTTGTAAAGCTTTACACTTCGGTAAAAATTAAATTGTTTAGACGTGTCACAACCACCTCTTTTAACTTCAAGAACAAGGTGCCTCCCTCCAACCATCATCCTTACCACCACAATTTTTTCACAACTTGTTCCTTCTACATTGTTTAGCAAAATCATGTTAACCTGAGGTTTGGAGGAAATTGGGTTCATATTAGTAGTGTCGCCTGACATTGATAATAGATCCTTGTAACACTGATCAAGCAACTTATTAACCCTACTTGATTTAGAAGAATGATAACTAGGATCTCTTATTTTGATGTAAATAAAAGGAAACCCAAAATCATAATTGATTGCAAATCCTTGACATAAGCAGCGAGAGCAGCTGTCTGGCATGAACCTTGACAGATGTGGAATGACCTCGTACAAGAAGAGAGCACCAGACTGATCGCATGAGGGATTTAGGACCAGGAGTTTGTTATTTGGATTAAGTTCTAACACTATGCTGAGTCTCCTGGGACTTTCTGGTGGGATTAACTTGTCATAGCAACCGGAACTGATATCTTTAAGCCAATATGTGCGGATCCCAGTACAGCTGTCTTCATAATATCTTGCACTCGATGGATTCACAAAGTTGGTCAAGCATACGGAAGGCAAAACTGACATATCTATGCATGTCAAATCTGTGCAGTTTGAATTGCTGTGTAACTCATATGGCGTTTGCTTATTTGCATTCCTATTTTGTTGGCAATCTATTAATTCATTTTTATTTTGTTCAGAGAATTCCAATATATTATCTTCTCGCCTAACTCTTTTTACCAATCTTTCGATATCATCTCTTTTCAAAGAATTGTCTTTTAAGATAAACTGTGTTATTAATTGTTTGCCATTTCTATAATGTTTCTTTGAAGCCATTTTTACCATCATCTCTCTTTTAATGCTTTCCCTCAAGGTCATTGCACTCTTAACTAAACATTCATTCAGATTTTGATGTGTTTTACTCCGTTCTTTAAACTCTCCTTCATAAGCGTCACCTGTGGGACAATGTAATCCTGTGTACCGGTATTGTGATGTGTCCATGGTTGTTGAATATTGTCCTTCATAAGTGTCACCTGAGGGCCAATGTAATCCTGTGTACCGGTATTGTGATGTGTCCATGGTTGTTGAATATTGTCCTTCATAAGTGTCACCTGAGGGCCAATGTAATCCTGTGTAGTGTGATGTGTCCATGGTTGTAGAATACTCTTGGTTCCTAGCATACTCCTTCACTTCTTTGGCTGTAGATACTCCAGAGTTGTGGGAATCTCCTGCAGAAATATGTAAAACTGTAAATATAGGGTATACAGAAAGATGAGATGGGCAAAATCTATACAATCAAAATTTACAGGCATATAGCAATCCGCCCACATTATTACATAATCCACTGCAAGTTTAGTACCCCATGATGCTCACGGAAGCAATTCGTGTGATTTGGAAGTTTTGTTCAAATTGGTCAGTTACTCAAATTGCGTTCCTAAACATTAAGGAATCCTGTGATTAAATATTAGATTTGCGAACGGCATCAAATGTTCACTACGAGTAGCTTTGTATGTCCTTGAAATAGGGAAGTTATTGGCAATGCTGTGTGATATCTTGTCACACAGCGAGAACAACAAGTCCGAGACATCTCACCACTAGTGTGATGGCCAGGGAAATACTGCAGGTACACTGCATGGGGTTTTAAAGATGGTGGTTTATTACACGACTTCTTTGTCTAAGTAAAATAATGTAGTTTATTATAATGTTGTGTGTTATTCAAGCGGTTCTTTCTTATAAATATATATAGTGTATAGTAATACGAATGAATTGTATAAACCGTTGCTAGACTGGTTACTCATATTTGAAGAATGTGTATTTATATATATATATATATTCTTATGTTCTTTACACCAACCAACTTTACTTCTAAACTCAATTAATGAAATCAACAAATCCATGTGGCAGTCCGGGGATTCGAACCCAGGACGCTCACACCGAAAATCAGTGCACTTATGCACTACGCCATGAAGACAGTTAATAGAAAGAAAAAAAACTTTTTAAGTATCGAACGTTTGTTGATATTTCATTGTCTTTCTAAAGCAATGAGCTATATGTATAACTATAATTCATCACCCCACAAGAACAAAATAAACTGAACATGATATAAACTTCCTACCACACAGATGTAAGTTATATCAGTATATACATTTATAGTTAATATTGATTAAAATGCCCCAGAACGAGAAGCCCACCACAGAAGCCACGAACGAACACCACACAGAAGCACCAAAGGAAAGGTCCACAGAACGAAAGGATCAGCTGACCGAGCCAGCCAATTCAGACAGGCCCAAGCCCGCAGGGCTAAGCAGCTCCAGGCCGCACCTAGATACCCCTTCTAAACTGACCATTTTTCCACACCTCACGTACACTACTCCCTCGTGTCCTACACTCCTAACTACAAAGATGATGAACAGGAATATACATTCATATTAAAAACACCCATGCCCTGTCCCGACGTTGAGCCAATGCCAACACATCAGACAGCCATAATTATATCTATGTATGTTCTTACATCCAAGAAGTAGATGTTATATATCTTAGAAGTTAAAACACCCACGCCTGTCCCTAGACCTCGTATATCATTTCCCATGACGAGTATAGATATATGTAACCCGTGCTCAGTCACCCCCTTGCATTGTTCCTCTAGTAACTAAGTGTCTCTATAATATTAACTGCCACCAGTATTGATACGACATAGCGGCACTGTCCTTGTGTCGTATTGTGCCAAGTACAGATCAACCAGGTTTCATCACCTTATTAGGACGACGACTATAATGTCGTCGTTCATCGATGTATGCAATCCTTAGTTTAAGTATTAATATTAACATTCCCTAACATCTTGTCTTGCCAGACTAAGCTTTCTGAAGACCCATCGCCCCATAAATCTATGTATTCAATCCTTAGGTTAAGTATCTTTATCCGCCATTGTGTTCACCTTTTTCCATTTACTTTTCCACAATTGTCATACGTCTTCCCCTTGCCTCCTTCGTATCCACAGTCCACACTACGCCAATTTGCTTCGTGTCATACACCTCTTACCCCAACCAGAGATTGTATAAGATAACCTTGTAACCAGTATCTGTCATATGCATAGCCTACGTGAGTTGCAGTTGGGATGTGTGTACATGCTTAGATTGATATGCAGGATTCGAAGTTGCATAATAAATCATAGGCAGTGTCCACCAACCTTTAACTGTCTTCGTGGTGCGATGTATAAGGTGTTGATTTTCGGTGTGAGTATCCTGGGTTCGAATCCACGGACTGCCACATGTGTTTGTAAATTTCATTAATCGATTTTAGGAGTATGGTTGGTTGTTGGAAGGAACATAATAATAAGTACCCCGAAACAATAAGTAAGTACCCCTACGAACTGCCGCTTTTGTTGGTATATATATATTTCATAGAAAACGCAGTTCCCAGGGCCAACTAATAGTATCCATAACCCCTCGGACTGACCACATAACTCTATCTTTTCCAGACTCATATACCACCCCATAGTTGCATTCCCCGGTAGCATTTGGCTAACGTACTTCCACTGCCTTTTCAAACTCCAATATCAACTGCAGCCTAATGCCACCCCCACGCCCAGAGACCTTAGGGTCAAATTCCCCTATAGCCCCCTGAACTCCTCCCCTCTCATTATAAGACCCCGCGCTTCTCTACTCTTGTCCGACCTAGCCTCTCTCTCATACATCTTGAAGATCCTTGAATTGTCCATTGCTAACGCTCTCCAACCTTTTATATATATACTCCTATCCAGCCTACCTTCACTTAGTAGGCCAGAACAACATTAGAACTTTATTAGCCCCTTGCATGCCATCTATTCTCTTACAACCCATTCACAACCCTGCACCCAATGGTCGTCGGTGCGAGGCTAGCCGCCTCGCCAGTAACTAACTTCTATTGCCATACTTCCAAATAAATGTGGCAGAGTTAGCAACCCAGTCTCCACCACATCCAGCAAACCCTACAATTAACAACCAACCGAGTAAAACCAGCTAGCCAAGGCACCTTCGGTTTTGGTATTAAGGACACCCACATCTGTCTCATACACAGAGGGTTATTACAAACACTGGTGATATGCCAAGCCCCTAGCCACAGCCGCCGGACGACTATCACAGAGAGAGGGCGCCCAGCTACCCCTTTTTACCCACCCGAGGAGGGAGACCCCCACCCCCGCGGAGGTATACCTGGCCCCTGTTTTGACTTCTGAGTTATTGCCAGGTAGCACAGGAATTCTTCCTATCAATGAACTAACCATGCATGACTAACACCTTTACTAACCTCTATTAACTCACAATAAACCATTTACCTTTCTTGCATACTCTGATCACTAAATTAGCACCTCAGCTATACCATAGAATAAAGATTGAACAATCTAAGAGAGACGCTCCTATCACAGCTGTCCCCATCCTCCTCTCAAAGTAGATCCAGTCTCTCTCCCCTAAATGCTTCCAGTATAGCCAAAATAGTACCTCTTACTAAGGCTCAGTTATATTAAAATATGAAGGCTTCCTATAGCCATGTGCCACAACAGTCATCACCATCTTACCTAGTCCCCATATCTATTGAGAGCTTAAATAAGTCCATAAGACTCGAAATCCCTACTGTCTACAGGGTCCAGAACCGAGCCTATAAATCTAGCTCCCGCCCCCAGTCAAATCAGTTGAAAGCTAGACACCAACCAGTGGTCACTACCCTGAAGTTAACCTCTAGCTCTGCCCTTGTGTTGTTCCGGAGTTGAGAGATTCCAGAGCCGGCAGACTCCGTGGCAGATTTGGATAGAAGGACCTGTCCACGTATTTGAGAACTTCACACATATGGACCCCCTGGACGGCCGCGGAACCAGTCGTTAGCCCCTAACATCATGGACGCAAGATAACCAGGACCAGACCCATCAGATACTACCCAAGATTCCCTTTATCAGTACTACATGTTACAGTGCTGTTTAGAGATTCACTAATTAATATTTCTACGAAGTGGCTATCTCTTTGCCCCAGTATAATTCATATAACCATTCAATTAGGAAGTGCTAAGCGTATCAGTGTTCATGAATTAACAGGCGATACTAACTCTCGTAATCAACCATATACCCAGATATTATTACCTAGAAGGAAACCCTAGTGATATCTGAATGTTCGCCCACTGATTTGCGTTCTATGTATTTCTGAGACAAGAATATAAAACTTAGATCAGTACCCCCTGAGGTTACTAGAATTCCCGTGCTCTAAAATACGCGTGTCTAATCTAGTCTGTGAACTACTATTTGTGCACCAGAGCTACCAGTAATAAATCTAACAGTGAATATGATTCTATAAGTAACATTGATGGTCTTCGGTATATAAACCTGTTGAATTAAAGCCAGTGATCAGAAGATTAATACCTGAACGTTGGAAGTGGGAGACTAGGCTCCATCCAGATCCACTTATGCTAGTGTTGTTCGATTCTATTATATTGTCTTGCACGAGTATTCTGCAGTGGTATATAAATAAACGTGATCGTGTAACTTGTTACCATGTGTTTCTTTGTGTTCTCTATTCCTCATATTTTGTATTGTGCATGCAGCCTTATATACCCAGTTATTTAGAACTCACATTACCCAAGTTAATCCTGTAGAAAAACAGGGCATAACATTGGCGGCAGCGGTGGTTCTTGATTCGGATAAAAGGTTGCATTACACTGCAAGTTTGGAACAGTAGAAGCATGGGAACATCGCAAATTTGGCAGCTACTCACACACATTCCCAAGTATGATGTAAACACGTATGATATCGCCACTTACTTAGACATAATAAAGCCAGTGTACGATGTGGCATTTCAAAATGACCGCGACAAAATCGCCGTTGCATTTTTGCACATTATACAGTTGGGAGAAGCCGTTTCCCAAATTGTTGATAAGCTTACCTGGAATGATTTTCTTCGCCAAATTATGAAACAGTGTACGCCAGAGCTTACCTGGAACCAGTTTCGATCCCTCGTGATCCGGACCTTATATCCACTTTTGGGTTCCCCCGTCGCCCCCAAAATAATAAAAGTCGACGAGATCAAGTATGAAGGGGATATATATGTGACCCTCATACAACTCTACAGATACGTGAGGACCACGTATAGCTATGAAGATTACGATCAACAAAATGAACTCTTATTCACCGCATTATTAAACATCCTCCCACCCCACATCACCGCCCATCTCGACCCGTATGGATTATTCGAAGAACATATGCTCTCCATCAGAGAAAAATGCCTACTCAGTTCGATGAATCCCCTATCCAACCCTTCAGCCCCTATCCAAGACTCTGTGCGCCCTTCCAAAATGACTTCCGGTGAAAGTCCAACCCCAGTGCACTCTTCCTTGCCTCTATCCTCTCTGACCATCCCTAAATTTTCCCCTGCCCAGCCATCCACCAACGATCATCTTCCATCAATGGTGTTACCCCATAAACCCCATCCTTTTTCTATGCCTGCCAACAAACCACAGCGCGTAGAAATGATCACCTCCACAGTAACCAATTCTTTTTCAAATTCACCCCTAAAAAATACTGCTCAACAACCTGTCACGCCTCTCACTACCTCATATTCATCACCTGTCCCCCCCTCAAAATTTTCAACCTCTACCAATAACCCCTGTTCTACACCTAACTCTTCCCCCACCAACCCTCCGCAGTCCCCCCCAACAAGCCCCGTTTTCTAGCTATGCCTACCTATGTAGGCCTACCAAAACATGGTTTCCCCATGCCCCCAGAAATGTTCAGCTATTCCACAAACAACAAAATTCCCCTTGTGACAGTTTTCCGTCAGTAGCTCCCTTCCACCCCCCCACAATTCACACCCCTAATAAACTTCAAAACCCCACACTTGACTCACCCCCTCATGACAGACAAACCCACCAATCCCATATAACCTCTAAACAAACCGTCACTGCCACCGACACACCCCACCACTCTGATCCTCCCACACTCGCCGTTAATCCCCCCCTCACGCGTGACCCCCCCCAAAGTGATTTCCCCCCCCTCATGCGTACCGAACACCTGCTCACCAGTTGGTCCCCCACCATCATGAGCCCAGCTAAACTTTCAACCTCCACCAATTCCCACCCTGCCAGCCTAACCTCTCACAACCACATTCAGAACGAACAATCACCCCCGTACATAACCCCTACCTCCTCTTTCCCCCCCTATCTTACCCCCCTCTTCACCGTTACCCCACCCGCCCCAAATTCCACCCCCAAAGATCCCGCTCGACAAAATACCACTCCCATCCCAATCCAACCACAAAACTTTTTCCACCTTGGCTAAACCCCAAAATACTCTCTCTCTCGCCCCAAACAACATAATCAACCCCTCAACTTCAACCACTCCTCGAAATCCCATCCATGTCTCTCCCGAAAATAAAATCAGTCCAAAGTCAACCCCTCTCAAACCACAACCCTGCCTGCCCAGACCCCCCCCACCATCTCCCTATCAAATCCCCACACCCCAAACCTCCAGATCATAGTAAACTCTCAACCTTCAGCCTTACTCACCCTTCCCCAAACCCCACTCACGACCACAACTCTCTACACAATTCAACCCCTCCCCAGCACCAACCTCTTCCGCAACAACAACCCCGACTCGACCTGCCCGTTTCATCTTTAAAACCCCCCTATCACTACCCCCGACCGAAACCACTTAGACCCCCCTCCAAAACTGGCCCCGGGCCAGCTCGCCCCCAGACTCACATTCCTAACGACAGACCTAACGGTATATCCACCCCTCCCTTCCAAAGTGAAAGTGAACCACCAAGGTCAAAGCCACAACCACCACCACCCCTATTACCAGACCGTCACCCAGACTAACGGCGACCCTAAATAACCCCCCCTGATGATGATGAGGATATTATTGTACTTATTTTTTTTTTTTATTGTTTTCAATTCCTAAGCGATTGGGCATGATTCTATAAATTTACATGTTTTCCATATACTGTATATTATATTTTTCTTCCCTTAGTCATACTACTTTTCTTGTTAACCTACACTTTTCTGACTATCTTTTAAATTTGTTTTATACATTGTTAAACACTTTACCTCTTCTTAATTTTCCTGTGTTCTTAATTATCTGTTCTTTCTTAAATTTACATGTTTTCCATATACTGTATATATATTATATTTTTTCCCTTAGTCATACTACTTTTCAGCCACACAACACACACCCCCTCCTTCCCACACACCTCACTCCGACCCCCACGGGGGAAAACTACAAACCATTCATACGAAAGGTTAAAGTAAAAAACCCCACTGGACACTTACGTCTACAACGCCCACCTCAAGCCCGGGCAACCGCCCGTCACAACACAGATGACACATTCTTACAGGTATACATTGACTTACAAAAGAAACCTGACCGTCGCTCTCTTGCTTGGTGGAACCTTCTAAATACCCTCAAAATGACCCACCATGACTATGCTTCTTTTTACTTCACCCTTGAGGCTCGAGGACGAGCCTATAATGAAGGAGAGGGAAGTAAAATGCCCCAGAACGAGAAGCCCACCACAGAAGCCACGAACGAACACCACACAAAAACACCAAAGGAAAGGTCCACAGAATGAAAGGATCAGCTGACCGAGCCAGCCAATTCAGACAGGCCCAAGCCCGCAGGGCTAAGCAGCTCCAGGCCGCACCTAGATACCCCTTCTAAACTGACCATTTTTCCACACCTCACGTACACTACTCCCTCGTGTCCTACACTCCTAACTACAAAGATGATGAACAGGAATATACATTCATATTAAAAACACCCATGCCCTGTCCCGACGTTGAGCCAATGCCAACACATCACACAGCCATAATTATATCTATGTATGTTCTTACATCCGAGAAGTAGATGTTATATATCTTAGAAGTTAAAACACCCACGCCTGTCCCTAGACCTCGTATATCATTTCCCATGACGAGTATAGATATATGTAACCCGTGCTCAGTCGCCCCCTTGCATTGTTCCTCTAGTAACTAAGTGTCTCTATAATATTAACTGCCACCAGTATTGATACGACATAGCGGCACTGTCCTTGTGTCGTATTGTGCCAAGTACAGATCAACCAGGTTTCATCACCTTATTAGGACGACGACTATAATGTCGTTCATCGATATATGCAATCCTTAGTTTAAGTATTAATATTAACATTCCCTAACATCTTGTCTTGCCAGACTAAGCTTTCTGAAGACCCATCGCCCCATAAATCTATGTATTCAATCCTTAGGTTAAGTATCTTTATCCGCCATTGTGTTCACCTTTTCCATTTACTTTTCCACAATTGTCATACGTCTTCCCCTTGCCTCCTTCGTATCCACAGTCCACACTACGCCAATTTGCTTCGTGTCATACACCTCTTACCCCAACCAGAGATTGTATAAGATAACCTTGTTACCAGTATCTGTCATAAGTACCCCGAAACAATAACTAAGTACCCCTACGAACTGCCGCTTTTGTTGGTATATATATATTTCATAGAAAACGCAGTTCCCAGGGCCAACTAATAGTATCCATAACCCCTCGGACTGACCACATAACTCTATCTTTTCCAGACTCATATACCACCCCATAGTTGCATTCCCCGGTAGCATTTGGCTAACGTACTTCCACTGCCTTTTCAAACTCCAATATCAACTGCAGCCTAATGCCACCCCCACGCCCAGAGACCTTAGGGTCAAATTCCCCTATAGCCCCCTGAACTCCTCCCCTCTCATTATAAGACCCCGCGCTTCTCTACTCTTGTCCGACCTAGCCTCTCTCTTATACCTCTTGAAGATCCTTGAATTGTCCGTTGCTAACGCTCTCCAACCTTTTATATATATACTCCTATCCAGCCTACCTTCACTTAGTAGGCCAGAACAACATTAGAACTTTATAGCCCCTTGCATGCCATCTATTCTCTTACAACCCATTCACAACCCTGCACCCAATGGTCGTCGGTGCGAGGCTAGCCGCCTCGCCAGTAACTATCTTCTATTGCCATACTTCCAGATAAATGTGGCAGAGTTAGCAACCCAGTCTCCACCACATCCAGCAAACCCTACAATTAACAACCAACCGAGTAAAACCAGCTAGCCAAGGCACCTTCGGTTTTGGTATTAAGGACACCCACATCTGTCTCATACACAGAGGGTTATTACAAACACTGGTGATATGGCAAGCCCCTAGCCACAGCCGCCGGACGACTATCACAGAGAGAGGGCACCCAGCTACCCCTTTTTACCCACCCGAGGAGGGAGACCCCCACCCCGCGGAGGTATACCTGGCCCCTGTTTTGACTTCTGAGTCATTGCCAGGTAGCACAGAAATTCTTCCTATCAATGAACTAACCATGCATGACTAACACCTTTACTAACCTCTATTAACTCACAATAAACCATTTACCTTTCTTGCATACTCTGATCACTAAATTAGCACCTCAGCTATACCATAGAATGAAGATTGAACAATCTAAGAGAGACGCTCCTTTCACAGCTGTCCCCATCCTCCTCGCAAAGTAGATCCAGTCTCTCTCCCTTAAATGCTTCCAGTATAGCCAAAATAGTACCTCTTACTAAGGCTCAGTTATATTAAAATATGAAGGCTTCCTATAGCCATGTGCCACAACAGTAATCACCATCTTACCTAGTCCCCATATCTATTGAGAGCTTAAATAAATCCATAAGACTCGAGATCCCTACTGTCTACAGGGTCCAGAACCGAGCCTATAAATCTAGCTCCCGCCCCAAGTCAAATCAGTTGAAAGCTAGACACCAACCAGTGGTCACTACCCTGAAGTTAACCTCTAGCTCTGCCCTTGTGTTGTTCCGGAGTTGAGAGATTCCAGAGCCGGCAGACTCCGTGGCAGATTTGGATAGAAGGACCTGTCCACGTATTTGAGAACTTCACACATATGGACCCCCTGGACGGCCGCGGAACCAGTCATTAGCCCCCAACATCATGGACGCAAGATAACCAGGACCAGACCCATCAGATACTACCCAAGATTCCCTTTATCAGTACTACATGTTACAGTGCTGTTTAGAGATTCACTAATTAATATTTCTACGAAGTGGCTATCTCTTTGCCCCAGTATAATTCATATAGCCATTCAATTAGGAAGTGCTAAGCGTATCAGTGTTCATGAATTAACAGGCGATACTAACTCTCGTAATCAACCATATACCCAGATATTATTACCTAGAAGGAAACCCTAGTGATATCTGAATGTTCGCCCACTGATTTGCATTCTATGTATTTCTAAGACAAGAATATAAAACTTAGATCAGTACCCCCTGAGGTTACTAGAATTCCCGTGCTCTAAAATACGCGTGTCTAATCTAGTCTGTGAACTACTATTTGTGCACCAGAGCTACCAGTAATAAATCTAACAGTGAATATGATTCTATAAGTAACATTGATGGTCTTCGGTATATAAACCTGTTGAATTAAAGCCAGTGATCAGAAGATTAATACCTGAACGTTGGAAGTGGGAGACTAGGCTCCATCCAGATCCACTTATGCTAGTGTTGTTCGATTCTATTATATTGTCTTGCACGAGTATTCTGCAGTGGTATATAAATAAACGTGATCGTGTAACTTGTTACCATGTGTTTCTTTGTGTTCTCTATTCCTCATACCTTGTATTGTGCATGCAGCCTTATATACCCAGTCATTTAGAACTCACATTACCCAAGTTAATCCTGTAGAAAAACAGGGCATAACATTGATAATAAACAAATTCTGGTTTCACCGGTGGAAAGAGTGTGAACAATCCTTATTTCATAAAAAATAAACATTCATCACTGAGCGAATGGAAGATGAAAGGCTTACAAAGTGAATATGTGAGTCAGATGCAAGGGGAGGTAGAGGGGTAGGAAGACCTCCATTGAGATGGAGAAAATGGGTAGTACAAGTGTTGGAAAATAGAGGAAAGACTATAGATCAGGCAAGAGAAGTGGTAATAAATAGGAATGAATGGTCAATGCTTCCGATCTCTCTACTATCTCTAATTGGGGCAGAGAAAACCTGCTAATTTCAATGCTTCCAAAACTCAATTCCTCCATCTGTCTACTCGTCAGCCTCTTCCAGAAAACTATGACCTACAGTACTCTTCAACAACATACACATTTTCCCATCTCTTTATATTCTCGGTGTTTCTTTCTCTTCAGATCTCTCTTGGAAAGATCATATTATCACTCTTGCTAAAACAGCTTCCCAGAAGCTGGGTGTGCTCAACCGCCTCGGAGGGTTCTTTACCCCTGCACAGCTTCTTTCTCTGTAGCCTACAGGGGCACAATGCATCAATGTAGTGAGTATTGTTCACACATGTGGGGAGGATCCTCTCACACAGCACTTCTATACAAAGTAGAAAAGAAAGCCTTCCGTCTCATTAACTCACGTCCACTCACCAACTCTTTGCAATCTCTCTCTCTTCGCCGCAATGTTGCATCTCTCTCACTATTCTACCGCTATTACAATAATTAGTGCAACTCAGAGCTCTCTCAGTGTATACCACCCCCTCTTCGTAGAGCACATAGTACCCATCTTGCAGCAGAATCCCACCTCTACTCTGTGGAACTCTACAACCCAAGAGTGAAACGTTATTCTCAATTTTCTTCTATTTAACAGTTGAGCTCTGGAACTCTCTCCCAGAATCAATATTTCCCTCTTCATATGACTTAACACTTACGCTGTGGGCATATTTCCGCTATATTAGGGCTCATTCAGGCACTCCTGAATGATTGAGCAAGTGTCTGTATAAAATTAAATGTAGTCAGCCAAAAACTAAAAGAAAATAGCTTCAAAATAACACCAGAATGAGGTTCGTAGCATGCGGGGTTAATCAGCAGCGCTACCATAGACATTCGCTAATTTGAGCGAATATCGCTAATGGCGCGCTACATTTGCCTTTGGCAGCACTGCAGAGTCTAGCGGGATATACCTCATACCTCTTCAGTGTCACGGCCGCCTGGCTGGAGAGTGGACGGGGGCCTGCCGCGCTCCTGCTCACTTTGACTCGTCTCCACAGGCTTTAAGAGCCTGTAAATTGCAATAAATTGCCATGTGCGTTCCGGAACGTCTCCTGCAGCCAAAGAGTTAAATAGCTTCAAACTCTGTGTGTACAGGCATTTTGGCTCGAACATCCCTTGAATTTGGCCCTTTCACTGTTTCAACTATGGGGGAGGCACTTGCTACAGGCAGTTCTGCCTTTTGTCTTCCTCACTCACATAGAACAAAAATTATGAGTGTAAACGGGGTCGTTTGGGAGAGAGATTCAGGTGCCAGTTGGACTAGATAATAGCTAGTCTGTCAGGTGCCTGGCCGGGGGAACCGGTATATATGAAGGGTATGCCTGGATGCATGGTGGTCGGGCTTGTGGTGGTAGAACTTCGTTGCATGTTTGCCTGTTGAGATCGGAAGCTCTTCGGGAGGTCTGGGACCTGGGAATCATGCTGGAGCCTGGGTCTCTAGGTCTACTCAGGGGCGACATATTTGTGTGTGAATTTGTGTTTTATTTTTCTGTGTGTTTTATCTTATTTATTTATTTATTTATTTTATTTTTGTTTAATTTTAATTTTTTCCTTGCTCGGGCTCGTTTCGAGTCGGCCACCCCCAGCTATGGGGTGTGTACCTGAGTATATACAGTAGATAAATAGATATATAGCCTAGGTAGACATTTAGAAATTATGAAAAGTAGAAGTCAGATGAAATCAGGAGAACAACAACATTACAGGTATTTGTACTAACCCCTTAACCTGTACAGTACCGGGGGCGTCCTTTTCATCCTATTTTGGCAACTATTAGATGATTTCATTCAGCTTAGGAAGGACCTCTAGCAATAATAAGGCTTCAAACTATCTCAACCAACCCTTTTAACTACCACAGATCCTTCCTAAGCTGCATAATATAGTCTAAATATAGATAGAATAAAATATATCACACGTCGCTGGTACTCGAAGGGTTAATAAGGATATGTGGTAGTAAAATGGTTTAAGTGACATAAGTCGAAGCTTGTTAAATGTCAGAGGTCCTTTTGATACTGAATAAAATCCCTGATAGTAGCCAGAATGGAATATATAATACGTCGCTGATACAGAAGGGGTTAACTATGATAATTTGATGGAAAAAAAAATTCTGGCGAGCGATAGCAAACCTGTAATTTTAGAAGGAATCGTACTTCGGCCGGGACATTTTTTTACCGATAAGAGAATGGGAGATAGGACACAGCCATGAGGAACACCGGAGTTGATAGGATGAGGAAGTGAGCGATGACCATCCACAACCGCAGCTATGGAATGGCCGGAAAGGAAATTAGAGACAAAGGCACAGATGGAGGGACAGAAACCAAAGGAGGGTAGTTTAGAAATTAAAGATTTATGCCAGACTCTATCGAAGGCTTTTGATATGTCTAGTGCAATAAAAAAGGTCTCACCGAAATCCCGAAAGGAGGATGACCAACAGTTAATAAGATATGAAAGAAGATCACCAGTAGAGCAACCCTTAACCCAGCAGCTGCTGGAAGACTCATAAGATGTTCTAATGGGCTGCTGCGGGAAGACTCATAAGATCATAGGCTTAAAAAAAAACATTTGAAACACCCCAGTGGCACTAAAAAAAAAGCAATTTGTGTTTAGGTGAGATAATTTCCCTACATTACTTGCTACCACTCCTTTTCCCCTTCCCCCCCCCCCCCCCCCTCCTCAATTATCAGGTATTTTCTCTATTATTCCCGATATTTATCGAGTATTTTCGTAGGAGGACGGGTGGGAGAGAGAGAGGAGGGTGGAGGAGTGTAAATTCGACCCTCCAACCCTACCCTGGCCTCTCAGTGCTATGTGAGAGACGAGAGAGAGAGGGTGTCTCTCTCGCCGGTCTGGGCCAGATTACGACCGCGGGGTTAAAATATACAATTTTCACCAGCCAATTGCTGTTACCACTTATTTTAATGCTTTCCCATGTTCATATTAAAAGTAAAATAGGTGCATATGGATATATATCAATTATATATATGGTTAATTGATGTTTTTAGTGAGGAATGAATCAGAATACCTTTGCACCGCGGGCACTTTCAAATACCATACCTGCGCAGCTTAGAGGTTAAGGAAGCCATACTGGCAATCTGATTATGAGAAGAGAAATGCTTAAGAAATTTGGATGCAAGAATAGTTTTAAAAACTTTAGAGATACAAGAGATGAGAGCAATTGGACGATAGTTGGAGGGTTGAGAGCGTCACCCTTCTTTGGGACAGTTTGAATGAGGGCAAACTTCTAGCAAGTAGGGAAGACATTAGAGGAGAGACAGAGACGAAAGAGTTTGCCTGGGAAGGGAGTCAGCACAGAAGCACAGTTTTTTAGTACAACAGGAGGAACACCGTCCGGACCGTATGCCTTCTTAGTATTAAGCCCAGAGAGGGTAGAAAGTACATCTTTAGAAGAGATTAGGATATAAGGCATAAGTAGGAGAGCGGGGGGTGGGGAGGGAGGAATAGCACCGGAATCATCCAAAGTGGAGTTTCTAGCAAAAGTTTGAGAAAAAAGTTCAGCTTTGTTAGAGGAAGAAGTGATGGTTGTGCCATCAGAGTGGAAAAAGGGAGGGAAAGACGAGGAAGAAAAATTGATGGAGAGGTTTTTGGCTAAATGTCAGAAATCTTGGGAAGAGCTAGAGTTGGATAGTTCAGTGCATTTATCATTGATGAAAGAGTGCTTGGCAAATCGAAGAACAGATTTGGCTTGATTCTGGGCAGAAATATAAGAAGAATAAGATTCTTGAGTTTTAAGGCGACGGTACCGTTTGAATGCGTCCTCCTTGTTGTGGACAGCAGTAGAAGAAACGTGGGAAAACCAAGATTATTTTGCATTAGACTGAGAGAAAGAAAATGGAATGTATGCTTCCATGCTCGAGAGGATTACCTCGGTAATGCATTCAGCACTCTCCGAGGGTCCCCAGCCACGGAAGCAAAAGTCATTCCATGGGAAATCAAAGAAGTACTGCCGAAGAGCCTCCCAGTCAGCAGTGCCAAAGTGCCACAAGCGCCGCCGGTAGGGAGGATCGGGTGGCCGTACCGGAGAGATGGGACAGGTGACAGATATTAGTTTATGGTCAGAGGAGCCCAAAGGAGAGAAAAGATTTATAGTATAAGCAGAAGGGTTAGAGGTTAGAAATAAGTCAAGAATGTTGGGCAGATCTCCAAAGTGATCATGGATACGGGTGGGTTACTGGACTAGCTGCTTTAGGTCATTTAGGATAGAAAAGATGTAGACTTGTTCACCGGTTGGTCAGTGGAAACAGAGGAGAGCCATTGGTGGTGGTGAATGTTGAAATCTCCTGGGATGGAGATTTCTGAGAAAGGAGAGATGGATAGAATGTGTTCCACTTTAGAAGTTAGATAGTCGAAGAATTTTGGATAGTCAGTAGAATTAGGGGAGAGATAAACAGTGCAGATATGTTTAGTTTGAGAGTGATAAGAAAGCTTTAGCCAGAGAGTTCAGAATTCAGAAGAGTCTAAGTTGGGAACACGAGAGAAAGCGAGATTGTTGCGCACATATACGCAACATCCACCTTTGGCTTGAAAGTGATTTGTGTGAGTTAAAAGATGTACCGTACCAATAATTTTGCAACTGTTTCCCTGTGTGTAATTAGATTGGTCGATAGTGAAGTTCATATTGCCGATGCCTTTGATGATTTTGAACACTTGAATTAAGTCGCCTCTTAATCTGCGCTGGGTTAAAGGAAATAGATTTAATTCTCTAAGACGCTCCTCGTATGGTTTGTTCTTTAGGCTAGGTATCATTTTGGTAACTCTACGTTGAACTCGTTCTAGCTTGTCTATATCTTTTTGGTAATAAGGGCACCAGGATTGAACGCAGTATTCCAGAAGAGGGCGGACTAAGGAATTGTAAAGAGTTAGGATAACTTCTTTGGATTTATGCTCAAATGACCTACCTATAAAGCCAATTATTTTGTTTGCTTTCTTAACAACTTCTGAAAATTGTTGACTCGGTTTTAGGTTACTCGATATTGTTACTCCCAGATCGGTTTCTCTGTCTACATTCTTAAGCTGAGTGCCATTCATTGAATAGTTGGCTTTCTCATTTCGGTATCCGATATGGAGTACTTTACATTTATCCGCATTGAAACTCATTTGCCAAATTTGGGCCCAACATCACAACTTATCTAGATGTGTTGCATATCATCAACTTGTTCTTTTGAGAGTACGCTATTTGTAATTTTTGTGTCGTCAGCAAACTTTGAGATTGTAGGCCTACAGGTGAGACCCTCATCTATGTCGTTGATGTAAATTAGAAAGAGAATTGGTCCTAGTACCGATCCCTGGGGTACACCGCTACTTACATGGTCCATTTAGATGCCTTACCGTTTATGACTACTCTTTGCTTTCTGTCGCTGAGCTAATTTTCTATCCATTTCAACACACCATCTTGTATTCCATGCGCTATTAGTTTTAGAAGTAAACGTTTGTGGGGAACTTTGTCAATGGCCTTTTGAAAATCAAGGTATATAATGTCTACAGCTTTACTCTCATCATAGAGGTTGAGGATATCGTGGAAGAAGTCTAAGAGGTTTGTTAAGGAGGAACGTTTGTTACGAAAGCCGTGTTGAGTATCTTTAAGTATGTTATTTTCCTCTAAGTGAGTTATGAGTCTCGCTCTTATGAGTGTTTCTAGCATTTTACATACAACTGAAGTTAAGCTAATTGGACGATAGTTACTGGGTAGGGATTTGCTGCCTTTCTTTAATAACAGTGTTACGTTGGCTAGGTGGTGAAACAGGAGTTCCAGCTCTCCTTATCAGCCACCTAGCACTCCCCGGGAGTACCGCCCTGTTCGGCTGGTGTCTAAAGCCTCCTCTTAACAGTTCTAGCTCTATTTAGGTGATACTTTGCAGCTTAGGAAGGATCTGTGGTAGCTAAAAGGGTTGGTTGAGATAGTGTGAAGCCTTATTATTGCTCAAGGTCCTTCACAAGCTGAATAAAATCGTCTAATAGTTGCCAAAACATGATGAAAAGCACGTCCCTGGTAATGAATGGATCTTAAATCCTCGGTGAAGAGTTAACCCTACTGTACCGGTGACGTTTGTCTTATTTGATTTCGGCTACAGTTAGACGATTGTATGAAGCTTGGAAGAGATATGTGGTGGCTTAAAGGATTCATTGAGACAGTCTGTAACCCTTTTATGGGTAGACATCCTTCCTAAACTGAATATAATCGTCTAATAGCTGCCAGAATATGATGAAAAGTACGTCCCTGGTACTGAATGGGTCTGAACCTCTTTTGTACCGGTGAGGTCTTTTTTTCCTTATATTGGCTACTATTAGACCATTTTATTCAGTTTAAAATGGACATGAAGCAGCTAACATCCTCGAACTATCTCAACTAAAGGGGTAGTGCTTGGTTTTTGGTCTATATATTTATTAATTAATTTATTTTTGAGTTTCCGCGCTAGACCTCCATCAAGCTTAGAAAAACACCCCCTAGAGATAAATTTGTACATTTTTCAGTAGAAAAATTTCCCGGCCCAAGGCCGATTCCTTCTAATATTTGAGGCTCGCTATCGCTCGCCAGGAAAAAATCGACAGCTAAAGGGCACAAAAGAACTTAATTTTTACAAACAAATTAGGCGAAAGGTCTCAAAATCGCCAAAACTAACGGAACGAAAGTCTTAAAACCTCAAAACGAATATGCTAAACATGAGGGAGAAGGGGGTCCAGAAAAAGCGAGTAGTACTACCCGTTAATCATTTGTACTACCACAGATAAATAATAATAACAATAATAATTAAAGTTGCAAGCAACATTGTCCGGGCTTCGACGGTTTTGCAAGCAGGGTATTGTGTTGGATACAAGTGCTGTGTCACAGATATCAAAAGATCATTTAACTTATCGGGCATGGAGAAACTACAGAAGGAGCAGATTGTGCAAACAAACAAGAGCGAGAGAGGGAGAGATTGGCTGTAAAAGGGATCTGCCTCTATCCGTTTAGTAACAGAGTTGTAGATATGTGGAATAGGCTACCGAGTGCTATAATGGGATCAAGAACAATAGAGCATCAACTTCAAATTAGATAGAACGATTATAGGTTGGGTGTGAAAGGGATCTGCCATGTGTAGGTCAATCGGCTCTGGAGACTCCCGTTTTCTTTTCTTTTTTATTTTCTCATTTGTGAAGGAGAGAGAGGGAGTATGGAGAGAGAATAGGATGTCGTAAACGTAAGGAAGATAGCGATAAATATGAGAGAGAGAGAGAGAGAGCGCGGGATGGGTTGGGTGTGAAAGGGATCTGACATGTGTGGGCCAATCGGCTCTCTGCAGACTCCGGCTTTCTTATGTTCTCATTTGTGAGAGAGAGAGAGAGAGAGACTAGGATGTCATAAATGTAAGGAAGACAGATAAATTAGAGAGTTTTTATAAGATGGGTTGGGTGTGAAAAGGATCTGTCTTGTGTGGGCCAATTGGCTCTCTACAGACTCCCATTTTCTTATGTTCCTATTTCTTACAATTGTGTTTTGGTTGCAGGTATATGATAACATGGGTGTATAGTAAGTAGTGTAAATAACAGGTAACGTTTATGAGATGGGTTGAGTGTGAAAGGGACCTGCCTTATGTGGGCCACTTGGCTCTCTGCAGACTCCCATTTTCACCTTGGTTGCATGTGTAAGGGATCTGCCTCATTTGTATCGGTGTGCAAACAAACAAGAGCGAGAGAGAAAGAGATTGGCAGTGTAAGGGATCTGCCTCGACTATTTGCTTGGTAAAAGAGTTGTCGATATGTGGAATAGGCTACCAAGTGCTATAGTGGGATCAATAACAATAGAGCTTCAACATAAAATTTGATAAGACGAGATGGATTGGGTGTGAAAGTAATCTGCCGTGTGTGGGCCAATCGGCTCTCTGCAGACTCCCATTTTCATCTTGGTAGCATGTGTAAGGATCTGCCTCCTTTGTACCAGTGTGCAAATAAGAGAGAGATTGGCTGTGTAAGGGATCTGCCTCTCATAACAGAGTCGTAGATATGTGAAATAGGCTACCTAGTGCTATAGTGGGATCAAGAATAATAGAGAATTTCAAGATAAAATCAGATAGTCATATGGACGAAATGGGTTGGATGTGAAAGGGATCTGCCTTTTGTGGGCCACTTGTCTCTCTGCAGATTCCCATGTTCATCTTGTAAGGGATCTGTCTCATTTGTACTGGTGTGCAAACAAACGAGCGACAGAGAGAGAGACTGGGTGTGTAAGGGATCTGCCTCTATTCGTTTAGTCTTGTGTGAGAGAGAGTTATACCTCCCTCCCTCCTCCCTATCCCATATGTGTAAACATTTTATTTCAGCTTTCCGAAGGTAAATACGTACTTCCGATAAATATCTAGCCTTGTATTTAAATCATGAATCCTGTTTAATGTCATTATTTAATAGAAACATGTGTAAGAGTTACATTTATACACAGGATAAGATAAGCAAATACAAACCTCAGAGCATAATCATTGGCAATGAGAAGGCGGTTGTAGGCAGTGTTGCCAGTTGTAGCGCTACATATTATCGCTAGATGTAGAGCTGTATTTACTTCAGTTTAGTACCCATTTTTTTCATATCTAGAGACATTTACTCGGGATAATTTGAAAATCTCAGACATTCTAGTTATATTACATTTTAAAATTTGCAAAACAAACAAATCAAAACTCTTTAGAAATTGCAGCATTATTCTATCAATTGTTTGACTATGTAGCAACATGCTAGCGACTTTTGAGAAAGGATCTAGCGGTATTTTGGGGTAACACTTTTTTTTTTTTTAAAAGACCTCCGTCTACGTATTGTGAAAAATCTGTTATCCTCCGGCAAATTGTGGGGTTGAGTGAGTGAAGAGGGGGGGACAGTGAATGAAGGAGGATGCATGTTTTTCATAATACGTGTTGCCAGTGGCGTAGCTAAGGGGGGGGGGGGGGGGTAAGGTGGGGGGGGGCGGGAGGGGGCTGTTTGAAATCGCCCCCCGGGCCCCCAAGAGAAGGGGGCCCCCAAATGGATCTGATAATAATATTAATTATACTAATAGTATATACTGTATATATAAGTAATATTAATAATGAGTAAAATAAACACCATGTGTGTTTTCTGATTTAACCTCTTTTTTTTCTTCTATCCTGCGACGTCATGGGTATTTAAAATTAGAAAAATAACGATCACTCCATCAGTATTGATTTGGCGGTGCAAGGGGAAACATCGTCGCTCTCGCTCCTAGCCTCCTACCCGCCACTTGCTTAGGACGCACTGCCTATAGGTAGGCCTAATGATTATACTTTATATACATTACAAAATAGCACTATTGAGTTTGACAGTTGGTTAATATACTGTGTTTTTCGTAAGCATGTGTAAAGGAATAATAAGATATAGCCTAATTTGACAACAAGAAACATGGTGATTGTTAGTAAGTTGAGTGTATAATCGAAGATTAGGCCTACATACAATTATATAAATATATGAACCAAAAATTTCGGTAATATTTTCTTTTTCGTGAACTGTAATGGTCAAATCGATAGCTATATTTCATAGATAACCTATGTACTTAACCTTGTGAGGAAGTTGAGTGGTATCGAAGATATTTGTAGAGTAGGCTAAACTTCTAAAGTGCTAAATATTTAGGCCTTGAAATTTGTAGGACTATGTTTTGGTCTCATATTTTTTTCTCGAACCTAACATAGCCTATACAATGTTTATGGTCTTACTAAACCTTAGCTTTATCGTGAAAAAGATGCATAGTCGTTTAATATTAGTCAATTAAGTATGGGTGCAATACATCAGCTAAAATAGAGCATAGCGAGGCAACATTAATGGTGTAGAGTGTAGGCTACCTTGGTTAGGCTATGAGCACTATGACTCATTCTTTCAAATTTAGACTCTGGATCACTTTTATTTATGCTACCATACGCCTTCCATATAGGCTATAGGCTATGGTGGCTGTACATATCAAGCCCAGGAACTGTGAAATAAGAAGGAACACAGTTGTGAGCATTGAATACTCGTTTGTAGGTTAATCTAGCCCTTTGGCTGGTTCAGGGTCAGGTGCAAACGTTGGTAAGCTTTCTAACAAGTTACTGGGGTTCTCAAGAAGAGGCCCCCAGTATTGAGATTTGAGGTAATGCATAGCTTGATTAGGCCTACCAATGACGCCTATTTTAACTTCCTAACGCCAGTGGTGGGGTTGAAATAATTTGTTAATGTTATCACGTTTCATATACATTATTATTTTTTATTATTTTATTAGTATTATATTTTATATTCTTATTTCAGACATGCCTAATGAACGACAAAGAGAAAGAGTTCATCAAAGTGGTATATGTTTTACAGTATTGTACCATCCATTGTACATGTATTCCTAATCCATTAGATAACGGTGATATAATAATTAATTGTATATTAAATTATTACCAGTACCCCACTATTGAGTCATGGATATCGTCAAAATGCACCTAGGTAGCATTATTATTCTAAAATGTTCTCGGGGGGGGGGCTTACAGCGCCCCCCCGAACCCACCAGCTGATTAGGCTCGCTTCGCTCGCCACCCCCACCCCCACCCCCTTCTATAATAAGCAAACCATGGAGGGGGCCCCTCCAGGCACCAAGCCCCCTGGGCCTCCAAATCTCTAGCTACGCCCCTGCTGTTGCTAGCCCCAAACGCGCGAGCAACACTTAGGCAGTGTTGCCAGTTGTATCGCTACATATTACCGCTAGATGTAGAGCTATTTACTTCAATTTAGCAGCCATTATTTCATATCTTGAGACATTTACTAGGGATAATTTGAAAATTTCAGACATTCTAGTCATATTACATTGTAAAATTTGCAAAAAAACAAACCAAAATTCTTTAGAAATTGCAGCATTATACTAACATTGTTTGACTATGTAGCAACATGCTAGCGACTTTTGAGAAAGGATCTAGCGGTATTTTGTGGAGACATACTGGGAGGGTGGGAGGGAGGTGGTGGTTGCAGTGTTGTCAGTTGTAAAGCTACATATTTCCGCTAAATGTAGAGCTATTTACTTCAATCTAGCAGCCATTTTTTTTATATCTAGAGACATTTAATAGGGATAATTTGAAAATTTCAGACATTCTAGTCATACTACATTGTAAAATTTGCAAAACAAACAAACCAAAACTCTTTAGAAATTGCAGCATTATCCTAACATTGTTTGGCTATGTAGCAACATGCTAGCGACTTTTGAGAAAGGATCTAGCGGTATTTCGTGGAAACTATTTAGGAGGGTTAAAATACGAGCCACGGGCAATTGCCAAAACTTTAAAGGTCCATATCATTGTTATTAAACTAAACATTTGGCAAAGGGAGGAATTTTTAAAAACCTTAGCCAATACTCTGTCATTCACCAAAAATAAATTTGAATTTATCATTATTATTTGGTAGGGTAGGTATGTATAGGTAGGTTGGCTAAATAATTGCTGGAATTCGTAGGGACTCGAACTGTTTTGAGAGAGTTATATAAAACAAAAATTATAGATCTGAATAATAAAGAGATTATGTTATTAAGCAAAACTGGGGGATGCGTGGAAGCCTATAGACTGTAGACGGTAAACTTTGTGTGGGTAGCGAATGCGGTTTTAACCCTTAATTAGCGGCGAGCAACATAAGTCGAGTTAAATAAAGCTGGACTATGTGGCGGCGCTCGACATAACTCGAGTGGCAATTTCAGCACGTAATGTGGCTGAGAGAGAGAGACAAGTGGTGGCAGGAGACTAGCGAGCGTATGACTGCTCCAGACCACCGCGGCGAACCTACTGACACAAATCTCAGCTCCCTCCTCCCTCTCTCACTCGCTACATACTCAATTATGTACCGAAAGTACCGAATTACCTGCTTTTTGCACTCGCGTTGCACGGTTATTGCAAGAAAACTATCCATCATACAAGGATCGTTATGGTGTCATTCGAAAGCTCTGTTTATGCCCTTTCAGGGATAGATACTTGTTTTACGTTCTGGGTCTTATTTAGGCATGAAAATGATCACGTAAACAGCCCTATTTTGGCTAAAAACACCCCGCTGTGCGGTACATATAAATAAACCGCATAGGCCGCTCGTAAGGTGTTAAAGTCATTTAACCCTTAAAGAGCGGCGCTCGACTTAAGTCGTGCACCAATTTGCAGCAAGTTAGGAGCATTATTAAGGCTTTTAAAGGGTTAAAATCGAGTGCAAATGGCCGGGAGCGCAGCGGGCCAGACAGCCGACTCCCAGGGCTTACCGCCGCCCATTAACTCATGTTCCCTGTGTTCTCGAGAGGCCGGCAGTGTAGCCAGTAGTGAGCATAGCTGGGAAAAATATACCGATATATGCTAAACTTCCATGTTCGTGGCACCACTGCAAGAGAACCACGAGTGCTACGTAGCTCGTTCTGGTCTCATTTTGAAGCTTTTAGTGCCTATTTTTTCATGCAGATGCTTGATTTATCATGCAGGAGGGCCTGAATATGCCCAAATGAGCCCAAAACACCCCGCTAGACTAGGGTTAAGAATAGACAGTTTTCAATGCTGCGGCCAAACTATTCCACCCATTTATATTGTTTTGGTATCAAAACGTTCGGAATCGCGAGCCTCACCCAACTACGCAAGCATGGCTTTGATCATCGGCGTAGTTTTCAAGATGTGGAATTTTAAGTGGAATTAGAGTTTTTTCAAGATTGCCGGAAAAAACCCACGTGCAAAAGCAAAACCTTCTCTATAAAATTTGAGGAGCATTAGTAGGGGAGTGCGTATGCCAAAGCCCAGTCGTTTCCTGTGAGTGGGAGAGACGGTATTTACGCGTCAAGTTTTTCGGGAAATCGGCTGCCACGGATCTGTTTGGCCTCCATGCCGGATGTTTAGCATATCGAAAGTTGCCCAATACAAAAACGCACCTCTTGTGAAAGTTTGATCCCGATCCAAAAAGCGGTTCTGGAGTTATTGCGTCGAAACCGGCGCGTAAGAAGAATTTGGATGAAAACCCAGGTTTAATGATTACAATAGGGGTTCCCCGTAGGGGATGAACCCCTAATAATAATTATTTTTTAAACCACACCAAATCGTCTAATTATAGCTAGAGAATGGACTTAATCCCTTCTATACCGAGTTGTCCTTGTCATTGTAATCTGAATATTATTAGACGATTTTATCCAGTTTCGGGAGGACGTGTAGCAACTATATAAGGCTTCAAACTATCTCGATTATTCATTTTAACTACCACGGTTTCCTCCTAAGCTGCATGACATCGACAAATTAAGCTGGGATAACACAAAATACATCCTCGGTAAGGAAGGGGTTAACATGACGTCACCGGTACAGAAGGGGTTAACCCTTTCTGTACCGGTGACGTCTTTTTCATTTTATTCTAGCTATAATTGGACGATTTTGTGCAGTTGGAAGGATCTGTGGTAGTAAAAGGGTTAAGGGGGGTGACCTGCTTTTTTTGTTTTTCTCCTTTTCTCTCTTTCTCTGGCTTGTATCCATTCGGCCCCATTCAGCCAACTATTTTAAAACGTTTATCCCCATCTAGGTGTCGATTTCTTCCTGGCGAGCGATAGCGAGCCAGCATTATATGAAGAAATCCGGCTTCGACGGTGACATTTTTCTATCGAAAAATTTACAAATTTAGCGTGCTGTCAAAAACATTTAAAAAATATGCTGGCTCGCTACCGCTCACCAGTAAAAAAATGACACCTGGATGGGGATAAACGTCTTTTAGGCTGAATGGGGCCGAATGGATACAAGCGAGAGAAAGAGAGAAAAGGTGATAACAAAAAGCAGGTCACCCCCCTTAAGGGGAGACGAGTTGCTTCTCTGGTCCCCTTTCTCCCTCATATTTAGACCCATTAGTTTGGCGAATTTATGAACTTTCGCCCCATTTCTGTCAATTTTAAGACCTTTCCTGTCAATTAGGTCTCGATTTTTTCCTGGCGAGCGATAGCGAGCCTGTAATTTAAGAGGTATCGGCCTTCGGCCAGGACATTTTCTACCGAAAAATTTACAAATTTATCTTGAAACGGGGTCTAGGGGGCTCATTTTAAGCTTGATGGAGGTCTAGTGAGGAAACTAGAAAAAATAATAAATACAAAAAAGATTGACAAAAAGTGAAGGATCTCCACTTAAGTGAGATAGTTCAAAGCCTGTTAATTGCTGGAGGACCTACAGTATATAAGCTGAATATAAACGTCTAACAGTAGCCATAATTATACTAAAATGACGTCACCGGTACAGAAGGGGTTCAATCCAAGGTGAAGCATTAACCCCTTCAGTACCGGGGACGTCATGTTCATCATATTCTGGCAACTGTTAGAAGATTTTATTCAGCTTAGGAAGGACCTCTAGCCATAATAAGGCTTCAAACTATCTCAACCAACCCCTTTTAACTAGCATATATCCTTTCTAAGCTGCATACAATCGTCTAAATAGATTGTATTCAGCTTAGGAAGGACCTCTAGCAATAATCCGGCTTCAAACTATCTCAAACAACCAATTTAACTATCATAGATCCTTCCTAAGCTGCATAATATCGTCTAAATATAGCTAGAATAGATTATAACATACGTCGCAGGTACTCAAAGGGTTAAACTGCATAAAATCGTCTAATAGTAACCAGAATAAAGTTAAAAGGACGTCGCCGGTACAGAAGGGGTTACTGTGGTAAACTTGTAAGTTAAAAGGACGTCGCCGGTACAGAAGGGGTTACTGTGGTAAACTTGTAAGTTAAAAGGGACGTCGCCGGTACAGAAGGGGTTACTGTGGTAAACTTGTAAGTTAAAAGGACGTCGCCGGTACAGAAGGGGTTACTGTGGTAAACTTGTAAGTTAAAAGGACGTCGCCGGTACAGAAGGGGTTACTGTGGTAAAACTTGTAAGTTAAAAGGACGTCGCCGGACAGAAGGGGTTCGCCGTGTACAGAAGGGGTTACTGTGGTAAACTTGTAAGTTAAAAGGACGTCGCCGGTACAGAAGGGGTTACTGTGGTAAACTTGTAAGTTAAAAGGACGTCGCCGGTACAGAAGGGGTTACTGTGGTAAACTTGTAAGTTAAAAGGACGTCGCCGGTACAGAAGGGTTACTGTGGTAAACTTGTAAGTTAAAAGGACGTCGCCGGTACAGAAGGGGTTACTGTGGTAAACTTGTAAGTTAAAAGGACGTCGCCGGTACAGAAGGGGTTACTGTGGTAAACTTGCAGGCATAATAAGAATAATTTGCTATATAATAGTTTATTGATCAACTGCACAACCATGATCAGGTCTTAAGGGGAGATGGGCCGTTTTTCTGGTCCCCTTTCTTCCTCATGCTTATCCCCCATTAGTTTTTAGATTTTAAGACGTTTTTGCCCCATTAGTTTGTCGATTTTAAGACCTTTCATCCCATTTCTTTTGTCAATATTTAGACCTTTCGTGCCCTTTAGGTGTCGATATTTTTTCTGACGAGCGATAGCGAGCCTGTAATTGTGGAGGAACCGGCCGTCGGCCGTGAAATTGTTCTACCAAAAAATGTACAAATTAATCTAGTAGGGGGATCTAATGGATGTTTTTTTAAAGTTTGATGGATGTCTAGGGAGGAAACAAAATGAAAACATACATACATAGACGGCCACAAATATACATACATACAGGGCCCAGAGAATATATCCTCTGGACCCTGCATACATAGACGGCCACAAATAGCCACCGTCCCTTAACCCGTACAGTACCAGGAACGTCATTTTCATCATGTTCTGGCAGCTATTAGACGATTTTATTCAGCTTAGGAAGGCCTCTAGCCATAAAAAGGCTTCAAACTATCTCAAACGACCATTTAAGCTATCACCGATCCTTCCTAAGCTGCATAAAATCGTCTAAATATAGCTAGAATAAAATACAACACACGTCGCTGGTACTCAAAGGGTTAATATAAGGGTTCAATTTGCCATCAGCTGGACATAAATAGATTATCGTTGTACGGTGGCGCTAATATGTCATGACTCAGCTGCTATTACGTTTGGCTTGCTCTGTGCTGTATTAATGTCTGTCAGATGTTGAATAGGGTGAGTAAGTGTAGACACTTGCTTGTATATCTCACTCAAGAAGAAGACATGCGTAAATATTGTTGATACCAATTATTGATCAAAAATAATTGGTGCCGAAACATCACTTATTAGGCCGACTGTACACTCAGACACCATAGTCTCTAGCCCACTCATAAATATTCGTGAACTTCACCTATTTCAAATTATGGAACTATTATATCTGGAAGCAAATTTATGAACATATTATTTCTATACATCAACTACAACACTATATATACTATTAATTGAAAAGCAAGTTGTATCCAAAAATCAATCCAGATAGTTATTATTGCCTAAAGAAAAACATAGGAGGTCCACGACTTGTTATGAGTGGGCTACAGACTTGTTATGAGTGGGCTACAGACTTGTTATGAGTGGGCTACAGACTTGTTATGAGTGGGCTACAGACTTGTTATGAGTGGGCTACAGACTTGTTATGAGTGGGCTACAGACTTGTTATGAGTGGGCTACAGACTTGTTATGAGTGGGCTACAGACTTGTTATGAGCGGGCTACAGACTTGTTATGAGTGGGCTACAGACTATGGCATCCCAGTGAATTGCGAGTGTGGTTTCTGTAATTATCAGTTGACTAATCAGATGAGTTAACCCCTTCTGTACCGGTGCCGTCCTTTTAACTTTATTCTGGCTACTACGTATTAGACGGTTTTATGCATCTCCAAAAGGGCCTCTAATAATTAAGAGGCTTCAAATAATCTTACTTGCCCCTTTTTACTAACATAGATCCTTCTTAAACTACATAAAATAGTCTAAATAAAGCTAGCATAGTATTAAGAAGATGTCGCCGGTACCGAAGGGGTTAACCACCGCATAAGAAACTACACTCGTAATTCAATCATGCGCATTATAATTACATGTATAAACTCCCGGAGAAGAACAGAACTTATGTGGCCAACTGTACAGTCGCGCTAATAAGTGATATCTCGGCTCCAAGTATATTTTGATCAATAATTGGTATCAGCAATATCTAAGCTTTATTTCTGCATATCGAGTGAAATATACACACATGTCCCTACACTTACCCACCCTATTCAACATTTGACAAACATAAATACAGCACAGACCAAGCCAAACGTAATGACAGCTGGGACATGACTTATTAGCACGATTGTACATATATGTTGACTGTATACGCGACTGGAATACTGTGGGTTCTGACCTTGAGTGTAGACAATGTGGGCACCCCTCACCATCACCACCCCCACCGTCACTAGGAAGCTTCTAGCTAACACACCGGGCTCCAACATCGCCATCTCTCCTGTAGCCTACTGTTTGATGCGTCTGCCTGTTTAGGGGGAAACATTAGTGTATGAAATCCTCCCACACCACCACTACTACCAACCACACCACCACCACCACCAGCCTCACCACCACCCCCACCACCACTACCAACCACACCACCACCACCAGCCTCATCCCCACCCCCACCACCACTACCAACCACACCACCACCACCCCCACCACCACCAGGAAGCTTCTGGCCACCACCACCATACCAAAGACCCTAGAGAAAGGTATTTACTATCCTTGACCCAAGGTTAAGAGATACAACGTATCTCTTAACCTTGCCTTGACCATAGCGGGCTCCACCATCGCCATCTCTCTCAACACGTCCGCCTGCCTGGGGGGAAAAATTAGTGTATGAAAATTACCCCCACCACTACTAGGAATTAAGCTTCTGACCCCCCCCCCCCACCCTCATAACCACTACCACCTACACCCCCACTCCCACCACCACCATCACCACCACCACCATCACCACTACCCTCATAACCTCTACCACCTACACCACCACCACCACCCTCATAACCACTACCACCTACACCCTCACCACCACCACCACTACCACCTACACCACCACCACCACCCTCATAACCACTACCACCTACACCCCCACCACCACCACTACCATCACCACCACCACCACCACCCTCATAACCACTACCACCTACACCCCCACCACCACCACCATCACCCCCACCACCACTACCACCTACACCACCACCACCACCACCCTCATAACCACTACCACCTACACCCCCACCACCACCACCCTCATAACCACTACCACATACACCCCCACCACCACCACCCTCATAACCACCACCACTACCACCTACACCACACCACCACCACCTTCATAACCACTACCACCTACACCCCCACCACCCTCATAACCACTACCACCTACACCACCACCACCATCACCACTACCACCTACACCACCACTACCACCACCACCACTCCCACCACCACCACCACCCTCATACCACCTACCACCACCACCACCACCACCCCACCACCACTACACCACCCCACCACCACCATCACCCCCCCCACCACCACCACCACCACCCTCATAACCACTACCACTTACACCCCCACCACCACCACCCTCATAACCACTACCACCTACACCCCCACCACCACTACCACCTACACCACCACCACTACCGTCATCACCACCACCTACACCACCACCACCATCATCCTTCACCACCACTGTCATCACCACTACCACCTACACCACCACCACCACCCCCACCTACACCACCACCACCACCATCACCCCCACCACCACTACCGCCTACACCACCACCACCACCACCATCACCCCCACCACCACTACCACCTACACCACCACCACCCTCATAACCACTACCACTTACACCCCCCACCACCACCCACTACCACCTACCACACCACCACCCACCACCACTACCACCTACACCACCACCACCACCACTACCATCACCACCACCACCACCACCACCACCACCACCCTCATAACCACTACCACTTACACCCCCACCACCACCACCCTCATAACCACTACCACCTACACCCCCACCACCACCACCCCCACCACCACTACCACCTACACCACCACCACCACCATCACCCCCACCACCACCACCGCCTACACCACCACCACCACCATCACCCCCACCACCACCACCACTACCACCTACACCACCACCACCTTCATAACCACTACCACTTACACCCCCACCACCACCACCCTCACAACTACTACCACCTACACCCCCACCCTCATAACCACTACCACCTACACCCCCACCACCACTACCCTCATAACCACTACCACCTACCCCCCACCACCCTCATAACCACTACCACCAACACCCCCACACTCATAACCACTACCACCTACACCCCCACCACCTACACCCCCACCACCACTACCCTCATAACCACTACCACCTACACCCCCACCACCACACTCATAACCACTACCACCTACACCCCCACCACCACTACCCTCATAACCACTACCACCTACACCCCCACCATCACCACCCTCATAACCACTACCACCTACACCCCCACCACCACCCTCATAACCACTACCACCTAAACCCCCACCACCACCACCCTCATAACCACTACCACCTACACCCCCACCACCACCACCACCCTCATAACCACTACCACCTAAACCCCCACCACCACCACCCTCATAACCACTACCACACCGGGCTCTGGGGGGATAATGTGCCTATGAAATGGTTACTTAACCCCTTCTGTACCGCGACGTCTTTTTGCCTTTATTCTGGCTACGATCACACGATACTATTCAGTCTAAATAATACCACAGATCCTTCCCAAGCTGCATAAAAACGTCAAAATATAGCTAGAATAAGACTCTATGTCTGTCAGCTTGGTGCAGTGACTAGCGTCTCGGACTTCCACCCAGAAGGCCCGGGATCGCGCCCACGCTCGGCGCATTAAAGATTTTCCACAAGCACTGAGTCGTAACCATCCCTCATGAGCAAGGGGATGGGGTAGTAGTACAGGACCCCAATGGAAATACGCCTAATCGGCCTTATTGGGCTTAGCATGCGCTAGCTTTAAGAACTATTATTATTATTATTATTATTATTATTATTATTATTATTATTAAGGCTTCAAACTTTTTCAACCAACCCTTCTAACTACCATAGATGCTTCCCAAGCTGCATAAAAGCGTCTAACTATAGCTAGAATAAGACCTGGCAGACGTCGCCGGTACAGAAAGGGTCTAACTATAGCTAGAATAAGACCTGGCAGACGTCGCCGGTACAGAAAGGGTCTAACTATAGCTAGAATAAGACCTGGCAGACGTCGCCGGTACAGAAAGGGTCTAACTATAGCTAGAATAAGACCTGGCAGACGTCGCCGGTACAGAAAGGGTCTGACTATAGCTAGAATAAGACCTGGCAGACGTCGCCGGTACAGAAAGGGTCTAACTATAGCTAGAATAAGACTTGGCAGACGTCGCCGGTACAGAAAGGGTCTAACTATAGCTAGAATAAGACCTGGCAGACGTCGCCGGTACAGAAAGGGTCTAACTATAGCTAGAATAAGACCTGGCAGACGTCGCCGGTACAGAAAGGGTCTAACTATAGCTAGAATAAGACCTGGCAGACGTCGCCGGTACAGAAAGGGTCTGACTATAGCTAGAATAAGACCTGGCAGACGTCGCCGGTACAGAAAGGGTCTGACTATAGCTAGAATAAGACCTGGCAGACGTCGCCGGTACAGAAAGGGTCTAACTATAGCTAGAATAAGACCTGGCAGACGTCGCCGGTACAGAAAGGGTCTGACTATAGCTAGAATAAGACCTGGCAGACGTCGCCGGTACAGAAAGGGTCTAACTATAGCTAGAATAAGACCTGGCAGACGTCGCCGTTACAGAAAGGGTCTAACTATAGCTAGAATAAGACCTGGCAGACGTCGCCGGTACAGAAAGGGTCTAACTATAGCTAGAATAAGACCTGGCAGACGTCGCCGGTACAGAAAGGGTCTAACTATAGCTAGAATAAGACCTGGCAGACGTCGCCGGTACAGAAAGGGTCTGACTTTCAGACCCTGAAAGACTCGGCAGTGTATGAATATTCCCATATTCAAAATATGCTATAGGGGTGCAATGCCTGGTGAGTTATCTGCTCAACAGGTGGCGTTGTGTGTGTGTAAGTGTGAGAGTCCGAGTGTAGGGGGTGAAACAGTGAAGCACGGACACGAGATGGCTTCAGAGATGGGGTCGTTTCGGGCCATGAGTGAGCATCATGCCTCCTGTGAAGGCAAGATGGCAGGTGCTCGTTGTACTCTACGTGCTTCACATGTCTCACTCCCTAGACTGGAACAAGACCTCACGGGCTTCACTGTTCATTGTAAAGCGGTGAATGTTAAGGCTCTCAGCCTATGCCCGAGAGGAAGTAAGTTGGAATATAAAAAAAAAAAAAAAAAAAAAAAAAAAAAAAAAAGACTATAGCTAGAATAAGACCTGGCAGACGTCGCCAGTACAGAAAGGGTCTGACTATAGCTAGAATAAGACCTGGCAGACGTCGCCGGTACAGAAAGGGTCTAACTATAGCTAGAATAAGACCTGGCAGACGTCGCCGGTACAGAAAAGGTCTAACTATAGCTAGAATAAGACCTGGCAGATGTCGCCGGTACAGAAAGGGTCTAACTATAGCTAGAATAAGACCTGGCAGACATCGCCGGTACAGAAAGGGTCTAACTATAGCTAGAATAAGACCTGGCAGATGTCGCCGGTACAGAAAGGGTCTAACTATAGCTAGAATAAGACCTGGCAGACGTCGCCGGTACAGAAAGGGTCTAACTATAGCTAGAATAAGACCTGGCAGACATCGCCGGTACAGAAAGGGTCTAACTATAGCTAGAATAAGACCTGGCAGACGTCGCCGGTACAGAAAGGGTCTAACTATAGGTAGAATAAGACCTGGCAGACGTTGCCGGTACAGAAAGGGTCTAACTATAGCTAGAATAAGACCTGGCAGACGTCGCCGGTACAGAAAGCGTCTAACTATAGCTAGAATAAGACCTGGCAGACGTCGCCGGTACAGAAAGCGTCTAACTATAGCTAGAATAAGACCTGGCAGACGTCGCCGGTACATAAAGGGTCTAACTATAGCTAGAATAAGACCTGGCAGACGTCGCCGGTACAGAAAGGGTCTAACTATAGCTAGAATAAGACCTGGCAGACGTCGCCGGTACAGAAAGGGTCTAACTATAGCTAGAATAAGACCTGGCAGACGTCGCCGGTACAGAAAGGGTCTAACTATAGCTAGAATAAGACCTGGCAGACGTCGCCGGTACAGAAAGGGTCTAACTATAGCTAGAATAAGACCTGGCAGACGTCGCCGGTACAGAAAGTGTCCTAACTATAGCTAGAATAAGACCTGGCAGACGTCGCCGGTACAGAAAGGGTCCTAACTATAGCTAGAATAAGACCTGGCAGACGTCGCCGGTACAGAAAGGGTCTAACTATAGCTAGAATAAGACCTGGCAGACGTCGCCGGTACAGAAAGGGTCTAACTATAGCTAGAATAAGACCTGGCAGACGTCGCCGGTACAGAAAGGGTCCTAACTATAGCTAGAATAAGACCTGGCAGACGTCGCCGGTACAGAAAGGGTCTAACTATAGCTAGAATAAGACCTGGCAGACGTCGCCGGTACAGAAAGGGTCTAACTATAGCTAGAATAAGACCTGGCAGATGTCGCCGGTACAGAAAGGGTCTAACTATAGCTAGAATAAGACCTGGCTGACGTCGCCGGTACAGAAAGGGTCTAACTATAGCTAGAATAAGACCTGGCAGACGTCGCCGGTACAGAAAGGGTCTAACTATAGCTAGAATAAGACCTGGCAGACGTCGCCGGTACAGGAAGGGTCTAACTATAGCTAGAATAAGACCTGGCAGACGTCGCCGGTACAGAAAGGGTCTAACTATAGCTAGAATAAGACCTGGCAGACGTCGCCGGTACAGAAAGGGTCTAACTATAGCTAGAATAAGACCTGGCAGACGTCGCCGGTACAGAAAGGGTCTAACTATAGCTAGAATAAGACCTGGCAGACATCGCCGGTACAGAAAGGGTCTAACTATTGCTAGAATAAGACCTGGCAGACGTCGCCGGTACAGAAAGGGTCTAACTATAGCTAGAATAAGACCTGGCAGACGTCGCCGGTACAGAAAGGGTCTAACTATAGCTAGAATAAGACCTGGCAGACGTCGCCGGTACAGAAAGGGTCTAACTATAGCTAGAATAAGACCTGGCAGACGTCGCCGGTACAGAAAGGGTCTAACTATAGCTAGAATAAGACCTGGCAGACGTCGCCGGTACAGAAAGGGTCTAACTATAGCTAGAATCAAGGTTAAGAGATACAACAGGTTGGCGCACGCGCAGCCTGCTGACGTCACAATGCTGGACGAGAGAAAGAAAGGTAGAAAAACGCTCGCCTGCCAGCCAACCTGCTGCCACTAGACCCAGGGGTGTCCAACTCCAATATGCGGGCCTCATGCGGCCCCACTCCCTCTAGCATGAGGCCCGTGAACCAGTTTGGCCAAGTAGTGTCAAATATTGCATTTTTTCTAGAAATCTAGACATAATTATTATTTCTTAAATATATTATATATTGGTACTATATTAACTTAAGTACTAATTCTAGGAAGTATTTGTGAGAGTAAGAAGCTTTTAAAGTAGATAGGCCATATGCAGCTTCACGTGATCTTATGTTCTTATGTAATTGGGGTTGGGTGTGACAGGGATCTGCCTTGTGAGGGCCGATCGGCTTTTTGCAGACTCCCATTTTCTTAGGTTCTTATGTTCATTCATTAGAGAGACGCAGAGTTAGAGGGGATTTGATAGAGGTGTTCAAGTGGGTTAGTGGGATTAATAGAGGGGACATGAAAAATGTACTAAAGCCCAGTGATAGCGAAAGAACTATAACAATTGTTTTCAAGATAGATACATTTCGTTTCAGAAAAGATATAGGCCAATAGTGGTTTGGTAACAGAGTTGTAGATAGGTGGAATAGGCTACCAAGTGCTATAGTGGGATCAAGAATGATAGAGAGCTTTAAGATAAAATTAGATAGGCATTTGGACGAGATGGGTCTCTGTAACGAGTGCAAGACTAATTTATTCAACCTTTCTATATATGGAAGATATATAATATTATGGATAATTTTGGTCATTCTTCGTGGTACTGACTCCAAATAAACTATATATGTCCATTCTGTAATGAGGACATCAAATTTGAACAGCATAATCTGAACCTGGTATATACCGGTATACACACATACATACAAATAATTACATTCCGTAAAACCAAGTCGCTTCGGACTTGGGTCGTAACTTCGGACATTGGCGATAATAAGTAATAGCCACTTTTCAAGATGACTTCGGACACCATTTAGGATAAGGATAGCTCTCTTATTATGGGGGATAATTTTAGGAGGCTTCCTGGATTACCGCGCACTATCACCACGCATCACTTTACCTAGTTATATCTCTATAATGTGTTTACAGTCAGATATTGTTAAAAACTTCGACAAATTTCCGAAGTTACACGGTTTTACGGTTCATAGCCTACATACTACACACATACACACACACATATACTGTATATATATATATATATATATATATATATATATATATATATATATATATATATATATATATATATATATATATATATATATATATATATATATAAATAATGCATCCAAAATGCATCCAACAACTTGACAATATAAAGGCATTTTGTTCAGTTAAAATAGAAGAGCTGCACTTTCACAGGGCATTATACAGTAGTTATAGCATCACGGTATGAAGTAAAAGAAAACGGAGGATGGTGCTGGCTCGGCTGCTCCTTTGAGAATGAATGGTAAACAGTCGAGTGACCTCCGACCCTTCCTTCATCGTGACGTCATGCGCGAGCGGGTACGAGTTTGAGTGACCCCATGCTCCAACCTGTTGTATCTCTTAACCTTGGCTAGAATAAGACCTGGCAGACGTCGCCGCTACAGAAAGGGTTAAGGGGGGTCACCTGCCTTTTTTATCTTTATCTCATTTTCTCTCTTTCTCTGGCTTGTATCCATTTGGCCCCATTCAGCCAACTGTTTTAAGACGTTTATTCCCATCCAGGTGTCGATTTCTTCCTGGCGAGCAATAGCGAGCCAGCATTGTATGGAGAAATCCGGCTTCGTCTGAGGCACTTTTCCATCGACAAATTTACAAATTTACGTTGCTCTAAAACAAAAATATATATTTGCTGGTTCGCTACCGCTCGCCAGGAAAATATTGACACCTAGATGGGGGTAAACGTCTTTAAACAGTAGGCTGAATGGGGCCGAATGGATACAAGCCAAAGAGAGAGGGAGAAAAAGAGAGACAAAAACGAGGTGAGCCCCCTTAACCCTCTCCGGTACAGTCACGTACGACAATTCCTGCCGCCCCCCCCCCCCCCCCTCATGGTGTTCTTCGTGCACATAATATTATAACTATCTCGATTGTTTTTTTAAGGGGAAGGTACTCGCTTTTTCTGGCCCCCTTTCTCCCTCGTGTTTAGCCCCATTAGTTTTGAAATTGTAAGACATTCGGCCCATTAGTTTGGGAATGTTATCACCTTCAGCTCCATTTCGTTGTCTATTTTAAGACCTATCGTGCCATTTTAGGTGTCGATTTTTTTCCCGGCGAGCGATAGCGAGCCTGTAATTATAAGAGGAACCGGCCTTAGGCCGAGACATTTTTCTACCGAAAAATTTACAAATTTATCTTGAGGTGGGGTCTAGGGGTTGTTTTTCTAAGTTTGGGAAAGGTCTAGCGAAGATACTAAAACATAAATGAATAAATTATTTAATAGATAAAAACCAGCCACTGTCCTGTCTGTCTGTCCCCTTAGTGAAACCAGCCACTGTCCTGTCTGTCTGACCCCTTAGTGAAACCAGCCACTGTCCTGTCTGTCTGACCCCTTAGTGAAACCAGCCACTGTCCTGTCTGTCTGTCCCCTTAGTGAAACCAGCCACTGTCCTGTCTGTCTGTCCCCTTAGTGAAACCAGCCACTGTCCTGTCTGTCTGTCCCCTTAGTGAAACCAGCCACTGTCCTGTCTGTCTGTCCCCTTAGTGAAACCAGCCACTGTCCTGTCTGTCTGTCCCCTTAGTGAAACCAGCCACTGTCCTGTCTGTCCGCTTAGTGAAACCAGCCACTGTCCTGTCTGTCCCCTTAGTGAAACTTGCTTTGGGATAAATGAATGGTACCGGTAGGCCTATATGTCATTTTGTAATTAATGCATAGACAATAATATTACAGTAATTGATTGGTTTCCAGAGATACACTTCCATGATTAGAAATAGGTGAGGTCCACGAATTGTTATGAGTGACTGTACAATCGCGCTAATAAGTGATGTCTCAGCACCGAGTATATGTATATCAATACTTGGCATCAGCAATATCAAAGCTTCATTTCTTAATATCGAGTGAAATATACAAACATGTTCCTACACCTACCCACCCTATTCAACATCTGACAGACATTAATACAGCACAGAGCAAGCCAAACATAGTGACAGCTGGGACATGACTTATTAGCGCAACCGTACAGCGTCTCGGGGGTTAGTAGGATAGTTTAAGAAAAAATGGACTTCGGCAGGGAAATGTTATCGAAAAATGTACAAATTTATCTTGAAGGAGGGTCTGGGGGGGTGTTATTCTAAGCTTAATGGAGGTGTAGCGAGGAAACTAAGAAATAAAGGAATACATTAATTTATAGACCAAAAACGTCCCTTAATTAAAGGAACGTATAGCCCGCTTGTTTAAGGGGGGATAGGGCGTATTTATTAATTAAAGGAACGTATAGCCCGCTTGTTTAAGGGGGGATAGGGCGTATTTATTAATTAAAGGAACGTATAGCCCGCTTGTTTAAGGGGGGATAGGGCGTATTTATTAATTAAAGGAACGTATAGCCCGCTTGTTTAAGGGGGGATAGGGCGTATTTATTAATTAAAGGAACGTATAGCCCGCTTGTTTAAGGGGGGATAGGGCGTATTTATTAATTAAAGGAACGTATAGCCCGCTTGAAGGGGGCATGGGGCGTATTTATTAATTAAAGGAACGTATAGCCCGCTTGTTTAAGGGGGGATAGGGCGTATTTATTAATTAAAGGAACGTATAGCCCGCTTGTTTAAGGGGGATAGGGCGTATTTATTAATTAAAGGAACGTATAGCCCGCTTGTTTAAGGGGGGATAGGGCGTATTTATTAATTAAAGGAACGTATAGCCCGCTTGTTTAAGGGGGGATAGGGCGTATTTATTAATTAAAGGAACGTATAGCCCGCTTGTTTAAGGGGGATAGGGCGTATTTATTAATTAAAGGAACGTATAGCCCGCTTGTTTAAGGGGGGATAGGGCGTATTTATTAATTAAAGGAACGTATAGCCCGCTTGTTTAAGGGGGGATAGGGCGTATTTATTAATTAAAGGAACGTATAGCCCGCTTGTTTAAGGGGGGATAGGGCGTATTTATTGGCTCATTTATGTATATTTTATATGTTTTTTTTAGTTTCCTCCTTAGACCTCCATCAAACTTTAAATAAAACACCCATTAGATCTCCCTTCTAGATTAATTTGTACATTATTCGGTAGAACATTTTTCCGGTCATCTTCCAAAGTTACAGGCTCACTATCGTTCGCCAGGAAAATAAATGACACCTAAAAAGCACGAAAGGTTTTAATATTGACAAAGAAATGGGGGGAAAGGTCTTAAAATCGACAAACTAATGGGGCAACTATCTTAAAATCTGAAAACTAATGGGGCTAAACTTGAGAAAGAAGAGGCCCAGAAAAACGGCCCATCTCCCCTAAATCTAGCGATAAATTAACTCATCCCTATCTTAAGGGAGGAATTTCGTTTGCTCCCCAGACCTCTATCAAGCTTAAAAAACACCTCCAAGAACCCCTTCCAGATAAATGTGTACATCTTTCGGTAGAAAAGTCGTTCCTCTAAAATTACAGGCTCGCTATCGCTCGCCAGGAAAAAATCGACACCTAAATGACCCGAAAGGCCTTGATATTGATAAAGAAATGGGACGAAATGTCTTAAAATCGACAAACTAATGGGGCGAGCGTCTTAAAGGTGAACTACAGGAATGAAAGAAAAAACGAAGATTAATGCAGGGTGATAACTTGGCATTAATATACTGTAATATGTATATGAGCAATATCGATATAATTCCATTAAACTCCAGAAACAAATACTAGTATAACGTCGTTGGCATTCTCGACGATCAGCTGGACGAGTTCAACTGATTGGGAGTCACGCCAATCGTCATTGTATTGAGAGGCAGTTTGTAAACAACACATGCAGTCCTGGACTGGAGGTCTGTTTTTCGTAATTAATAACCTTTCAATTCAATACTCAAGCTCTGCAAAAGATCGACCAACGTCCTGAAGATGTGGTGCACATCAAGAAATAATCCCATCTCACCAACAATAAACATACAGGCAGTGTTTATGAGTGTTTTATCTTTGTCCAGAGTCAAGGGAGTTCGCTTGTAAGGCCTATTTCTTAATGATAATATAGTTTTCTGTTCAATTTGTATATCGCGGTCCCTTGACCAGACGGTGGTAAAGCCAAATGTTGAGCTGTAAACATGCATACAATTTATAAGTTTCTCACCTAAAAAAAAAAAAAACACAGATTCACCCATTTCCCATGTCGAGTGTTCCCGCCATTGACCATAGTGACGTCATGGTAAACACGCCAGTTCGCGCCACATAAAATAAGTTAGATAAGCTATATTTCTATGTTGTTAAAACACATTGATGAAAGTTCTTCAGTATCATATCCCTAAAATCAAGCAGATCCCAATGGACATTGTATTTTGAATAGGTTTCATCCCTGGAATTCACCTTTACAATCTCAACACTAATGGTGATAAACATGAGGAAAAAGGGGGTCCATAAAAACGACATGCCTCCCCCTTATAATCTCCAAACTAATGGAGGTAGAGAGTGAAGTTCCAAAAAGGACCACCTCGCATCGGATAGGATGCAGACAATTTTTCCATTATAAATAATAGTAGACACATTTTTCCACTATATAATATATATATATATATATATATATATATATATATATGCTATATACAGTATAAATATACCGGTATATATATTAGGAAGCTGATCATTATAGTAGGATAGAAGTTGCAACAACCTACCTGGACCAAGGTGACTGACTGACTGAACATTCAAGGTCATAGTACCCTCATTATATTATATCAATACACTTTTGCCACATCTATAGCTAATACAGTCTTGGGGTCCGTGTTGTTGCCATATCTACAGAAATACCATGTTCCAAATAAGTAGGCCAAAACTCTTGAACATTAACCTGTAGCCTATGCCTCACAAATGACTGCAGAAAACGAGCTAATAATAAATAATAAAGAGTAAGCCTGGACTGGTAATCCAATGGTCCCGAGTTCAAATCCCGATGTAGGCTATCAATGGGAAGATATTATTGGGATGGAATTTGTGCTGTACTATAGTATCAGTGCATTGCCACAAAGCACACCGAAATGCCAAATAAATACCCTCATTGTTCCCTGATTAAATAGCACGGTATGAATATTCCCATATTCAAAATATACTACAGGAGGCCAATGCCTTGTGAGTTCATTGCTCAATAGGTGGCATTCTGAAAGTTAGGGTCCGAGTCTAGGAAGTGAGACAGTGAAGCAGCTTCAGAGATGGGGCTCCTTCGAACCGTGAGTGAGCAATCAAGCCCCATGCATCCTGGCATCTATGCAAGATGGCAGGGGCTGGTTGCAGCTGAAATGCTTCACATGTCTCACTCCCTAGACTGGAACGAGACCTCACGGGCTTCGCCGTTCAATGTATAGCGGATGAATGTACAGGCTCTCAGCCTATGCCCGAGAGGGAGTAGTTGGAATATAGAAAACAAAACAAAAACACCTTTCGCCCCATTTCATTGTCAATTTTATGACTTTTTGTGCCATTTAGGTGTCGATTCTTTTCCTGGCGAGCGATAGAGAGCCTGAAATTTTAAGAGGAACCGGCCGTCGACCATGACAGTTTTCTACCGAAAAATGTACAAATTAATCTCGAAGGAGGATCTAATGGTATTTTTGTTTAAGTTTGATGGAGGTCTAGGGAGGAAAGTAAAAAGTAAATAGACCCCCAAAATACACACTGTCCCCTTAATAATAAATATAGTAATGTAGAGTCAGCCAGGGAATAGCTGTGGAAATTTAAAGCCCCGTTGGTCTACCCTGTTTAAGGGGAAGGTAGTCGCTTTTATTGGACCCCCTTCTCCTTCATGTTTAGTATATTAGTTTATTGGACCCCCTTCTCCTTCATGTTTAGTATATTAGTTTTGAGATTTTGAGACCTTCGTTCTATTAGTTTGGCGATTTTAAGACCTTTCGCCCCATTTCTTTGTCAATATTTAGACTTTTCGTGCCTTAGGTATCGATTTTTTGTTCTGGTGAGCAATAGCGAGCCTGTAATTCTAGAAGGAATCGACCTTCGGCCGGGATAATTTTCTACCGAAAAATGTACAGTCTACGACAGAACTTGTTGTCATGGCCTGAGGCAATGTGTTATAGTTCACTTATCTTTTAATAGATGGCCCTTTAATCGCTTCTAATAAAAGGGGGCGGGGTTAATATAGAGGTTGGAAGGAGGAGGAGTCAAACGTGTGTGTGTGTGTGTGTTCTAGAACAGCACGCAGAATAAGTTTATTTTAACATAACACACAGGCTATATTATTAGATTAGCCCATGCCGGATCACAAATAAGTAACACACATCAGGTGTTGCGTTATTTATGGAATTTAATATACAGACAATCAAGTTTCTATCCTTCGCACTTTCCATTCCCCCCTCCTCCCCTTCTCTCTGCTGCCTTCCCCTATCTCCCCCCTTCTCTCTTTTTCTCTCCCCCTTCTCTCTCCTAACCGAATATATAATTTTCCTCATCATCGTGTTCAAAGCTGTCCATAAAAATTACTTTGGTGTTTTAATAATACGGTTCTTTTTACCTTTTCTGCTTCTCAATTATTAACTCGTATTCTATTCTTTACCTTATACAATGTGTTATAGAAAATAAATAGATATGCTCCGTTGCAGAACACTCAAAGTTACCAACCTTGGCGTCCTGGTTAGTGTGAACAATCGTATAAATATATAAGTAATTGAAACGGGATGTTACCTTCCACGCATCAAGACAAGTTGAATCACATTGTAATCTAGCTTGGACCAAATTATAACCAAATATATATATATCATAAAGACAAGATAATATCGGCTCAGTTAGATAAAACACTTTAGATGAGCCGAAACGTGTTTCTTTGTAATAAAAACAAATTTTGACATTAGAGTAAATCTGTTTTTCTTCCATACCACTATTCACAGCACTGTGGTTGACCAATTCATAATCTACCCTAACATGTAATAATATGACACGCTATGATTATTACATTATACTTTTCTCAGTGGATTCTTAACCTCTCCGCGGCGCACAGGGGGTTTTCTACAGGGTAAGACTGTGCGCACCTATGATGATTTTGGGACCTATTGCCAATTTCGATAAAAAGTACATCATCGTGTAGGGAATGTTTGCGTGCATCGGCCCATATATATTTGACCCCCCAAAAAATGTCTGGGGGGGGTAGGGGAACGGTCCGTAGTTGAAAAATGTGGAGCGAATGGCACCGCGCGGCTAGATTGTCATCGAGCGGCGAGATTTCCCTGCCGAATATTTACGCGCGCAGGGGATAGAAGGAGAGGGAGGAGGGGGTGGGTTACCGCGTATTATCACGTATATCTCCTTTTTCGAGCCCTTTTAGGCTATTTAGAGTATGTATACATGTGTAGGGCACCCATATAACAATGAATATGCCTCATAGTGACCAAAAATTGCAATATATAAGGGAATTATAAGAGAATATTTAGGCGGGAATGAAGATGTGTTGGAGGTTTGGCGGCAATTTATGAGCTGAGAGTGTGGTTTACGCCATACATATCACGTATATCTTGTACGTAGAGCACTGTCACGCTATAATACAGACTTGTACGTATGTATACGTGCCATATATCAAAATATATACCGCATATAAACCAATTCATGCGATATTTACGCACATTATCAATGAGTTTCTATGCGTGAACCAAGGTGTGAGTGAGTTGTGGTGGGAATGAAAGGGGGAGAGGGTGTGTTACGCCATAAATATCACGTCAATCTTGTATTAGAGCACTCTCATGCTATAATAAAGACGTGTACATATGTAGGCGTCCCATATAACAAGGAATATACCGCATATAGCCCAATTGATGCGATATTTACGCAAATTGTGAATGTGTTTCTAGCAGACGGAAGCCTGAAAGGGGGGGTTGGGGGTGGGTGGGTGGGTGGGAGGGAGGCATGCAGGGGTGCAGTGAGTGAGTGAGTCGTGGAGAGATGGAAGTCAGGCAGATCTCTAGATAGATAACCAGCTTAGTGATAATTGTGGAGGCGCCCCAGGCGTATTGATGTTTGGTATTTTGACCCTTATGTCTACCAGATGGCTGGTGTTCGTTGCCATCAACAGGTCTACAATAACATGAGTCAGGAATGGAGAGAGAGAGAGAGAGAGAGAGAGAGAGAGAGAGAGAGAGAGAGAGAGAAACTGAGACATGCGTATGTCGTACATATAAATGGACTTCAGAATTGCATTTTTATGCAAGCAGACATTGCATTTTAGACACATGTGAAGTACCACAGAAACATGTAGGCCATTGACTGTAAATAAAGTACTATATTTATAGACCACCAGCGACGGTGCTGAGTCAACACAGGCAGATTGCCTGTTGTGATAGAGGGCTAAATATAGACTGGTGTCTCCTTACACCTGCGAAAGGGTAGATTGCCACCAGAGAAACGTTTACTTATTTATTTCGAAGTAATATGCAATCTAAATGTATATTCGAGACCTACTGCAATTATTTGTATGACAGTCATGACTATGTATAATCCAATATACGCGCGTAGGCGAGACATAAGAAAGCTGGTTGAGCAATTTTCGACACCCACACAGTTATTATTCATTTTTATTTACAATATTATACAATACAAATGTATTTGTGAAGAGTATTTTATCCATTATTGTATTTATACCAATTTTGTTCCCAGACAGAGCTGCTGTAGCTGGAGAATCAAGGAGCGGCAAGGGTCACCTCGTGACCGCCTGACCGTGTGAAAATGAGTGGAGTCACACTGAGAGGGGCAATTTTGCTGAGTGTTTGGGCAATTTTTGACAGAATAAAGTTATATAATTACTAATTCTTGACAGAGACAAACTATTATAAACCTTGGCATGATATAATTGATAATCCCATCAATTTACAAACGTAAATTGGTGGGATAATTCATTTTTTTTTGTATATTGTCATTTCGATTGTACACACGAAGTTTTGAGTGATATTTGGTATGAGCTCCTGTGGCATGGTTGGTAAGGTCGCGGACTGGAAAACTCAAAGTGTCGTAGGGTAGTGGGATCGAATCCAGGAGGGGGTTATGGGGAAGGTTTTATATTGTCTAGAAAATTTTTATAAATTTTTTTTTTACAAGATCATGCCATTGTATTCAAACAATATGAAATATTCATAGAATATATCATATTGTAAGAATACAATGACATGACCTTGTTTTCTTTTTTTCTTTTTTTATTGTTTTATTTTATTATCATAGTAGGTTTGACATGATTTATTGAAACATATTTATTTTTGTACAATTCATTTGAGGTAAGAAAATAATTATACACATTACTTAGGCTAATAACAAACATATATATTGATATACTAAAAAAATAAGGCATATTACATGTAAATCTTTGAAACTTATAAACTAAATAATGAAACATACAATTATATAATGTAAAAGCTATATCACAGGGACATCTTTGGAACTTATACATTATATAATATATATGTTACATTATGAGGTAGCGTGATCAATTAGGTCAGGTCAGGTAAGGTAGGGCGCGAGTCCAGGGCAGGGCAGGGCAGGAGGCGAGTCCAGGGCAGGGCACGGGGCGAGTCCAGGGCAGGGCAGGGCAGGGCAGGGGCCGACACTCAGTAGTTCTTGAAGGTGTGGTAGTCCCTGAAGCACTCACCCAGGCAGAGTGCAACTTTGCACTCGGCGCACATTGAGGTGACTCTTTTGGTCACATGGGGTTTCCTCACACTGGAGCTGCAGACGGTGCACTGCACCTGCCTGTGACGAGTGCCAATCAGCTCGGTGTTGGTTGTGTAGTGTCTTTCGACACCCAGCTGGATGCGGTCAGGAACGTGATCCCCACGCCATGCCGTACGTCTGTGAGTGGTGGTGGCATACTTCTCCAGGAGTTGGTAGGAGACGTTGTACACGAACTCCCGGAATTTCAGCTTCTGGTTTGGGGCCATATCCTTCTTCACCAACCACAAGTTGTAGGCGTTCAGCATCGTTATGTCAACTAGGTGGAGGAAGAGCTTGTGATACCACTTCACAGTCTTCCTCAGACACTCAACACCTGACAGCTGACAGTCAGACTTGTCCACCAGGCGCATGTTTTTGGTGTAGTCCACTACCATGTCGGGCTTGTAGATTGTCTTCCTGGTTCGGTAGTGGATTTTGCCAGAATCCACCTGGGCACCTGTGTGGACGGTGGAAAGCAGGTGGACGTCTCGCTTATCCTTCCACTTCAGGGCTATCAGTTTCCCACACTTCTCGAGCTGCTTGTATTTCTGCCCCTTTCGTCGCCTTCTTCGCACATGCCTCTCGCGGTGTTCCTGGGCCAGGTCGTCTTCTGAAGGTGTGTCACTGGAGGAGGCATCTGTGAGAGGAATGACATCACCTGTGAACTTTGGCATAAACTTTCTTGTCTTTCTGACAGTCCCACATGACCCCGTTTGGTTGTCATAAAGAAACTGGCAGAGAGCAGGAGAAGTATACCAGTTGTCAGTGTAGATGATGTGGCCTTTGCCCAGGTAAGGTGCCAACATTTTCCTGACGATGGCACCTGACATGCCCATGGGGTCATTGGCAGCGGCTTTCGGTATGTCAATGTCAGTGCCTGTATACACGATCATGTCAAGCACTATTCCAGTTTCACAGTCGCACAACACGAAGAGCTTGATTCCGAACCTATGCCTCTTCAAGGGGATATACTGCTTGAAAACAAGACGTCCTTTGAAGAGCACGAGCGACTCATCAATCACCAAATTGAGGAAGGGGGAAAAAGTATTTCCTATACCTCTCCAACAACATGGTGAACACCTCCCGAACTTTCCATATCCTGTCAATCCTGTTAGGATTTTCGTTGTCTGCAAAGTGCATAAATCTTAGCAGCAACAAAAATCTGTCACGAGTCATGAACTTATTGAAAGTTGGGGTGGCGATGAGAGGGTCGTGCTTCCAGTAGTGTTGCAACACATGCTTCTTGATCAGAGGCATGAGGAACAACAAGGCAAAGAACGTCAGAAATTCTGCCACAGTCGTATCCACCCAGCCTCGTATTCTCGCTTTTGGAGAAAGGACGTCCAATCTGCCAAACACCCACCTGTAGTAGGCGTTTGTTTGGGCAACGATGTACGTCATTACCTCCATGTCGAAAAAAGCGAGGAAGAAGTCGCTTTCGTTCGCTTGATCATCACAGGGCCAGTTGTCAGTTGTTCCTGACGTCCCAGGATTGAACTGGGGCACGTCAGGTACAAAATTGACCCCGTCAGACCAATCGAACGAAGGCATGCCAGGGATCGGAATGTCGTCTGCGTCTTCTTCTGCGTCTGAAATATCGCTTCCATGGTCGCGATACAGCACTTCATCATCATTACCCTCCTCTTCACTCGACAGACGATGCCCTTCCTCGTTTTCGTCACCGACGTCGGACTCACTCCCACTGTCCACTCCCAAATCCCCCCACCCTTGGTCCCGTGCTAGGGCTTCGTCGTCGAAACCCGGGCTGCCAATGTCCTGCGAATCACCATCAAACAGCAGGGCGGCATACTTAGATGGTGTAAGATTTTTCCGGGTCACTTTGGCACGTGCGGGAGTCTTATGGACAGGGACAGCAGAGGTGGTGGCAGGGGCGGCGGCAGGGGCGGCGGCGGCGGCAGGGGCGGCGGCGGCAGGGGCAGCAGTGGTGCGTGGCCTTGATGGCAAGATGATGGTGGTGCCTGTCGCCCTTCTCTCTGTTCCTTGGGCAGGGGCGGCAGGGGCAGCAGGGGCGGCAGGGGCGGCAGGGGCAGCAGGGCCGGCAGGGACACCAGGGCCAGCAGTCGCTTTCCCAGTCGCTTTCCCTCTCCCTTTCCCCTTCCCCTTCCCTGTTCCTTGGGCAGGGGCGGCAGGGGCGGCAGGGGCGGCAGGGGCAGCAGGGGCGGCAGGGGCAGCAGGGCCGGCAGGGACACCAGGGCCAGCAGTCGCTTTCCCAGTCACTTTCCCTCTCCCTTTCCCCTTCCCCTTCCCTGTTCCTTGGGCAGGGGCGGCAGGGGCGGCAGGGGCAGCAGGGGCGGCAGGGGCGGCAGGGGCGGCAGGGGCGGCAGGGGCAGCTGGGCCAGGGGCGGCTGGTGGTGGTGGTGGTGGTAGGGGCACTGTGGCTGGCGTACGGGTTCTCTTCCCTACGCCCGTGCCTTTCATTTTTCCTGCCCCCGCAGGTAATGCAGCCCTAGGGCGGCCTCCTGCGTCGCTGGTACCGGTGGCAGGGGTGGCAGGGGTGGCAGTGGTGGCAGTGGTGGTGGTAGTGGTTGTTGCAGTGGCCTGGGTCGTGGTGGCAGTGTCCCGAAAGACCAATGACCTCTGTGCCATTGCCCTGCTTGCACGTGTTTTACGTGCTTTTGGTGCTGGTGATTCGTCCTCTGAGCTGTAGGGCGTGTCGTACTGGTAGCTAGGGTCTTTGGCAGCCACCCTCTGCCTTCCACGGCGGCTAACACCACCAGAAGGAGGGCTGGTTGTGTCATCAGGGAGCGAGCGTGAGGGACGTGTAGGCTCCATGACTAGTGCGTGGTTACTGGCGCGGTGGTGCTTGCACGAGTGCGGGGCGAGCGTTTGGCGGGGTGGTATCGAGAGTTGACATGTAGTACAATACCCACACCAATTTTCAGCCGCCTGGCTATAAACGCGCGGTTTTGGTACGTGTTCAAAGTCTCTGCTCTTAAGAGTCTACCCGCAGTGCGCCGGGGGAACTCTTAAGAGTCTACCCGCAGCTCCCGGGTTAATTACTAGCTTAATTACTGTGGCTTCCCATTATCAGTAAACAGTTCGGCGCTACCCATTGTAATGATATACTATAAAGTAAGTCATCGAATTGAACATTTAACGATAATAAAGCAATCTGGTTATGTTGTTTTAAAGTTGATATAAATTGTTTAGGCTTTTATATTTTTACTTCGAATTGTTTAAATTATCCTCCAAACATAAGTAAAAGTATACTATAGCTCTGTGTATGTTACCTTGAATTTAATTTAATATGTATTATTTCACCATCATTATGTTACGGTGAACATTGGAAACACATACACATTATATAATACATATAAAGGGTTCTTAACCCGGGAGCTGCGGGGAGACTCTTAAGAGTTCCCCCGGCGGACTGCGGGAAGACTCTTAACCCCTTCGGCACCGCGCGGCCATCCCGCTCAGTAGGCCTACATACCGCTCCCTCCCACCCCGCCCCCATCCCTCCCACGCGCATTATCCACCCACTAAACCTTGCCAAATACCCATTAATTTGTATAGTAGAGTAGTTAGGTACAACAGGATAGCAGTATTATAAGTATTAGAAGTAGTAGTAGTATCAGTAGTCGAAGTTATCAAATGTTCCCTACTAAATACACGTAAATAATAATAATGATGATAATAATAATAAATGGCATAATAATGCGTATGAAGACCGATGGCGAATGCACGGAGACACAAAAGCACTATAATCCTGAGTGGGTGGGGCCTAGGGGAAGACTGGGCCCTGGGGGAAAAATCTGCCTCTCATTAGTCGAGAGATACCGTGACGTCACAGTCCTCGGTGACGTCACAGGGCTCTGGTTGGCTGCTGGGGAAAGGGGCGGAGCTTCCTGTATCCCCAGTGTGACATACAGTACCGTAGATAGAGCCCCAGGCAGCAAAACCGACTGGCAGCATTTCTTTTAATTTATCACGTACGTGTGTACGGGACGGTATATTTTACTGAAGCGCTTATCACGTATATGTGTACGTGACGGTGCCGAGGAGGTTAAGAGCAGAGCTTTTGAACGCGTACCAAAACCGCGCGTTTATAGCCAGGCGGCTGAAAATTGGTGTGGGTATAGTACTACATGTCAACTCTCGACACCACCCCGCCACACGCTCGCCCCGCACTCGTGCAAGCACCACCGCGCCAGTAACCAAGCACTAGTCATGGAGCCCACATGTCCCTCACGCTCGCTCCCTGATGACACAACCAGCCCTCCTTCTGGTGGTGTTAGCCGCCGTGGAAGGCAGAGGGTGGCTGCTAAAGACCCTAGCTACCAGTACGACACGCCCTACAGCTCTGAGGATGAAAGACCAGCACCCAAAGCACGGAAAACACGTGCAAGCACGGCAAATGTACAGAGGTCATTGGTGTTTCGGGACACTGCCACCACGACCCAGGCCACTGCAACAACCACTACCACCACCACTGCCACCCCTGCCACCGGTACCAGCGACGCAGGAGGCCGCCCTAGGGCTGCAGAACCTGCGGGGGCAGGAAAAATTAAAGGCACGGGCGTAGGGAAGAGAACCCGTACGCCAGTCACAGTGACCCTACCACCACCACCACCACCAGCCGCCCCTGGCCCGGCTGCCCCTGCCACCCCTGCTGCCCCTGCCGCCCCTGCTGCCCCTGCCCAAGGAAAAGGGAAGGGGAAGGGGAAGGGGAAAGGGAGAGGGAAAGCGACTGCTGGCCCTGCTGTCCCTGCTGCCCCTGCTGTCCCTGCTGCCCCTGCTGCCCCTGTAGTTACCGGGTGTACCGCTCGTCTTGTTTACACTACGAGGACGCTCACCATCATGTTCCCGTCTATTTTGACTGCCTTTGGATACAAAAATACATTACCCTAACCAAACAACCTAACCTAAACTAACCTAGTATTATAGATTTATAAGTATTTATTTTATTATAAGTATTTATAGATGATTTATGTTGTATGTCGGTAGTGGTACACACGGTAACTACATCCATCCCGACATATCAAGTAATTATATTGACTTAAGCATTGAAAATGCCCAAACATTTTTTATGACAAGGACAAGAATGATAGAAGTAAAAGAAAACTTCAAAAACAAATATGAACCTAACCTATTGTGCAATATTTGTCAAAATTAAAATTAAAATCAAATGCACCTGTTCAACTGCGAATCATACGAAGACCTATACAAAGATCTGAGAGGCAGGGACAACTTGAGGGAAATATTTGAACAAAATGACTTAAAAAGGGTAGCAGAGACTATAAGAACAGTTCTAAAAAGGAGGGAGACTATCGTTAATTTGAGAAAAGATATATATAAGTAATATGAAAATGTTTAACAAATGCAAATAACAATAAGGAAACAGCCATCATTCATAGAACGAACTCCTGGATGGGAGAGTGCGCCAAAAACAAACAAACAATGCACGTTATATATATAAAAAAACAAAAAATTAATGAAAAAATTACATATTATTACAGTATTTCACTGCAAAGAATCATTGCCATACACATGTTATTGCAGGCTAACACAACATACAGTGAGATACAATATGTTACTATACCTTGTTCAAAGTACTTTTGGAATGTCTCTTTTGTACTTTTAAGCACTCTTACCTGATTTAGAGCATCTGCTGATTCTGTGGAGTGATTGTGATGACCCTGGATTTCCACGAAGCCAGGGAAGTCCTTTATCAGTTGCGGAGATCGCCTGTGCACTATTCTGATGGTCACTTCCATGAAAACTTTGCATCTGCCCAAAATATATATGAATTAATCATTACATGAATCGGTACTGGTACGGTATACAGAGTAGACTAGGCAATTTGTATGTAAAATCAATAAAAATACTACAGTACAGGCATATTTATTATGATAAAATTATTAGCCTAGACGGAAAATATAACCGAAACTACCACTAATTTTCCCATGGTTTTTCTTTTTGGTTTTTGGTAGTTTTCATCATTATACAGTAGTTGAAATTAGTTACAATCCCTGGAAAACGTTATTTCTCCCATTATCCAACGATCTTAAAACACTCAGAAGTAGCCTAAGTCATTTTCAGAGTAAATGTACAATTTTTTTGCCTTTGGATACAGGATGGGTTGAGGGGGGCTTTGCCCCCCCCTCACCCTCCCATGACTTATTGAAATCAGCATCTATTTTAACAGTAGGGGGCTTAATAATCTTGAGTGTCACTGCCATCAATAGGGAGACTTCTAAGGAGATTTTTGTTTGTTTTTACAGTACATTATATAGTGCACATAAAATGGTAAGAGTTGTGTTATCGGGCGTACCACTACCGACATACAACATAAATCATCTATAAATACTTAACCTAATTAAAAAACCTAACCTAACCTAGTATTCTCATTACCGGTACTACATGAATACTAGGCTTCCTTTGCCCGTGCTACAACATGTTTTTCTTCAATATACTTCTAATTCTCAATTGTATTGTTCATAAGCCTCCTTTCCATCCACACTTTTAATACCAGGATATTTACTTTTTTCTTCTACTATGCTAAGTACAGTAGGCTACCATAAGGTAAATACTGTACCATTATTCTATTTTGTACAATTTCCGTACTGTACCATACTGCCAACCTTGGCCAAGATTCCTATTCACACAAGGGTATGAATATATTTGCATCAATTTAATATTATAATCTACTGTACTTAGCATAGTAGAAGAAAAGGGTAAAGATCCTGGTATTAAAAGTGTGGATGGAAAGGAGGAGACAAGTGGAGCAGCTCTTAAGAGTCTTCCCGCAATCCGCCGGGGGAACTCTTAAGAGTCTTCCCGCAGTTCCCAGGTTAATAGAGGTTAGTAAAGGGGTTAGTCATGCATGGTTAGTTCATTGATAGGAAGAATTCCTGTGCTACCTGGCAATGACCCGGAAGTCAAAACAGGGGTCAGGTATACCTCCGCAGGGGTGGGGGTCTCCCTCCTCGGGTGGGTAAAAAGGGGTAGATGCGCGCCCTCTCTCCGTGATGGTCGTCAGGCGGCTGTGGCTAGGGGCTTGCCATATCACCAGTGTTTGTAATAACCCTCTGTTTATGAGACAGATGTGGGTGTTCGTAATACCAAAACCGAAGGTGCCTTGACTAGCTGGCTTAATCGGTTGGGTTGTTAATTGCATGGTTTGCTGGATGTGGTGGAGACTGGGTTGCTAACTCTGCCACATTTATCTGGAAGTATGGCAATAGAAGTTAGTTACTGGCGAGGCGGCTAGCCTCGCACTGACGATCATTGGGTACAGGGTTGTGAATGGGTTGTGAGGGAATAGATGGCATGCAGAGGGTTAGTAAAGTTCTAATGTTGTTCCGTCCTACTAAGGGAAGGTAGGCTGGATTGGAGTATATATATAAAAGGTTTGGGAACGTTAGCAACGGAAAAATCAAGGATCTTCAGGAGGTATGATGGAGAGGCTAGGTCGGAAAGGAGTCGAGGAGCGTGGGGGGTTAATGAGAGGGAGAGAGTTCAGGGGGCTACGTGGAAGTTTGACCCTAAGGTCTCCGGGCGTAGGGGTGGCATTAGACTACAGTTGATATTGGAGTTTGGGGGTTAATGACAGTGAAAGTATGTTAGCCAAATGCTACCGGGGGATGAGCAAATACGGGGTCGTATATGAGTCTGGAAAGGATAGAATCATGTATTTACCTAATTGTAGTTTACAGGAGTTGAGCTAAGCTCGTGTTGTCCCGTCTCTCAGTCTACTTTTTATCCAATTTTTTCTTGAAAATATGGATATTCCTTGCCCCTACCACCTCCTCCTCCAGCCCATTCCATTTGTCAATACATCTATAGGGGAAGCTAAACTTCCTGATATCGTTCTTGCAGGTAGGTCTTTTTACTTTGTAGCTGTGGCCTCTAGTTATTCCTGTATCCATAATTAATATATCCTCCCTATCCAGCCTCTCCAGCCCCCGGGTGCATTTGTACATCATTATCATGTCTCCCCTCTCTCTCCTCTCTTTTAGACTCGGTAGATTTAATTTGTCTAGCCTCCCTTCATATGGCAGTTCTCTGAGACTTGGAACCAATCTAGTAACTGCTCTCTGGATTCTTTCTAACTTGTGAATATGCTTCTTTAGATGCGGGGACCACACCACTGCTGCATACTCCAATCTTGGTCTAATCATACTCTTCATAATTTTCGCTACCATGGTCTCATCCAAGTAGTTCAGAGCAACTTTCATATTCCCGGCCATTGCATACATTCCGCTAAAGAGCTTGTTAATATGTTTCTCTGGCGACAAATTATCTTGTATAATCAACCCTAAATCCTTTTCTTTTTCGGCCTTGCTAATTATATTATCTCCCATCCTGTACTCCCAATTTGGTCTATTCACACTTCTTCCCATATTTAACACATGGCATTTACTTATATTAAATTTCATTTTCCACTTGGTGCTCCATTCGTATATTTTATCTAAATCCCCTTGCAGCTCCTCACAACTACTTTTATTTGTTATTTGTCTCATAATTTTTACGTCATCTGCAAACATTGACATGTAGGAGTTTATGCCTATCGGCAGGTCATTCACGTACATAAGGAACATGAGAGGTGCCAACACAGATCCCTGCGGCACACCACTCTCAACTTTCCGCCACGATGAGTAAGTTCCTCTAATGTTGGTCCTCATTTCCCTATCTGTTAAATAGCTCTCCATCCATTTCAGCAAACTCCCCCTGACACATCCTAGCGTCTCAAGCTTAGATAACAATCTCTTATGTGGTACCTTATCGAATGCTTTGGAAAGGTCTAAGTAGACGCAGTCCACCCATCCGCCTCTTTCTTGGAGTACATCTATCACCCTACTGTAATAACATAGCAAACTGGTAACACAAGATGTCCCTTCTCTGAATCCAAATTGCTTTGGGGTTATTATCTTCTTTCTCTCCAACATTTTCATCCATCTCTTCCTAATTAGCTTTTCACAAATCTTGCATACAATACTAGTAAGTGAAACTGGTCTATAGTTTAGAGGGTCCTCAGGGTTTCCATTCTTGTATATCGGAATGATATTAGCTCTTTTCCATTCAACAGGAACCTGTCCTTTATCTAAGGAAGCTTGAATTATGTCCCTCACTGGCTCCACAAATTGCTCTGCACACTCCTTTAAAACCCAGGCAGACACTTCATCCGGTCCCATAGCTTTCCTTACTTCAAGTCCTCTCATCGCAGATAACAGCTCATCTCTAGTTATTTCAATCTTACTAAGACCACTCTCCAGTACTCCCGCCTGTGGTTCGTCAAAACCTTCCTCTCTAGTAAAAACTGACCCCAATTTGTTATTCATTACCTCGCACATGTCCGATACATTTTCATACGTCCTAGCATCAACTCTTAATTTAGTAATTTGTTTCTTTACCTTCAACTTACTGTTTATATATTTATAAAATAATCTAGGATCACTTTCACATTTATTTACTATGTTCTTCTCATAGTTCATTTTAACTTGCCTAATTATGTTAACATATCTATTCCTCTCCTGTTTATATTTATTCCGATTACTCTCAGTGTTCCTTCTTCTTAATCTAGCCCAAGCTGCATCACGCCTACCCAAAGCTCTTTTGCATTTCAAATTAAACCAATCTTTCTGCTTAGTAAAATTTCCAGTTTTATATCTTGGGACAAACAGATTGGTTCCTACTCTATAAATTTCGAGGAATCTACTATATTTACCTTGTACGTCCTGTTCCTTCAAAATAAGATCCCAATCTACTCCCTCTAAATATCTTTTCAAGGATACATAATCAGCTTTACTATAATTTAATCTGTCATTTATGTAGCTATTGTCTAATCTATTGGCATTACTCGAGGTCAACTTCCATTTTAGTAATAGGTGATCACTTTTACCTACAGGACATAGATAGTTTATATCACTAATTTCGTGAGGATCCTTTGTAAAAATCAGATCGAGTTTAGAAGGTTCGTTATTACCCCTCATTCTTGTATTTTCCTTCACATGTTGTGCAAATACATTTTCCGTAACCAACTCCACTAGCCGACTTCCCCAAGATCTCTGATTTGGCCCTGTATCTCCCGATTCCCAATCAACCTCACTACAGTTGAAATTTCCTACCAAGATCAATCGATTCTTCCTTAAAAGCAATCTTCTCAACGACTGAATCATATCCTCGACCATCTCCTCAAACTCCAACTCCCTCCATGCTCTGGTCTTTGGTGGCATGTAAGCTACTGCTATGTCTAGCTTTTTTCCTTCTACATCATTGAGTTCAACTACCATTATTTCTGCCTTGTCATTATTTAACTCCACTTGCTTTGCTGTCATAGGGTTCTTAACTAATACTGCCACTCCACCTCCCCTTTTTCCCTTTCTATCATATCTCCATATATTATATCCTTCACTAAACACTATATTGCTGTCAAAGTCCTGGTTCAGCTTTGTCTCCGTCAAACAGACTATCTGTGGTTGATCCTTTCTTAATATATCATCCAATTCTACCTTTTTACTGTTTATTCCATCTATATTAGTGTAGTAGCACAGTATATTGGAATCCTCCTCCTTGTTTCTCTTCCCTCCCTGCCTCCTATCAGGTTCACCTCCTCCTCCATCCCTTCCCTGACCTACCTCCACATTCCCTGCTAGTTCTATTCTCCTCCCACCCCCCCCCCTCCACAATTTCCCGCCCCTCCCTCACCATCTCTCCGTCCTCGGGCTGATCCACTACCTGAATCACCGTCTCCATCCCCTGCTCCTCCCTCACCATCTCTCTGTCTTCGGTTTGATCCACTACCTGACTCACTCTCTCTATCTCCTGCTCCTCCCTCACTATCTCCTTGTCCCCGATTTGATCCACTACCTGACTCACTATCTCCTTGTTCATTTCTCCTCGTATTTTCCGTTCTTTCGGACTCTGAGTGTACCACTTCTTTAGTTTCCCTTCCTTTACTCTCCAAAAAAAAATCCTTTTCTCCTCATCTGACAATTTTCGATTTTCATCGTCAGCCCTTGCTTGAACTTCTCTCAACTTTTCCCTTTCCTCTATGCTTAAGTCCTTTTTCACCCTAATATGTTTAATTCCAGTACAACTATTTAGCCTCCAGCTTACAATGGTTAATGCTTCAACCACTGACCTAGATTTAAACTCTGCTTTTATCGGTCTCATCTCACCCTTTTTATATCTTCCTAGCCATCTTACTTCGTCCAGTTCTTTCCCCCAATCACAGCCTTCGTCTAGACACTCCAATATTTTCTTTACTTTGTCCTCATCCCTTCCCCTTCTTTCCCTCATATCTGCTAAATGTTCTTCAATGTCTCCAAAAATGATTATGCTTTTACCTCTATCTACTGTTTCCCTCACTACCTTTTCCTTGCTCTTCAAAACCTGCACTACATTCTTCTCAAACTCTCTTTTCTCTTTTTCTCTCTCTTCCACCTGCTCCTTCATGATTTCTTCCAATGCATCCACCTTAGCATTCCCCACCCTTGTCCACTAATTTTTCTCCTCACTTATTACTCCCTTTACTTTCTCACTTAAATGGCCCTCATACTCCTTTAGCTGCTCCTTGAGTGCCATGTTCTCTGCCTCCAGCTCATCTACTTTCCTTATCACAGCATCTAGGTTAGCAATTAATGGCCCATCTGCAGTTGCTACTGAACTGGCTCCACATATTTCTGTCAGTGACTCCACCTTCACACCTATATCTCTCCTCCAATTCTCCATAACTCCCTTCCATCTTAACAGACCCATCATCTGTCTCTTCACCACAGTCAATTGAACCTCCACTTCATTACCCTCTGCCAGAAATCCCTCAAATTCATAGCTCTCTTCATCTCCCAATAAACTCTGCCTCCGTTTGCCTTGGCCGGCCATTGTTTATATTTATGTAGCCTACAGTTAAAAATATACAAAACACTTAATAAAATTACAGTAAAATTAAACTACTACCTGGGATCAACCCAGGTAGCGCCGAAAAAAAAAAATATATAAATGGGTGTTTGCGAGGTCACCACGAGCAGGTGGGGTACGACTTGATTACCTTCCTAAGAAGGTAACCCAACCGAGGTGTCGCAAGTACTAGGCAAAGATGAAATTGGAAAACTTTAACCGTGTTTTGGGCCTTCAGCAGTAGCAGATACGTCACTTGGAAAACTAAACCTCATTGGTTACGATACTGCCACTGCGCAAAGCACTGTGGACTGTGGGCTGTGGGGAAAAGGAGGTTAACTGTAGGTGTGTGCTTGACTGTGGATAAAAGTAGGGAAAAACATAGTGTATTATTACTCGTCAATACGAGGGGTTATGGACACTATTATTTGACACGATTTCTTGCTGATCTAGTTGTCCCTGGGAACTGCGTTTTCTATGAAATATAGACCAAAGAAAAGCGGCAGTTCGTAGGGGTACTTCGTTATTGTTTCGTGGTAGATATGTGTCTAGACAATGGTAAAAAAAGGTTATCTATACAATCTCTGGTTGGGGTAAGAATTAGAGTTACGGCATGGTGGCTAACATCTTCAGTCATTATCTCTGTCTAGGTCTTACAGGAATAATGGTTATATATACAATGGTGTACCCATGGGTATCATAGTTTCTTATCAATTATGACATGGGGTTTAACATACTACTTCTCGGATGGAAGAACATACTGTACATAGATTTATGGGGGCGGTTGGTCTTCAGAAACTTAGTCTGGCAAGACAAGGTATTTTAAGGGGGTGAACATATTACCGAGGTGGAGGGACAGAGGGGGAGAGGTAGACCGAATATGAGGTGGAAGGATGGAGTGAGGAACTACATGAACGAAGGCGGTGCTGGTTGGGGGGAGGGGCGTCGACTGACTGGGGACAGAGGTGCATGGGGGCGGTTTGTTCGTGGCCACCCCTTCGGGGATCACGGCGTCAGGCAATAGATAGATAGATAGATAGAACATATTACTTCTCGGATGGAAGAACATACATAGATTTATGGGGGCGGTTGGTCTTCAGAAACTTAGTCTGGCAAGACAAGGTATTTTAAGGGGGTGAACATATTACTTCTCGGATGGAAGAACATACATAGATTTATGGGTGTCTGAACTGGTTGGCATTGGCTCAACCTAGGGACAGGGCATGGGTGTTTTAAATGAATGTGTGCTCATGTTCATCATCATGTAGGTAGAGTCTGGCGGGTAAGAGGTGTAGGACACGAAGCAAAAATAGAGTAGTGTGTACTGTGGATACGAAGGAGGTGATTGGAAGACGTATAACAATGGTGGAAAAGTAAATGGAAGAGATGAACACAATGGCGGATAAAGATAACTAACCTAAGGATTGAATACATAGATTTATGGCTGTCTGAACTGGTTGGCATTTGCTCAACCTAGGGACAGGGCATGGGTGTTTTAACCTGGGAGGAACATACATAGATTTATGGGGGGATTGGTCTTCAGAAACTTAGTCTGGCAAGACAAGGTATTTTTAGGGTATGTTGATATTGACATCCTAATTTAGGGACAGGGCATGGGTGTATTAACTTTAAGGTGTATTTATGTTCGTCATCATGTAGGTAGAGGTGTAGGACACGAGGGGTAGTGTATACGCGAGGTGTGGGAAAGGTCAGTGTTTAAAAGCGGTAGGCAGGTGTGGTTTGGAGCTGCTTAGCCCTGCGGGCTTCGGCCTGTCTGAACTGGTTGGCTCGGTCACCTGGTCCTTTCGTTCAGTGGGCCTTTCTTTCGGGTGTTTCTGTGTGGTGTTCGCTCGTGGCTTCTGTGGTGGGCTTCTCGTTCTGGGGCATTTTACTTCCCTCTCCTTCATTATAGGCTCGTCCTCGAGCCTCAAGGGTGAAGTAAAAAGAAGCATAGTCATGGTGGGTCATTTTGAGTGTGTTGAGAAGGTCCCACCAAGCAAGAGAGCGAGGGTCTGGTTTCTTTTGCAGGTCAATGTAGACCTGTAGGAATGTGTCCTCTGTGTTGTGGAGGGCGGTTGCCCGGGCTTGATGTGGGCGTTGTAGACGGGCTAAGCGTCCTGTGGATGTTTTTACTTTAACCTTTCGTATGAATGGTTTGTAGTTTTCCCCCGTGGGGGTAGGGACGGGGGCGGCGAAAGGTGTGGATTGGTTCATGGTGGGGGTCATGTATCGAGTGAGGTGTGTGGGACTGACAGGAGGCTTCTTCAGTGTGGTGAATGGGTTACTAACTGAAGGGGAGGGATTAACGCGTGAAAACGGAGCTGGGGGTGAAGGGGGCATATGAGTCTGGGGTTTTGGGGGTTTTCTTGGGTGGTGTTGTAGGCTGGGAAAATATATTGAGGCAATGTGCAATATCGGTTTCGGTAAGGTGCGTGAGGGAGGTGTGTGAGAAAGAGGGGGTGTGTTTGTTGTGTGGCTTGGGTCTTTAGTGTAAGAACAGGGTGTTATTTTTGTATAACTGTCTTTAAATCTGATGGGTCTGTTGATTATTCTACCTTTGGAGGTCCTGGTGGGAAGGTAGATGTTTGTCGTGGGACTTGAGTCGCTCGACGATGTTTTATATTGAGGGGAAGAACGCTCTACAGGTGGAGGGTATTTAGTGGGGGTGAGGTCAGGGGTTATTTGAGAGGTAGATGCGTGTGGAGGTTTTTGTCGAGTGAGGGCGGTAAGCGGAATGGAAGAGGATTTGGTGGGGGTATGTATGGGGGTTCTCTCAGGGGCGACTTTGTGGGGGGATTCAAGGGGGGGTGTGGAGGTCGGGCCCGTCAATTTAGAGGGGCTTTGGTGAGGAGTTAGTTGCGTGTTAGACGTAGTGTGAGAGGAGGGGTTGGTCGTTGGCATAGTGTATATTTTAGGGGTTGGTTGGTTGGGGGTTCGATGAGATTTGGAGGTTGGTTGATGTGTGGGTGGGGTTGCAGGGATAGTGGAGGGGAAAGGGGTGGATGCGGGGGGGGGGCTAGACGGGTGGGTAGGGAGTGGAGATTTAAGTTGGAGGGTTGGGGGTAGGAACGTGTGTGGGGTGTGTTCTTTGGTGGGGTCGGTGATTTGCTGGTGGTGGAAGTAGGCGGTTTTATGGGAGTTTGGTGGGGGGGTATATCTAGCAGGTCATTCGGGGTGATGAGGTGGGGGTTGAGAGGGGATGAGGTTGAAGAGGAAGGTATGTGTTTTCGTGGGGGGGTGGGGGTTGTTATTTTTGGAATATAGTTAGAGGGTTTATGGTGTTTAGTTGTGATTATTTGTCTTCTTTCCCTTTGTGGAGGAGAATTCGACGAAGAAGAAGAGGAGGAGGAGGATAGTGGTCTGGCAGCCCTACGGAACTGGGTTAGCAGGGTGTGTTTTCTGGAGGTTTTAAAAGATTTTAGTCGTGGGCGTAAGTTGTAGCGTGAGGTTACTGAGGTAGATTGTGTGGTGCGGTTGGGTGTGTACTTGGTTTTGGGTGGGGGTGGTGGTTTTCTCACTGTGGTGCCTGGTGGAGATATGTCAGGGCTAGACGGGAGGGTTTCCATGGTGGTCGGGGTTGTGGGTGGAGGTTTTCGTACTTGGATAAGTTGGGGAGGTACTTGACTATCGGAAGTGAAGGAAGGTGTCATGGTGGAGGAAGGTGTGATAGTGGGGGCTTGGGGTTTGTGGAGGTTAGTTTGGGGGGTATGTGGAGGAATGATTGGTCGGTTCGGTGCTGGAGGGCTTAGGCCCTTAGGGGTTTGTATGGGAATATTCATAGCTTGAGTGGAAGGGTTAGTAGGGGTGTTTAATTCAGGGTCGGACGTGTGGGGTGGGGTAATGTCTTGTGGTTTTAAAGGTTTAAACGCTCGGACGAATCTAGTTCGGAACGTGCGAGTCACGTCGTGATAATCGATGGTGACTTGATAGGCATTTGGGACTTGTATGATGGTGTAGGGCCCAACATAGCGAGGGCCTAATTTGTTGGTGACAGGGAGGTTGGCTACCATTACGGTGTCATGGATGGCAAAAGGGTTTTTATCATCGGGGCTATCCGTTTTGGTGTCTTGACAGGTTTGGGCGGTATGGAGGGTGTTTTGCAGATGTTGCAATGGGTCAATTGTGGAGGTGTTTGAGGGGAGGTAGGCGTGATGGTGGAACGGCAGTACGCCGTAAACATTTTCATGAGGGGAAATACCGTCTTCTCGGGGACAGGTGTTCATGCCCCATTGTATCATCTTTAGTTGTGATGGCCAGTCTGAGGTGTTAAGAGCAATAATTTTTGTACGTAACTGGTTGTTGATGGTGCGATGGCTGCGTTCGCATATAGCATTTCCTTGAGGCCAGTACGGGGATGAGTGTTTGATCTTAATACCGCATTGTTGGGTGAACTGGTGCCAAACGTGTCCACTAAACTCGGGGGCATTGTCGGATAGAAGAGCAAGCTAACCTTCTTGCGGATATTTTCTCCACCAACTCAACCTTAGATGAAATAAATCAAGATGTGCCTGTACTTAATTTTAATTCGCCTGAAATTCCCTCACTTATGGATGGATCATATATACTTTAATTAATTTCATTGGGGGTGTGGTGGTGAGATTAATAAAAATAATATTAAGATCCACACCAGACATGTCAAAACTATTTTGCAGAATCTCTCAGTAGATAAGGCTCCTGGTCCAGATGAAATTCCTCCAATAGTACTTAAGAATTGCTCCTTGGTGCTCGCTCCTGTATTGGCAAAAAATTTCCGTCTATGTACTCATACCTCATGCTTCCCAGTACCCTGGAAAGAAGCAAACATCCATCCAGTTCCTAAAAAAAGGTGCCTCTTCAGATCCATCAAACTACAGACCAATAGCTATAACTTCCACTCTTGGTAAAGTCTTTGAAATTATATTAAATAATCACATAATTAAGCATCTTGAGAATAATAAATTAATCAGTGATAGGCAATATGGTTTTAGACGATGTCGATCAACTGCAGACATTCTTTGCCTTCTTACGCATCAAATCAACCAAGCTACAGACCAACATGGTGAAACACATACAATAGCACTGGATATATCAAAGGCATTTGATAGAGTCTGGCATCAATCCTTATTGTCGAAGATGTCACACTACGGCCTTGCATCATTAGTTCCACTAATTTTTTCTTATCTTCATAACAGAAAAATATGTGTAATGGTAGATGGCCTTTATTCTCAATTTCACTCAATAAATGCTGGTGTTCCCCAGGGATCAGTTTTGGCCCCAACTCTGTTCCTCATTCATATCAATGATCTCATATCTACCACTCATAATCCAATACATTCCTACGCAGATGACTCAACATTCCACAGTTCCTTCACATTTACCAATTCTTTCACCCAACCCGATCTTATAAATTCAAAAATAAGCACTGCAATTTCTCTGAACCAGGACCTTTCTAGAATTGAAGAATGGGGACAAAAGAATCTAGTTTCCTTTAATGCACAGAAAACCAAGTACATTCAATTTTCTAACCGACAGAATCTCACTGACTCTCATATATATTTTTAATGATGTAAATATTCCCACTTCCCCTAGTATTGACATTCTCGGTGTAACATTAACTACTAACTTGAGCTGGACACATTATGTTAGAAGCATTGCTAAGAATGCCTCTAAAAAACTGGGACTCCTGTACAGAGTTCGAGAATTCTTCACTGACGAGCAGTTGGCCGTAATATATAAAAGTCATGTGCGTTCTCAGATGGATTACTGTTCACCTCTGTGGAGTGGAAGTGGAGTGGTTGCATTGAGGCAGTTGGACAAAATTCAAAATAAAGCTATTAGATTAATCAATAACCCTGCAATCACACAGGACCTTCCTACATTATCCATACGAAGAAACGTTGCATCCCTTGCATTATTCTACAGATATTTTCACAGCAATTGTTCCGAGAACTTGCTTCAATTGTGCCGCCTCTCCACATCTTTCCCCATAGAACTAGGGCAGCTGAGAGCGCCCATGAATTTACACTTTCTCCTCCACAATGCAGAACTTCTGCTTATCAAAATTGATTTATCCCTAGAACTACTACTCTTTGGAATTCACTTCCCTCGAATTGCTTTCCACAAACTTACAATCTACAAATGTTTAAATCCAGTTGTTACAAACATTTTATGAATGGAGGATGCCTTTAGGCACATGGACCTTTTTGTTTTATCTGTGTTTTTCCTTCCTCCGTTCATTGTCTCAAAAAAAAAAAAAAAAAAAAAAAAAGGGGAAGGCCGAATATAGGGAACACTTCTGTGGCAAGCAGTGTGGCGACTGTGGTGGCTGTGTGGTCTTTAACTGGGCAGGCTATTAAATTTTTTGAATATACGTCAACAAATATGACGATATAGCGGTTGCCAGCGTAAGAAGAAAACGGGCCCATGATGTCGAGGGATAGGACTTGGAACGGTTTGTTGGCAGAAATGTTACCAGCTGGGCCTGGGGTGCGTGATCTATCCTTCCCCAATAAACAAGGTTTGCAGGATTCTGCCACTCGTTGTGCAATTTTAGAGGGGTTGGGGGTCCAGTATTGATCTGTGAAGATTTTTAACATCTTCTTTTGTCCAAGGTGTATGCCGTTTCCCTCGTGGATGGCAATCATGTAGTCGTGGGCAATGGTGGGGTCTAAGACTATGTGACCGGAGTCTGTGGCAAGTTGATCTCCCCAGCGAGTCAGTTTCCTGAAGACATTTAACGGTATCCAGGGTGGTCTGATTCTTGTTTCCCAAAATTGAATTAGTGAGGGGGCTGAGGGGGAATTATGTTCGTGGATGGGGGTAGATAAAAGCTCAGTGTTTTGTAAGGCGGCTAGGTTGGTGGGGGGGTCTTTTGGTACTGGCAAACGTGACAGGGCGTCTGCATTGGTGTGAAGTTTGCCTGGACGATACTGTATTGTAAAATCGTAGTCCTCTAGTGTCTCCCTCCAACGTACCAGAATGGCTGAGTTGGTTTCACACTTACGCAACCATTGCAAAGATTGATGGTCGGTTATTATATCGAGTTTTGCGCCCAACACAAATGACCGGAAGTGGCTGAGTGCCCAAATGATCCCTAAGCACTCTCTCTTGGTGGCTGCATAATTCTGTTGTGCTTGGTTGAGGGTGGAGCTGGTATACGCTATCACATGTTCCTCTCCGTCTCTTACTTGAGCTAAAACTGCACCAATGGCGTACAGAGATACGTCGGTATAAAGACGGAAAGGTTTATGGTAATCAGGGAAAGCGACAATAGGGGCTTGGATTAGCTTTTGTTTCAAAGTGTTAAAAGCGAGGTCTCTTTCAGGTGTCCAGGTGAATGGGGTGTCTTTGTGGATGAGTTGGTGGAGGGGTCTGGCTATGGTGGCAAAGTGGGGGACGAAACGTCTGTAATATGTGGCTAAACCTAGAAAAGAACGTACTCCTTTAACGGTGGTGGGTGGGGGTTGGTTTTGTATGGCTTGAAGTTTCTTTGGGTCTGGTGCAATACCATGTTCAGATATTACGTGGCCGAGGAAATCTACCTTATTTCGGGCAATCTCGCACTTTAAGGGCTTTAATTTCAACCCGGCGGCTCGGATTCTTTGAAGGACTTGTCTCAACCTGAGGAGGTGTTCTTCCCAGGTTGGTGAGTACACAATAATATTGTCTAGATAGGCTAGGCAGGTTTCCCAGGTTAGGCCATGTAATACCGCTTCCATCAAACGGGAGAAAGTGGCGGGTCCGTTACAGAGGCCAAAAGGTAGGACGTTAAATTCGTAGTGGTGGCCACCACTAGTGGAAAATGCTGTTTTTTCTTGGTCCTCTGCCTTGATAGCCACTTGCCAATACCCTGCTTGCAAGTCGAGGGTAGTGAACCATCTGGATCCGTATAGGGAGTCAAGGGAATCGTCTATCCTGGGTAATGGCGTAGCGTCCTTAATGGTTACGTCATTCAACCTCCTGTAATCGACGCAAAAACGGGTTGACCCATCTTTCTTTTTTACTAGGACAACAGGGGAAGACCAGGGACTAATGGATGGGGTGGCAATACCGGCCTCTAACATCTCTTGGACTTGGCGTTCCTCTTCCTGGCGTTGTATGGGATTTTTTCTATGGGATGGTTGTCATATGGGGGGCCTGTGGTGTTAATGATGTGTTGTTCTACATCGGTCTGTCCTATTTCAGTGGGTTGTTGGGCAAACACGTCACTGAACTCTAGCAATAGGTCGTACATGCTGTGTTTTTGTTGGTCGGATAATGTGTCCGGGAGAGGGGGCAATTGGAGGCTGGTAGGGGTGTCATTAAAATCTATGGGGAGGTCATCAAAAGTTTCGAGGTCTCCTATAATGAGACCTTTTGGTAATGTCAGGGATTCCTCAGAGATATTTGTCACGAGAATGTGGTTGATGCGAGCGGAAATGATGGCGGGTTGTAAGAGGCAACGATTGGGGTTGGTGGACGTGGTAGTGGGGGAAAATATCATGTGAGTTTGGGGTATGGGTCGAAGGTTAACCCATTTTTTATGGCGGGGGGGGGGAATTTGGCATTTATCTTGAACTACAGCTGGGCTAATGATGGTGGGGGATCGACTGGCGAGCAGGTGCTCGGTACGCATAAGGGGGGAAAGGTCACCTTGGTGGGGGTCACGCGTGAGGGGGGGATTAACGGCGCGTGTGGGAGGATCAGCGGGGTGAGGTGTGAGGGATTTAGAAAACGGAATTTGTTGGAGGGACTGCGGAGGGTTGGTGGGGGAAGAGTTAGGTGTAGAACATGGGTTATTGGTGGAGGACTGATGTATTGATTTTGGGTTGTTAACAGGACGAATTTGGGGAATTTTTTTGGTGGCAGTCACGGTCTGGTTAGAGGTTATCTGGGACTGGTGAATATGTTTGTCATGAGAGGGCGAGTCAAGTGTGGGGTTGTGAAGTTTTCTAGGGGTGTGAATTGTGTGGGGGTGGAAGGGAGCTACTGACGGAAAACTGTCACAAGGGGAATTTTGTGGGTTGTGGAATAGCTGAACATTTCTGGGGGCATGGGGAAACATTGTTGGGTACATAGGTCGGCATTTTCCCTGGAAACACGTGTACATAAATATTTGATAGAATTGTGGTTACATACATCAGAGTCTGTCCTGGAAACATGGGAGGATTTATCCTGGACAGAGTTACGAGAATTGAGGGGATTACCGAGAGGGAATTGCTTGGACTTGTCTTCTTTCGTTTGTTGAGGCATTTTTTCAACTAATTGAGTGATATTTTGAGAGAACTCGGGGCAAGGGGAGGGGTTAGAAGTTACCTTAGTGCTAGCTGCAACTTGGTAACCCTGACTCAGAGTTTGTTGAAGGGGAAGGTGTTTTTTCTTTTTGTGAATAGGTTTCTGCGTGATTGGTTTGTCAGAGGCTTTGGGTTGGATTTTTTTTTTGAATGAGATCAGCCTCTGGCCGCAGTCAACCTGGGCCTGAAGTTTTTGAAGGAGGTCAAGTCCAAGGAAACCATCGTAATGTTTACAGTGGGAGGAAAATACTGTGAACGTGTGATAACAACGAGCATGGGGGGCAGGAGTAGTTACTGACAGGGGCAAAGTGTCTCCTAGGAGATTTAAGTAGGTATCAGCAGCTGAGATTAGTTCTGCTTTGGTGGTTAACAAGGGGCCAAATAGTCGGTGGTGTTGATCATGATAAGACTTGAACAAACATGACTTGGCAGCTCCCGTGTCGATTAACAAGCGGACAGGAATGTCCTTGATTTTGGCCATGTAATAAATGGGGGCAGTGCGGTCAGTTATGGCGTCCCCCGCCGAGGCCATCTTGGGCGGGGGGTACTTTAAAAATCCTGGGGGTCGGTATCTACCTCCTCCAGGGTTTCCTCGGTATCCTCTGAGGTCATGATAGGGGCTATTTCTCCAGTGTGCCTTTCCTCCATTTCTTCCTCTTGTCCCAACTCCTCTTCATTTACAGAAATGCGAGGAGTAAAGGGGCGAAGTTTGGCAGAGTCACGAATTTGATGGAGGGCACACTGAGCACTACAGGCAGGGAAATCATAGGGGTTGATAATTACTAATGTAGGGTTTTTACTTTGGTAGGTGTTGTAGGTTTTGTTCCGGTTGAAGATTCTGCGTGGCTGGGTAGGTTGGAACCGGGGCCTACTGGGTTGGGGCTTGCCGGAAGGGTAGGTGGGTCTGTTGTGGAAGGATGAGGAGGGGTAGGCATTCTTGGAGTTTTGGTGGTCGGGGTGCTGCGGGTCACGCACCCGCGATTATTACAGCGATTTGGGTGGGTGCTTCTGTGCGCACGGCCAAAATACGTCGGATCGTGATGAGATCTTTATGATATCCGACGAAATCGTGCACACGGAAATGATCTTTTACTGCTGAGGGCAATATTGATACAAGGTTGACCAGAATCTGCTGCTCTTGTTGGATTCTGGTCAATGTGGGGAAAGAAACTTTTATATGTTGGGCGATCTTATTCACTGTGGCATCCAGATCGCCTTCGAATTTAGTGTCTTGGATACGGGTGTGGGCCACGAAAACGCCCAACGAAGGCTTAATGGCTTCTATCACTATTGGGCGAAATTCGTCCCATGTGAGAGCAGGGTGCACTTGGTAGGCAACCAGGGAAACGGCTTTTCCCAGGTGCGTTAATGTCACGGCTATCTTTTCTGCGTCCGTGGTATAAACTAGGTCAAGTACGGGTTTCACTATGTCCATGAACGTTTCGATCTCGTAAGTTTCTCCATCATAATGTGGGATGGGAATGTGAGAACGGTGCGCCATGATGTTATCGTGTTCTGGCTGTTCCAAACTTGCAATGTAATGCAACCTTTTATCCGAATCAAGAACCACCGCTGCCGCCAATGTTATGCCCTGTTTTTCTACAGGATTAACTTGGGTAATGTGAGTTCTAACTGACTGGGTATATAAGGCTGCATGCACAATACAAGGTATGAGGAATAGAGAACACAAAATAAACACACGGTAACAAGACACACGATCACGTTTATTGAAGAGGATTAATAGGAAGCATAAGAAGGTATGAATACTCGTACAAGACAAATGATAGACATGAACAACTAGCATTAGTGGATCTGGATGGAGCCTAGTCTCCCACTTCCAACGTTCAGGTATACTCTTCTGATCACGGGCTTGGTTCGCAAGTTTATATACTGGAAGACTTCAATGTTACTTATAGATTCAATTTCACTAATTAGATTTATTACTGGCAGTTCTGGTGCACAAATAGTAACTCACAGACTAGAATAATTAGACACGCGCATTTTTAGAGTACATTGAATTCTAGTAACCTCAGGGGGGTACTGATCTAAGTTTTATATTCTTATAGCAGAAATACGTAGAACACAAATCAGTGGGCGTACGTTAGATATCACTAGGGTTTTACTTCTATGTAAATATCTGAATAGGGGTAATTACGAGAGTTAATGTCGCCTGTTAATTAATGAACACTGATACGCTTAGCACTCCCCAATAGAATGGTTATATATGAATTATACTGGGGCAAAGATATAGCCACTTCATAGAAAGATTAATAAGTGAGTTTCTAATTAGTACTGTAACACGGTAGTACTAATAAAGTGAATCTTGGGTAGTATTTGGTTGGTCTGGTCCTGGTTATCTTGCGTCCGTGATGTTGGGGGCTAACGACTGGTTCCGCGGCCGTCCAGGGGGTCCATATGTAGGAAGTTCTCAAGACGGATCTCTTGGCGATCGTTGCTGGCTACACGCTTATATACCCACTGGTGTGTGAAGGTTATAAGGTGCACGGAGATTTCTTGTACGTGGACAGATGCTCCTATCTCAAATCTGCCACGGAGTCTGCCGGCTCTGGAACTCAAATCTCAGGAACAACACAAGGGCAGAGCTAGAGATCAACTTAAGGGGGCCAGCCACTGGTTGGTGTCTATCTTTCAACTGATTTTACTGGGGGCTGGAGCTGGGTTTATAGGCTCGGTTTTGGACCCTGTAGGCCATAGGGATCTCGAGTCTTATGGAATTATTTGAGCTCTCAATAGATACGGGGACTAGGTAAGGTGGCGATTACTGTTGTGGCACATGGCTATAGGGAGCCTTCATAATGTGATATAACTGAGCCTTAGTAAGAGGTACTATTATGGCTATATTGGAAGTATTGAGGGGAGGGAGACTGGATCTACTTTGCGAGGAGGACTGGGACAGCTGTGATAGGAGTGTCTCTCTTACTTTGCTCAGTCTTCCTTCTATGGTATAGCTGAGGTGCTAATTTGATTATCCGAGTATGCAAGAAAGGTCAATGGGTTATTGTGGGTTAATAGAGGTTAGTAAAGACTACAGTTGATATTGGAGTTTGGGGGTTAATGACAGTGAAAGTATGTTAGCCAAATGCTACCGGGGATGAGCAAATACGGGGTGGTATATGAGTCTGGAAAGGATAGAATCATGTGGACTGTGGCCTGTGGGGAAAAGGAGGTTAACTGTAGGTGTGTGCTTGACTGTGGATAAAAGTAGGGAAAAACATGGTGTATTATTACTCGTCAATACGAGGGGTTATGGACACTATTATTTGACACGATTTCTTGCTGATCTAGTTGTCCCTGGGAACTGCGTTTTCTATGAAATATAGACCAAAGAAAAGCGGCAGTTCGTAGGGGTACTTCGTTATTGTTTCATGGTAGATATGTGTCTAGACAATGGTAAAAAAAGGTTATCTATACAATCTCTGGTTGGGGTAAGAATTAGAGTTACGGCATGGTGGCTAACATCTTCAGTCATTATCTCTGTCTAGGTCTTACAGGAGTAATGGTTATATATACAATGGTGTACCCGTGGGTATCATAGTTTCTTATCAATTATAACATAGGGTTTAACATACTACTTCTCGGATGGAAGAACATACATAGATTTATGGGGGCGGTTGGTCTTCAGAAACTTAGTCTGGCAAGACAAGGTATTTTAAGGGGGTGAACATATTACTTCTCGGATGGAAGAACATACATAGATTTATGGGTGTCTGAACTGGTTGGCATTGGCTCAACCTAGGGACAGGGCATGGGTGTTTTAAATGAATGTGTGCTCATGTTCATCATCATGTAGGTAGAGTCTGGCGGGTAAGAGGTGTAGGACACGAAGCAAAAATAGAGTAGTGTGTACTGTGGATACGAAGGAGGTGATTGGAAGACGTATAACAATGGTGGAAAAGTAAATGGAAGAGATGAACGCAATGGCGGATAAAGATAACTAACCTAAGAATTGAATACATAGATTTATGGTTGTCTGAACTGGTTGGCATTTGCTCAACCTAGTGACAGGGCATGGGTGTTTTAACCTGGGAGGAACATACATAGATTTATGGGGTATTGGTCTTCAGAAACTTAGTCTGGCAAGACAAGGTATTTTTAGGGTATGTTGATATTGACATCCTAATTTAGGGACAGGGCATGGGTGTATTAACTTTAAGGTGTATTTATGTTCGTCATCATGTAGGTAGAGGTGTAGGACACGAGGGGTAGTGTATACGCGAGGTGTGGGAAAGGTCAGTGTTTAGAAGGGGTAGGCAGGTGTGGTTTGGAGCTGCTTAGCCCTGCGGGCTTCGGCCTGTCTAAACTGGATGGCTCGGTCACCTGGTCCTTTCGTTCTGTGGGCCTTTCTTTCGGGTGTTTCTGTGTGGTCTTCGCTCGTGGCTTCTGTGGTGGGCTTCTCGTTCTGGGGCATTTTAGTATATATAACCATTATTCCTGTAAGACCTAGACAGAGATAATGACTGAAGATGTTAGCCACCATGCAGTAACTCTAATTCTTACCCCAACCAGGGATTGTATAGATAACCCTTTTTTACCATTGTCTCGACACATATCTACCACGAAACAATAACGAAGTACCCCTACGAACTGCCGCTTTCTTTGGTCTATATTTCATAGAAAATGCAGTTCCCAGGGACAACTAGATCAGCAAGAAATCGTGTCAAATAATAGTGTCCATAACCCCTCGTATTGACGAGTTATAATACACCATGTTTTTCTCTACTGTTATCCACTGTCAAGCACACACCTACAGTTAACCTCCTCTTCCCCACAGCTCCACAGTCCACATGATTCTATCCTTTCCAGACTCATATACCACCACATATTGCTCATCCCCCGGTAGCGTTTGGCTAACATACCTTCCCTGTCATTAACCCCCAGGCTACGATACCAACTGTAGTCTAATGCCACCCCTACGCCCAGAGACCTTAGGGTCAAACTTCCACGTAGCCCTCCTTAACCCTCTCCCTCTCGTTAACCCCCCACGCTCCTCCACTCCCTCCTAACCTAGCCTCTCCACCACACCCCCTGAATATCCTTAACTTTTCTGTTACTAACATTCTCAAACCTTTTGTATATATACTCCTATCCAGCCTACCTTCCCCCAGTAGGAAGGAACACCATTAGAACTTTACTAACCCTTTGCATGCCATCTATTCCCTCACAACCCATTCACAACCCTGTACCAAATGATCGTCAGTGCGAGGCTAGCCGCCTCGCCAGTGACTAACTTCTATTGCCATACTTCCAGAAACATGTGGCAGAGTTAGCAACCCAGTCTCCACCACATCCAACAAACCATGCAATTAACAACCCAAACAATTAAACCAGCTGGTCAAGGCACCTTCGGTTTTAGTATTACGAACACCCACATCTGTCTCATAAACAGAGGGTTATTACAAACACTTGTAATATGGCAAGCCCCCAGCCACAGCCGCCCGGACGGCCATCACAGAGAGAGGACGCGCACCTCCCCCATTTTACCCACCCGAGGAGGGAGACCGCGACCCCTGCGGAGGTATACCTGACCCCTGTTTTGACTTCCGGGTCATTGCCAGGTAGCACAGGAATTCTTCCTATCACTGAACTAACCATGTATAACTAACACCCTGACTAACCTCTATTAACCCACAATAACCCATTAACCTTTCTTGCACACTCCAATAACCAAATTAGCACCTCAGCTATACCATAGAATGAAGATTGAACAATCTAAGAGAGACGCTCCTATCACAGCTGTCCCAATCCTCCTCGTAAAGTAGATCCAGTCTCTCTCCCCTAAATACTTCCAGTATAGCCAAAATAGTACCTCTTACTAAGGCTCAGTTATATCACATTATGAAGGCTCCATATGGCCATGTGCCACAACAGTAATCACCACCTTACCTAGTACCCGTATCAATTGAGAGCTCAAATAAGTCCATCAAAACTCAAGATCCCTATGGCCTACAGGGTCCAAAACCGAGCCTATAAACCAAGCTCCAGCCCCCATTAAAATCAGTTGAAAGATAGACACCAACCAGTGGTTGGTCACCAGAGTTGACCTCCAGTTCTATCGTTGTTGGTTGCTGAGAATTGAGTTCTAGAGCCGGCAGACTCCGTGGCAGATTTGGATAGAAGGACCTGTCCACGTACTTGAGAACTTCCTACATATGGACCATCTGGACGGCCGCGGAACCAGTCGTTAGCCCCCAACATCACGGACGCAAGATAACCAGGACCAGACCAATCAAATACTACCCAAGATTCACTCTATCAGTACTACAGTGTTACAGTGCTATTTAGAGATTCACTTATTAAATTTCTATGAAGTGGCTATATCTTTGCCCAGTATAATTCATATATAACCATTCCATTAGGAAGTGCTAAGCGTATCAGTGTTTATTAATTAACAGGCGATATTAACTCTCGTAATTACCCATATATCCAGAGATTATTACATAGAAGTGAAACCCTAGTGATATCTGAATGTTCGCCAACTGATTTGCGTTCTATGTATTTCTGATACAAGAATATAAAACTTAGATCAGTACCCCCTGAGGTTACTAGAATTCCCGTGCTCTAAAATACGCATGTCTAATCTAGTCTGTGAACTACTCCTTGTGCACCAGAGCTACCAGTAATAAATCTAACAGTGAATTTGAATCTATAAGTAATGTCGGGAATTTAGATAAAGAGGTTAAATTGCATATCACTGGTACATGAAATATCCCAACAAATAGTTATAATATATTTACCAACGACGTAGTCGATGGGTGTAATCCAGTCCCCCACACACGGCTAATTCAATTGCATGACATGTAGGAATGTTCACATAATACAATATCGATACAATGAACTTAGCTTAGAGGACTGGTGATGTAGGACTGTTGTTATAGATTAGTATTTGTAGCACATGGTGAACTGTGGGTCGAATCAGAGCCGGGGGGAAGATGTTGGCTGTATGGTGTTGATTGAGAGACTAAAGGGCCGGCGTCCGATCGCTTCGCGAAATTACATATGGCTGCCAGCTCATAATAATTATAACCCATAACTTGGTTTCATGATATATCTAGAGCTGATGTAGATATTTATACATTACAGTTAATATTTAACCTATACTTAAGAATAAACTACAATACACAAAGAACCAGCCAAAATCGTACAAGCGATACGATACCGCCAAATTCAAATGTCCTATTGGACCTAAAACTGTCGGGATCATTACCCTATTCCCGACATATTGCCCGCCACCAAAAATGATATACAGGAGCTATATACAGAGAAAAAAAAAAAAAAGGACATCGAAGTCAAAGATCACCTTGTTTGATCTTTCATCTCCAAAGATCCACGGAACTCATAGCCGCCCTCCTTTTGGGACGAGCGCCACCTGAAGCCTGAGGAGGATCATCCTTCTCATCATCAGCTGCCCCACCTTGAGGAGCACTGTCACCAGCACTCTCCCGCGGAGGGGTATCAGTAGAGACGCCAGGATCATCCGGCAGTTCTACATCCTGCTCCAAGGGATATAACCTTACGACTGGGCGAGTAGTAACCCCAGTCGAAGTTCGTATTCTAGCAACCCTTATAAGACCATCAATGCCCTGCAACAAATCGATAATCCTCCCAAGCTTCCAAAATAACCTAGGACGCTCATCATGAATCAGGACGATATCCCCGATACGAGGCCATCGTTGATTCGTCCCTTTGATATTATGAGTGACGCTCGCGAAGAGACAGCAAATATTCTTGGGTCCACCGTTTCCATAGATCGTCGGACACCTTGTTTACATACTGGAAGCGACGACGTGTGGCGTCAGCATTGCCGAACGTAGGGTCATGCAGATCTTCGTCATTTACGAACGATCTAGGAAAGGTATTAAGGGTTCGTCCACGTGTTAGCATAGAAGGCGAAATGGGTAAGAGGTCATCAACATCTGCCGAGGTATAGGTCAAGGGCCTGTCGTTGACTGACATCTCAATTTCTATTAAGATGGTTTGCAACTCCCGTCTGGTCACCAGTGCCCTTCCTAATACCTTCTTCAAGGCAGATTTGACGATACCGATAGTTCTCTCCCAAATCGCCCCGAACCATGGTGCACGTGCTGGTATAAATCTCCACTGACAACCCTTTCCAGTGAGGGTAGCCACAACCTGCGGGTCATCCATTAAACTCTGGAGATATTTAGAGGCCCCGACAAAACAAGTCTCATTATCGCTCATAATAATTTGAGGGAAACCATTGCGGCCTGCAAAGCGTCTTAGAGTATGCAAAAACCCCTCACTGGATAGGTCGTCAATCAATTCAATATGAATCGTTCTGGTTACCGCACATGTGAATAGAACGGCATATACCTTTACGATATTACCGGGCGATTCTCTAACATGAATCGCTCCGGTGTAGTCTACCCCGGTTACCTGAAATGGTTCAGTCCTTTGTACCCTGAACTCAGGCAAGGGAGGTAGATCAACTGGGGAGTAAGGCTTACCCTGTAATCTTTTACAGATAGTACAGCTATTGTGGATCCCTTTAATTGCTTGTCGCATCTTAGGGATCCACCAACGTTGTCGCATATACGCCAGAACATAATTTACGCCAAAATGTAGGCAGGTCCTATGGCATTGGCGAATCAACAGTTTGGTAATCAAATGAGAGGAGCTAAGGAGGACAGGATATTTCGCAGAATCAATAATGTCCGCCTTTTGTATCCTGCCTCTACACTTAATTATGCCTCCTTCCATATATAATCCTAGCTGCCTCATTAAGTTTGAGGGTTTGGCCTTTGACTCCTTGCTCAGGATTTGATGTTCAGTAGGATAAGATTCCTTTTGTACTAAACATATTAGTTTCGCTTCTGCTGATCTCATTTCATGGAGTCTGATATGCTTCGAATCTTCACTAAGGAAAGACCCGTGAGCCCGACTTCTCATGTTGTTAATGAAACGGTATATCCATGCAAATACCCGTATTACTTGATCATAGCTGCCGTAACGTTCCCACCCTACCAACTTGTTATCCTGATGTGTAGTACTCACAGTCAAACTACTTAACACATCATCTTGGGGCCGACTTGAAGGATCAGATATGCATTCCCTGAAATCCTGAGGCCATTCAGTTGGAGATATAAGCCATGGAGGTCCATGCCACCAAATAGAGGACGACATAAACTGTTGCGCCGAGATCCCCCGAGAAATTATGTCACTGGGGTTATCCCTGGTGCTCACATAGCGAAATTTAGCTGTAGGAACTAAGTTATGTATCTCATCAGTGCGATTAGAAACATAAACAGGTAACACTTTCTGGCTGTGTACCCATGAAAGTGCTATTTGACTGTCGCTCCAGACATAGACGTTATTAATCTGTAGTATGTCTGCATAAGCATCCAGTGTAAACTTTATTAGACGAGCAGACAGAAGCAATGCAGTAAGTTCTAATTTAGGAACTGTAATCTTCTTTATAGGGGCTACTTTGGCCTTTGCTATAGCCAGCGTCGCTTCACTACCATTGCATATGTATATGGCAGTACCGTATGCACTATTACTAGCATCAGAAAAGGCATGTAGATCCACCTGTTGACCACTAATAACCTGACGATTAAGTTGGACCTTGCAACATGTGGAAAGGTCTGACCGAATCAACCGCCAAGTATCTTGTAACTCAGTCGGGAGGGGCGTGTCCCAATCTAGTTTTAGCCGCCACAGTTGCTGTAAAAACATACGAGCACGGATAGTTACAGGCAGCAAAAAACCTAGGGGATCAAACAACCTCGCTGACAAGCTTAAGCAGTTTCGCTTGGTCATAAGCTCACTGCCGCATGGGGTGTGACAGAAGGATATACAATCTGTGGTAGTGTCCCATTTGTGGCCTAAAAACTTCACCTCACTATTCTCAGTAGCTACACCGTCAGAAGCAAATTGACCTTTCAAAAGATCACTATTAGTGGCCCATTCTCTCAAGTATAGATGAGCCTTGGCAAATATATCGCGGATCTCCCAGCATCGTTCGAGCAATAAATCTTCATCGTCTCCAGTGCCTTGAAGATTGTCCACATAGATCCCCTGCTTGATCTCATTCTTGAAGTCAGGATCTAGTCCAGCCTCCTCAAGATGACGCAAGATAGTAGCGTTGAGAAGGAACTGGGAACAGGTCGCCCCGAATAAGACGACTCTGAACCTGTAGACCAGATACTCTGAATCTAGATCCATTGGGTCCCGTGGCCATAAAAATCTTGTCGAGTCCCTGTCTTCACGATGGAGTTGAAGCATCAGGAAGGCCTTCTCAATATCGGCAACCCATGCAAACTTATGACATCTGAAGCGCAACATAATTTGCGCGAGATCAGAGACCAGGGACGGACCCGTGTACAGACAATCATTCAGGCTATAGGAGCGATCACTGGATTTAGCAGAGCAATCATACACAATACGAACAGGAGTGGTGGAACTGTCCTTTTTAATCCCATGGTGAGCAAGGTAATGGATGTTATCCCCATACTCACTGAGATCTACTCTCTCCACAAATCCACGTTGTACCTGCTCGGCTAAAACTGCCGCATAAGTGTCGCAATAATTTGGATCCTTGACAAACTGCTTCTGAAGGCCACGTAACCTACTAAGTGCTAGATGGAAATTAGTAGGTAATTTACTCTTGTTATCATTCCAAGGGAGCCTTACCACATACTGACCCCTGCCAGAGTCATACGTTACAGTCTCTTCATACGGCTTAACGCTAGCTTGGACTCATGATCAAGTTCATGTGGGTCAATTCCAATATTGTCCAAGTCCTATAGCTTATCTATATCAGCACATGTATTATCAGGCACATTTGGCCTAATATATTTATCTATGGGGCTTACTGCTACCTTGAGGACCGTAACCACCTCCACCTGTGTGTCTTGAGAGGAAGTGGCATAGGATCCAGAAATGGCATACCCTTGGATCGTGGGGAGCATTATAAGCTTATCTACCCGCCGATATCCAGGGTGAACCAGGTCGTAGTAATAATCAGCTCCGACCAGTAGCATAATACCATTGTTAGCAGAGAGTTGATCATCAGCCAGTTTATAACCCTTGCTTCTGAGATATTTCAAATGTGGTTGAATCTCTGATGCTATATAGAAACTGGGTAGTGTGTCGACCACAACAGCCTTGATGGGACATACCTTTCTTCTATAAACATAGGAAATCTCCACTATATCATAGTCACTGGAATCTATTTCACCAGTGAAACCATGGAGACGCAAATTCTCTTGACCCTTGCTGGTACACTTGAGCTGGGGTAATGATGACCGCAGAACGAATGACCTCTGTGAGCACTGGTCAAGTAAGGTGCGCATCATTATAGTATTATTATTACTCCCCACTACTGGCAGCATCATAGTAGGAAGCAATTGACATTCTCGAGAAGCAATGGACATGGCAGATACTTTATCACCCTCGCTCTTACTTTTCTCATGTGACTCTTTGGGGGTTCTCCCCTTTTCTTTGCCGTTGTGCCGATCAGACTGGGTGCAAAGGGAAAACCAATGTTTCCCCTTGCAATACTTACAAGGTTTGATGTAGGAATTGGTGCAATTACTGTCTTGCCAGACAGCTGGTACATAACTTAAGCGATTTAGCCTTGCCAATCTTCTGTGTAGCCTTAGGATACTTAGGACACTGATACCACAGATGACCGTGGACACTGCACAACTTGCAACCTAATGATATTGGCCTTTTCTGTTTAGGAGAAGTCTGTACCGGGAAAGCTGCAGTAGATGGCGACATCTCCACTTGTCGGTAGTGTCCAGTACTCTCCATATTGAAGACTTCAGTCTGGTACACCTGCACCAACGCTTCCAAGTTTAGTGGAGAGTCGCTTAGTTGTCGTCTTACGATTTCCTTTAGGGGAGAGGGTATCTTATTAAAGATATTAACACTAAATATTTCCTCCTTGGTGATGGCCATTGTCTCCATAGATCAGAGGAGGCTCTCAAAGGAGGCATAGTACTCCTTTAGGTCCGTCACATCATAGGATGGAGGATCTAGCGTGAAGAAATTAGTGTGGTGGCCGTGGAGATAGAGAGTATTGGTAACACAATGGATATCCTTGAGACTAAAGTTGCTGCCCCCTACATTCCCTTGTTTGCCAAGATAGTTCAGCAAACATTTGAAGAGACCAAAAAGGAGCCGACCAAACGCACCACTGAGGTGGTAGATGGTGGAAAGAAAAAAACTGTCTGGGACCATCAGGTCCTGGTAGTGAAGCCAAAAGACCGATCCTCCGAGCCAGTAAGCCCACCAGATACAAAGGCAATCGAGACTGCTTTGGCTTCGGTTCCGGTTAACAAGTTAACTAGAACTGATTCAGGTGTACTGGTGGTACGACTTCCATCCAAGAAAGCCAAAGAAGATGCAGGAAGGGCCATCAATCAGTGTTTGGGGGTGGACAGTGCCTTCAGTGTCTCCGAACCAAAGAAGATGATGCCAAAAATGACTCTGGTAGGCATTGCTAATGACGCTGAGGATAATGAGATCATTCCCAGCATCCTCAACAAGAACCCAAGAATAAAGTCCCTGGTCGACGATGGCTTAGCTATGAATTTGCTATTCACCAAGCAAAAGAGTGATGCACACACAAAGACTGCGGTAGTAAAAATGTCACCTGAAATACGCTCTTCCATTGTGGATGATGGCAATTCTGTGTATGTTGGACTTGTGAGATGTTGTGCATACGATCGCTTCTGGGTAACACAATGTTACCATTGCCAGGGCTTTGGTCATACCAGTGACAGGTGTTATCGGAAAAATGAGGATCCAAAATGCAACTTCTGTGCCGGTACTCATAACTCAAAAGACTGCACCAACAGGACTTCCCCCAAATGTATAAATTGTATGAGCTCCACATCAGTTACGGAGCCGCCAAATCATTTCGCCTCAAGTAGAAATTGTCCTCTAATGACAGCTCAGAGAAATAAAGTTATTGAGAACACCAATTTTGTAGGTTCAAAAAACTGAAAAATGCACATGGGAGCCGGTTGAAACTGGGTCTGTTGAATGTTCGTTCCTTGCGTAACAAAATGGATCATATTTGCGAGATCTTGGATGAACGTAACCTTGATGTATTATGTCTCACTGAGACCTGGTTTTTCGAGTCAGATCTGAATATTATCCAGGCGGCATTGCCTAAAACCCATTCCATAATAAATGTTCCTAGGCCTAGGGGAGATCATCCGGGTGGTGGAGTGGCAGTTGTCTACTCCACATCTCTGGTGAATATCTTGCAAATAAGCCATAACCCAGCCCCTCTTTATTATGAACTGTTGGAAGTGGAAATAAAACTCCATCAACAAATTCTAAGAATGGCAGTTGTCTATAGGCCTGGCCATCGTGGCACAGATAGGGGTTTTATGGAAGATTTTGGGCAGTTTCTCGAGGAATTTTCTGCTAAAACCGGAAGACTTTTGATATGTGGAGATTTTAATTACTGGGTTGACAGCCCTCATCTGAAGCCATTCTCTCCTGAGTTCCTTGAGTTGACTGATCAGAACAATTTTGTAAACCATGTGTCCCACCCAACTCATATCTTAGGACACACCCTTGACTTGGTTTTCTCTCCTGTGGGTTGTGGTGGTGTTCTGGATGTTGATGTTGAGAATGCTGACCCTAATACCTCTGATCATGCTTTGATTACTTTCAGCTTTGATTTCCCTAAGCCACTCACACATGAAAAAGTAATCAGATTTAGAAATTATAAAAATGCAGACCAAAATTTGGCTAGCAAAACAAAAAGTAAAACAGTACTTGGGAAGTATTGATACTTCCAACCTTACTTCAGATGAGCTGGTGGAGGTACATGGAAATGCACTTAAATTAGTGTTCGATCATCACTGTCCAGAAGTAGAGAAGAAAATCATAGTACGAGATGATTCACCCTGGTATAGCACTCGAGTTAAATTTCTTAGAAGAGCGCGTAGAAGAGCTGAACGTGAATGGCGGAAAAATAAAACAGACTCTACATGGTTGCAATATCTGTCAGCCAGAAGAGCTGTGGTCCACACAATCAAAGATGAAAAGAAAGTGTATTATCAGGGAAAAGTTGACTCATGTGGTAACGACCAGAGGAGGTTGGCTTCAATTGTAAACAGTTTACTTGGAAAAACAAGAGTCAGCTTAAGACCTTCTGTACCCGATGCCGAGTTGGCTGCCAACTTTGTAGCATTTTTTGCTGGCAAGATAACTCGCATAAGACAGGAACTGGATGATGCTTCTGTTGGTGAAGAACTTTCAGTTGTACTCCAACCCCGACACATTCCTAATAATGTCCTCTCATCCTTTCACTCAGTAGAGGTGGACATGATCTCGTCCTACATAAGAAACCTCAATAAAACATTTTGCCCGTTGGATCCCATAAATGTTTCCAAGCTACAAAAAGTCTATGATCACACAGTTGAGTTTATTTCCAAAATAATTAATAAGTGCTTCTCTGAAGGTAGCTTCCCACATTCTGAAAAGCATGCACTACTCCGACCTACTCTAAAGAAACCTGGACTTGATGTTGAGAACATGTTGAACTATCGTCCTGTCTCCAACCTGTCCTTCATATCAAAGATATTAGAGCGTGCAATACTTGACCAATTACAACCACTACTTCAGCAGAATGAAACTATCCCAATTTTTCAGTCTGCTTACCGACAGCATCATTCAACTGAAACAGCATTGATTAGAGTACATAATGATCTAGTTGAGAACATTTGCAATGGTGTGGCCTCACTATTGGTCTTGCTTGATCTCTCTGCGGTCTTTGACACAGTGGATCACGAGTTGTTATTGAGTGATCTTTATGATTGTGGTGTGCGTGACTCCGCTCTCTTGCTTCTTGGGTCGTACTTGTCAGGTAGATCCCAGAGTGTGATGGTAAATCAAGTGGTCTCGGACTCGACACCCCTGCAGTATGGTGTTCCGCAGGGATCAGTTTTAGGTCCTATCCTATTTATAATTTATATTAGCAGTTTGTCTCTTCTGCTTCGTGCGCATAATGTCACCTTTCACTTTTATGCAGATGACACCCAGATTTATGTGAGAATCACACATATAGTTGATATACGGAGTAAGATGGAATTGTTGATGTCTGATATCAAGAAGTGGATGAGAGCGAGAAAACTTAAACTAAATGATGGTAAAACTGATATTCTCATCATCAGAGGAAATAGAAGAGCTGATGATATAGTAGGTGCCCTCTCCATCAATGTGGGTGGATCTCAGCTGCGACCGGCCAACTCTGTTCGAAATCTGGGTGTATATGTGAACTCTCGATTAGATTTCAAAGAGCATGTAAACCAGATAGTTAAAAGTTGTTACTTGTACATCAGAAATCTTTATTTGGTGAAGCCGTTTATAACCAGACGTTGCCTCCTGACGGTTCACTCATTGGTCTTCTCTCGTGTTGATTATTGCAATGCCCTGTTGGTGGGTCTTCCAAATTATATTTTGAAGAAAGTTCAGTCTGTTCTTAACAGGGCCGCAAGACTAATTTTTGGTGTTCCACCTAGAACTCCTACTACATCTCTTCACATAGAACTGCACTGGCTGCCAGTAAGAGCAAGAATAGAATTTAAGTTGTGTTTGGTGACTTTTAAGGTTCTCAAATTTGGTGAGCCTAGGTACCTTGCGGAGCTGCTCAGGCGCCCACCGGCACACCATGGTGTAGTTGTGCGTCATGACAATGACCCTTTTCGTCTTGATGAACCAAGGGCTTTCCAGCAGTCTTCTTTCTTTGAGAGGTCATTCTCCTACATGGCTCCGAGGTTGTATAACAGGTTGCCGCTGTCCATGAGACAACTGAGTTCTGTTGAATGCTTCAAGAGACAACTTAAGACTTTTCTCTTTGAGAGAAGCTATGATCTTGAGAGAGGTGTCATGACAGATGGCTATAGAGTTTAGGCTATTTTGCCACTGCTAGTGATTGTTAAATGTGTGTTGTATATAAGCCTTCTTTTGATGCATTGATTTTGTTCCTTTTTCTTTCTCTTTTCGAGCGCTAGTGAATTCTTCGGAAAAATTGGCGCTTATGAGAAATAAGTAACATGCTTATTATTATTATTATTATTAATTAACGCGGTCTTGATGACTTCCTCTCTCCCGTAAGTTCTCTTCAGCAACTCCACTGCAGACTCGTAGCTTGTAGCTTCTAGCTTGTACCCACTGATCAACTTCAATGCCTCCCCTTTCAATTGACCACGGAGATATGTGAACCTTTGGATGGATGTGAGTGTTTTATTATGATGGACGGAACACTCAAAGATATCCCAAAATCCAGTCCAGGTAGCCGAATCCCCGGAAAAGGTAGGCAAAGTAAGCTTCGGCAGGTTAAAACCAGTCGCCTTTGGTGTACTGGTATCCTTAACAGAGGTTGATTCTTGGGTGGAAGATAGTCTGGCTAAGGCTGTATTAACATCCTCAAAGTACTCAAGATCTGCCGACATTTCTTCTTCCACATCGTCAGTAACTGTCAATAAACCATATACCTGCTGAGCATAACTATCATAAGTAGCTAGCGATTTAGTACCAGTAGCGAATTTACCCTTTATTTGATCAGCCGTGGCACTTAATAAAAATTCATCAAGATCTCTTAAACATCTATTTAAACTTCCCTTCATCCCTCCCTTAAGAATCTTAAGTTTCTTTAAATCTGTCATCGTTAAGGTCTAATATTAAGCAACTTAAACTACAATGAGGTCAGACTACAAACCGTTAATCGCTTAGGAATCAACAGCGGCAAACCCCCATTACTTAAGAAATTTACTCAAAAAGAATTACATAATACTTACATCCCCTTTAACATAAACTATCGAAAGGAAATTATCTAACTAGACAAAAGAATTAGATACTAAATCCATTAAAAGAAAGGGTAAGGTGAAGCACTAATTATTGAAAGCCCTTTATAGGTAAGCCCAGTTGGTTAAGCTACAATCATGAGGTCTGTCTAGTAACTGTCAATCGCTTAGGAATTAACAAAGACTGACACTCATGACCGCCACTGTAAGCAACTAGGCCTAGGCTATTATGAAATTGAAATATAAAAGGTCACATGAGAACCCTCCCCTCCAGCAAAATTAATAATGAGTCCCACAATGACAAAACACAATGAACACCACAGGTACACCACCAAAGCGAAATGAACAGCTACCTCAGACACCTGCAGGCCGAGACTGCCTAGCCTAGCCTAGCCTAGCCTATGAGCGCAAAATGGTGCCCGACGAAATTACCCCTACCCCAATCTCTAGCCCAGCTAACCCACCAAAAAAACGCCAAGGATCACACGCCCCAAAAAACCTGGAAACTAGCCCAAAAAAAGATAGGGACGGCGCCTAAATGGTAAAAAACACGAGGGAAGAAGCCGGGTCTATACCTGAGAAAGGGCAGTCGGCCCAACAACGCGCGAGGCGGCAGCCATTTGTAAGCCCACAAGCGTCAAGGAAGTAAACAAAACGCTTAAGGCAAAACAATAAGCACAAGGGCACGAAGGACCTTTATTTGTCGGGAATTTAGATAAAGAGGTTAAATTGCATATCACTGGTACATGAAATATCCCAACAAATAGTTATAATATATTTACCAACGACGTAGTCGATGGGTGTAATCCAGTCCCCCACACACGGCTAATTCAATTGCATGACATGTAGGAATGTTCACATAATACAATTTCGATACAATGAACTTAGCTTAGAGGACTGGTGATGTAGGACTGTTGTTATAGATTAGTATTTGTAGCACATGGTGAACTGTGGGTCGAGTCAGAGCCGGGGGGAAGATGTTGGCTGTATGGTGTTGATTGAGAGACTAAAGGGCCGGCGTCCGATCGCTTCGCGAAATTACATATGGCTGCCGGCTCATAATAATAATAACCCATTACTTGGTTTCATGATACATCTAGAGCTGATGTAGATATTTATACATTACAGTTAATATTTAACCTATACTTAAGAATAAACTACAATACACAAAGAACCAGCCGAAATCGTACAAGCGATACGATACCGCCAAATTCAAATGTCCTATTGGACCTAAAACTGTCGGGATCATTACCCTATTCCCGACAAGTAATATTGATGGCCTCCAGTATATCAACTTGTGAATAAAGCCAGTGATCAGAAGATTAATACCTGAACGTTGGAAGTGGGAGACTAGGCTCCATCCAGATCCACTTATGCTAGTGTTGTCCAATTCTATCATTTGTCTTGCACGAGTATTCAGAAGTGTGTATATCAATAAACGTGATTGTGTGTCTTGTTACCGTGTGTTTATTTTGTTTTCTCTATTCCTCATACCTTGTTTTGTGCATGCAGCCTTCTATACCCAGTCAGTTAGAACTCACATTACCCAAGTTAAACCTGTAGAAAAACAGGGCATAACATTGGCGGCAGCGGTGGTTCTTGATTCGGGTAAAAGGTTGCATTACATTGCAAGTTTGGAACAGTAGAAGCATGGGAACATCGCAAAAATGGCAGTTCGCTATGACACTCACACACATTCCCAAGTATGATGTAAACACGTATGATATCGCCACTTACTTAGACATAGTAAAGCCAGTGTTAGATGTGGCACTTCAAAATGACCGTGACAAAATCTCCGTTGTATTATTGCACGTTACGCAGTTGGGAGAAGCCGTTTCCCAAATTGCGCCAAAGCGTACGTGGAACCAGTTGTTTTCCCAAATTATTGAACAGGTAACGCCAAAGCTTACCTGGAACCAGTTTCGATCCCTCGTGATCCGGACCTTAGGGCCACTTTTGGGTTCCCTCGTCGCCCACAAAATAATAAAAGTCGACGAGATCAAGTATGAAGGGGATATCAATGTGACCCTCGTACAACTCTACAGATATGTGAGGACCACGTATAGCTCTCAAGATGACGAGCAACAAAATGAACTCTTATTCACCGCATTGTTAGACATCCTCCCACCCCACCTCACCGCCCGTCTCGACCCGTACGGCTCATTCGAAGAACATCTGCTCTCCATCAGAGAAAGATGCCAACTCAGTTCGGTGAATCCCCTATCCACCCCTTCAACCCCTATCCAAGAAAGTAAATGTATTCCTCCACCGAACACTATCATCAATAAGTCCCTCCATTCCCCTAAGGAATCAAACTCTGTGCACCCTTCCAAAATGACTCCCGATGAAAGTCCAACCCCAGTGCACTCTTCCTTGCCTATATCCTCTCTGACCATCCCTAAATTTTCCCCTGCCCAGCCATCCACCAACGATAATCTTCCATCAATTGTGTTACCCCATAAACCCCATCCTTTTTCTATGACTGCCAACAAACCACAGCACGCAGAAATGGTCACCCCCACCGTAACCAATTCTCTTTCAATGTCACCCCTGAAAAATGCTGGTCAGAAAATGAGCCCCCCCTCCACTCTCTCACATGCCCCTGTCACCCAAGACCAACCTTCACCCCCGTCAATCCCTCAACAACCTGTCACGCCTCTCACTTCCTCATATTCATCACCTGTCCCCCCCCTCAAAACTGTCAACCGCACCCCCCCCACCATCATCTCCCCACATGCCCAACCTCGGTGAACCCCTTCAAACACCCGCATCAGCCAAGAATGCTACAGCTCCGCCTACCTCCTATTCCCCCCCTCCCTTGTCACCCTCTCCAACATTACCCGAACCGCTCTTGAATCCACCTCCAGTAACACCCCCGCTCGCCAACCTACCTCTGCCCCATAATCCAGCACCAGAACCAAAATCTCCATCAATGTCTCCTTCATCCATCCTACCAAATTCCATTGTTTTCCGAGACAAATCTCTTCCGCAACAATCTCTCCAAACTGACCTACTCACCCCATCCCCACAATTTACCTGTCAATCACCCAGACCCCCATCTGTCCAGGATCAATCCTCCCATGTTTCCAGGACAGACTCTTAAGTATGTAAAAACCATTCTACCAAATATGTATGTACCCATGTTTCCAGGGAAAATGCCAACCTATGTACCCAACAATGTTTTCCCCATGCCCCCAGAAATGCTCAGCTATTCCCCCACCAACAAAATTTCCCTTGTGACAGTTTTCCGTCAGTAGCTCCCTTCCACCCCCCCACAATTCACACCCCTAAAAAACTTCAAAACCCCACACTTGACTCACCCCCTCATGACAGACAAACCCACCAATCCCATATAACCTCTAAACAAACCGTCACTGCCACCGACAAAACTCCCCAAATTCGTACTTTTAACAACCACAAATCAGTACATCAGTCCTCCCCCAATAACCCATGTTCTATGCCTAACTCTTCCCCCACCAATCCTCCACAGTCCCACCAACAAATTCCGTTTCCTAAATCACTCACACCTCACCACTCTGATCCTCCCACACGCGCCGTGGGGGTCACCCCCACCAAAGTGATTTCCCCCCCCACATGCGTACCGAACACCTGCTCACCAGTCGGTCCCCCACCATCATTAGCCCAGCTAAACTCTCAACCTCCACCAATTCCCACCCTGCCAGCCTAACCTCTCACGACCACATTCAGAACGAAAAATCACCCCCGTACATAACCCCTACCTCCTCTTCCCCCCCTATCTTACCCCCCTCTTCACCGTTACCCCATCCGCCCCAAATTCCACTCCCAAAGATCCCGCTCGACAAAATACCACGCCCTTCCAAATCCAACCACAAAACTTTTTCCACCTTGGCTAACCCCCAAAATACTACCCTCTCTCTCGCCCCAAACAACATAATCAACCTCTCAACCTCAACCACTCCTCGAAATCCCATCCACGTCTCTCCCGAAAATAAAATCAGTCCAAATTCAACCCCTCTCAAACCACAACCCTGCCTGCCCAGACCCCCCCCACCATCTCCCTATCAAATCCCCACACTCCAAACCTCCAGATCATCGTAAACTCTCAACCTCCAGCCTTACTCACCCTTCCCCCAACCCCACTCACGACCACAACTCTCTACACAATTCAACCCCTCCCCAGCACCAACCTCTTCCGCAACAACAACCCCGACTCGACCTGCCCGTTTCACCTTTAAACCCCCCCTATCACTACCCCCGACCGCAACCTTTTAAACCTCCCTCCAAAACTGGCCCCGGGCCAGCTCTCACCCAGACCCACATTCCTAACGGCAGACCTAACGGTATATCCACCCCTCCCTTCCAAAGTGAAAGCGAACCCCAAGGTCAAAGCCAAAACCACCACCACCACCCCTACCAATAAACCAGACCTTCACCAAGACTAACGGCGACCCTAAATAACCCCCCCCCCTGATGATGATGAGGATGTTATTGTACTGGATTTTCCATGGGATTTTGTTTTGTATTGTTCTCAATTCCTAAGCGATTGGGCATGATTCTATAAATTTACATGTTTTCCATATACTGTATATATTTTTTTTTTTTCCCTTAGTCATACTACCTTTCTTGCTAACCTACACTTTTCTGACTATCTTTTAAATTTGTTTTATACATTGTTGTTGTTGTTGTTGTTGTTGTTGTTGTTCCCCAGGCTGTCTGGCCGAACAGCCCCAAGGTCTCGAGCGAGGCCACAGCCATAAACGAGCGCCCCCACAAAATCCTCCCTGCTTACCACTAACAAAGCCCGGGTGACTGAAGCCACTCCAAGGCAGGGAGCTGAAGAAGGTGCGGAAACGCCCGGGAAACCAAAGCCCCACCCAAGGCCCTGTGCCCCTCAGCAATTATGAAGGAAAAGTTGAGGGGTAAGGGAAAATTTTTATACATTGTTAAACACTTTAGCTCTTCTTAATTTTCCTGTGTTCTTAATTATCTCTTCTTTCGTCAAGTTCTTTTATCATCTTTTCTCTCCTTTTCCAACATCTATGTATTTTCTTCCCTCGTTCCCTTCTTTCTTGAATAGTAACTCTCCTATTAGTTTTCAGTTTCTTAGAGATATGGCCTGAGTAATCTTGTTATTTTTTTCCTAATTTCATTATATTATTCACATTCCAGGATAAAATGTTTTAAGTTTTTGTCTCTCTTTTCTGAACAGTCTGTTGCTAGTCGGGATGACAGTAATCTTCGCCCTCAGCGACAGGCTGCCATTTCCCTCCAACCTAACCCCCTCACCGACCTGACCTGGCCCCCCTAAACAAACCTACGTACTCCAACCTTGAGGTACGAGGTCGTACCTAATATAAAGGCGACGGAAGTAAAATACCACAGGAACGAAAAACCTGAGAGCGAAACCTCCAACCCTAATGAGCCACAGGAACGAAAATCCTGAGAGCGAAACTCCCATCCCCAACGAGATCCCAGGCCCCTTTTCCATTCCCGATTTGGTCTCTCTCTCCCTCTCAATTCATCCCACATATTATATGTCTCTCAATCACAGTCTTCTAATATACAAACCACAATACTTTACTCACTGATATTCTTGATGTACCACCTAAGTATGTATTTAATTAGGTAACCACCATACAGGCTATGATACTTTCATTGTGTAGGTTCGAGGCGATCTAAGACACCTTAGCTTCCATTTCACACCAAATCAGATCGTCATTACGTCAGCCCTTTATTTAGTTATATAACAATCATAGCCCCCCAATTCTAAGTCTCTAACCTCCCGTGGTTTTATCCACTAACTATAGATTCCCAACCTTTAACCACGACTCTATACACCCGATAACCCTATGCCAGTTATTGTATTGATTTAGGCCTGTTAATTCGGATAAACTCACTATGACCAATCTGCAGACGATTATCAGGAGAGATGCAGGAAAGCTACCTCGTATCTCCCTTTCCATGACGAGTATAGATATATGTACCCCCGTGCTCAGTCGCCCCCTTGCCTTGTTCTTCTAGTAACTAAATGTATATATAATATTAACCGGAGTATGCCACCAGTATTGATTCGACATAGCGGCACTGTCCTTGTGTCGTATTGTGCCACGGGGATACCAACCCAGTTTCATCATCTTATTAGGACGACGGCTATAATGTTGTCATTCATGCATGAATTCAATCCTTAGGTTAATTATCTTTTATCCGCCATTGTGTTCATCTCTTCCATTGACTTTTCCACAATTGTTATACGTCTTCCAATCACCTCCTTCGTATCCACAATCCACACTACTCTACTTTGCTTCGTGACCCTATGCAGTGGTACCCTGTTTTGGGTCATCCTGTCCGCTTATCCTTCACGCCCCGCTGCACACACCACCCTACCTGTTCGATCATAGGGAAATGCCACCCCTATGTCCAGCGCATTAAGGGTCACTATCCTAGGTCACGAGCGGCGCGGCGCCTAGCCTCAAACCACCCCATTACAATTCACAACCCTCCCCCACCTCGCGCATCCACTACCCCTCGTGTCCTACACCTCTTACCCGCCGGACTCTACCTACATGATGATGAACATAAATACACCTTAATTTAATACACCCATGCCCTGTCCCTAAGTTAGGATATCAATGTCAACATACCCTAAAAATACCTTGTCTTGCCAGACTAAGTTTCTGAAGACCAACCGCCCCCATAAATCTATGTATGTTCTTCCATCCGAGAAGTAATATGTTAACCCCTGTCTTGCCAGACTAAGTTTCTGAAGACCAACCGCCCCCATAAATCTATGTATGTTCTTCCATCCGAGAAGTAATATGTTAACCCCCTAAAATACCTTGTCTTGCCAGACTAAGTTTCTGAAGATCAATCGCCCTCATAAATCTATGTATGTTCTTCCATCCGATAAGTAATATGTTGACCCCCCATGTCATAATTGATAAGGAACTATGATACCCACGGGTACACCATTGTATATATAACCATTATTCCTGTAAGACCTAGACAGAGATAATGACTGAATATGTTAGCCACCATGCAGTAACTCTAATTCTTACCCCAACCAGGGATTGTATAGATAACCCTTTTTTACCATTGTCTCGACACATATCTACCACGAAACAATAACGAAGTACCCCTACGATCTGCCGCTTTCTTTGGTCTATATTTCATAGAAAACGCAGTTCCCACGGACAACTAGATCAGCAAGAAATCGTGTCAAATAATAGTGTCCATAACCCCTCGTATTGACGAGTAATAATACACCATGTTTTTCTCTACTTTTATCCACAGTCAAGCACACACCAACAGTTAACCTCCTCTTCCCCACAGCCCCACAGTCCACATGATTCTATCCTTTCCAGACTCATATACCACCACATGTTAGCGTTTGGCTAACATACCTTCCCTGTCATTAACCCCCAGGCTACGATACCAACTGTAGTCTAATGCCACCCCTACGCCCAGAGACCTTAGGGTCAAACTTCCACGTAGCCCTCCTTAACCCTCTCCCTCTCGTTAACCCCCCACGCTCCTCCACTCCCTCCTAACCTAGCCTCTCCACCACACCCCCTGAATATCCTTAACTTTTCCGTTACTAACATTCTCAAACCTTTTGTATATATACTCCTATCCAGCCTACCTTCCCCCAGTAGGAAGGAACACCATTAGAACTTTACTAACCCTTTGCATGCCATCTATTCCCTCACAACCCATTCACAACCCTGTACCAAATGATCGTCAGTGCGAGGCTAGCCACCTCGCCAGTGACTAACTTCTATTGCCATACTTCCAGATAAATGTGGCAGAGTTAGCAACCCAGTCTCCACCACATCCAACAAACCATGCAATTAACAACCCAAACAATTAAACCAGCTGGTCAAGGCACCTTCGGTTTTAGTATTACGAACACCCACATCTGTCTCATAAACAGAGGGTTATTACAAACACTTGTAATATGGCAAGCCCCCAGCCACAGCCGCCCGGATGGCCATCACAGAGAGAGGACGCGCACCTCCCCCATTTTACCCACCCGAGGAGGGAGACCGCGACCCCTGCGGAGGTATACCTGACCCCTGTTTTGACTTCCGGGTCATTGCCAGGTAGCACAGGAATTCTTCCTATCACTGAACTAACCATGTATAACTAACACCCTGACTAACCTCTATTAACCCACAATAACCCATTAACCTTTCTTGCACACTCCAATAACCAAATTAGCACCTCAGCTATACCATAGAATGAAGACTGAACAATCTAAGAGAGACGCTCCTATCACAGCTGTCCCAATCCTCCTCGCAAAGTAGATCCAGTCTCTCTCCCATAAATACTTCCAGTATAGCCAAAATAGTACCTCTTACTAAGGCTCAGTTATATCACATTATGAAGGCTCCATATGGCCATGTGCCACAACAGTAATCACCACCTTACCTAGTTCCCGTATCAATTGAGAGCTCAAATAAGTCCATCAAAACTCAAGATCCCTATGGCCTACAGGGTCCAAAACCGAGCCTATAAACCAAGCTCCAGCCCCCAGTAAAATCAGTTGAAAGATAGACACCAACCAGTGGTTGGTCACCAGAGTTGACCTCCAGTTTTATCGTTGTTGGTTGCTGAGAATTGAGTTCCAGAGCCGGCAGACTCCGTGGCAGATTTGGATAGGACCTGTCCACGTACTTGAGAACTTCCTACATATGGACCATCTGGACGGGCGCGGAACCAGTCGTTAGCCCCCAACATCACGGACGGAAGATAACCAGGACCAGACCAATCAAATACTACCCAAGATTCACTCTATCAGTACTACAGTGTTACAGTGCTATTTAGAGATTCACTTATTAATATTTCTATGAAGTGGCTATATCTTTGCCCCAGTATAATTCATATATAACCATTCCATTAGGAAGTGCTAAGCGTATCAGTGTTTATTAATTAACAGGCGATATTAACTCTCATAATTACCCATATATCCAGAGATTATTACATAGAAGTGAAACCCTAGTGATATCTGAATGTTCGCCCACTGATTTGCGTTCTATGTATTTCTGATACAAGAATATAAAACTTAGATCAGTACCCCCTGAGGTTACTAGAATTCCCGTGCTCTAAAATACGCGTGTCTAATCTAGTCTGTGAACTACTCCTTGTGCACCAGAGCTACCAGTAATAAATCTAACAGTGAATTTGAATCTATAAGTAATATTGATGGTCTCCCGTATATCAACTTGTGAATAAAGCCAGTGATCAGAAGATTAATACCTGAATGTTGGAAGTGGGAGACTAGGCTCCATCCAGATCCACTTATGCTAGTGTTGTCCAATTCTATCATTTGTCTTGCACGAGTATTCAGAAGTGTGTATATCAATAAACGTGATCGTGTGTATTGTTACTGTGTGTTTATTTTGTGTTCTCTATTCCTCATACCTTGTTTTGTGCATGTAGCCTTCTATACCCAGTCAGTTAGAACTCACATTACCCAAGTTAAACCTGTAGAAAAACAGGGCATAACAGTCACCAAAACAGGTTCAGAGTGGGAAGGTGTGGTAGGTGATAGACAGGTGGCCTGTATCAGACAGTGATCAGAAGATCCAAGCGGGGACCTCACTGTAACATCATAATTTTCTGAATTGGTTGTTAAAAATAAGTCCAGTAGGTGGGAATTATGATTAGGATTATCTGGTACACGGGTGGGTTGGTTGACTAGTTGAGTGAGATTAAATGAGTCTGCAAATAGCTCACATTCAAGACCAGCATCATCAGTCCTGGCTGAATGAGTGAGCCATTCAACATTATGGACATTAAAATCACCCAACACAGTGATTTCAGAAGAAGCATTTAAGTTGAGGACACTGAGTTGTGAGGACAGAGAATCAAAAAGACTTTGCTCTGGAGGAGTATTTGTGGAATGGTAGATGCAACATATGTATTTAAATTTACAAGCAGAAATTAATTTGTATATAGAATAATAAAAATAGGGACAATTGAAACTAGTAACCTCCTCCAGGGCAATTTCAGATTTTGCGAAGCAACATACACCTCCTTTAGGTCTGAAATTTTGGAGCAGTTGATAACCTGGAAAATTAAATCTAGACGTGTCAGATGTGGATGTTACTTGAGTCTCTCTCAAAAAAAGGAGAGTAGGGGATTCTGCTTAAAAAAATTACATCTCTAATTCAAATAATATGTAATGGCATTGTCTATGGAGCAACAATAGCAGCAGCAACAACCACAACAGCAGCAACAACCACAACAGCAGCAGCACCAGCAGGTGCAACAGCAACAACAGCAGGTGCAGCAGCAACAGCAGCAACAACAGCAGATGCAGCAGCAACAACAGCAGGTGCAGCAGCAACAACAGCAGGTGCAGCAGCAGCAACAGCATCAACAAAAGCAACAACACCAGCGACAACTACAACAGCAACAACAACAACAATCCAAACGAACCCAGCAGCAGCATTCATATCAAAGGCAACACCAGGTGTGGCAGCAGCAGCGACCACAACAGCAACAACACCGAACACAACAGCAATCTTTATCGTCGGCAACGAGAGAAGATAATACAGTGCCAGCTACACCATCCTCAAATTTACCTACACAAACTGAACCAAATGAAGGAGCCAATGCAAGGGAAAACCCATGGACTATGGTCAAATGGGTGAATGGCAAGCCTCGCTACTCTAGGGAAGGCGAGCAGGTTCACCCTAGACCGAGAAACCAGCTAGGAATTAAAGGTAGGGGCAAGGATACTGGCCTCAATACCATCAAAAGGCCCCGACTAGCTAGGGTGTTTGCCACAGGATTCAACCCTAGTGTTACTGCTGAGAATCTCAAGATATACTTGGCTGATAATCTACATATAAATATAGAGGTAAGACAGCTGACCACCCTCTCCAGGTCCACTACCTGTGCCTCCTTTTGTATAACTAGCGAATGTCCAGATCCAGATGTTTTCATTAATCCTGACCTGTGGCCAGAAGATGCATATGTCAACTGGTACAGAGAACCAAGACAATATCCCAATGAGGACAGTGCAGAGGCTTCTGGGACTTGGAGGCATCGCACACCACTATCCAACTCGCAGTAATGGAGGAGATACCAACAACAGCAGCAAGTATAAAAGTAACTTCATACAATTACAGAGGACTCCCCAAAACAAAGAGGAATCTCCTGTTGCGACCTGACATCGTATCTACATTAAGGACCAGTGACATAGTCTGCCTTCAGGAAACCTGGTACACAAAACAGGACTTAGGTAATTTGAACATATTAGATAAAGATTTCCATGGGTACGGGGTCTCCACTACGGACACACGTGATGGTATTGTGGCAGGTCACCCCCCAGGGGGAGTTGCAATAATGTGGAGATCGTGCCTAGATAGTGTAATTAAAACCATTGAGACAAATTTAAGCTGGTGTGCGGGAATACAGCTGGAAGTGGGACACAGAAAATTTGCAATATTTTGTGTTTACTTACCGTATCAGTGTGCAGAAAATGAAGAACTTTATTTGGAAAAGTTAGGGGAGCTTGGTGGCCTAATTTCTGAATTAGAGATAACGTGTTACTCAGTGGTAGGTGATTGGAATGCTACCCCTCACGAGTTGGGTGGTTCCATGTTTGCTAAACATATGTTAAGGTTTTGTGATGAGCAAGGTTTAATTTTGTCCTCCAAAAACCTGCTTCCAGAAAATAGCTATACATATGTTAGTGAAGCATGGGAGACCAGGTCGTGGCTTGATCATACAATCTCTAGCTCTGACTTTCATGACTCTATCTCAGAAATGGCCATAAGATACGACATTACGGATGACGACCACATACCTATAGAATTAACAATCCAAATTAATAAGGCACCGGAAATAACAGAAACTAGCAATAGCATCAAGGCAAATGTTCCATGGAATGTAATCTCAAATGAAGAGTGCCAAATGTACTGTGATGAAACCAAAGACTTATTAAATAGGGTGCAATATGATGGTAATGGTGTAGCACAATGCAGGGATCCAAAATGTAGTGATGCACAACACAGAAAGGACATTATTAAATTTTACAATAGTATAATAGATTCTTTATCAAAAGTGGGGGAAAGTATTTTTAATAGCCATAAATATATAGTCCTCATTCAATAAGCCAGGTTGGCAAGACTATGTGGCTGACCTGTATCAGGCCTCCTGAGATGCTAGGTCTCATTGGCTTGGGAGGGTCTGTACTCAGCCGGATACCTTACCCCAGGCCCCGCCCACTGCCGAAAATGTACAAATATTATATTATATTATATTAGATTAGATTAACCTAATTTAACCTAACCTAACCTAACCTAACCCTAATATAATATAACATTACACAAATAAAAATATAAAAATATAAAAATATACTAAACTTCGAGTGGGATCGAACACTGGATATCTGAATGCCAGGCGGGAACTCTAGTGACTACTACAGAGCAAGCTGGCAGGAACGGTTTGAACGGTTTATTTAAACGCGGGGAACGGGGGGCGGGGCCAAGGGAGGCTTACATTTTCGCGCATGCGTAGAGGGTAAGGTATCCGGCTGAGTACAGACGCTCCCATTGGCTTGAAGTAGGTCAGCCCAGACAGGGGCCTATATTTGAACTTCACAAAAGAGCAAAGGCTAGGACCAAATATGCCATTAGATTTATTAAGCAAAATGAAAACCAATTAAGGAAGGAAGCCCTTGCAAAGAGTCTGGCAGAAAAGGTTACTAACTGTTTTTGGAAGGACATCAGATCCATGCAATATTGTAACACACCATTACCTGTCAGTGTTGAGGGGGTTACGGGTGAAGAGAACATTGCTGACTTATGGAAAACTCATTTTAAGGAACTACTTAAGAGTATAAACCAGTGGTGATGGGCTGGTCTATCAGAGTGAGACCTGAGCGATCTCTGCCATACCCATAGCTTACTCTGACTTTTCCTTTTACTTATATATTTTCTGGATCTCAAGTGACGGCGTCTCTTGCGTGGATTGACCTCCTAATCTACCAAGATTGGAAGCCAAAGCGTCACATCTTTCCTTTGCCCCTCAACTTTCTCTTCATAATTGCTGAGGGGCACAGGGCCCTGGGTGGGGCTTTGGTTTCCCGGGCATTTCCGCGCCCTCCTCAGCTCCCCGCCATGGAGTGGCTTCGGTCACCCAGGCTTTATTGTGGTCGGCAGGGAGGGTTCTGTGGGGGCGCTCGGTTGTGGCCTTGGCCTTGCTCGGGCCTTGGGGCTGTTCGGCCAGGCAGCTTGGGGAAAAACAACAACAACAACAACAGTGTAAACCAAAGGTCTACTAATGGTGTAATTCAATATGTGAAAGATAGTAATTATGAAGACATTAAAGTGACTGAAAGTGATCTTGAGAATGCCATAAGAAAACTTAACCTAAACAAAGCTTGTGGGCTGGATGGTTTATATGCAGAACATCTTAAATATGCAGATAAGTTGTTAATAGATAAACTTAGTTCTTGCATCACCAGTCTATTTACGCATGGTGTCCTGCCGGAGTCTATGATATCCGTAATACTTGTTCCTGTCATTAAAGATAAATCAGGTAAAATTACAGCTAAAGACAACTACCGCCCAGTAGCACTTGCTAGTGTGGTGAGTAAGGTAGTTGAAATGATGTTGCTAGAAAGAATGTCTGCATATATTGTCACCAGCAGCAATCAGTTTGGCTTTAAGAAAAATCACGGCACAGACCAATGCATATATGTGCTGAAAGAAGTGATTGATACATACAACAAACTAAATAGCTCAATTTTCTCTTGTTTTCTTGATGCAAGTAAGGCTTTTGATAGGGTGTGTCACAACACCTTATTTGAAAATTAGTTAACAGTGGAGTGCCTAGCTATATTGTTAGGATACTTATTTTCTGGTATGCTAATCAAAAAATGTGTGTAAGATGGGGCAACATCCTGTCAGGCTCTTTCGCTGTAACCAATGGTGTTAGGCAGGGGGGGATATTGTCTCCGTATCTTTTCAACGTCTACATGGATGATCTTAGTCTGGAGCTGAACAAGACTCGCACTTGGTGCTGCATTGGCAGCACCATTGTAAATCATCTCATGTATGCTGATGACCTAGCCTTAATCGCGCCCTCTGGAGCAGGACTGGATAAATTATTAAGAGTATGTGAAAAATTTGGAATCGAACATTCAGTCAAATTTAATCCTATAAAGAGCAATATCATAATATTTAAATCTAACCTTCTATTGAAATCAAAGCTACCTAAATTCCATTTGTATGAAGAAATTATAGAAGTAAGTAAAGTAAAGTATCTAGGACACTATATTTCAAGTGATCGCTCAGATGATGAGGATATGGGTCGTCAGCGAAAGCAACTTTACATGCAGGGAAATTCAATATTAAGAAAATTTCATATGTGCACATGGGATACAAAAATAACATTGTTCAACTCCTACTGCTCACCAATGTATACAGCACAACTATGGTGGAACTATAAGAAAATGACAGTTAATAGACTAAGTATCTCATATCACAATATCATGAAAATGTTTCTGGGGCTCTCAAAATATGAGAGTACAAGTACGCTATGTGCCTATATGAACTTACACTGTTACCAATCACTCATTAGAAAGCTAACATATAAATTCATTCAGCGCCTTAACACTTCTGAGAACAGTATCATTAAAATGCTACAAACTCCAAGCATAGTGTACACCTCTAGGATCCAGGCACACTGGAGGAAGTTGCTCTATATTTAACCTTAAGTAAGATTTCAGGTCTGCTACTCTACAGAATTAGCATACCAGTACTGAACCTCATAGTGCAGTACAGTACCGATATTCCTATACTGTACTGTAGCAACATACTGTACCGGAAGCTAAATGATGTGAGGCATGGTACTGTACACAATTAGGACAGTGGTTTTGGTAACACAGTAGTTTGATGACCACTGTTTTTGGTTGAGGCAGTGCTGTGAACTACATGATGGCAAGCTGGGTATTATTTAATTTCTTTTTATTTTATGTAGCCTATGTACAGTAGCTTATATATATTTATGTTACTGTAAGGTATATATGGACCCCAGTATGGTCCCCTCTGTACTGTGTGAGTCTGAAATAAAGTATTATTATTATTATTATTATTATTATGGTTGTATTATATTGAAACAGTAATAGGTATCTATTATAATAGGATATACTGTATAGTATTAAGGCGAATTCACTGAATGCCGAATGATCGCTATACTGGGACTAAACACTGTTGCCAGATACGCTTTAACTCTTACTATCGTAAAACATAATGGGATATATTGATTTGCATAATTTAAAGTACCGAGGGCATTATTATAAGAATTTCCTATTTCTTTGTAGTTATATGTTCATGACTTAGTGCTACAATGTTGACTGTCCAGGGTTAGGCCTATATGCATGGTTGAAGTTAGTCTTGTGACTTGGTAATAGTCATCCTAGGGTAAACTCGAGCTGTGATTGGTCCTAATTTACCCTTTGGCATCTACTATAGTCTATCCAACTCAACCTTGCCGCCGGCCTCTGCAGCAGATACGAGACCGCGCCTGTGATTGGCTATCTGGCCAATAGGAGAGGCAGAGCTGATAATTTATTAATTATCTTTATTATTCCTTATTTATTAATTAAACTAGATACGTTTAAGAAATGTTAATGATTATTTAATAAATTACAGTGCTATCCGATTCTAAAGCGCTATTAAATATAACATGAAACACAATAATAATGTATATATCGTAAAGTAAAAACAAGGAGATACAGAATTGATAAACAGGGGAAGTAAGCGAGAGGGAAGGCTGACTGGCTCGGGCCTGTGCGTATTAGCGAATCACAGGCCGTGCTTGACTTCGCACGCATTTAAAGTAGACAGTGATGGTAATTCTTACCTTGCTTGTGTTTACAGTATTATATCTTACGATTTTGTGTTCCATGTGGTATTTTATAGCTCTTAAGGTTCGGATATCACTTATCACACCATTAGAATGACCTAAACCTATTTAATATAATTAATATATATGGAATATAGAAGAAAAGCTGAATTAATTCATACGATAATGTGATATCCTCATGTTCCGCCATAGGCTATATTTTATATGTTATTCTTTTGCTTACCATACTCTGCGACCTTGTGAACAATAGTACGAAGCCAACGAAAGGTAAACATGAATAGATAATGGTTATATCTGTACATACAGACACAAATAAGATAATATTTGAGAGTTTAAAAGATGCCGCCGGGCCAGTGCAGTGTTGCCAGGAGGTGGTTTGTTTTCTATTCATACACTGCATTTCCATCTTTTCAGCGGTTTCTGAATATTATGCTCAGTGTGGAATGCTAGACTACTCGGCCCACGGGACAGCTCGGCCCAGTAAAAACGAGACAGCTCGGCCCCGTGTTAATTACGAGACAACTCTTAATTAACCTAACCTAACCTAACCTACACATTATGAATCGAGAGAACTAGCCTATGACATAATTAAACAATAAACGAACATTTCGCCCACATTACACACACGCCATAAACGGGAGGCCATGTATGCAGCACCATGCAAATCCTGTCCTCTGCGCATGTGTGAGAATCTTAGGCCCCTTGGCATGATTTTTGTTTCCTTTATACTATTATATTATCTTAACCTAACCTAACCTAACCTAACTTTTCCTAACAGTTGAGCTTAAATAACATAACAAAAATATTAGGGAAAAGGCCGCGCATACGCAGAGGACAGGATTTGGTGCTGCATACATGGCCTCACCCATAAACCCTCCACTTAGCTCTCCCCATCCTAATCCTGACTGGTCTCGTCAAATTGCCCCATAGCAAAACATGGGGTCGAGCTGTCTCAAATAATGGGCCGAGTTGTCCAAAAGTGGGCTGAGCTGTCCGAGCCGAGTTGTCCCATGGGCCGAGTCGTCCAGTGACCCTCAGTGTGCTGTATGCAAAATAACAAAGGGGTTTGTATGCTACTTTCTAGTATAATAACTTGGCTAAATTGTAACCACAACATCAAGGATAAGTGCATATAATACAAACTCTGGAAATTCTGGAACCTTTAATGTCCAGGGCGTGATGTCATTGCCAGCCAATCACAGGCGCGGTCTCGTATCTGCTGCAGAGGCCGGCGGCAAGGTTGAGTTCATAGAGTACATATGACCTAGAGACGAAAGAAGACGCACAAATCTGTAAATAGTGATCCGCGCGTTCGAGAGATGGCAGCACGATCGCAAAGGACAATGGGAGGGGAGGGTCCCCACAAAGACATTATATTGATTATCCTTGTCCTTGGTCCTCATTAATTCGTAATAATCCCTACCTTGTACTAATAAGCTATTAATTATCAATTGAACATTATCCAGAGACTCTGCAGACATGACATAGTTAAATAGACATAAGTAGAGGCTACTGTAAAGGCCAGTCATCGTGTAATTGTCGTCATTATGAGGAGGTTGTGTACCTGTGTAGCTGTGCAGTAGCTTCTTCTTCTTGTTGAGGATATAGGTTAGTGAAGCTGTGAAGCTTATGTCACCCTATCCGGGCGGAGAGGTCGCACAGGGAGGGTACACAAGCTAACCTCCTCCAACACCCGCCATTGTTGATGTGAGATTCGGGAGTTGTCAACGCCAATGGTGGGACAAAATATCCCTAGATGTCATAAGTATAAATGTCCAGTTTTAGTGTTACTTGACAAATTAACATCTACATAACATGTAACATACTAATATATATGCAAAATGACAATTTAATTCTTGTGTTGCTTGAAGGTATACAGCTTGCATCATATATGAGTAGCCTATGTTTTATAGTTGTTGTTGTTGTTGTTCCCTAAGCTGCCTGGCCGAACAGCCCCGAGTCCCTGAGGAAGGCCATGGCCACGATCGGGCTTTCCCACAGAGCTCTCATTGAGTGTAGATTGTGTTGTTGGCATAAGTGGTTGTGTGAAATGCAGTCTTCTATGATGTGTTTAATGGTATGGGGTGCTGTGTTACATCCCGGGCAGGCGTCGACAACGGAGTCATCCAGTCTCTTCTGATAGCTCAGGAGAGCTGGATGGTGTCCGCATCTCAGCCTGGCCAGGTGGACTCTGTCCTCGCGAGGAAGGGAGGATTCGGAAGGATGGATTTCGGGAGGTCGTGCATGCAGCTGCGTGTTGTCTGTGAGTGAGTGGATGGATCGGCGAGAGCTATGAGTATGGATGTGCTTCTGGAAGTACACCCCTTCTGGGGTGGGCAGGGAGGGAGAGAGGACAATAATTGTGTGTGATACCGTGTGCTGGGTGTTGTTTTGATATTTCTTGGTGTCTGTGGGTGTATTGCCATGTAGTTTAGTGGGTGGTCTTGGTTCGTGGAGGCTGCTGCCAGGAATTGAGTGCCTCTCATGTCCAGATGGTCTTTGACTTTGAGGATTTTGGTTTCTTGATGTAGGTGATCTGTGGGTGCAGTAGCTGTGCAGCCTGTAATGATCTTTAGGGCTTTGTTTTGAATAGTCTGTAAGGTCTTATGATGTGTTTCAGCTAGGTTAGAAGCCCAGGCTGGGCTTGCGTATTCCATCACTGATCTTATGTATTGTTTATATACTATGGTGGTAGTTTTTTGTTGTGTCCAAATTTTGTGTGAGCAAGTGACCTGAGGGCGTTAAGTCTGGGTGTCAGTTTCTTTTTAATGTTTGTGGTGTGCTGTTTGAATGTCATATGAGTATCATATGTTACTCCTAGGAATTTGGGTGTGTGTGTATGTGTTAGGGGTGTGTTGTTTATGGTGAGTTGAGGGATGTATTCGTGTTCTCCTGTCCAGCTTGTGAGCAGGGTTGCGGTGGATTTGGCTGGGGCTAGATTAAGTCTGTTTGTAGTGCACCAGCCATGTAGTGTGTTGAGATAGGGTTGAAGGAGATCTGTTGCTCTTTTGGGTCATGGTGTGTGCATGTGAGTGTTATGTCATCTGCATAGGAGGCTAAGTTTATTTGGGGCGTATTGGGTGTAGTTATATCGTGCATGTACAGATTGAAGAGTGCGGGCGATAGGACGGAGCCTTGTGGGACTCCGTTTGGAAAGTTTCTGATTTTAGATGACTGACCGGCAAAAGATACGTGTGCACATCTGCCTGCTAGGAAGTTGGCCAGCCACCTTTTTGTGTTGTTGTGCATGTTTGTGTTGTAGATTTTGTTTGTTAGGTTGTGGCGGGGGATGGCATCGAAGGCTTTACTAATGTCGAGTGTGGCTAATAGTGATCTGTGTGGTGGTCTAGCTGAGTTGATGCCGTCAAAAGCTCTTTGTGTAAGGTCTGTGAGAAGAGTGTTTGTGGAGTGCAGTGGCCTAAAGCCATGTTGTGTTGGAGCTAGGGGTAGGTCAGGTGTAATTATCATAATTTTTATTATTATTAGTTGTAATACTAGGCGTTCCATGACTTTGGAGGGGGAGCAAAGGAGTGTGATAGGGCGGTGCGAGGAGGGTAGCGTGGGGTCTTTGTTGGGTTTGGGGAATGTGATGATGATACCATGCTTTCAAATGTCTGGTATTGTGTTGTGTGAATAGCTGTAGTTTGATATGTTAGTGAGTGCTTGTATGCCTTGTGGTCCCAGGTGTCTGAGGTGTATGTTGCTTATGTTGTCTAGGCCACAGGCGGGTGAGTGCTTGAGATTGTTGATGATATGCTTTGTCTGGTGATTGGTGAAGGGTGTATAGTCAGGGTCTGTGGGGAATTGTCTCTTACGTCGGATGACACGTCGGTCGTCTTTGTGAGGTTTTAGGTGGCTGACATGTGAGAAGTGATTGATGAGAGTGTTTGCTTGTTATTTACATGAAGGAGTAGAGTCTGTTGTTGTGATTGCAGCATGTGATTGTGTTGTGTTGCTGTTGGAAAGTGTGATGCTGTTTAGTGTTTTGTAGAGTTTTTTTGGGGTTTGTTTTGTGATCAAGTGTTTGTAGGAAGTTATTCCAATTTAGTTTTTGTTCTTGTATGTTGTTGTTAGTTTGGGTGTTGAGTGCTTGAATTTGTTGTGTGATGTCTTGTGTGTGGGGTGCTGGGGAGTGTTTCATTTTTTTTTTTGTTTTTTTTTTTTTTCTATATTCCAAATTACTTCCTCTCGGGCATAGGCTGAGAGCCTTAACATTCACCGCTTTACAATGAACAGTGAAGCCTGTGAGGTCTTGTTCCAGTCTAGGGAGTGAGACATGTGAAGCACGTAGAGTACAACGAGCACCTGCCATCTTGCCTTCACATGAGGCACGGTGCTCACTCATGGCCCGAAACGACCCCATCTCTGAAGCCACCTCGTTCCCGTGCTTCACTGTCTCACCCCCTACACTCGGACTCTCACACTTACACACACATAACGCCACCTGTTGAGCAGATAACTCACCAGGCATTGCACCCCTATAGCATATTTTGAATATGGGAATATTCATACAGTGCTATTTAATCAGGGAACAATGAGGGTATTTTATTGACGTTTCGGTGGGCTTGTGGTAATGCACTGATACTAGGTACAGCACAAATTCCATCCCAATAATATCTTCCCATTGATACATCGGGATTTGAACCCGGGACCTTTGGATTACCAGGCCAGTGGCAAGACCACTCCACCACACCTCCCCTATTGTATGTCGCGTTGTCTGATGAGGTTTTGAATTTCTGGTGTGAAGTTGGGGTTGTGTCTTTTTCTGTTACCTCTTGGAATGTGTTTCTTGTCAGCGTTTTGGATAGTTTTATTGAGTATGTGTACAGCATTGTTGATGTTAGTGATGGGTGTACTGTTTAGAGTTCTTAAAATGTTGTTCTGTCTCATTTGTGAATGCTTCCCAGTTAGCTCTTTTATAATTGGTGTATGTGTGTTTGTGGCTAGCTGGGGTGAGTCTGGTTTTGGTGGTGATAATGATCGGGAGGTGGTCAGAGCCTAAGGTTCTGACCACCCTCCAGGATGTTGTGGGGGCGAGTTCTGGGGAGCAAAAAGTGATGTCTGGAGATGATGGGTTATAGAGGGCTTGGTGAGGAATATGGGTATGTTGATGGATGTCGTTAAGGATGATGAGGTTATCAGTTTGGTTTTGTAGTACCAGCCCTCTGTCTGTGTCGGGGTTGTCGACAAACCAGGCCGACGTCTTGGCGTTGAAGTCACCACCCAGGATGATGTGTGGGGTGTTTGTGATGTGTTGTAAGTGTGGTCTGTATTCATTTGGTACTGTAGGGGATGTTTGGGGAGGGATGTATGTGTTTATGATGGTTATGTTGGATTTGTTGCCAGTGCGCATTTTAATTGATTGTATTTCTGTTGTGTTATCATTTGGGGGGAGGAGTGATTTGGTTTGTACACTGGTTACTATGTATGATATTTCTTTGTGTACCAGGGTGATGAGTCCACCGCCCCCGCCGACAGCCCGGTCTTGTCTGATGGTGGTGAAATTATGAAATGTGGGTGTTTTTTGTGTTGTGCGGAGTTTTGTTTCTTGTAAGATGGCAATGTGTATGTTGTGTTGTTTGATGAAGTGTGAGAGTTTGTGTTTCTTTGTGTTGATGCCATCTATGTTCAATTGAAGAATATTAATGTTATGTGCACGATGTATGTTGGGTGCTGCTGGACGAGGATGGGGCGGGGGGGGCGGGGGTGAGGGAGGGCCTAGGGGTTGGGATGGGTGAGGTGGGGGTGGGGATTGGGGAGCAGGATATGGGGGTTGGAATGGATTAGGATGGGGTGTGGTGTGTTGAGTTGAGGATGTGGATGGTATGGGAAGGTTAGGTGGGTTAGGGAGGAGAGGTGGACGGGTTTTAGGGGGGGGGAGTGGATGATATGGGAAGGCTAGGTGGGTTGGGGAGGAGAGGTGGACGGGTTTTAGGCGAGGGATTTGACTGGGAGAGGGAGGGGCATGAGGAACATGTCCAGGTGTTCGTGTAGTGTTTCTTGGAGGCAAGTGTTGTACAGGTGAAGTCGGTCCATTTCCTGCATGAATTGCAGAGAACTGAACCCTTAGTGTGGCGACTCGAAGTGATGGGTTTTGAGCAAGTTGGACATATGTATGTGTACGTGGGTCCTGGGTTGCTCTCAATGTCTCCGGCTAGAAGAAGTCTTCGAGAAATGACAGCCGGAGAGTCATTTCTCAGTGTAGGAAAAACTGTGTGATGTGTGTGAGAGGTGTGGAAATTCCCGGCACGACCGAAGCCGCTCCAAGGACCCGTGCCCCCAGGGAGGGGGCAGGGGATGGTTGCGACGGTTTGGCTCCCGAAACTGCTCCCCGCGGCCGGCATACGGTTGTCCTCCACTGGTCGTTGATCTTATCTCCGGCCGTGGAGGGTCGGCAGCCATCCGCGGTTGGCAGCTCCGGTAGGTGGTCCTACGGCGTAGACGCCGCCACATCAGGACCTATATTTTATAGTGTACAGTCTGGCCTGCCAATACGCGAGAATATGGGCGACACGCAAGGGCGCGGAATGAAATTCGCGTATTAGCAATAGAGTATTATATGGGAATAAATCGATATGGGCGGCACTGACTCCAAGTTGTCTACTTTAGGCCTATTTATCTCCGTCAATTGCCACAAAAGGTACATATATGTATACATAAACATCCAAAGCATAAGAAAATATAACAATAATAATAAACTCACCTTAAAATTAACAGTAACTGTAGATATGAAGGGTGGGGGCTCCGAGGCAGGCCCTTTCCGAGGCAGGGCGAGTTCAGCTAATGTGCCCCGGCCCCAGCCCCGGCCCCGGCATCATCATCGCCCGACGAACTATCCCTGGCATCTAGCACTAGACTGGCGTATCCCACAATGCCCTACGTAACTGGCGTCCCTGCGCAGATGGATGCGCGGAATGGTGGGGGGCATCGCGTATTAGCTGAACTCCCCGGAATTGCCCTTATATCGGCCCCGGATTCGCGTTTTAAAGGTACATCACGCGTTTTGAAAGTTCTGGGTATGATTCGACCCCCTCCTCGCGTATAAGGTGAATCCCGTATTAAAAGCTCGCGTATTGGCAGGTCAGACTGTATATACTTACTTACTTGGTCATACTTGGTCGAATTCCGTCCTCTGCGGACGCAGCTGAAGTGGACCTCCGCTGCAGCCAGACAGCCCCGCAACTCCCTCGTTCCGTCTATTTACTAACGAGTTGGATGCGGTGCTGGGATATCCTGGTGTTGGGGACTCGTCTGGTACTGTAGCCAGCCATCGGTCCAGCTGACGCTTGAAGGAGTCGGTCGTGACTCCCGTCAGTTCCCGGATGGCCTTTGGTACAGTATTGAAGAGACGAGCCCCATTTTTGCTGAAGTTGTTGTGGGCGACTGTTGCTATTTTCTGAGAGGTAGCCTCAGTCCTCTTGATGTAGCACAGCCGCCCTTTTCTAACGTGGTTGTTGATGACTAGTCCTATGTCAGGTACCAGCCCTTCTAGGGTCTTCCATACGTAAATCACTAGGTAATGTGCTCGTCGTCTCTGAAGGGAGTAGAGTCGCAACTCCTTCAGGCGTTCCCAGTAATTCATGTGTGGAGACCCCAGATCCTGCTGGTGAAGGTCCTCTGTAGAGACTCCAGTTTGCTGATGTCACCTATCTTGTGGGGAGTCTATAGCTGGCAGCAGTATTCCACCTTTGGGAGGACCAGAGCCTTCCAGAGTGTCAGCATACAGGCCCTCTCTCTAGTTTGGAAGGTCCTGAGGATCCATCCTGCGAGTCTCCTAGCTGTCTCGGTGGTTTGGTTGATGTGGCGAGAAAAAGTTCCATCGGTACTCATTGTTACTCCCAGATCCCGCACATGTTCTTTTGGAGTGATGGTTTCTTGATTGGCCTGGTAGCTGGTGCCCTCTTTGATGGTTTGTAGAGGGCCGTACCTTAGCAATTCGAATTTCTCGCCGTTCATCCTCATGTTGTTGGAATCTGCCCAGTCCAGAAGGCGATTCAGATCTTCTTGTAGCAGGGCCACATCGTCAGCTGTCTCTACCCTCCTCATTAATCTTGTGTCATCTGCAAATGAGGTGGCCTTGGAGTGCTGGAGATCATGATCAATATCCCCTATCATGATAAGGAACAGAAGTGGTCCTAGTACAGACCCCTGCGGAACGCCACTTATTACCTCGCTTGGGTCTGAAAGGTGTCCTTGGACCGATACTCTCTGTTCCCTATGGGTTAGGAAGCTGTGCAGCCACTTGCCGAGGTTTCCTCCTATACCTAGCTTTTTCATTTTGTGGAGAACGAGGCCGTGATCTACTTTATCAAATGCCTTGGCGAAATCCAGGTATATCACGTCGATGTTTTTGCCTTTACTGATGTCTTCTAGTAGAGCCTCATGGTGGGAAAGTAGCTGCGACAGACAGGACCGGCCCTTTCTAAACCCGTGCTGCCCCCCGTTGAAAGCGTCGAGGTCCTCCATGTGTTTCGTTCTCTTTCTGACGACCCGCTCGATTATCTTTGTTAGGTAAGCACTACGGGCCGATAGTTTTTGGCCAGTCCTTTGCTACCCCCTTTGTGAATAGGTTTCACTACCCCTTCCTTCAGGGATGAGGGAACTGTACCGGTAGCTAGAAATATGTATACTTAATGTTTTCATCTTGCTTATATACAGTGGTGGGCGTGGGCGCGCCGATTTGGCGCTCTGCGATCCGGTGCGCACTACCAATATAGAGGGGTGCGGAGCGAGAAGCGGCTAAAATCTGAACTCGGAGTGCAGGCGGGGAGCGCAGCTTGAATTTTGCGCTCCTTTCTGGCACTCCGGAAGCGATTTTTCCTGTCAACAACAGGTTCAAGAACGTCATTATCGTGTACAGTCATCGTACGGTGTTACTCACAGTGTTAGTGAACTGTGATACAGTGATACTATGATAGTGACAGACTGACAGTGTTACAGTTGTTAACTTGTTACTGACTTTTTTTGGCTTTTGCTAACGCTAAGTAAACCTTACGGGCAAGTTACGGCTTACGAAGGGGCCTATTTTAATAAATTATTAATGATATCATCATATCAATCATATCATATTATGATATTAAATTATTAATCGTTTAATCATGTAATCAACTAATCATGTTGTTATTGTATTGTTAGGCTTGTTAGCTTGATAAGTTTAACTGTTTAAGTTTCTCAGTTTGGACAGTTTCTGTAATTCTTTATGTCATATCATAGATATCAATGGACAGTCACAATGTCACAATGATATCAATCATATCATTGATATGACATAAAGAATTACAGAAACTGAGAAAGTGAGAAACTTAAACTTCAGAAAGACACCATGACTTGAGGTTTTTTGAATTTTTTGAATTTTTTGAATTTAATGAAGTGAAAGACAAAGGATTGTATTAATTTAGGTAAAATATAATTAAATAACTTCTAGCTGTTTTTTACTTTTTTTTATTATATACCTATTTTTGGGAGCGCGGAGCGCAGAGCGGGAAGCGAATCGGGTCGGCTGACCAAAGGAGCACGTGAGCGCTGCCGCATTACCTTATGTCTGAGGAGCGCGGAGCGCTGCCGCATTACCGGTCCCACCACTGCTTATATATATATCTAACTTATACTAAATAATTTACAAGTGTTTTTACCAACATTAATTGTTATGCCCTGTTTTTCTACAGGTTTAACTTGGGTAATGTGAGTTCTAAATTGACTGGGTATATAAGGCTGCATGCACAATACAAGATATGAGGAATAGAGAACACAAAGAAACACATGGTAGCAAGTTACATGATCACGTTTATTGATATACCACTGCAGAATACTTGTGTAAGACAATATAATAGAATTGAACAACACTAGCATAAGTGGATCTGGATGGAGCCTAGTCTCCCACTTCCAACGTTCAGGTATTAATCTTCTGATCACTGGCTTTGATTTCACAGGTTTATATACCGAAGACCATCAATGTTACTTATAGATTCATATTCACTGTTAGATTTATTACTGGTAGCTCTGGTGCACAAGTAGTAGTTCACAGACTAGATTAGACACGCATTTTTAGAGCACGGGAATTCTAGTAACCTCAGGGGGTACTGATCTAAGTTTTATATCCTTGTCTCAGAAATACATAGAACGCAAATCAGTGGGCGAACGTTAGATATCACTAGAGTTTTAATATCTGAATAAGGTAATTACGAGAGTCAAGGTCGCCTGTTAATTAACCTCTGAAGTGCGCATGGGGGTAATTGGAAACGTCCCCCTGTGCTGACGTATTTGAGGTGTTTCCGTCACTAAAATATTCATTGTGCCATTAATAGCATTAATATTTATCCATATGCGCCTATTATGGGTTGATTATAAAGGTATTAACCTGAAACAACAATAAAACGAGTGAAAACAGCGTTTGGATGGTCAAAATCGGAGATATAGCCCGCGAGTTGTATAATGTATGGGTGAGGCAATCTGCTTTCCCGCCAATTTCCCCCAAGGCCACTGAGACACAGTCGATCGATACTCTCTCTCTCTCTCTCTTGCACTCGCTTGCTATCAGTGATGACCACACCCTCCAATCGGATTTCTAATGTTAGCACGAAAATATACCTCAGAATAAGGGAATAACAGGGAAAATAGGTGATAACTGAAGGAGAGGAGGAAAGTGGGGAAGGAGGGGAGGTAGAGGACTGAGATTTTGCATGGCCCAGGGGCCAAAAAAAAAATAAAAAAAAAAAAAAAAAAAATATAAAAATTTTTTTTTTTTTCGATGTCAAAAGTTGATTTTTATTTTCTCTGACTCTTAAGAGTCTTCCCGCAGTGCGCCGGGGGAACTCTTAAGAGTCTCCCCGCAGCTCCCGGGTTAAAGAGCACTGATCGCTTAGTACGTCCCAAATGGAATGGTTAAGTATGAATTACACTGGGCAAGGTCTTAGCCACTTCGTAGAAATATTAATTAGTGAATCTAAAACAGCACAGTAATATGTAGTACTGCTAAAGGGAATCTTGGGTAGTATCTGATGGGTCTGGTCCTGGTTATCTTGCGTCCATGATGTTGGGGGCTAACGACTGGTTCCGCGGCCGTCCAGGGGGGCCATATGTGTGAAGTTCTTCAATACGTGGGCAGGTCCTTCTATCCAAATCTGCCACGGAGTCTGCCGGTTCTGGGATCTCACTCCGGAACAACACAAGGGCAGAGCTAGAAATTAACTGCAGGGTAGTGACCCCTGGTTGGTGTCTAGCTTTCAACTGATTTGACTGGGGGCGGGAGTTAGATTTATAGGCTCGGTTCTGGACCCTGTAGACAGTAGGGATCTCGAGTCTTATGGACTTAATTGAGCTCTCAATATATATGGGGACTAGGTAAGATGGTATTTACTGTTGTGGCACAGGGCGATAGGAAGCCTTTATATTTTCATATAACTGAGCCTTAGTAAGAGGTACTATTTTGGCTATACTGGACGTATTTAGGGGAGAGAGACTGGATCTACTTTGCGAGGAGGATGGGGACAGCTGTGATAGGAGCGTCTCTCTAGATTGTTCAATCTTCATTCTATGGTATAGCTGAGGTGCTAATTTAGTGATCAGAGCATGCAAGAAAGGTAAATGGTTTATTGTGAGTTAATAGAGGTTAGTAAAGGTGTTAGTCATTCATGGTTAGTTCATCGATAGGAAGAATTCCTGTGCTACCTGGCAATGACTCGAAAGTCAAAACAGGGGCCAGGTATACCTCCGCGGGGGTGGGGGTCTCCCTCCTCGGGTGGGCAAAAAGGGGGAGCTGGGCGCCCTCTCTCTGATATAGTCGTCCGGCGGCTGTGGCTAGGGGCTTGCCATATCACCAGTGTTTGTAATAACCCTCTGTGTATGAGACAGATGGGAGTGTCTTTAATACCAACACCGAAGGTGCCTTAGCTAGCTGGTTTTACTCGGCTGGTTATTAATTGTAGGGTTTGCTGGATATGGTGGAGACTGGGTTGCTAACTCTGCCACATTTATCTGGATGTATGGCAATAGAAGTTAGTTACTGGCGGGGCGGCTAGCCTCGCACCGACGACCATTGGGTGCAGGGTTGTGAATGTGTTGTAAGAGAATAGATGGCATGCAAGGGGCTAGTAAAGTTCTAATGTTGTTCTGGCCTACTAAGTGAAGGTAGGCTGGATAGGAGTATATATATAAAAGGTTGGAGAGCGTTAGTAACGGACAATTCAAGGATCTTCAAGAGGTATGAGAGAGAGGCTAGGTCGGACAAGAGTCGAGAAGCGCGGGTGTCTTAATGAGAGGGGGGGGGGGGGAGTTCAAGGGCTACAGGGAAATTTTGCCCCTAAGGTCCCTGGGCGTGGGGGTGGCATTAGGCTACAATTGATATGGAAGTTTGAAAAGGCAGTAGAATACGTTAGCCAAATGCTACCGGGGAATGCAACTATGGGGTGGTATATGAGTCTGGAAAAGATAGAGTTATGTGATCAGTCAGAGGGTTATGGATACTATTAGTTGGCCCTGGGAACTGCGTTTTCTATTAAATATAAAATACCACCCACAGAGGCAGTTCGTAGGGGTACTTAGTTATTGTTTCGGGGTACTTATGACAGATACTGGTAACCAGGTTATCTTATACAATCTCTGGTTGGGGTAAGAGGTGTAAGACACGAAATAAATTGGCGTAGTGTGGGCTGTGGATACGAAGGAGGCAAGGGGAAGACGTATGACAATTGTGGAAAGTAAATGGAAAAAGGTGAACACAATGGCGGATAAAAATACTTAACCTAAGGATTGCATACATAGATTTATGGGGCGATGGGTCTTCAGAAGCTTAGTCTGGCAAGACAAGATGTTAGGGAATGTTAATATTAATACTTAGTTACTAGAGGAGCAATGCAAGGGGCGACTGAGCACGGGTTACATATATCTATACTCGTCATGGAAAATGATATACGAGGTCTAGGGACAAGCGTGGGTGTTTGAACTTCTAAGATATATAACATCTACTTCTCGGATGTAAGAACATACATAGATATATTTATGGCTGTCTGATGTGTTGGCATTGGCTCAACGTCGGGACAGGGCATGTTTTTAATATGAATGTATATTCTTATTCATCATCTTTGTAGCAAGGACAGTGCCGCTATGTCGTATCAATGCTGGTGGCAGTTAATATTATAGACTTAGTTACTAGAGGAACAATGCAAGGGGCGACTGGGCACGGGTTACATATATCTATACTCGTCATGGAAAATGATATACGAGGTCTAGGGACAGCGTGGGTGTTTTAACTTCTAAGATATATAACATCTACTTCTCGGATGCAAGAACATACATAGATATAATTATGGCTGTCTGATGTGTTGGCATTGGCTCAACGTCGGGACAGGCATGGGTGTTTTTAATATGAATGTATATTCCTGTTCATCATCTTTGTAGTTAGGAGTGTAGGACACAAGGGGGTTAGTGTACGTGAGGTGTGGAAAATGGTCAGTTTTAGAAAAGGTAAATGGGTGTGTCCTGGAGCTGTTTAGCCCTGCGGGCTTGGGCCTGTCTGGAATGGCGGGCTCGGTCAGCTGGTCCTTTCGTTCTGTGGACCTTTCCTTTGGTGTTTCTGTGTGGTGTTCGTTCATGGCTTCTGTGTTGGGCTTCTCGTTCTGGGGCATTTTATTAATTAACTCTTAAATACGTTCCCTCTTTAATCTATTGCTCCCTCGTTTTGCGGATATTCCTTTAACTTTGGAAACACTGCAGCAAGCTAGCTGGCAGGCACGCGCGGCGCACAGACTATCTATAATAAGGACAAGCCACTGAGGTGCTCTGGTTGTTGTACAGTACAAAAGTGCTGCCACCAAATCCCTAGGACGCGCGGCAAACTAACCGTGTGACGTCACGCTTTTGTGTCTAGGTTATATGTAGTCTATGGTTGAGTTGGATAGAGTATAGTCTCGACTTGGTAAATATGCTCCCCGTACATCGCCTCCCCAGCTGACTATTCACTGTTGTTGTTGTTGTTGTTTTTCCCCAAGCTGCCTGGCCGAACAGCCCCAAGGTCCCGAGCAAGGCCAAGGCTATAACCGAGCGCCCCCACATTCACTATTCACTGTTCACACTGTTACCAGGTCAGTCCGGCATTCACCTGCTGGGCTCCTGAGTTCCAGGAATTGTAAGCCCATAATCTTGGGACATTTTGAGTTGGCAACATTGTGAAGATATCGGCTGACAGCCTGGCTGACACGTACTCCAGGAACCCCGCTAAACTGGTGGTCTTCAGTGATCCTCTGATTAATTGGCCGCTCCCTTCTCTGTCACTGACGTCTTAAACTTGGTCGTGCTGGCACTAACTGGGCGCACTTTACACAGGCGCTCCCACGTCTGCTGTGCCATTGCCTGACGCCTTTCATTGGTGTGCGAGGGTCGGTCCGCCCTGGGAACGAAAATCTATTGTGTATGCTTTTCCTACCTCATCTCCCTCTTGTGAAGAGGTTAGTTGGCGGAGTGTTCACGCTCTTCTGTTTTTCACACAGACTGTGTCTCTGCTATAGGCAGTGTGGTAAAATAGGAAAATGTTATGTAGGTAGTACATAGTGATTAGCTGAAGATAGCCTAGTAATTAGGCTAACTGGCCACCGGAGAATTTTTTAAATTTTTAGTTGGTAGAAACTATTTCGGGATGGATGTATAGTTCGGGCGTACGGTCGTCATTGTTTACATAGGGCGATCGCCGCGGTCGCACTTACGTTCCCGTCTATTTCAACGCTATATTTTCTGCTATTTGCCCCCTGTCATTACTACATACTAGGTTAGGTTAGGTTAAAATTGATGGGAAAGGTCCGACGCCACTACGCGTAATGTAAACAAAGATGGCGGTACGCCCGCTCACTACATCCTACCCACTATTTCCTGCATTCTGCTGAGTGCTGATGATTATAAGGAAAATTTGGTTCAATGTTATTTTAATACCACGAATTTTGTTGATATAGGCCTATTTGAAGATACATATTGAATCTATATGCTCTAAAGATCATAAGAAAATTTGTTTTAGGCCTAACCCTTGGCAAAACTTAATAAAAAAGTATGGTACTAAAATGTCTTTTTCGTAACAAGGTTGTCAATACGGTACTTTCCCGTTATCAATGTACAATCAAAGTTGAATATTGCAAAGTAAACACTGTAGACTTCATCGACTTTCTTTCACCTTCGTATAATCGACAGCCAATTTTTTTTTTTTTTTTTACCAAGGGATTAGGCTAGTACTCAACCAGCGGGGGTGTGGGGGCAGCAGCCCCCACCCATAATACTAGGTTAGATTAGGTAAGGTTGTTGTTGTTGTTCCCCAAGCTGCCTGGCCGAACAGCCCCAAGGCCCCGAGCAATTCCAAGGCCATAACCGAGCGCCCCCACAGAACCCTCCCTGCCGACCACAATAAAGCCTGGGTGACCGAAGCCACTCCATGGCGGGGAGCTGAGGAGGGTGCGGAAACGCCCGGGAAACCAAAGCCCCACCTAGGGCCCTGTGCCCATCAGCAATTATGAAGAGAAAGTTGAGGGGCAAGGGAAAAATGTGACGCTTTGGCTTCCAATCTTGGTAGATTGGGAGGTCAATCCACGGAAAAGACGCCGTCACTTGAGATCTAGAAAATATATAAGTTAAATGAACAGTCAGAGTAAGCTATGGGTATGGCAGAGATCGCTCAGTTCTCACTCTGATAGACCAGCCCATCACCACATGACTAGAACCCAATCCTCTCAGCATCAGCTAGGAAAGGCCCTAGAAAGCCGCCTTTGGCGGGGGGATAGCTCCCCTATTTCAACCCCTTTCGGGGTCGGGCACCCGCCCAGGTTAGGTAAGGTTGTTAGGTTAGGCTAATGTATTTTCAAATCACTATCGGGGGCGTGTCTCAACATCGATCAATAGGCCTAATGGGGAAAATAGGTTTTCCCGAGATTTCTAATTAATTACAAACTCTATATATTGATGCAAATGAACAATTTCTTTTATAAAAAAACTTGGAAAATTTGTGGTATTAAAATAAAAAAAATCCGAAAATTTCACTAAGATGGGCACTAATTTTCCCATGGATTATTTTATTTTTTTCTGTTAGTTTTGATCAATATATAGGCTAGTGTTTGGAAATAATTACAAGCCTCGGAAAAAACGTGTTCCCCATTATACAACGATCTTAAGACACGCCGCCCGATAGTGGGGAGGGCTATGAAGGGTCTGAAGGGAAAATATAACCGAAACTACCACTAATTTTCCCATGGTTTTTCTTATGGGTTTTAGGTAGTTTTCATCATTATACAGTAGTTGAAATTAGTTAGGATCCCCGGAAAACTTTATTTCTCCGATTATCCAACTATCTTAAAACACTCAGATGTACCGGTAAGTAATTTTCAGAGTAAATTCTTTCAGTTTCTTACAGTAGATCCTCTGGAAAAAGGCAAACTAGGCCTGTGTATCCAGCTCAGTACCAGTACTTGCACTGCTGCGGTCGTTCACGGTGTTGGCGGCGGCGGTAGCAGACGCAACATTATTTACTATTCTGTATTTTTGCTTTAGGCTAGGCTATAATCAAACTTCAAATCTTGTCTTCCCCATGCGTTATCAAGATTACTTTCAAACTCCCTTATTGATTCGGAATCAACTACATACTGGGGCAGTGCGTTCCACTCATTTACCACTCTATCACGAAATGAGTTCTTTGCCTTCTCAAGCCTATTTCTTTCTTTGTAAATTTTCTTTGAGTGTCCTCTCGTTCTTGTTCCCTCCCGCATCAAGAAGATACCTTCACACACATCCTCATCATACTTTTCTGACACTATCTTAAAAGTCTCTATCATATCCCCTCTCTTTCTCCTATATGCCAGTGTCCTCAACCTCTGCTCATAGCCCGTGTTCTTCAACGTTGGTACTAGCTTGCTAGCTCTCCTCTGCACTTTCTCCACTGCTTCTATATCCTTTACCATATACAGTATGGAGCCCACACCTGGTTTGCATATTCCAGGTGCGGCCTAACCAGCGCTGTATAGAGATTCCTGAAGATTTCTTCATCAAGTGACACAAATGTCCTCCTTATCAGCCCTACAATTCTATTGTCTTTGTTTATCTTTTCCGCTAAATGTTCTGAGAAATTTAACTTATTGTCTATCACTACTCCTATATCCTTTTCTGCATTCACTTCCTCCATCGCTTCATACATACGGTACTGTATCCTACCTTGTCTATCTTGCTTGTCCCAATCCGCATGTACTTGCATTTTTTTTGGATGAAAAGGCATTAACCAATGCTCAGACCATCCCTTCATGCCCTCCACATCTCCTTGAAGCAAACCCACATCTTCCTTACTCCTCACTCTTCTATACAGCTTAGTGTCATCCGCATACAGGTATACCTCACTTCCATTAGTTATAACTTCAGGTAAGTCGTTGATAAATATAACGAACAGTAGTGGTCCCAACACAGATCCCTGAGGAACCCCACTTGTAATTTCCCTCCACCCCGAGCCTATTCCATTCACCAGCACCCTCTGTCTCCTATCTTTCAGGAAGGCTTCTATCCATTTCACACATTTCTCCCCTATATTATAGCTTCTAACTTTCTCTATTAACCTTTTATGTGGGACCTTATCGAAGGCCTTCATAAAATCACAATATACCACGTCTATTACATCACCATCCTCTAGAATTTGCATCCAATCATCTACCACCTTAATTAGCTGTAGTACCGTCGACCTCCCCGGCAAGAATCCGAACTGTCTCCCACTGAAAAGTTGGTTTGATTTTATATGCTCCATTATTCCTTCTCTAATTACTGTTTCCATTAGTTTACACACAACACTTGTCAAACTGACTGGTCTATAATTTCCTGGGTCATTTCTCTTTCCCTTCTTAAATATAGCTGTTATGTTCGCCTCTCTCCAGTCCATCGGGATTTGTCCTGTATTAAACGATACCTCAAATAACATTTTCAATGGCTCTACTAACATCTCACCTCCTTCCTTTATGATTCTTGGGTGTATCCCATCCGGTCCCGGGGACTTACTTCTGTTCATTTTTTCTATAGCCCTTCTTATTCTAGCATGGGAAAACTCTATTAGTTCTAGTGCCGGTGCCTGTTTGATGGGAATATTTGGCACTGCATCATCCGACTCTACTGTTAGTACCCCCCCAAAGTATTTCCCCAGCACCTCTGCTTTCTCCTTATCTGTCTCCGCTCTACTCCCATCATCCAACCCCCATACCAGCTCCGGGATCCCTACTCTTCTCGTTAACTTTTCCTGAATGTACTTCCAGAATATTTTGGATTATCCTTCACGTTTCTTGCAATCTCTCTCTCCCTTTCCCCCCTCCTTGTCTCCCACCTTATTTTATTGTTTATCTGTCTACGTTCCAAATCCACTACTTTAGCTTCTATACTAGACCCCCTGTTCTTTTTTAACACTTTTAATCTATCCCACAATCGTTTCTTTCTTCTTATCAAAGTCCACAGCTTTCTTTTCATTGGTAATTCTGGGTTCGTTCTTTTCCTCAATTTTGTTTTATCCTTATATTTCCTTACTGGTACACATTTGGATATAACATCCTCCAGTTTGACTCTAAACTTCCTCCACATTCCTTCAGCGTCTTCACCGTTCAAGTATTCCCCCCAGTCAATGTCCAGACACCTTCTCAGCAGCTCATAATCTGCTCTGTCATACATGTATTTTTTTTATTGCTTCTATCATCCCTCTCTGTTTTAATATTGCAACTAAAACTTATATAGGCATGGTCACTACGACCTATAGAGTTATCCACATTGACATGTTCCACTATATCCTCCTCATTGCTAAAAATTAAATCAAGTACCGGTACACTCCCCTGCTTCCCATCTCTATATCTTGTCATCTCTGTAATATGTTGCGTTAAAAAACAATCTCTTACTTTCTCTATAAACTTGTTTTCCAGGCTACACTGTCCCGCTGGAGTAGTACAATTTGCCCAGTTGATCCTTGGCAAATTGAAATCTCCAATCAAAATCTTATATTTGTTCTCTCTATTATCTATTTCCTCCATTGCTTTCAGTAGGTTATCATCCTCTTCCCTACTATTATTTGGGCTTCTATATATAGAGGCAATTAGAATTGACCCTCTTGTACATTTTACTTCAATACACAAATACTCACAATACTGCTGTCTCATATCCATCTCATTTACCTTGAGCTCTTTTCTTACATAAATAAACAGTCCTCTTCCAACCTCTGCTCTAATAGCATTCCTCTCGTACAACTCAAAACCCTCCAAACTATACTCCACCAGTTCCCTTTCAATTCTAGCATTTTTTGGTCTTACTTCTTGTAAGGCTATGACATCAGGTTTTTCCTCTTCATCCTGCAACCTACATATCAGTTCTCTTTTCTTGTCCTGGGTAAACACATCAACATTACTAAACATAATCCTTAATCTTTCTACCATTCCTTCAGCAGCTACATCATCCTGTCCGTGCCCTACTCCCCCCCTCACACTACTGGTACTGGGTCTGCAGCTTCTTCTGTCTCTCCCCGAGACGCTTCCACCCTGCTCTTCACCTCTGCCACAACTTCTGTCACATTCTCTTCCCTCCCAGCTCTCCTTCTCCCTTCTATTCTTATAAACCACTTCCTCAATTTCCCATCCCTCACTCTCCAGAAAAACTTCTTCTTATCCTCCTCACCCAACTTTCCATTTTCCTCATCAGCCTTTTCCTGTAGTTCCTTTTTTTTTTCTTTGTTCTATGCTCAAATCCTTCTTTAATCTTATATGTTTCAGTTCTTCATTTGTGTTTAGTCTCCAACTAAAATGTGTCACTGTCTCTACCACTGCCCTGGTTTTAAACTGTACCCTTATAGGTCTCATCTCCCCCCTTCTATATCTACCTATCCTACTGACTTCCTCCACCTGCCCATCCCATCCACATCCATCTACATCAACAGCTTTCATGACCTCCTTCACTTTCTCCATATCTCTCACTTTTCTCACTCCATTATCATTCATATGAACCTCTATATCTCCATGCATGATTATACCTCTATCCCCGTCCATGGCCTCCCTCACGACACTCTCCTTGTTCTTCATGACCCCTACGACTGCACTCTCAAAACTTTTCTTTGTCTTATTCATTTCCTCCTTTTGTTCTTTCACAATTTCCTCCAAATCCTTAACTTTCTGTTCACCTACCACCGTCCATGCAGTTGTTGTTCCCCAGGCTGCCTGGCCGAACAGCCCCAAGGTCCCGAGCAAGGCCAAAGCCATAGAGCGCCCCCACAAAACCCTCCCTGCTTACCACTAACAAAACCCAGGTGACCGAAGCCACTCTAAGGCAGGGAGCTGAGGAGGGCGCGGAAACGCCCGGGAAACCAAAGCCCCACCCAAGGCCCTGTGCCCCTCAGCAATTATGAAGGGAAAGTTGAGGGGCAAGGGGAAGATGTGACGCTTTGGCTCCCAATCTGCCAACTTTTAGGTTGGCAGTAGGGAGGTCGATCCACGGAAAAGATGCCGTCACTTGAGATCTAGAAGATATATAAGTAAAAGGAACAGTCAGAGTAAGCTATGGGTATGGCAGAGATCGCTCAGCTCTCACTCTGATAGACCAGCCCATCGTCCATGCAGTTGACTCCTTCACTTCCTTGAATCGTCCTTCGTATTCCATCAGCTGCTCCTTTAATGCCACATTCTCTGCTCCCAATTCCTCTACCCTTTTTAATACCATCTCTAGGTTCTTATTAGCTTCCAAAATAGGCCCACATTCGCTTCCTTCACCAAGCCTAGGCCTATTCCCTGCCCCCCCCCTGACGCACCACATAGTTCGCACAATACCTTGATTTTCTCACCAATGTCCCCCTTCCATTTCTCCGTTTCACTCTTCCACTTCCAGATCTTTCACTACATTAATAATCTCTTCGACCTTCCTATCTGTACTCCTAAACCCACGAAATCGCTCTAACCTTTCTTCCGACTCCGAGATTCCCGCCGTTCCATCCGCCATGTTTGTTTACAATCACTACACTCCAGCTGACCCTTGTTAAACTACTCGTTTTACAATATAAGTTATTATATAACTCACCCCTCCACCACACCAATTTTTCCCCCTAGCACTTCACCAGTCCTTCCTCTCCTCGCTCGCTCAGTATGTTCTCGATATTCCGTCATATTTAATCTTGAACATGATAATTATGTCGGAGCTCAAAAACTACGTCCACCTCCCACCACCGCCTGACCGCTCATACATTTGTTTTTGCCTTTGGATACAGGATGGGTTGAGGGGGGCTTTGCCTTCCTCACCCCCCCCCCCCCATGAATTATTGAAATCAGCATCTATTTTAACAGTAAAGGGCTTAATAAGAATTTCACTTCTGTCAATAGGGAGAATTATAGGGAGATTTTTTTTTTTTTTTTACAGTGCTCTATATAGTGCACATAAAATGGATCTCCGGAGGTTGAAACAATTTTGGTATAGGTCTATAATTGCACCTAACCGAGCTAAACAAATTACAGTATTATTGTATTTAACAGGAAGGTATGATGAGGTAAGTGATGTGGTATAGGTGGCAATATGTGGAAATGGATTATAAGCCCCCCCCCCCCCTTACCCCCTTACATTAGGCTAGGTTAGGTTAGGTAACGTTGTTAGGTTAGTTTCTTACAGTTTCTTACAGTAGATCCTCTGGAAAAAGGCAAACTAGGCCTGTGTATCCAGCTCAGTACCAGTACTTGCACTGCTGCAGTCGTTCACAGTGTTGGCGGCGGCGGTAGCAGACGCAACATTTTTACTATTCTGTATTTTTGCTTTATAATCAAACTTCAAATCTTGTCTTCCCCATGCTTTATCAAGATTACTTTCAAACTCCCTTATTGATTCGGAATCGACTACATACTGGGGCAGTGCGTTCCACTCATTTACCACTCTATCTCAAAATGAGTTCTTTGCCTTCTCAAGCCTATTTCTTTCTTTGTAAATTTTCTTTGAGTGTCCTCTCGTTCTTGTTCCCTCCCGCATCAAGAAGATACCTTCACACACATCCTCATCATACTTTCCTGACACTATCTTAAAAGTCTCTATCATATCCCCTCTCTTTCTCCTATATGCCAGTGTCGGAAGCCCCAGTGTCCTCAACCTCTGCTCATAGCCCGCGTTCTTCAACGTTGGTACTAGCTTGCTAGCTCTCCTCTGCACTTTCTCCACTGCTTCTATATCCTTTACCATATATGGAGCCCACACCTGATTCGCATATTCCAGGTGCAGTTAGGTTAGGTTAATGTCTCTGAAACAATGTAAAATCCGTGTCACATCTAGATTGATAGACTTTTGTCAGAGGGGGCGGAATGTCCTTATAATCCATTTCCGCATATTGCCACCTATACCACATTACTTACCTCGTCGAACCTTCCTGTTAAATACAGTTGGTCCTCCAATAACGCGGCCAATGTGTTCTGGTTACCGCCCGTGTTAGCCAAATCCGCGTTACCGAACCCATATGTTTACATGTTAAAGGTACCTTGGTGTTCTGGGGTTTTCCACAAAGTCCACTTTTTCTCCATAGAAGCCTATGTTATAATAATAAATTCAATTATAAAGGTTATTTTACATGTGCATTGGGTTGATTTGCCCATTGCAACTCTTACCTCTGAATAAATGAAGTGTTGCATCCCCCCCGTCCCCTCCCCCCCGGATCCATCGCCGTCACTGCGATGAAGTTGATGGTCTGGTAGCTCTCGCCGCCAGCCATTCGTTGATAAGGCGAGGTCCCTCCCCAGCTTCAGCATCAGAGTCCTCGAAGCCACTGTAGTCGTCATCTGATACACCCGACAGTAAATCATCTGGTGGCTGAGGGTCGGAGTCGGAGTCACTCGACGCCACTTGTTCCTGTTGCTGTGCTCGTTGTCGAAAGAAATCTGTTATTCATGTCTGCTGGCGTGCATTTATCCTGTCGTGAAACATGTCGAAGTACGGCTGGATGGAAGCAGTGAAGCTTGCTATTATCTGTGCTGAACGATCATGTTTGGTATCAAAGTTGTTCATGTGATGGCTGAGGCGTTGTGACAATTCTACAAATTCCCGTAGACCAGGAGTGTTCGGTTCTTCCTGGGGTTCGTCTTCTTCTCGATGTTCTTCCTCTGCCTGCTCTTCCTCTTCCAAATTCTGCATTAGGTCCTTGGCATCAGGCTCCTGTGGTGGCTGAATCAAACCTTGAATATCTTCTGGCCCCACTTCACCCATCCCAGGCACACGTCTGGCAACCTCGACTGCTCTCTCCACCACTGCCTCAAGCCTGACTGGCTGATCAGGTAAATCCAGCTTGTGCCCAGGTAACCCCTCTAGAATATTCCTCCAGGCATGGTGGATTGTAGCTCTTGTCACATCAGCCCACGCTTCCACCATCGTATCCACTGTATTCTTAATATGAAACCTTTTCCAAAAGGCATGCACTGTCATAGCTGCTCCGTCGGCGGGTTCCTGTTGGTGTTGTGGTCGTTGTTGTTGTTGTGGTGGAGGCGCGTTTGGTGCCTGCTCATTCAGTGGTGGGGGAGAGTTTGGGGCAGACAGTTCTTCGAGTGGTGGGAGAGAGTCAGGGACTGATTCATCGTCTGACATCTGTAGTAGTTCTTCTTGGGTGTCAGTGGCAGTGTCGAGCATCAGGAAAGTCTTAGTGGCATACGCACCCTTAAAGCACGCTATCACCTCCTGGTCCAGGGGCTGTAGGAGAGACGTAGTATTCGGGGGCGTGAACATCACTTTTACGTTAGGGTGCCGATCAACCAACAATCGGGAATGTCCGGGTGCGTTGTCAAGCAATAACAGTGCTTTAAAAGCAATGTTTTGGCAGGCACAAAATGTTTCCAAGTCCTTCACAAAATGATTATCGAACCATTCGAGGCTCAACGCTGACGACATCCAGGCCTTCTTGTTGCTCATCCAATGCACATTCAACTTGCCATGTCCATATTGCGATAAGGCCTTGGCCGCTTTGCCTTATGGATGATTAGAGGCTTCATCTTGCAGGTGCCGGAAGCATTGCAAGTCAACAAGATGGTTACACGTTCTTTGGCCATTTTGTAGCCCCTTGCTGCCTTCTCCTTGCGAGAAATGTAAGACCTTTTAGGCATTTTCTTCCAGTTGACTCCCGACTCATCGCAGTTAAAAATCTGATCCAAGCTGTAGCCATCGGCCACAATAACCTCACGTAAGAAAGCAGGGTATTCGTTGGCTGCAGTATTGTCGGTGCTTGCTGTCTCTCCTGTGATCCGAACACTTTTCGTTTTGTTTCGTTTATTGAAGGACATCAACCACCCAGCAGATGCCTTAAAGGGTTTGGGGTTCTGTACATTGTTCATTCGAGCCACTGCTGCATAATATTTCTTCGCCTTTTCTCTGATTATCCGTCCGTCTGTCGGCACATGATTCTTGTTTTGCCTCGCCAAATACCGCACCATTAGCTTCTCTGTCTTCTTTAGGATGACATTTCCCACTTTTATCGACGCCTGAGTACCTTCTGCAGGGTTTCCCTTCATAATGTTGGCAATCTTCTCCCTGTCCTTCCAAATGGTGCGAATTGTACTCTCGTTAACTTCATGTCGTCTTGCCAACTCAGCTTGTCTCTTCCCCTTTTCTAACTCCTTCACGATGTCATATTTCTGTGCGTACGTAAAGATACGGCGCTTCTTGGGCGGCATGGCGGCGGGTTTAGGTCACAGAAAAAAAGGCACTTTGAGAACGACGGCCTGTGTTACAACACACGCGGTGGGGGGGGGTCGGTACTTGAGGCGAACAATGGTGGAACTGGGGGAGGGAATAACATACCCGGACAAGCCGCAAGTGACGTCACTGGACCAGGGAGGGAGACGGAACAGCCTCGCCCGGCCCAGGAGAGAGAAAACTGCCCAGCTGGCCCCCGCGTCAATGTAAGTATTGACCGCGTTAGTAACATTTTGGATATTTGGGGTGTACCGCGTGCCACCAAATCCGCGTTTCTAAAACTCGCGTTACCGGAGGACCAACTGACAATAATATATTTTTTAGCTCGTATAGGTGCAATTATAGAAATTTACCCAAATTTTTATATGATCTTTGCAACTTCCTTATTATATAATAGCCTTCAAATATTGAGAAATAATTGGTGATAGTTTCGGTTATAAGTACCCTATGAAGTACAAGGAAAATGAGGGGTTAAATGCGTAAAACGGCGATAACGGCGTAGATTAGCAAAACCTGGCTCGGGTTTGAAGGTATTTGAAAGGCCTAAAACCCAAGATTTCGAAAACCCGAGCCAAGTTTTGGCCAAAGCTGGCTCGTATTTTGCGAGTTTGTAGAGTAAAAAATTACAGTAACCTAATTTAGAAATTTGGCTCAGGTTTCCCGAAATTGCAAACCCCTAAAACCCGAATTTTAGAAAACCCGAGCCAAGTTTTGGCAAAACTTTGCTTGGATTTTGCGAGTCTTAAGAGTAAAAAATTACAGTAACGTAATTTAGAAATTTGGCTCAAGTTTCCTGAAATCGCAAACCCCAAAAAGCCTAATTTCGGAAAACCCGAGACAAGTTTTAGCAAAACTTGGCTCTGATTTTGCGAGTCGAAAAAGACTAACCAAATGTCGGAAATCGGCTCATGTTTTCCCTAATTGCAAAACCATATTGGGAGGTTTGACACTCTCCCAATTCCAAAGAAGGAAAACCTTCTATTTGGTAGGTAGCCTCGGAGTATCCAACGTAGAGCTATATACCTATCGTATAATTCCGTTCCGCTCTGGAGCGGACAATTATTGTAATCACTAGCGCGATTAAATCGATAACATCTAGAGTAGCACCTTACTCTCTCTACTAGGTACGTTGTACACACTCTTGAGGCTACTATTTTAAAGGAAATTAAAATATTGATGAGAAAGAAAAGAGAAAATTGCAGAACATTGTCCATCCTATCTGGCTCCTTAAGCCGTTGTCACGGGTCCACTGCACAACCCGACCGGGTTCATTAGATCATCCAGGTATCAAGTTAATTAGACAAGATTGGATGGGCAGGGGTACGGCGTGAGGGCGGGATACTATGACGTTGGATACTCCGAGGCTACCTACCAAATAGAAGGTTTTCCTTCTTTGGTATTGGGAGAGTGTCAAACCTCCCAATTTAGTAGTAGCAGCCTCTACGTCTCCAACGTAGAGCTAGAGTAACAAATCGGAGGCGGACATCCAAGCGAAAAAACACAAACTTAGCCCTTAGGAAATATCAGGACAATGGAAAGACTGACTTAAACAATAGAGAGTTTATATAAAGAGTGTACAGACAGGTGCATATCAAGAGAGGTCAAGTACAGTCAAGTCTTATTCCATGAGATAACTTAGCCTAAGACAAAGAATGATGCATTTCATAATGATGAATATAAAGTCCAGGATGCCCCCCCCCTCCCCCCCCCCTCCTTCTGGAAGAAAGCAGGATGACCCATACTGGAACGAGTAAATACCGGCATACGCCGAATATGAGTACCGTACAGGATGTGACGAGAAACTACATGAGCAGTGTCAGTGACGAGCACTAAAAGCCATATGAGAAAAGTTCAGTGGTATGAGGACAAGACATACCGATAGAATGTAGGATACTTTAAGACTAGAAAGTATCACAAAAGCTTAGCCCAGTTATTAATCTTTAACATAGGTGCAAGTATGGGTATAGTGCAATACCCTTCCCTCCCCCCCCCCCCCAATAAGGAAGGACAGGACAGGAGAAGGACAAGAGACAGAAGGAACCCCGCAGGGAGACCCTGAGGGAACCTGCAGGCCCAACGCACTACAAGGACGCCCCGGTCTGTCGGTGGACAACGACAGAGAGGAGGAGACAAACGTGGTGGGGGAAGACCAAAGCTCTGTGTCGGCAAAGTCCGGGCGAGAAAAAGCAAGTAAAACCTGAATGGAGCAGCGTACGAACGGACGGCATGAGCTGTGCCCTGAACGTACGGGTTACCGGCCCGAAGAACCCGACACAGGTGAAGTCCCACAGCACGGCGATCAAGCCTCCTATCGGACGTAGGCGCCACCCGTAATGTCAACCCCGACACTGGCCTGGCCGAGTACACATACGGATGCAGAGTTTGAACCGGGCAGAACGGACGATGAACCCTACCACGTGTGGAAACCGGTACAGGAAAGGCCGAAAAACGGGAGTGTCGCGTACGGTTATAGCCACAAAACGAACAGACGGAGCCAAAGTAACTGACCCAAGGACGGGAGAAAACGGAAGCAAGGCCGGGTCTTAGACATGGCAGCCATCGCCGAGACGCCGTCACCTGCCGCCAAAGCCAGAAGGAACAGTGTCATGGCATGGAAGTGTTCAGGCGCGGGGTAAATAGTGTAAGAGGCAGAGCGAGAGCCTCCGCCAGAGACCACTGAGGAGGAATCTGACGCGGGGTAGGCCTAAGTCCAAAGCAGGCCCGCATGATGAAATCCAACGCCCTGTGAGGAACAACTAACCCCGTGAACGACTCAAACGGTACCCAAATGGCCAACAGGCGGGTCCTAAGCGTGGTGCATATGTTGGGACGCATCTCAAAAATAACCAAATGAGGTAGGGAAACACGAACGCTACCGACAGGCGTGTCCGCGACGTGTTGGTCAACCCAGAAGGAAAACCGTGCCAGGGAGAGACGGAAGTCTGCCACTGAGAATGTGGCCAGTGGAGAGGATTTGACAGTCAAAGAATGACTAAACGTCGGCAGCCACCCTGCCTCACAAACATCCACGATGTGAAGGCCAACGAGGGCCCGAGGCCACCAATCGATCCCAAGTGGAAATCGGGGAACGATAGGGGAACAGGACTCGGGCGCCACCGCCACAGCTGAGCGGACCAGGTGTGTGCCGGCCAGATGGAAGTGAACAACCAAACAAAGTTCTTTTACCCACTCAGCCTGCGGAGGACTTTGCACATCAAAAAGGGCGTCGGGTGGCGGAAACACATCGAATATGGTGTGTTGGAAAGACCAAACTACCCGGGTGCTCTGTCCCATCGACAGAGCAACCGCCCATAGGTCGGTAGGGTACACGCAGTGCGAAGGGGGAAAGGAGTGCATGGTAAAATAGGTACCCCGCCAGGTCCTGAAGAACGAAAAGACTACGCAGTCACCCGACTCAGGGTGACAGGCGTGCTCGACCTGTCCCAGTCGAGGCCCGCCCACGGCACATCTTGCGACGGTGGAAGGCAGGACTCGGGAACGGCGACTAGGAATCCGAACCGAGGAACGAGGAGGAACAAGGAGAGCGGCGTGCACACAGTGTGCGGGAGAGTTCGCGGAGAAGATCCCACCCACCAAGGAAAAGAGGAGCGGAAGACCCCGAGTGAACAGGGGAGGCAAGGCCAGTCCGACGAGGGTCGTAAAGACACGAGGGGCGACATGGAGACCGAAGGGTAAACCGCCGAACGTGACATAATGAGAGTCATCAATACGAGGCACGACAGGTCGACCACCGGTCACAACGCCTCGCTGTCCGTCACGGAGACCAGAAACACATGCGACAGGAAGTTCCGCTGGTGAGGCGAGACTACCCGAATAATCCCATGGACAGAATAACAGAGGTGACTTCTGGGGAGACAGGCCGAGGTCACGCAGGTCGCCGGAGCGGAAACGTGGACCGGCACCCCGAGGACAGACCCCGCCGTATTACCCGGCGTGCCCACGAACGGCGAAGCGAAACCGAGAGTGAGGACGCAAGAGCCGGTAGGGGCCCCGAGTCTGGCGGCCACGTTACGAGCCGGCCTGCCGACCCCAACGAAGAGGAAGCGGTTGAGGAGGGTCGGGACATCGCAGGCGGACGGGGAGCGAAGAGCCCCGCAGCAGCAAAGAGGGAAGACGCCTGCCATGCAGGAGCAGAGAAGAGCCCCTCCGGAGGGAGCACAGAAAGCAACAGCGACGTGCTGACCTCAGCCGGCGCCAGTGTACAGAAGGAAAACCACAGAGACTGGCGACAACGCGCAGCCTCATGTAAGGGACACTGCAGGAAGCCGACGGAGGCGAGCCGCAGTTGCAGATGCCCGAATTGGGCCCCACCCTTCCCAAGCACCCTAGTCGGTGGAGCTACAATAAGCCTGAGGGGAAGCCGAGCTAGGTGCAGACGCTCGAAGAGGGTGGAGAGCATGCGAGCAGTGCGCCGCCAGGGCTTGGGAACACGTTCCAGGGCACCCTTTTCTGGTGGCGTGAAGGAACGTGGCATACGTTCAGAAAGATAACATAGGGGCAAAGAACCAGGCCCAAAATGGAGGTGAAACCCCGGATGAAGGCATGACGAGGCTTGACACGGAGGAGCAGCCAACAGGAGGGAGTGGGGAAGAACCCATCTCCGACCGAACCCCGAAGTCGACGCCCTCCGTCAGCCACAAGGAACAGTAAAAGAGAAACTATGGAAAGACACAACTGAAACTCATACGACGCCGACAGAGTTGGCGCGTCGACATGTACGTCGCGTTGAGCAAAGGCTTCGAGCTGTACCTGCCAACTCGCAGGCACCGGGCGCACTCCTTGTGCATGTGTAAGAGCTCGTTCCGGGAGGGATGCCGCCACGTGCTCCCACGATGACGGCTTCCCGTAAAGGGAAGGGAAGCGACGTCCGTTAGGGACCGGAAACGTCCCGAGGGACGGAACGTGGACAGGCCGACCAACCAGCCCCAGGCTACACGCAGGGAGGATGACTAAAGAAGTCGATGCCGCCTGGGAGCGAGTGGGAGGATGGACAACCGGAGCAGCAACCACAGGTAGAGCAGGTTACGTAGGCAAGAACACCGCCCAGTACGGAAGCACGCCCGGAGATCGGACAGGGGAAGAGACAGGGTGGAGTGGAGCCGTAGACCGTCGGCGACGTGGTGAAGGAGAGCGGCGTCTCCCCTACGACCCGGCGTCCTCGGAAACAGGAGGGACGTCCGAACGAGGCACCGGGGGAAAAGCGTTCAGGCGCCAGGGAGACAGCAGAGGAAAGGGGAAGCATGGCACGCACCCCTTCGTTGACGAAGCGCGGAAACCGTCGGAGGCAGTCCGTGACAGAGAGAGCGAAAACCTGAACATGGAGCACAGAGGCGAGACCTTGCCTCTACAGCGTCCGGGAACGTAGGACGAGACCCAAAGGTCAAGATCGACGAGACACGGTCTACACCTCCGAGGGTTAAACCCATCGCGGTTGGAGCACGAGACATGGGTAGGACTCTCCATGTCCCAATGGGCATGGCAGGACGGGAACCCCCACGGTGTGCGCAGGGAGGAAAGGACATCCTCACTGCAACCAGAAAGGAAAAAGATACCGATGGCCCATGTATGAAGCGCCCCAGGCAGAGCAGGGGAAGAAAGCAGGCGGGCCACAAAGAGTTACCACAGGTAAATAGGAGGGACGGTAGTAGAGTGTCCCAAGAATACCGCCATGTACATAAGCATGGGGCGGAAGGAGGCAAAACCGGTCAGCGGTGGCCTCCTGAGCCTTGGGTGGAGCCACATGGACGGCCTGAACCGGACAGAGGAGTCGGAGATCGGCGGCGGCATGGGGAAGGAGAGCGACGACCCACCTTCGTTGCGGAGTCCTCGGAAACAGCCAGGATGCCCGAACGAGGCACTTGGAGGAAAGGCGATCTGGCGCCTTGAAGACTTCCGACGCGCACAAGGAGGAAGTGACATCCACATCGCAATTGGAAAGTAAAAGATACTGATGTCCCATGTATGAAGCACAGGAAATGTGTGCAAGCACAATATTGGTAAAAAAAAACTGAATCCTTGATAGGAGAGTACCCCCTTCCTCTGTTGAGGCAGGGAAGGACGAAAAAGGGGGGCCCTTCGAAACAGGCACGAGGGCAGAAAAACGCACAAAAGTGGTCACTACACCCTGCAAATGGAGCACCTTTCATGAAAGTGAGTACCCCACCCCCCTCCTTGTGCGTGGTGAGGGGTGAAGAGGGACCCCCCCATGCGGAGGGTCAGGGAGAGACCAGGCGAACCAGCAAAGAACCCTGTGCAAGTCCCGAGAAGGAAGGCATGAAAAGCCTTATAAAGGAAGAGGATAATAATAATACCCAAAGGTTGAAGGTACTGAAGAGAAGAAGACGCCCAAGGGTACTATCAGAGTAGAGTGGGAGCACAATCTGATGAAAAGGAGAAGTCCGTGAACTACTGCAACCGAGTCCCTATATAGAGGCAAAGCAAAGCACCCTAGCACCGACCCAGAGAGGAGTGGACCAGAACGGGCCGCTCCGCTCGGGGGCGGAAAGCCGCTCTGGAGCGGAATGTAGGATGTACAGTGGAGCCCCCATCCGAGCTGCTAATCGGTTCCACAGAAATAGAGCTAGTATTGAAACAGCCAAGATCGGGGCACTGTTCTTATTTGGAAAGTTCAATCGGTTCCGTGCTCATGCCAAAATTTGCGTCTTTTTCTATTTTTTGCCTACGAAAACATGTTTTATTGTACACAAATTAAATTTTATGCATTATACTGTATCATATAATACACCATAGAATAAGTTTTTAATAACTAGAAAAAAAAGGCCCAATATCTAAACAATTACCGCACTTTTTCCCAGTGTTAGGCTATGAAAACATGTTTTTTGTCTAGGCTACATCAAGTAGCCTTGGCCTAAATCTTATGCATTGTAAATAATAATATAGACATGGCTAAATGACAGTCCTAACCATAAATACTGTTGATTGGGGCATTGTTTCTATCATGCGAAAAATTTTAGGCCTAGGTTCTAAATTCGTCCAGCCACCCCTCAAGTACCCATTTCGCCCCAAATACATCCAATGAATACATATTATGAGGAAAAGACGTATAAATACGTATTATGAGATTACTTACCACACAGATTTTATTATAAATCATTGTCATATTTAGCCTAGCCTAGGCTAACATCGTCTAGGCTAGGCAATTCAATCGCTTTCGTCCGACATGGACTGGTCTTTGCTGTGTTTTGAGCATGAAATTCCTTCATTGCCACCACCAGGCCAACCATCCCTATCACTAGATGTACTAGAAGTTATAATAAACGCGAGAGATAAGGGGTTCAGGCACAAAAAGGCTTGCAAACGGTTGTTTTGTCAACACAGATACTAGCTAAACTGCAAGCGTCTGCTTAGTGATGACGTCATACAAAGATGGCGGCATCTTGCGCATTTGACGATCGGATCTCGGATTCACTCGGATTTCATCTCTAAACGGCAAGCTACTGGCAGATTCTTTCGTTATGTTAAAACAAAATTATTGTTTTTGTTTGTTTTCTAGTTTATGTCGAGTTTTTCGTTATTTTTGCTATTTATTCGGGTTTCGGCTGGGATTTTGATGCGAGGAATGAGGCTTTTGGCGCGAGAATTGAAATGGGGAATATTTGGTGTGTGATGCGAGAATTGAATCAACGAAGACCGGTGTAGCTAGGATGGGGGCTCCACTGTAGGACGAATGTAGGATGGGTGGAACTCACCACCCGGTGAGGAACCCGTGGCGAGAGCAGAGCGAAGTAGACATACTACACTGGAACCAGAAGAAAAAAACCCTGTGAAGACCCCGTGTAGGCCATGGGAAGGCATGCATGTATGTCATCGACAGGAACAAGAATAAAGCCCGTTTGTAAGCACCATGAAAATTAAGTCCATGGCAATGCACGCATGTATGTCATTGGCAGAGACAAGACGAAAGCCTGGTAGGAAGCACCACGAAAAAACCACTGAAAGGCGAGGAATCCTTAAGAAGAAGGCCAAAGAGTGCCCCCGAAATGGGAGGCCAGGCAGGAGTATCAGCTATGAGGTCATGCACAAAATAAAGATCAGAGATCCCAGAATAGGCTACAGGCACCAGGTCAGGGAGTAGCCTAAAAGCTCTCACTAGGCCTGGAGTCCCGTCCAATGAAGGAGAGTGCTCCCCCCCCCCCCCCCCAATGTCCCCCTGGAAGTTAAAGCTGAAGAGAACCCTCCAAAAGGAGGATCAGGAAGGTCATAGGGAACCCCAGGTCAGAAAAAACCAAGGGGTAGGCTCAACCCTCTGAAGAACTGAAGGAAACCCCACCCCAAAATATAATGGAGACCAATACCCTAAGGCCGGTATCAGTGAAGAGGTCCTGTAGGTCAGAAAGCACAGCCTGGTAAAAAGGAGCATTAAAATATGTCTTAAAGGAAGTGCAGGATGACCAGTCTAGGGGCCGAAACCGAGGCAAAAGTAGCGCGACCGTAAACGGCAACGTCCGTTCGAGAGCGGGAACGTCCGCGTTCCAAGGCGGGCGGAATCGTCCGTATACGGACTCGTACGTTCAGGCGCGGGAAGTGGTATGAGGGAAAAGGCCCGTCCGAGAGCGGAGAGGCCCAGATGGGCCCCGCCGTAAGCCGAGGACCCAGGAAAGGTAGCCTGGCAAGTCACAGCAGACGTGGGAGCGTCTGTGGGTAACAGACAGCGTGAAAACAGACCTCTGACATAGAACAGAAAGTCCCGTTCTAGAGCGTCTGTGGGTATCAGTCAGTGTGAAAACAGACCTCCGACATGGAACGGAAAGTCCCATTCGAGATCAGAGGGGCCCAGGGAGACCATGGGACCGTAAATGAAAGGTCCGACCTAGAGCGGGGAGTACCCGACCCAGGGTGGCAACCCATCGGTACGTTTGAGAGGTCTGTGGCACCCAGGAAGGTGGAAGGCCAGTAAAATAAAAGTCCCTTCCAAAAGCGGAGGGGCCCAAAGGTAACCCTCCTAAAGTCACATCAGGCGCGGGAGAGCCTGTGGGTAATCAAGTGCACGACCGTAGTGGGGGGCAGTAGACAGAATAAAAACTTGTCAGAGGAAAACACATCAGAACGGGCTACGTTCGTGGTTTTGTGGGACTGAGGCCAGGTAGACAGAGCACTGGAGCCGTCAATCAAAAAGTGAGCATTGTATGCCAGATTGAGGTTGCCACAGTTGAAAGCCAAACCCCCCCCCCTAGGCTAGGCCAAAACTCGGAAGTTAGCCTATTCGGCACTGGAGTCAGTAATATATGAAATTACAGGGAGCCACCAGGTACCGTACCCTTGATGAGGGTAAGCAACAAGGGATCGTAGCGACAGGAATACAGAGCACTGGGGCCGCCGATCAATACAGGGGCATTTATGCCAGATTGAGGAGGCCACAGAGTCGTACACCAAACGCCCCCCTTCTAGGCTAGGCTAAAAAAGTAAGCCTATTCAGTACCTGAGTCAGATGAAAAATGAATTGGAATAGGCTAGGCGAAAAAATGGAAGTTAGCCTATTTGGTACCAGAGCCAGTAATATATGAAAATACAGGGAGTCACCAGGTACTGTACCCTTGATGAGGGTAAGCAACAAGCGACCGAAGCGTCAGGTAGACAGCACTGGGGCTGTAATATCAAAACAGGGGCAGAGTATGCCAGATGGAGGAGGCCGCAGAGTCGCAGTCTAAACCAAAACGCCCCCCATCAAGGCTAGGCTAAAAACGGAAGTTAGCCTAATCGGGTCTGGAGCCAGTAATATATGAAATTACAAGGCGCCACCAGTTACTGTACCCTTGATGAGGGATATAATCAATACTGCAGGAGGGGCAGTAGACAGAACAAAAACAGTCAGACAAAAACTCATCAGAACGGGCTACGTTCGCGGTTTTGTGGGACCGTATCCAGGGAGACAGAGCACTGGGTCCATCAATCAAAAAGTGAGCATTGTATGCCAGATTGAGGTTGCCACAGTGTTGAAATCCAAACGCCCCCCCCCCCCCCCTAGGCTAGGCCAAAACTCGGAAGGTAGCCTAGGCGGTACTCGAGGCAGTAATATATGAAATTACCAGGCGCACTAGTTCCTGCACTCTTGAAGAGAGGCAGCAACAAGTAAAAAGACCACCAAAAGGGATCGGCCCTACAAGGGTCAGCGCCCCCCTTCCAACCAACCAGAAGGGCACAAGTAAGCCTAGGCCTAATTTCACGAAAAGAAAAGCGAAAATAAAGGCAGTGACAAAAAACTATAATGACAAGAAGCTTACTAAAGACAAAACTAAAGCCACCGCAAGTGAAATTAATACAAAAAGGCAAAGCCTAAATGAACGAGGGTCGCCCAAGCGGCGATGCATGCGCAGATGGCAAAAAATGAAGTAACCTCCAGTTTCGATGCTACACTCCAAGAAAAACACATTTGAGCCCATTTTTCAGTGTGCCTACAGCACATATCATCTGTCTAGAATCACAGGTACCTTAAATAAGGGATAACATTCAAAACCTCTTTCGCCGCCTTATTAGAAATAATTTATTAGGGAAAATAGGGACCAATAGACTCGCCATATTTTTCTCATTATAGTCCGCATGGAGGAATTTCGTTATCGACACTTGAAAAAACCCGATTACACCGAAAAATAACAAAAAAAAAAATGTCCCGAACGTAAACAAAGCATTGCACCCAATGAATCCTTCGACCTGGGTCTTCTTCTTCTTGTTTTGAAAGATGCAGTGAGTGCGATTCACCCAATAAATGGCTTGAACGTTACTCACAAAAACTATATTATATTATATTAGGGTTAGGGGTCCTGATGTGGCGGCGTCTACGCCGTGGGGCCACCTCCCGAGGCTGCCAACCGCGGATGGCTGCCGACCCTCCACAGCCGAAGACAAAATCAACGACCAGTGGAGGAAAACCGGATGCCGGCCGCGGGGAGCAGTTTCGGGAGCCAAACCGTCACAACCATCCCCTGCCCCCTCCCTGGGGGCACGGGTCCTTGGAGCGGCTTCGGTCGCGCCGGGAATTTCCACACCTCTCACACCACACACACACATCACACAGTTTTTCCTACACCGAGAAATGACTCTCCGGCTGTCATTTCTCGAAGACTTCTTCTAGCCGGAGACATTGAGAGCAACCCAGGACCCACGTTCACATACATATGTCCAACTTGCTCAAAACCCATCACTTCGAGTCGCCATACTAAGGGTTCAGTTCTCTGCAATTCATGCGGGAACTGGACCGACTTCACCTGCACAACACTTGCCTCCAAGAAACACTACACAAACACCTGGACCTGTTCCTCATGCCCCTCCCTCTCCCAGTCAAATCCCTCACCTAAAACCCGTCCACCTCTCCTCCCCAACCCACCTAACCTTCCCATATCATCCACTCCCCCCCCTAAAACCCGTCCACCTCTCCTCCCTAACCCACCTAACCTTCCCATACCATCCACATCCTCAACTCAACACACCACACCCCATCCTAATCCATTCCAACCCCCATCTCCTGCTCCCCAATCCCCACCCCCACCTCACCCATCCCAACCCCCAGCCCTCCCTCACCCCCACCCCCACCATTACCCCCACCCCCACCCCATCCTCGTGCAGCAGCACCCAACATACATCGTGCACATAACATTAACATTCTTCAACTGAACATAGATGGCATCAACACAAAGAAACACAAACTCTCACATTTCATCAAACAACACAACATACACATTGCCATCTTACAAGAAACAAAACTCCGCACAACACAAAAAACACCCACATTTCATAATTTCACCACCATCAGACAAGACCGGGCTGTCGGCGGGGGCGGTGGACTCATCACCCTGGTACACAAAGAAATATCATACATAGTAACCAGTGTACAAACCAAATCACTCCTCCCCCCAAATGATAACACAACAGAAATACAGTCAATTAAAATACGCACTGGCAACAACTCCAACATAACCATCATAAACACATACATCCCTCCCCAAACATCCCCTACAGTACCAAATGAATACAGACCACACTTACAACACATCACAAACACCCCACACACCCCACACATCATCCTGGGTGGTGACTTCAACGCCAAGACGTCGGCCTGGTTTGTCGACAACCCCGACACAGACAGAGGGCTGGTACTACAAAACCAAACCGATAACCTCATCATCCTTAACGACATCCATCAACATACCCATATTCCTCACCAAGCCCTCTATAACCCATCATCTCCAGACATCACCTTTTGCTCCCCAGAACTCGCCCCCACAACATCCTGGAGGGTGGTCAGAACCTTAGGCTCTGACCACCTCCCGATCATTATCACCACCAAAACCAGACTCACCCCAGCTAGCCACAAACACACATACACCAATTATAAAAGAGCTAACTGGGAAGCATTCACAAATGAGACAGAACAACACTTCACAACTCTAAACAGTACACCCATCACTAACATCAACAATGCTGTACACATACTCAATAAAACTATCCAAAACGCTGACAAGAAACACATTCCAAGAGGTAACAGAAAAAGACACAACCCCAACTTCACACCAGAAATTCAAAACCTCATCAGACAACGCGACATACTGAAACACTCCCCAGCACCCCACACACAAGACATCACACAACAAATTCAAGCACTCAACACCCAAACTAACAACAAAATACAAGAACAACAAAAACTAAATTGGAATAACTTCCTACAAACACTTGATCACAAAACAAACCCCAAAAAACTATACAAAACACTAAACAGCATCACACTTTCCAACAGCAACACAACACAATCACATGCTGCAATCACAACAACAGACTCTACTCCTTCATGTAAATAACAAGCAAACACTCTCATCAATCACTTCTCACATGTCAGCCACCTAAAACCTCACAAAGACGACCGACGTGTCATCCGACGTAAGAGACAATTCCCCACAGACCCTGACTATACACCCTTCACCAATCACCAGACAAAGCATATCATCAACAATCTCAAGCACTCACCCGCCTGTGGCCTAGACAACATAAGCAACATACACCTCAGACACCTGGGACCACAAGGCATACAAGCACTCACTAACATATCAAACTACAGCTATTCACACAACACAATACCAGACATTTGAAAGCATGGTATCATCATCACATTCCCCAAACCCAACAAAGACCCCACGCTACCCTCCTCGCACCGCCCCATCACACTCCTTTGCTCCCCCTCCAAAGTCATGGAACGCCTAGTATTACAACTAATTACACCTGACCTACCCCTAGCTCCAACACAACATGGCTTTAGGCCACTGCACTCCACAAACACTCTTCTCACAGACCTTACACAAAGAGCTTTCGACGGCATCAATTCAGCTAGACCACCACACAGATCACTATTAGCCACACTCGACATTAGTAAAGCCTTCGATGCCATCCCCCGCCACAACCTAACAAACAAAATCTACAACACAAACATGCACAACAACACAAAACGGTGGCTGGCCAACTTCCTAGCAGGCAGATGTGCACACGTATCTTTTGCCGGTCAGTCATCTAAAATCAGAAACTTTCCAAACGGAGTCCCACAAGGATCCGTCCTATCGCCCGCACTCTTCAATCTGTACATGCACGATATAACTACACCCAATACGCCCCAAATAAACTTAGCCTCCTATGCAGATGACATAACACTCACATGCACACACCATGACCCAAAAAGAGCAACAGATCTCCTTCAACCCTATCTCAACACACTACATGGCTGGTGCACTACAAACAGACTTAATCTAGCCCCAGCCAAATCCACCGCAACCCTGCTCACAAGTTGGACAGGAGAACACGAATACATCCCTCAACTCACCATAAACAACACACCCCTAACACATACACACACACACAAAATCCTAGGAGTAACATATGATACCGGTACTCATATGACATTCAAACAGCACACCACAAACATTAAAAAGAAACTGACACCCAGACTTAACGCCCTCAGGTCACTTGCTCACACAAAATTTGGACACAACAAAGAAACTACCACCACAGTATATAAACAATACATAAGATCAGTGATGGAATACGCAAGCCCAGCCTGGGCTTCTAACCTAGCTGAAACACATCATAAGACCTTACAGACTATTCAAAACAAAGCCCTGAAGATCATTACAGGCTGCACAGCTACTGCACCCACAGATCACCTACATCAAGAAACCAAAATCCTCAAAGTCAAAGACCATCTGGACATGAGAGGCACTCAATTCCTGGCAGCAGCCTCCACGAACCAAGACCACCCACTAAACTACATGGCAACACACCCACAGACACCAAGAAATATCAAAACAACACCCAGCACACGGTATCACACACAATTATTGTCCTCTCTCCCTCCCTGCCCACCCCGAACCAACTTCCAGAAGCACATCCATACTCATATCTCTCACCGATCCATCCACTCACTCACAGACAACACGCAGCTGCATGCACGACCTCCCGAAATCCATCCTTCCGAATCCTCCCTTCCTCGCGAGGACAGAGTCCACCTGGCCAGGCTGAGATGCGGACACCATCCAGCTCTCCTGAGCTATCAGAAGAGACTGGATGACTCCGTTGTCGACACCTGCCCGGGATGTAACACAGCACCCCATACCATTAAACACATCATAGAAGACTGCATTTCACACAACCACTTACGCCAACAACACAATCTACACTCAATGAGAGCTCTGTGGGAAAGCCCGATCATGGCCATGGCCTTTCTCAGGGACTCGGGGCTGTTCGGCCAGGCAGCTTAAGGAACAACAACAACAACAACATATTAGGGTTAGGTTAGGTTAGGTTAATCTAACCTAATATAATATTTGTACATTTTGGAAGCGTGCATGGCCTTCCCACAATTTTCTTTACCTACTGTAAAAGCGCGATTCACCCAATAAATGGCGCCATTTGACGGAGTATCTTCAGATTAATGAATAATGGGTAAGTTAATGCAAATCCTCCAATCAAAATATGATAAACAACAATAAAATACTATATTCCTTGAAAAAGATATACAAAAACTTGGTAAATAAGATGGCTCTAGCTATCTTGAATGTTACCAAATAAGGCCCACAACTCCCCCACAGGGGTGACAGGAGTTGTAGGCACAAAAACAGAGCACCAGAAAAAGTGTGTGCGTCATAGAGTGTAGCGCGAAAAGGAATAATCTAATGAACCCGGTCGGTTCAGGAAATGTTGAGGTATGGTGGTGAGATAGTGATAGAATGGGTATGGAAAATGTGCAAACTAGCATGGGAGAAGGGGAGTGCACCCGATGACTGGAAGACTGGCATAATAGTCCCCCTATATAAGGGCAAAGGGGAAAGAGGAGTGTGTGGTACCACCGAGGAATATGTCTTCTAAGCGTAGTAGGGAAGGTATACAGTAGGGTAGTGATTGAGAGAGTGAGAGTGAGAACGGAGAAATGGATAGGCGACGAGCAGGGAGGTTTTAGGAAGGGAAGAGGATGTGTAGATCAGATTTTTACCCTGAATTGTGTTGTGGAGAAGTATCTGGAGAAGAAACAAAAGGTGTATGTTGCCTTTATGGACTTGGAGAAGGCCTATGACAGAGTGGATAGAGAAGGTTTGTGGAAAGTACTTAGAATATACGGAGTAGAGGGCAAGTTGCTGAAAGCAGTGAAGAGCATGTATGAGGGTGCAAAGGCGGCAGTACGTGTGGAGAGTGAGCAGAGCGAGTTCTTTGACCTGAATGTTGGTTTGAAACAGGGGTGTGTGATGTCCCCGTGGTTGTTTACTGTATATATGGATGGAGTTATGAAAGAAATACTATCAAGAGCAGTGGATGTTGGTGTATCGCTGAAAAGGGAGGGAATTGAGTGGAAGCTACCTATACTGCTGTTTGCGGATGATACAGTTCTGATGAGTGATAATGAATGGGAGTTGCAGGGTCTGGTAAATGAGTTTGGAACAGTGTGCGAAAAACGGAATTTGAAGGTAAATACGGGGAAGAGCAAGGTTATGGTCTTCGAAAGGGGTGAAGTCACAGAGTGTGAGGTGAAGCTGAACGGTCAGGCTATGGAGATCGTCAACTCTTTTAAGTATCTGGGCAGTGTGTTGAGTAAAGATGGGACTATGGATGAAGAGGTGCGGGAGAGGGTACAACAGGGGAAGAGGGTTGTAGGAACGCTAAAAGCAGTAACAAGAAATAGGGTGGTCAGTATGGAAGTGAAGAAGTCCTTGCATGACAGTGTGGTAATCCCGACACTGACTTACGGAAGCGAAGCATGGACGTTGGTTGAGAGACTCAGACCAAGAGTGAGAGCAGTGGAAATGAATTACTTAAGGAGTGCGTGCGGAGTTACATGGAGGGATAGACAGACTAATGAGGAAGTAAGAAGGAGGTGTGGTGTGGAGGTAGATGTGCTGGAAAGTGTGAAAAGGAACAACTTGAGATGGTTCGGCCATATGGAACGTATGGAAAGCGAGAGAATGACTAAGAGGGTGTACGAGAGCGAGGTGGAGGGACAGAGGGGGAGAGGTAGACCGAATATGAGGTGGAAGGATGGAGTGAGGAACTACATGAACGAAGGCGGTGCTGGTTGGGGGGAGGGGCGTCGACTGACTGGGGACAGAGGTGCATGGGGGCGGTTCGTTCGTGGCCACCCCTTCGGGGATCACGGCGTCAGGCAATAGATAGATAGATAGAACCCGGTCGGGTTGTGCGGTGGACCTGTGACAACGGCTTAAGTCCTAACAAGTGCGCATGGGGGTAATTAGACACCTCTCCCTGTGCGCATGTATTTGAGGTGTTTCCGTCACTAAAATATTCATTGTACCATTAATAGCATTAATACTTATCCATATGCGCCTATTATGGGTTGATTATAAAGGTATTAACCTGAAACAACAATAAAACGAGTGAAAACAGCGTTTGGATGGTCAAAATCGGAGATATAGCCCGCGAGTTGTATAATGTATGGGTGAGGCAAGCTGCTTTCCCGCCAATTTCCCCCAAGGCCACTGAGACACAGTCGATCGATACTCTCACTCTCTCTCTTGCATTCGCTTGCTATCAGTGATGACCACACCCTGCAACCGGATTTCTAATGTTAGCACGAAAATATACCTCAGAATAAGGGAATAACAGGGAAAATAGGTGATAACTGAAGGAGAGGAGGAAAGTGGGGAAGGAGGGGAGGTAGAGGACTGAGATTTTGAATGGCCCAGGGGCCCCCAAAAAATATTTTTGTTTTTTTTTGTTTTTTTTCGATGTCAAAAGTTGATTTTTTTTTTCTCTGACTCTTAAGAGTCTCCCCGCAGTCCGCCGGGGGAACTCTTAAGAGTCTCCCCGCTGTTCCCGGGTTAACCCTCTCACCACGGAAGGGCTCTTGAACGCCCATAAAAAAGCATATTACAGGTACCCGGAAGGGCTCTTGAACGCCCAGTGGTTGAAAGCCTGTGAGCTTCGTGTGCGAGGCGTCGGTCCGACGCATGTAAACAACAGCCGGCTGGACCGACGCCCCGCATTTCCGGCCACAAGAAGGAGAGCGTCGCTTGTTCGTGTGTGCCTGTATGTTGTTGTTAAGTATCGAATAGTAGTGTAAAGTGGCTGTTTTGGCCATAAAGTTATCTCCAATGAAATCATCATCACAGCTCAACCAGTTGACTTAGAGAGCTCTACTTAATGCCATTCTACAGGTAAATAACACAGCTACACTTGGGGATGCGCGGGAATGCGGGAAGCAGTCTGATTAACAAATAAATGGTAGCCTAGCCTAGACGTTTTTTGGCCAAAACACCCGGGTTTTGAGGAATATATATATAATACATAGCCGGGGCTGGAGGGTTAAGGAGCCAGATAGGATGGACAATGTTCTGCAATTTTCTCTTTTCTTTCTCATCAATATTTTAATTTCCTTTAAAATAGTAGCCTCAAGAGTGTGTACAACGTACCTAGTAGAGAGAGTAAGGTGCTACTCTAGATGTTATCGATTTAATCGCGCTAGTGATTACGATAATTGTCCGTTCCAGAGCGGAACGGAATTATACGAAAGGTATATAGCTCTACGTTGGAGACGTAGAGGATACTACTAAATAGATAGCATGGTGGTTATTTGTCTCTTCGACGAGGTATTCCATGACTTCATTGTCATAGAAGCCACAGAAAAGTTCACTGGGGGTAGCATTTGGACCACAAGGATATGCTGGTGACACCCCGGAACCCTGCTGTACCTCGTCAAAGGCAGGACAATCTGGCTCAAAATCAGCCCCATCTGTCCACACAAATAGGTCGGATGCTCGAGGACGTGCAGCTGCAGCAGGCACACACCCTGCACGCCCAGGAGCATCGGCGTCGGCAAGCTGACCACGACCACGACCTCGCCCTCTAACCCGTCTTGTCGGGATTTCCTCCTCTTCCACATCCTCCTCAGGCGACGTCAGGTCATCTGGGGCAATGTTGGGGTCGTCAGCATCCTCTTCAGGAGACAATTCGGGTGAAGAAGTGACCGGGCGTCGTTGACGTGGGGCGCGGGAGGTTCAACAATGGGAGCCTCGGCCTCGGGAGTTGGGCTCCTTTTGCGGCGAGCAGAGAGCTTCCCCGCAGCACTAGACATATCGAAAGCCTTCGATAGAGTCTGGCATAAATCTTTAATTTCTAAACTACCCTCCTTCGGTTTCTATCCCTCCATCTGTGCCTTTGTCTCTAATTTCCTTTCCGGCCGTTCCATAGCCGCGGTTGTGGACGGCCATTGTTCACTTCCTCACCCTATAAACTCCGGTGTTCCTCAGGGCCCTGTCCTATCTCCTATTCTCTTTCTAATTTTTATAAATGATCTCCTTAACTGTACCTTAATTCCCATCCATTCATACGCAGACGACTCAACCTTACACTACTCCATTAGTTTTTCAGAACGTCCCAGCCAGCAATCCCTCAACGACAAACGTAATGAAGCCATAGAACTCTTAAATTCTGATCTAAATACTATTTCCAATTGGGGCAGAGAAACCTTGTTAACTTTAACCCTCCAGCCCCGGGGACTATAGCTCGCGACTGTGCTGCGGTACCGGGTGTTTTGACGATCTTTGGGCTATGTTAACTGCTCTGTAATTCAATGAATATGGCATGTAATGTTATGAATAAAAAAGAAAAAAAAAATCCACAAACCTTCCTCTGTAGAATGGCGTTGAGTAGAGGTCTCTAGTCCCTCTGGTTGCATAATGGTGAGCGCGGGAAGACGAGTGCTTTTCGGCGGAAAATTCTTCCTGCGTTCGGATGCGTCGCCCAGGCCACGGCTACGACGCACCTAGCCGCTCGTCTCGCCAAAGTGTTTATCTCCCTTAGACGATTTTAGTGTTTGATATTGAGAATGTGATGTTTATTTGATATTTTTATAGTTATTTTGAGGCCAATTATATAAAGTATGTTTATTAGGGTATCACTGTCACTAATATTGCTCATTTTCACTCGATACCGTACATTTTATTAGTAATTGAGGTAGGTTATTGTTATATTAGGCACTGATTATTAGTTATTACAGGTGTTTATTATTCTTTGGTCATCAAGTATTGTGTCTTGTGTCACTTTCAGTTTGATAAATATGCTTTAGAGTGTCACTGTCACTGATAATGCTCATTTTCACTCGATACCGTACATTTTATTAGTAATTGAGGTAGGTTATTGTTATATTAGGCACTGATTATTCGTTATCACAGGTGTTTATTATACTTTGGCCATCAAGTATTGTGTCTTGTGTCACTTTCACTTTGATAAATATGCTTTAGAGTGTCAATGTCACTGATAATGCTCATTTTCACTCGATACCGTACATTTTATTAGTAATTGAGGTAGGTTATTGTTATATTAGGCACTGATTATTCGTTATCACAGGTGTTTATTATACTTTGGCCATCAAATATTGTGTCTTGTGTCACTTTCACTTTGATAAATATGCTTTAGAGAGTGTCACTGATAATGCTCATTTTCACTCGATACCGTACATTTTATTAGTAATTGAGGTAGGTTATTGTTATATTAGGCACTGATTATTTGTTATCACAGGTGTTTATTATACTTTGGCCATCAAATATTGTGTCTTGTGTCACTTTCACTGTGATAAATATGCTTTAGAGAGTGTCACTGTCACTGATAATGCTCATTTTCACTCGATACCGTACATTTTATTAGTAATTGAGGTAGGTTATTGTTATATTAGGCACTGATTATTCGTTATCACAGGTGTTTATTATACTTTGGATATCAAATATTGTGTCTTGTGTCACTTTCACTTAGTTATATGCTTTGTAAACGTTTTATATACAATTTATTGTGTCTTTTTTCACTGATTTCTATATTTCTATAGGTTCTAATCATATGAATGTCACTTATTATATACATATGTGTCACTTTCACATATTATTATGGTGTAATTGTATTTGTATCAATTTTCTCATAATACATGACTTTTGTATAACAATAAATTGGTTTACTTCCACTTTTTGCCTATATATATACTGTACATATTGTAATTTTCTTTGGCACTTTCACTATGATTATTAGAACTCCTGCTTGGAGTGGTAATCAAAGAAGCACCCTATAGCACAGAGTGCCACCTTGCACTCCTTGCAGGTCCTGATGTGGCGGCGTCTACGCCGTGGGGCCACCTCCTGGAACTGCCAACCGCGGATGGCTGCCGACCCTCCACGGCCGGAGACAAGATCAATCGACCAGTGGAGGACAACCGGATGCTGGCCGCGGGGAGCAGTTTCGGGAGCCAAACCGTCACAACTATCCCCTGCCCCCCCCCTGGGGGCACGGGTCCTTTGGAGTGGCTTCGGTCGCGCCGGGAATTTCCACACCTCTCACACCACACACACACATCACACAGTTTTTCCTACACCGAGAAATGACTCTCCGGCTGTCATTTCTCGAAGACTTCTTCTAGCCGGAGACATTGAGAGCAACCCAGGACCCACGTACACATACATATGTCCAACTTGCTCAAAACCCATCACTTCGAGTCGCCACACTAAGGGTTCAGTTCTCTGCAATTCATGCAGGAACGGGACCCACTTCAGCTGTACAACACTTGCCTCCAAGAACCACTACACGAACACCTGGACCTGTTCCTCATGCCCCTCCCTCTCCCAGTCAAATCCCTCGCCTAAAACCCGTCCACCTCTCCTCCCCAACCCACCTAGCCTTCCCATATCATCCACTCCCCCCCTAAAACCCGTCCACCTCTCCTCCCTAACCCACCTAACCTTTCCATACCATCCACATCCTCAACTCAACACACCACACCCCATCCTAATCCATTCCAACCCCCAACTCCTGCTCCCCAATCCCCACCCCCACCTCACCCATCCCAACCTCCAGCCCCTCCCTCACCCCCACCCCATCCTCGTGCAGCAGCACCCAACATACATCGTGCACATAACATTAACATTCTCCAATTGAACATAGATGGCATTAACACAAAGAAACACGAACTCTCACACTTCATCAAACAACACAACATACACATTGCCATCTTACAAGAAACAAAACTCCGCACATCACAAAAAACACACACATTTCATAATTTCACCACCATCAGACAAGACCGGGCTGTCGGCGGGGGCGGTGGACTCATCACCCTGGTACACAATGAAATATCATACATAGTAACCAGTGTACAAACCAAATCCCTCCTCCCCCCAAATGATAACACAACAGAAATACAATCAATTAAAATACGCACTGGCAACAAATCCAACATAACCATCATAAACACATACATCCCTCCCCAAACATCCCCTACAGTACCAAATGAATACAGACCACACTTACAACATCACAAACACCCCACACATCATCCTTGGTGGTGACTTCAACGCCAAGACGTCGGCCTGGTTTGTCGACAACCCCGACACAGACAGAGGGCTGGTACTACAAAACCAAACCGATAACCTCATCATCCTTAACGACATCCATCAACATACCCATATTCCTCACCAAGCCCTCTATAACCCATCATCTCCAGACATCACCTTTTGCTCCCCAGAACTCGCCCCCACAACATCCTGGAGGGTGGTCAGAACCTTAGGCTCTGACCATTATCACCACCAAAACCAGACTCACCCCAGCTAGCCACAAACACACATACACCAATTATAAAAGAGCTAACTGGGAAGCATTTACAAATGAGACAGAACAACACTTCACAACTCTAAACAGTACACCCATCACTAACATCAACAATGCTGTACACATACTCAATAAAACTATCCAAAACGCTGACAAGAAACACATTCCAAGAGGTAACAGAAAAAGACACAACCCCAACTTCACACCAGAAATTCAAAACCTCATCAGACAACGCGACACACTGAAACACTCCCCAGCACCCCACACACAAGACATCACACAACAAATTCAAGCACTCAACACCCAAACTAACAACAAAATACAAGAACAACAAAAACTAAATTGGAATAACTTCCTACAAACACTTGATCACAAAACAAACCCCAAAAAACTCTACAAAACACTAAACAGCATCTCACTTTCCAACAGCAACACAACACAATCACATGCTGCAATCACAACAACAGACTCTACTCCTTCATGTAAACAACAAGCAAACACTCTCATCAATCACTTCTCACATGTCAGCCACCTAAAACCTCACAAAGACGACCGACGTGTCATCCGACGTAAGAGACAATTCCCCACAGACCCTGACTATACACCCTTCACCAATCACCAGACAAAGCATATCATCAACAATCTCAAGCACTCACCCGCCTGTGGCCTAGACAACATAAGCAACATACACCTCAGACACCTGGGACCACAAGGCATACAAACACTCACTAACATATCAAACTACAGCTATTCACACAACACAATACCAGACATTTGGAAGCATGGTATCATCACATTCCCCAAACCCAACAAAGACCCCACGCTACCCTCCTCGCACCGCCCCATCACACTCCTTTGCTCCCCCTCCAAAGTCATGGAACGCCTAGTATTACAACTAATTACACCCGACCTACCCCTAGCTCCAACACAACATGGCTTTAGGCCACTGCACTCCACAAACACTCTTCTCACAGACCTTACACAAAGAGCTTTTGACGGCATCAACTCAGCTAGACCACCACACAGACCACTATTAGCCACACTCGACATTAGTAAAGCCTTCGATGCCATCCCCCGCCACAACCTAGCAAACAAAATCTACAACACAAACATGCACAACAACACAAAAAGGTGGCTGGCCAACTTCCTAGCAGGCAGATGTACACACGTATCTTTTGCCGGTCAGTCATCTAATATCAGAAATTTCCAAACGGAGTCCCACAAGGATCCGTCCTATCGCCCGCACTCTTCAATCTGTACATGCACGATATAACTACACCCAATACTCCCCAAATAAACTTAGCCTCCTATGCAGATGACATAACACTCACATGCACACACCATGACCCAAGAAGAGCAACAGATCTCCTTCAACCCTATCTCAACACACTACATGGCTGGTGCACTACAAACAGACTTAATCTTGCCCCAGCCAAATCCACCACAACCCTGCTCACAAGCTGGACAGGTGAACACGAATACATCCCTCAACTCACCATAAACAACACACCACTAACACATACACACACACACAAAATCCTAGGAGTAACATATGATACTCATATGACATTCAAACAGCACACCACAAACATTAAAAAGAAACTGACGCCCAGACTTAACGCCCTCAGGTCACTTGCTCACACAAAATTTGGACACAACAAAGAAACTACCACCACAGTATATAAACAATACATAAGATCAGTAATGGAATACGCAAGCCCAGCCTGGGCTTCTAACCTAGCTTAAACACATCATAAGACCTTACAGACTATTCAAAACAAAGCCCTGAAGATCATTACAGGCTGCACAGCTACTGCACCCACAGATCATCTACATCAAGAAACCAAAATCCTCAAAGTCAAAGACCATCTGGACGTGAGAGGCACTCAATTCCTGGCAGCAGCCTCCACGAACCAAGACCACCCACTAAACTACATGGCAACACACCCACAGACACCAAGAAATATCAAAACAACACCCAGCACACGGTATCACACACAATTATTGTCCTCTCTCCCTCCCTGCCCACCCCGAACCAACTTCCAGAAGCACATCCATACTCATATCTCTCGCCAATCCATCCACTCTCTCACAGACAACACGCAGCTGCATGCACGACCTCCCGAAATCCATCCTTCCGAATCCTCCCTCCCTCGCGAGGACAGAGTCCACCTGGCCAGGCTGAGATGCGGACACCATCCAGCTCTCCTGAGCTATCAGAAGAGACTGGATGACTCTGTTGTCGACGCCTGCTCGGGATGTAACACAGCACCCCATACCATTAAACACATCATAGAAGACTGCATTTCACACAACCACTTATGCCAACAACACAACCTACACTCAATGAGAGCTCTGTGGGAAAGCCCGATCGTGGCCATGGCCTTCCTCAGGGACTCGGGGCTGTTCGGCCAGGCAGCTTAGGGAACAACAACAACAACAACAACCTTGCACTCCACACACTCCATGGTGGACTTTTTACCTGACCTCGCCCTCAGCCTGCTGTTGTAGCAGACATGGCACCGCTTCTGCTGCGTTCTTCCTGATTCATTCTGAGGCAGGGCAATAAGCCTGTGCCTATTCATGTAATATGCACACAGCAAGCGGTCAGTAACGGCGGGCCCAGGATGTGCCACTGCCCTCTGTGGCGTACCATACTTCTCCAGGAGCTCCGTCAACACCTGCTTTTGGAACCTCCGCAGGCTATTGAACTTCATGGGTGTGTTCACATTCCGAAGCTTGTATATATTGTAGGCATTCAGAACTAACATGTCCACCATATGCAGAAAGAACTTTTTGTACCATCTGCACGAGGTACGCAGGCAGTCAATGAAGCCTATCTGCATGTCGGACTTGTCCACCAGCCTCATGTTGATGTTGTAGTCCAGGACAGCATCGGGCTTGGTCACCCTGGCCTGGGTGCGGCGATCCACCTTGCCAGTCTCTACCATTTCCCCCTTGTGGATGGTGCTCAGGAGGTTGACCTTCCGCTGGTCGTGCCAGTGGATAGCCAGAATGGGCCCTGACTTCTTCCTGAACACATCACCTTTTTTGGTCTTTGGAGGGAAAGGTGGCATGCCCTTCCTTTTCCCTCGTACTGTGCCTACAGTCCCCGTCTTGCGCTCATGCAGGTACTGTGAGAGAGTGGCGGACGTGTAGTAATTGTCCATGTAGAGGACGTGATTCTTGTGAAAGTAGCGGTCCATCATGGCTTGCACCACTGCTCCGCCAAAGCCAATGAGGGGGTCCACAAGCACGTCCCCTTCCTTCCCGCTGTAGACCAGGAAGTCCAGGACATAGCCAGTTTGGCAGTCGCACAGCACAAAGAATTTTATGCCAAAGCGATGTCTTTTTGAGGGGATGTACTGCCGGAAGCTGAGTTTTCCCCGGAACAGCACAAGAGACTCATCAATGACGACCTTGCGGAAGGGCTTGAAGTAGGAGGTGAAGCGTTCTCTCATCATCTCGTACAACGTCCTAATCTTCCACAGCTTGTCTGGGAGGTGGACGTCAAGGTTGGTGACGAGATGGAGCGCTGCGAGGATATCAAGGTACCGGTCGCGAGACATATATTTCCCGAAGGCAGGGGTGGATATGAGATCATTGGTGATCCAATAGTCAGGCAACCTATGCTTCTTGACATGAGGCATTAGCATGGTGAGTGCCAGGAACACCATGAACTCTTTATGAGTCACTGGGGTCCACTGCCTCATGTGGCCCTTGGTCACCTTGCCCAAAAAGTGGACCTGGAATTGGTGTTGCTTATTTGTCTCTTTGACAACATAGCCTACCACCTCCTCATCAAAGAAGGCCTCAAATAGTTTGTGTGGTGGAGCATTGGGGCCTGCAGGAAAATTGGGGGTAATGCCTGAACCCTCCAGTACCTCATCAAAAGCTGGCACATCAGGGTTGTATCCATCCCCATCAACTACGTCTTGCCACTGAAAAACGTAGAATGGGTCTTGTCTATGCTGACGAGGAGCTCCAGCTGGTGGCCCAGCACGCCCACGGCCAACTTGGGAGGCGCGCGCCCTAGGGCGGCGGGGGCGACGGGCAGCACAACGCCGGGCCAAGCGGATGGGTCGAGGGTCGTTGATGTCCATATAGTCATCTTGCCCTGACGGTGGACCTATGTAATCATGGCCAGAGTCTTCAGAGAGGTGCCCTTCATCATCAGTGGCCCCCACATAATCTGGCGGGGAACGAGTGATGCGTGGGCGGCGTGCGGGTGGGGAAGGAGTGGCAGGTGAGGCTGTGTCCCCCCGAGGTCCTGGGCTCCTTGGCCTGCGACGAGTGACAGAAAGCAATGCTTCACTGTCACTAGGCCCAGGTATTGGTGATGCGAGCTCAAAGACTTCGTCAGGAACATATGTTGACGGCTGGAGAGGTGGGGAGGACCGTGGGGTTGCGGGGGCGTATGGCTGGGGCGGGCAGGGGTGGACGCCGCGGGAGCCTCGAACAAAACTCGCTTACTTGTCTTGCTTTTTTTGGCATATTTGCTGCCTTTCCCCTTTTCGGCAGCAGTATGTCTCCTGTCGGGGGACCTAGGATGCAAATAGGCCGAAAGTGGGGGGTCCTCCACCCTTGGCAGTGGTGGGGGTGGTGGGGAAGAATGCGGGGCACCCGGGTCATCCGGGTCATCTTGGGTGGCGTGGGTAGATAAGGGAGACAATGGCGGGCAAGAAGAGTCACCACGCTCACCCTCACTCACAGCCTTATCCTCACCAAGTATTTTGGCTTGTTCCCTAGCTGCCACGGCCGCCTTTTCTAGTATTTTCTTCTTATATAAGTGTTGCTTGAAAGGCGATTTAGCTGGCGAAGGGCTTGGGGTCGTGTCACTCATGCGAAATTTGGTGAGTGACCTTGAACTCTCCCACTCACTCACTCTCAAGTTCACCGTCTGTAGGTAAACCAGCTTCCTCAAAAACTGGTACAGTACATCACCTTCATCACTCTCATGTTCTCTCGCAAATCCCAGGAATTGCTCTTCTTTGTCACTTTCATGGCCATAATCATTCGACTTATAATTACTGGAGTCGTCACTGCCTTCATCATCAACAATATGTTTGGCATCAGCACGCTCATAAAGTCTCAATGTCATCTCAATACCTCCGGGAGATTACACATTTAGGCGATGGCGTCGGGGTAAGGCACGACGAACTAGCACGGGCGTCGTAGGAAGCACGGTATCGGACACAGCGGAATCACTATTTGGCGTACTATCCATGATGGCGTCGGTGTAGATACTGATGCTGTGGCGTAGTTTACGTCTGGTGGCGCCACCTACCCTCCCACGATACCAAAAATTTACGCGCGACATTCGAAAGCACTCACGCAAGCAATGGGCGTTCAACAGCCCTTCCGGGTTGCGCGGGCCGAGTTTGTTATGGGCGTTAAAGAGCCCTTCCGGGGTGTGAGGGTTAATGCTTCCAAAACCCAATTTATCCATCTATCTACCCGTCAGGATCTCCCAGCGGACTATCCCTTATTCTTCAACAATACAAAAATCAACCCTTCATCTTCTCTCAATATTCTTGGTGTCTCTTTTTCTTCTGCTCTCATTTGGAAGGACCATATTACCAGTCTTGCTAAGGCAGCCTCCCAGAAGCTGGGTGTGCTCAACCGCCTTAGGGGGTTCTTTTCCCCTGCACAGCTTCTTGCTCTGTACAGGGGCATAGTGCGCCCTTGTATTGAGTATTGTTCACATGTGTGGGGAGGTTCCTCTCACACCGCTCTCCTAGACAAAGTTGAAAGGAAGGCCTTTCGTATCATTAACTCCCGTCCACTCACCAACTCTCTGCAATCTCTCTCTCTCCGCCGCAATGTTGCATCTCTCTCGCTATTCTATCGCTACTATAATAATCAGTGTTCCTCAGAGCTATCCCAGTGCATACCACCTCCTTTACGTAGGGCACGTGGTACCCGTCTTGCAACTCAATCCCACCCCTACTCTGTACAACTCTCCAACCCAAGAGTGAAACGTTACTCTCAGACTTTCTTCTACTCAACAGCTGAGCTCTGGAACTCTCTCCCAGAATCAGTCTTTCCCTCTTCCTATGACTGCTGTTTAAAGTACCAGCAGCTTTTTAAAGTACCAGCAGCTGATCAAGTCATTTAAGGAGAAGTCATCAAGGATCATCGTCTCAGGAATCGTCCCCCGGCTTGGTGTAGAGAGCCGATTTTACAACATAGCCACCAGCACAAATCGTTGTCTAGCAAACCTCTGCAGGAAGGAAAACGTGGGATTCGTCGACACCTGGGACAATTTCTACTATGATGACTATTTGTTTTCGGACGATGGAGTTCATCTGAACCAGGTGGGAGCAGCACGTTTTGGGCGTCTTCTCAACGATGCGGTGAAGGATTTTCGGAGTAGAAATCGACTCAGCACAGGATAACCAGGAAGGAGGACCGAAGACAGCGAGGGCGGCAACCTGCGAAGGAATTAAATGCTAATCTGTCAAGAACCGCGAATTTGGATAAAGCTCCACCAACACGACCCAAATTCAAAAACGACAGGGATAACGACCGAGGACCGATGACAGCCATGAATGTAAATGTAGATCCGACCAGAACCAAAAATTTGATTAAAGAACGTTCTGTGAATTCTAAAACCGCAACTTTAAAGTTATTCTATGCAAACCCTCGTAGCATACGCAATAAATTTTCAGATTTAGAGGAACTAGTGTTTACTGAAAATTATGATGTGATTGGTATAACAGAACCTTGGCTCAATACAGAAGATAGATACTTTTTAGCAGAGTATTCACTTCCCGGTTATGTAATGTTTGAGAAAAGCCGAATAAATAAAAATGGAGGTGGCGTTTTATTTTATATCAAAGAAAGTCTTAACCCGACCCTCTTGTCAAAACCTCAAATTGTGAACGTCGACACATCTTTTGTGCTAATAAAGAATAATAAAGGTACAAAAATAATACTTGCATTAATATACAGACCTCCAGCTCAATCAGTGCAAACTGACCGAGAAATTTATGAACAAATTGCAGATGTAAGTAACTCACAAGATACCGTATTTTTTGGCGACTTTAATTTACCTGTGACCAAGTGGGGCGATACTCTTACTTCACATTCCGGACATGACTTGTATACGAACTTGCAAGAGAGTTCGCTTTATCAATTTGTTCGAACACCGACCCGTGGTAATAACGTTCTTGACATTGTACTTGCAACAAAAGAAGAATTAATAGAGAATTTGAATGTTGGTGATGAATTCAGTAACAGCGACCATCGTACGATAACTTTCACTTTAAACTTTACTAGTAACGAACCAAATAGTAGCATCGAAAAAGTCCCTAATTTCAAGAAAGCAAACTTTCATAAACTTAGAGCTATGTTTAAAGAAACTGACTGGAGCTTTTTAATTAACAATAACGACATAAATACATCTTGGAAGTTATTCGAAACCACTTACCTAAAAGCAGTGCAAGACTGCATACCATCGAAAATACGGCGTCCAGGCCATAATAATAAGCCCAAATGGTGGAATAAAGATATTTCAAACTGCCTGCTTGCTAAAAAATTTGCTAATGATAGATTAAAATCCTCACAAAATGACGAAGAACGGGTGAAATTTGTAGAGCTACGACGCAAAGCCAAAAAGTTAAAAAATCAAAGTAAAAAGACCCTAGAGTTACATATTGCGAATCAAAGTAAAACAAACCCGAAAGAATTCTATAGTTATATCAGAAAGAGAAAAGTAGTTACTTCAACTGTTGGACCGTTAGTTGATGAAAATGGAGAATACACCAAAGACGAAGTACAAATGAGTAATGCCCTCAATACCTTCTTTGCATCAGTTTTTACAACAGAAGACCTCAGTGATATCCCTACACCATCGCCGATTCAGATTGATAATTCAGATGTTCTAAGCAATATCACCGTTACAGAGAGAGAAGTATTGAATTGTTTAGATAAACTCAAGGTAAATAAAACGCCAGGACCTGATACAATCTCGCCTAGAGTTCTAAAGGAAGCTAAGGATGAGCTCTCCAAACCACTGACATACTATTCAATAAATCCTTGCAGTCTGGAACTATGCCTGATCAGTGGAAGATAGCCAACGTAACACCGATATTAAAAAAAGGCAGCAAATCCCTACCCAGTAACTATCGTCCAATTAGTTTAACCTCAGTTGTATGTAAAATGCTAGAAACGGTCATAAGAGACAGACTCGTAATTCACTTAGAGGAAAATAACATACTTAAAGATACTCAACTCGGCTTTCGTAAAAAGCGTTCCTGTTTAACAAACCTCTTAGACTTCTTCCAGGATATCCTTAACCTCTACGATGAGAGTAAAGCTGTAGATATTATATACCTTGATTTTCAAAAGGCCTTTGACAAAGTTCCCCACAAACGTTTACTGCTAAAACTAAAAGCGCATGGAATACAAGACGGTGTGTTGAAATGGATAGAAAATTGGCTCAGCGACAGAAAGCAAAGAGTAGTCATAAACGGTAAGGCATCTAAATGGACCAATGTAAGTAGCGGGGTACCCCAGGGATCGGTACTAGGACCAATTCTCTTTCTAATTTACATCAACGACATAGATGAGGGTCTCACCTGTACAATCTCAAAATTTGCTGACGATACAAAAATTGCAAATAGCGTACTCTCAAAAGAACAAGTTGACAATATGCAACACAATCTAGATAAATTGTCACATTGGGCCCAAATTTGGCAAATGAGTTTCAATGCGGATAAATGTAAAGTACAGTAAAAGTCCGTTAATCCGACGACCGATGATTCGAATCTCCCAATAGTCCGAATTTTTCAATTTGAGGCCAAATCCGAATTCACCCAATGGTCCGAATTTCAAGAAGTCCCAAAGTCCCCTTTTTGAGGCATTAGGCCACTCAAATGACACATAATGGAGCACACACATATCATATGTTCATGAATTCACTTTAAAAGTTTACCATTGTCATTGTAGCCTATTACCTACTTCAAAACATTCAGATTAATGGTCAAAGGAAGCTACTGATATAAACGTAAACACCTTTTTCTTCTTCTTCTTCCACATCGTCTGCTAGAGAGTTTGTTTTGATCTTGAACGCATCCTTGGGACGCTCCGATGCGCTACTGGCTTGCACCGCATTTTCTGCAAGCGCATTCAGTCTTGAGCTTGAAAACGCACCTTTGGACGTATTAGTCTTGAGCTTGAAAACGCACCTTTGGACGTTCCGATACGCTACTATTTATAGTTCAGTTATCGGAGCGTCCCAAGGGTGCTTTCAAGACAAGAAGACAGGGTGCTTTCAATACAATATAATATAACAGAGCACGTCACAAAAGGAAAATCACAAAAGGAAAATTACAAGAACCTCTCAGGGAAGTGCCGTTGTTAAGGCATTACTTCCCGAACCACATCTGATCTTCAAGAGCAAGACAAACTTGCTAGTAGACGGAAGAAGAAGAAGACGTTTATATCAGCAGATTCCTTTGACCATTAATCTGAATGTTTTGAAGTAGGTAATAGGCTACAATGACAATGGTAAACTTTTGAAGTGATTTCATGAACATATATGTGTGTGTGCACCATTGTGTCATTTGGGTGGCCTAATGTCTCAATGTTTTCGTCATACACAGGTTCATAGGGGTAAAGTCCGATAATCCGAAAAATCCACTAATCCGAACGAGGGCCGGTCCGCTGCCCTTCGGATTAACGGAAGTTTACTGTACTACATATCGGATACCTAAATGAGAAAGCAAACTATTCGATGAATGGCACTCAGCTTAAGAATGTAAACAGAGAATCCGATCTGGGAGTAACAATATCGAGTAACCTAAAACCGAGTCAACAATGTTCAGAAGTTGTTAAGAAGGCAAACAAAATAATTGGCTTTATAGGCAGGTCATTTGAGCATAAATCCAAAGACGTTATCCTAACCCTTTACAATTCCTTAGTCCGCCCTCTTCTGGAATACTGCGTTCAATGCTGGTGCCCTTCTTACCAAAAAGACATAAACAAGCTAGAACGAGTTCAACGTAGAGTTACCAAAATGATACCTAGCCTAAAGAACAAACCATACGAAGAGCGTCTTAGAGAATTAAATCTATTTCCTTTAGCCCAGCGCAGATTAAGAGGTGACTTAATTCAAGTGTTCAAAATCATCAAAGGCATCGACAATATGAACTGTAGTAAGTACTTCACTATCGACCAATCTAATTACACGCGGGGAAACGGTTGCAAAATTATTGGTAAATCTTTTAACTCACACGAATCTAAGAATTTCTTCTTCAATCGAGTTGTCAATTTGTGGAATGGGCTTCCCCGAGACGTTATAGACTGCAGCACCGTTGATTCATTTAAACTCCGCCTAGACAAATATCTCGCATCAAACCCGCGACTGACTGCGTTTGTAAATGAATAACTTTATTTTATCCTCCCCTCAGTTACTAACCCATATGTCCCCTACTAACTTCCTAGTCCTGCCACGGACATTAGTTCCAGGGCAGTAGTTCCCTTTCCAATGTTCTCTTACCCACTCTAAACCACTGTTTGTACACTTGATCCTCAGTGTTTTGGAGGACAAGCAGCCTAGAAGGGTCACTAGACCTGTTGTTGCTTGATTTCCTTTGTACTCCTTTGGACTTTGTACTCCTTTACACTTGGTGCTCCCATGCAACACACCATAGCCGCCTCCTTTGTCTCCTCTGGCGCCCCGAGCCATGATTTCTTTACTCTTGTCAGGGCATCTGCCTTGTTCTTCTCTGATGGCACAAAAACTACACACAACTGCAGACCATACACATCTTTCAACTCCCTCAGAATTCCCAGACGATGCTTCACAATCAATTCTGAGGCTCCCTTCGTTCGAACTCTTTTCTCTTCCGTCACCACTGATTTCAGCCAACCAAACACTGTAGCAGAATCAGTTCGAACCTCGATCTCTCGCAAGCCCCACTTCAAGGCCAAATTGATACCTTTCAATACCGCATCCAACTCGGCCACGTTGATATGACTGTAGTCGTGCTTCTTTCTCAACCACGCAGCATCCTCAACTTCTACATTTCCTATCTCCAATATCACGCCTGTCGCTATACTACTTGCGTCACACCATACAACCCCCTTCTCCGACTTCGGAGTGTACCATCTTCCTCTCACTGGGTCTTCGCGTCTCACTCTTTCTATGACATCTTGCATCATCGTGACTGTCTCTTTTCCGACCTTGTCTTCCCATCTTACACCTTCCGCTCTCCTCTTAACGTAACTACATGCTACCCGCAGTCATCCTGCAATGGGATAGTGGCCCACCAGCCTTCCACAAGCTGAGAATAGCTCTCTCCTACTCCAGTTCTCCCTAATTTCCGGAACCTCATTACCTCTCTGGAATACTAGCTCGCCTGTTATATCTCTCTCTAATCTCAAGCCCAACGCCGCACCCCCTGCCAACGGCTGCGGCTCCTTTGTGACCAATCCAAACCTAGCCAAGTGCTCTACAACCTCGGCTGCCGTCACCACAGTCTCGTCCACTAGTATATCGTCAATATATGAATTTGTGGCAGCCTTCATCTTATGCGTTTTCCCCAGCACTGTCTTGAGTATCCTCGCCATGATTCTTGGAGCCGAATTCAACCCGAAACCCAACCTCGTCAAGCAATACGTTTTCCCCTTGTATCTCACCAGCTGGTACTTCCAGAGCTTCTCTGTCACATGAATTTGTAAATAAGCGGACTTCAAATCCACAATGGTCGAGGCCCCACCCATCTGCCTCCACTCCCTGAGTGTCTCGCCGCACACATCCGCGACGTCATCGCCTGTGTGACTCATCACGTGGGTATTAAGTTCACGAAAATCCAATACAGGCCGTACCTTGTTTTTCATCGGTTAAACCACCGCCATCAACGGCAACACTCCACTCTTCCCTTCCTCCCCCCACGGCAGCAGAATGCCCTCATCAATCCACCTCTTCACTTCCTTGTCAAAATCTTCTCTCACTCCCTCTTTCATAGCATGTTCGTAGCAACCAACTTTGTTCTTCAAGACAGGCAACTCTCCTATCAACAACCACTCGACTACCCAGTTCCTACCATCAAATACCGCAACAAAATCCTTATCTTCAATCTTGCATGGATCAGCCTCCCATTCGGTGCCTGGCTTCATCACCCCTCTCTTTGGCTCAACAACCCCGGCTGCCTTTGTGAACTTATCTTTCAGCTCTTCAGTCTCCGTCAGCTTCACAACCCTCCCTTCCGACTTTATGGACACAGCGCATTGGGTCTCTCCACTCTCGGCAGTTGAACGGCTTACCGGTACCTTCCCAAACGTTACCGGTACTCTTCCATCTACAATCGTAGCGCCACCCAGTTGGCTGATTACATCCATCCCCATCACTACATCAATGCCATCAATTACTCTATCACACGTTGCAATGTTACATCTCTTTCACTCTTCTATCGCTATTACAGCAATCAGTGTTCTTCAGAACTCTCATGCAAGGCACCTGCCTTTCAACACAGTCCCACTCCTAGTCTGTCCAGCTCTCCAACCCAATAATTGGCAAAATTTATGTCTTCTTCTACTCAACAAGTGAACTCTGGAACTCTCTCCTTCAATCAATCTTTCCTTCATCCTATGACTTAAACTGCTTTAAACTTCTCGTGTCCAGGTATTTTACCCCAAAGTCCCTTGAATTTGGCTTTCTTTAACTCATTTGGCTCTGGGGAAGACAATTGTACAGACAATCTGCCTTTTGTGTCCTTCATACACATAGAAAAAATACATACCGGCATATAGGCCTATATATATATATATATATATATATATATATTTTTTTTTTTTTTTTTTTTTATTACACAGTATGCTGTGTATATAACCTTATTTTGTATCAAAATATGTTGAAATGGCTGTAATCTTTGATATTCCTTCATCTTCCAGATATTTTAGGATTAAAAAAACTTAGAACAATCTTCTCTGATATTTGGATAGTATGTCTTTGTAATGATTTTCCTTTTATAGGCTTCAATTTTATGATAGTTAATATGATAATACCCTATAATATGGGTTAACTATGTCAATTAATATTGTAACCTAGTGTAACTAAATTTATCTTAAATTTGGTGTCATTAGGTACCGGTACTGATACTGGTAACTTTCCTAATGGTTTTCTTAAGTCTTCTGAACAAGTCCAAAACTCAATGGAGACTTAACCCCTTCAGACATATATGACGCAGAGGTTGCCAGATTAGCAATAAGAAATAGAGTTCTCTCACTCTTATAATTACCTCTCCAAAATTAGTTTTCTGCCCACATCTAACTCAAAGACAACTGCAGAGGTTGAAGTAACTAAAATAAAGGTTTGTAAAAAACCCTGATGGTAATAAAGGCTTTAAAGTATCCCTAATAGGCTCAAAATTGCGTCATATGTCGGAGAGGGTTAAGTTGTGGTGTCGCTTAGCTGCACTCACCCTCCGACTCCATTCCCGGGCGTCTCTTCAGGCGAATTCCCAGCCCGTGATTTGGTCCACCCCAAGCAGCCCCTGACATGAATGATTGACTTTTCTCAACCATGAATTACATGGTCTTTGCTGAGGTATTCTCCATTCAAGGTGTCGCCCACCAAAACCATTGCATGAGCAGGGTTGACATCAAGGAAGTCGGGCCTTGTGCCCATATAGCCAAAGTTGGCGTTCATGGATTATGCACCAAGAATATCTTAAATAAATTTGAGAGTATGTGCTGGTTTGATACGTAGTTATACCAGCGGTACCCCATGATCATGCGTAGACACTTGGTACCTGCTATACCACGTTTCCAGGAAATGAGGTACAGTACATTCTAATCGCACTTCCCAATCTGGGAAAGACACAGTTATCTTCAACGTAGGGTGTTCTCGACTGGGCGAGAACTGACCTAACTTCTCTTTACACCAAACAAATGAACAGGCATTCAACAGAAACCCAAGGAAAGATTACAATGGTTTTATTCTTATCAGTGGTGTTGCATAGATATATACATATAGTGTGTCTCGTTATCACGCAAGACTCTTACACTGGAAATGGTTAATCAATAAAACTGAGGCAATAGGCCTCGATACAAGCAAATCGTCCTAAAGTACGGCAGAATAATGCACACCAAATAAGTGATAAAAATAAAAAAAGAATGATTGCTAATTTATGTTCAAGAACAAGGAGCAGTAGCTCTCCAAAAGGCAAGGCAAAGATTTAACCTTCAATAACTATAAATGCATGTATTGCAAATGTTAAGATTATGACAACTAAGAGTCTGCATTAAGTAGACTCTTAACCCTCGGAATCCGGGAGGCCTCATATGAGGCAAAATGGTCGGCTAAAAATCGCCGCTATAATCATCAGAACTCGGCAACCAGAGGTGAATGGGAATGGTAGTGCACTTGTGGACGTATGTGTGGGGAGGAGGCTGTGGATAGCCAACACCTTCTTCCGGCACAGAATGATCCACAGGTACACGTGGAAACGGATGTTGACGATGAAAGATAAGACAGTGGTGGAACGAAAGTCATTGATTGATTATGTATGTGTGGATGAACGAATGAAGAAATCTGTGATGGATGCTAGGGTGTATAGAGGGGTATTGGAGGGGGTCTGTCTGATCATTATGTAGTGGTAGCTAAGGTTAGGATACAAAAGAAGTGGGTGAGGAGAGCGGGAGGGAGGCGAGAGGAGGGTGGAATGGTGAGGAGGGTGGAGAGGTTGCAGGAGGAGGAAGTCAGGGAGGAGTACAGGAGAGCAGTGGAAAGACGACTAGGTGGGTTCGACCTGGAAGTTATGGAGGAAGTGGAGGAGATGAGCAAGGTGTTTAAGGATGAGATCTGTGCAGCATGTGAGGAGGTGTGTGGAGTGAGGAGAAGAGGGAGGGGAGTGAAAGGTACAGCATGGTGGACAGAAGAGGTAAGAATAGCTGTGGAAGAAAAGAAGAAAGCATATAGAGAGTGGTTGGGTAGTAGAGGGAATGAAGATTCCGAGAGACAGAAACGAGCGAGGTACGTGGAGAGTAAGAGGGTGGTGAAGAGAGTAGTGAAGGAAAGTAAGAGAAGAGTAGATGAGGAATTTGGAAGGAATCTGAGTGTAAAATGGAGGGAGAGTAAGAAACTGTTCTGGAAAGAAGTCAAGAAAGTTAGGGAAGGTAGCAAGGGAAACAGTAAGGGTGTGAAAGATAAGAATGGGAGAATGCTAGCCGAGAAGCAAGAGAGAGTCGAAAGATGGAGGGAGTACTTCAGTGAGTTGCTAAATGAAAGGAATGAAGAGCCAGCAAACATAGCTGGATATGGTATGGGAGGGAGAAGAAGAGAAGTAGTGGAGGAGGAGGTGGGGATCAGGAGGTCAGAAGTGTGGGAAGCCATGAAAAGAGTGAAGTTGGGGAAAGCACCAGGAACAGATGGAGTGTGTGGGGAAATGTTGAGGTATGGTGGTGAGATAGTGATAGAATGGGTATGGAAAATGTGCAAACTAGCATGGGAGAAGGGGAGTGCACCCGATGACTGGAAGACTGGCATAATAGTCCCCCTATATAAGGGCAAAGGGGAAAGAGGAGTGTGTGGTAACCACCGAGGAATATGTCTTCTAAGCGTAGTAGGGAAGGTATACAGTAGGGTAGTGATTGAGAGAGTGAGAGTGAGAACGGAGAAATGGATAGGCGACGAGCAGGGAGGTTTTAGGAAGGGAAGAGGATGTGTAGATCAGATTTTTACCCTGAATTGTGTTGTGGAGAAGTATCTGGAGAAGAAACAAAAGGTGTATGTTGCCTTTATGGACTTGGAGAAGGCCTATGACAGAGTGGATAGAGAAGGTTTGTGGAAAGTACTTAGAATATACGGAGTAGAGGGCAAGTTGCTGAAAGCAGTGAAGAGCATGTATGAGGGTGCAAAGGCGGCAGTACGTGTGGAGAGTGAGCAGAGCGAGTTCTTTGACCTGAATGTTGGTTTGAAACAGGGGTGTGTGATGTCCCCGTGGTTGTTTACTGTATATATGGATGGAGTTATGAAAGAAATACTATCAAGAGCAGTGGATGTTGGTGTATCGCTGAAAAGGGAGGGAATTGAGTGGAAGCTACCTATACTGCTGTTTGCGGATGATACAGTTCTGATGAGTGATAATGAATGGGAGTTGCAGGGTCTGGTAAATGAGTTTGGAACAGTGTGCGAAAAACGGAATTTGAAGGTAAATACGGGGAAGAGCAAGGTTATGGTCTTCGAAAGGGGTGAAGTCACAGAGTGTGAGGTGAAGCTGAACGGTCAGGCTATGGAGATCGTCAACTCTTTTAAGTATCTGGGCAGTGTGTTGAGTAAAGATGGGACTATGGATGAAGAGGTGCGGGAGAGGGTACAACAGGGGAAGAGGGTTGTAGGAACGCTAAAAGCAGTAACAAGAAATAGGGTGGTCAGTATGGAAGTGAAGAAGTCCTTGCATGACAGTGTGGTAATCCCGACACTGACTTACGGAAGCGAAGCATGGACGTTGGTTGAGAGACTCAGACCAAGAGTGAGAGCAGTGGAAATGAATTACTTAAGGAGTGCGTGCGGAGTTACATGGAGGGATAGACAGACTAATGAGGAAGTAAGAAGGAGGTGTGGTGTGGAGGTAGATGTGCTGGAAAGTGTGAAAAGGAACAACTTGAGATGGTTCGGCCATATGGAACGTATGGAAAGCGAGAGAATGACTAAGAGGGTGTACGAGAGCGAGGTGGAGGGACAGAGGGGGAGAGGTAGACCGAATATGAGGTGGAAGGATGGAGTGAGGAACTACATGAACGAAGGCGGTGCTGGTTGGGGGGAGGGGCGTCGACTGACTGGGGACAGAGGTGCATGGGGGCGGTTCGTTCGTGGCCACCCCTTCGGGGATCACGGCGTCAGGCAATAGATAGATAGATAGAACTCGGCAACCACGCGTTGTAGCGACGTCATCTCTACGGCATTCTACAGACAACAAAAAGTTCTACAATTTGCAAAAACATTGACTGCTCTAGGTGGTCTCAATCAGTAGCTACTGAATTATGAAATTGATTTTACCAAAATTCATATGAGGCCCCCGGATCCCAAGGGTTAAACATGAACTAGAAGCATTAACTCTGCAATAAGATACACTATTTTATCTAGACCCAAGTGATATGAGTGCATAAACTCAGATATGCGGCAAGAGCTCTGGGGTGACGTGTAAGATGCATGTATTATCTAATATGGTGATAATATATCTATATCTCCTCTTTGAGGAGTCGCGGGATCCCGGACTTGAGGAAGTATCTATATACTGTATACCACCGGTGTAGGACAGGTGTGTAGTGTTCCCCAACAACCCAACTAGAGGCAAGGAAAAGGGAAGGCATAAAGCACGTCTTTGGATATCTTTCGTTAACACTAAAAGAGTCTTGGCACATCTGGGTCTAAACCTCACTACAACCACTGTTACCACGACAGAAACACCGAAGCACTTAAATTGTGAGAGAGAGTAGGGCACTGAGGAAAAGCGAGCATTGGCACTGAGGGTTGACGAGGAGCTGGGGTCTCTGCTATCTGCACACACACACTGGCATAGTACAGGTCCCACACATGTCATGTACAGAGTTCGAGAATTCTTCACTGACGAGCAGTTGGCCGTAATATATAAAAGTCATGTGCGTTCTCAGATGGATTACTGTTCACCTCTGTGGAGTGGAAGTGGAGTGGTTGCATTGAGGCAGTTGGACAAAATTCAAAATAAAGCTATTAGATTAATCAATAACCCTGCAATCACACAGGACCTTCCTACATTATCCATACGAAGAAACGTTGCATTATTCTACAGATATTTTCACAGCAATTGTTCCGAGGAACTTGCTTCAATTGTGCCGCCTCTCCACATCTTTCCCCGTAGAACTGGGGCAGCTGAGAGCGCCCATGAATTTACACTTTCTCCTCCACAATGCAGAACTTCTGCTTATCAAAATTCATTTATCCCTAGAACTACTACTCTTTGGAATTCACTTCCCTCGAGTTGCTTTCCACAAACTTACAATCTACAAAAGTTTAAATCCAGTTGTTACAAACATTTTATGAATGGAGGATGCCTTTAGGCACATGGACCTTTTTGTTTTATCTGTGTTTTCCTTCCTCCGTTCATTGTCTCTTAAAAAAAAACAAAAAAAAAACAAAAAAACATAGGACTCCACGGCGTCAGGGTTGTTCCGCCACGGCCTTGGTCCTCTACGGGCTAGGATCCGGCCCGAAGAGCTGCAACAGGCGCCTGGCTACGTCACGCTTTCTCCGGGGTCCTCGGCTGGGCCTCTGGCACTCTCTCTCGCCGCCTCTGTGGGAAAAAGACAGCTTCTCTCATACCAATGGATCGACCAAGGTCTTTGCTGGTGTTGGAGGTAAGCTCGCCTGGTTAACCCGGGAACTGTGGGGAGACTCTTAAGAGTTCCCCCGGCGGACTGCGGGGAGACTCTTATGAGTGAGTGAAAAAAAAAATCAACTTTTGACATCGGAAAAAAAAAAAAAAAAAAAAGAAAAAAAAAAAAATATATATATATTTTTTTTGGCCCCTGGGCCATGCAAAATCTCAGTCCTCTACCTCCCCTCCTTCCCCACTTTCCTCCTCTCCTTCAGTTATCACCTATTTTCCCTGTTATTCCCTTATTCTGAGGTATATTTTCGTGCTAACATTAGCGAGTTGCAAGCAGGGTGTTGTCATCACTGATGGCAAGCGAGTGCAAGAGAGAGAGAGAGAGTATCGATCGACTGTGTCTCAGTGGCCTTGGGGGAAATTGGCGGGAAAGCAGCTTGCCTCACCCATACATTATACAACTCGCGGGCTATATCTCCGATTTTGACCATCCAAACGCTGTTTTCACTCGTTTTATTGTTGTTTCAGGTTAATACCTTTATAATCAACCCATAATAGGCGCATATGGATAAGTATTAATGCTATTAATGGCACAATGAATATTTTAGTGACGGAAACACCTCAAATACGTCAGCACAGGGGGACGTTTCCAATTACCCCCATGCGCACTTCAGAGGTTAATAGGGACTGGTAAACTGACACACACTTGCCTTGTCTTGTCAGGGCCAGACAAGAGGGGAGCAAGAGTGTGACTGTTCAGGGAGTCAGTCTTTATCTTTGGCACAGACACTGTGTTGCTAGATAACTCTGGACTAGACAAGGTCGGCAGAGTCACCTTCGTAACACTAAGTACTGCAGGTTTAGTCCCTGGCACCGAGGTTGCCCGGCACACACTTTAGCATACTCAATTTGACTGACTAGATCCGCACGCAGAATAGCGTACTGGACTTAGTCGCCCCAAACTGGTATTATGACAAACCTTAGGGTTGTTATATGTCCTTTCAACCTTAGGACTGCCTATGAAAGATCCATAAATTATAATCAAGCCAGCAGGCTGGTTGCTTGCTTGCTGATGGTTGGGTTGGCTGAGATGTCGGATACACGATATCTCCAGGCAGGAAGGGCACGTCAGGTGAGGTCTTGTTCGGTGTTGTTGGGCATGGTGCGGCTGTTGCACCTAGTAGTTCTGCTGAGTTGATCAGTCGTGCACGTTGTGGAATAAGGTTGGAGATCGGGAGATGTGGAAAACCGTCGATTTGATGGTTTGTTGTGGCGAGTATTTTCCCGGGTTCTTGCTCTCGTTTTCCGCATTGATTTTCCGTTGATTTCGGTGGAAGGGCAGGTATTGTTGATTTTTTGCCGATGCAAACCCCTGAGTTGATAGTAGGGTTGAAATTGGGTGTGTTTTGGCTTCGTGCTGGTTCAGCAAGGTGCAGGTAAAATGTTAAAGCGGAAATGGTGGCTCTGTCCACGTGTGAATCCTTCTGTCGTTGTTTTTGTGGTGAATTCGGTGGTTGGCCTGGGGTTTGGCTTTTCCTGCTGGTGCATGCCCTTGTGCTGGTCTTGTGGGCGAAATGGGGTGATGTTTGGGCTGGTGTAAGGGTTGTAATATGTGGTTGTCTACTGGTTGATGCGTTCTATCCAAGATGGAGGCGCTGGCTTTCGGGAGAATAGAATGGTTCTCTATTTGGATTTTGTTTTCTCTAGAGGTTAAGGGCGTCAAATAATTTGGGGTATTTAACCCGGGAACTGCGGGGAGACTCTTAAGAGTTCCCCCGGCGGACTGCGGGGAGACTCTTAAGAGTGAGTGAAAAAAAAAATCAACTTTTGACATCGAAAAAAACAAAAAACAAATATTTTTATTTTTTTTATTTTTTTATTGGCCCCTGGGCCATGCAAAATCTCAGTCCTCTACCTCCCCTCCTTCCCCACTTTCCTCCTCTCCTTCAGTTATCACCTATTTTCCCTGTTATTCCTTTATTCTGAGGTATATTTTCGTGCTAACATTAGCGAGTTGCAAGCAGGGTGTTGTCATCACTGATGGCAAGCGAGTGCAAGAGAGAGAGAGAGAGTATCGATCGACTGTGTCTCAGTGGCCTTGGGGGAAATTGGCGGGAAAGCAGCTTGCCTCACCCATACATTATACAACTCGCGGGCTATATCTCCGATTTTGACCATCCAAACGCTGTTTTCACTCGTTTTATTGTTGTTTCAGGTTAATACCTTTATAATCAACCCATAATAGGCGCATATGGATAAGTATTAATGCTATTAATGGTACAATGAATATTTTAGTGACGGAAACACCTCAAATACATGCGCACAGGGAGAGGTGTCTAATTACCCCCATGCGCACTTCAGAGGTTAAAGGGTCATTATATCGAGGCACGCCATGTTCATGTTCATCAAGTCTGGTTGTGCTTGATTGCCAATGGGTAGCAATCTTGACTGATTGGTTACTGATGTTGGTGATCCCTCTGCGGTTCGGCTTGGCAATTTCTCCACAGGCCACATATCAGTACCAAAGGAGCAAATGCGTCTCGCCAAATGACCGTTAACCCGTAAACGGCGGCAAAGCGCTTAAGAGGTTTTACTGGGCGACGGCGGAAAAGCTCTTAAGAGGGAGGCCTAAAAATACCATTTAAACAGCACTAAATTTTTTTTTTTTTTTCTCTATACCTCATATCACTCCTCCACATCCCCTCCTTCCTCCCTTTCCCCTCCCCCTTCAATTATCACCTATTTTCCCTGTTATCCCCTAATTTGTTGGTATATTTTTGTGCTAACATTAGCAAACTGTGTGGGGGATGTGCTTACGTGCCTAGCAGGTGTGTTACACAAGCGAGTGTGTGTATGAGTAGGCTCAGTGTGGCTTGAGGCCTCGTGGAGGGAGGGGATGCCTCAATTTTCTCCAAAATTCATGAATGGGCTGGTCCATCTATATTCGCAATTTTGACCAGAAAAATTATATTTTCACTGGTTTGATTGTTGTTACAGGTTACTATCTTCATACTGAAGGTAAAATAGGCTCATATGAATAGGTAATAACGATATTTATCGTAAAATGACGATTATAGGCCTGAATGGAGCCCATATGCTCGCCCATTGGGAGCTAGTTCATTACCCCCCCTCGCCGTTCCCGGGTTAAGTGTCCATATCTTGCAACCATATAGCAAGACAGAATGGTCGCTTTATCTAAAAAATTATCCCCCGGCAAGCTGCTATTAGCCCACGGCTAGTAATATATATGATGATGACAATAAGTGACGGCTTTGCCCCCCTCAACCTAGTATTGTATCCCACGGCCAGCTGTTAGGTGAATTGTTGGTAAATTTGTATTGTGTGTCAGCCAAGAGTTTTAGGATTTACCTTTTTATTTCTTTCACTTTTTCTTTGATGTAGTGTTCTTTTATAGCAAGTACTGTACTGCAGGAAATTAGTATTTACCCATTATCCCATAATAAAAAAACACATCCCCTACTAGTGGGGAGGGCTATGAAGATCAGGAAAAATGAGGGGTTAAAGAGGATAAAAAGAGAAAAAAATTTAAGTTTGTATGGCCCGACACCCACGAGACCCATCAATTTTTGTGTTACCTACTGTACTGAATTGTCATATCATAGATTACATTATTTTACATGGTCGTACCATCGCAAATGTATTACAAGGAAGATGTATATTACGATAAAATTAGTCTTCCTATAAACGGTCTCGCCACCAAATCCGTTACAGTCGTACATATGTTTAGACACTGTCTATTGACTTTAACACTTTGGCTGCGGGCATATTTATGCCATATTAGGGCTCATTCAGGCACTCCTGATTGATTAGGCAAGTGTCTGAATGAAATTAAATGTATTCAGCCAAAAACTAGAAAAAAATAGTTTCAAAATGACACCAATTAAAGCAAGCTTTGTAGCTCGTGGGCTTCACCTGCAGCGCTACCATAGACATTCGCTAAAATTAGCAATTATTGCTAATGTCATGCTACTGTATATCTCGCTGTATATCTCGCGAGACTCTGACTCAGAGTCCTCAGTGCCGCGGCTGGCTGGGGGAAGGACATAGTGTGGCCTGTCGCGCTCCCACTCCCTCGCACTTGATTCTACAGGCTTTAAGAGGCTTTAAAAGCCTGTAAATTGCTGTAAATTGCCATGGCGTTCAGGAACGTCTCCTGCAGGCAATGAGTTAAAAATGACGTCATATAATCAACCAATAGTATTGGAATTCCCTGGATGATGTCACATCCACTTAACCAATCACCTATCTCGCGCAGCTGCGCATTCTCTCATAATGCCTTTTTTTTTTGAGGGAGGCCTGCGAGGGTAGCTGGCTTAATCATTGCCATGGTGTCTAGATGGTTTCACAAGTTCTTTGATTTTTGTGTACGTGATTTTCGTTCATATACAGTGGATTTGTATATCGAGGACAATCGGAAGTGAGTAATATACCCATTATCCAAGGACCGTCAAGTGAGTATTTACCCATTATCCAACAATAGGGTCGATTAGGGAAAATGGGGATTTTGCCCCCTGCTGGCCACATAGATGATGATTTCAACAAGTCCTGGTGGGGCCTCAACTTATTATGTATCCCACGGCCAACGGTTATGGTCAAATAGAGCTTATTTTTTGCTTTCTATCCTCTTTAACACCTTACGAGCGGCCTATGCGGTTTATTTATATGTACCGCCCAGCGGGGTGTTTTTAGCCAAAATAGGGCTGTTTACGTGATCATTTTCATGCCTAAATAAGACCCAGAACGTAAAACAAGTATCTATCCCTGAAAGGGCATAAACAGAGCTTTCGAATGACACCATAACGATCCTTTTATGATGGCTAGTTTCCTTGCAATAACCGTGCAACGCGAGTGCAAAAAGCATGTAATTATCCACTTTCCCGATACAATTCCTTATATAGCGAGTGAGAGAGGGAGGAGGGAGCTGGGATTCGTGTCAGTATGTTCGCCGCGGTGGTCTGGAGCAGTCATACGCTCGCTACTCTCCTGCCACCACTTGTCTCTCTCTCTCAGCAACATTACGTGCTGAAATTGCCACTCGACCTATGTCGAGCGCCGCCACATAGTCCAGCTTTATTAAAAACGACTTATGTGGTGAGCCGCTAATTAAGGGTTAACCTCTCATTTTCCCTGGTCTTCATAGCCCTCCCCACTAGATTGTTGGATAGTGGGTTAATACTGTATTTATGTCTTGCAGTCCTTGCTATAAAACAACACTGTATATCTAAGAAAATATGAAAAAAAAAAAAAAAAAAAAAAAAAAAAAATGTGCTGAAACTCTTAGATGTTACACGGTAAAAATTTACAGAAAAATAAGCTCTACAGTACCATACTATACAGTATTTGTCCATAACAATTTGCCATGGAATACAGAATAGGTTGAGGGGGGGACAAGCATCCCCCCCTTCCCCCCAGGGCTTATTGAAATTCTCATATATCAGTGTTATGCCCTGTTTTTCTACAGGTTTAACTTGGGTAATGTGAGTTCTAATTGACTGGGTATATAAGGCTGCATGCACAATACAAGATATGAGGAATAGAGAACACAAAGAAACACATGGTAGCAAGTTACATGATCACGTTTATTGATATACCACTGCAGAATACTTGTGTAAGACAATATAATAGAATTGAACAACACTAGCATAAGTGGATCTGGATGGAGCCTAGTCTCCCACTTCCAACGTTCAGGTATTAATCTTTTGATCACTGTCTTTGATTTCACAGGTTTATATACCGAAGACCATCAATGTTACTTATAGATTCATATTCACTGTTAGATTTATTACTGGTAGCTCTGGTGCACAAGTAGTAGTTCACAGACTAGATTAGACACGCGTATTTTAGAGCACGGGAATTCTAGTAACCTCAGGGGGTACTGATCTAAGTTTTATATTCTTGTTTCAGAAATACATAGAACGCAAATCAGTGGGCGAACGTTAGATATCACTAGAGTTTTAATATCTGAATAAGGTAATTACGAGAGTCAAGGTCGCCTGTTAATTAAAGAGCACTGATCGCTTAGTACGTCCCAAATGGAATGGTTAAGTATGAATTACACTGGGCAAGGTCTTAGCCACTTCGTAGAAATATTAATTAGTGAATCTCTAAACAGCACAGTAATATGTGGTACTGCTAAAGGGAATCTTGGGGAGTATCTGATGGGTCTGGTCCTGGTTATCTTGCGTCCATGATGTTGGGGGCTAACGACTGGTTCCGCGGCCGTCCAGGGGGGCCATATGTGTGAAGCTCTCAAATACGTGGGCAGGTCCTTCTATCCAAATCTGCCACGGAGTCTGCCGGCTCTGGAATCTCACTCCTGAACAACACAAGGGCAGAGCTAGAAGTTAACTGCAGGGTAGTGACCACTGGTTGGTGTCTAGCTTTCAACTGATTTGACTGGGGGCGGGAACTAGATTTATAGGCTCGGTTCTAGGCCCTGTAGACAGTAGGGATCTCGAGTCTTATGGACTTATTTGAGCTCTCAATAGATATGGGGACTAGGTAAGATGGTATTTACTGTTGTGGCACATGGCTATAGGAAGCCTTTATATTTTCATATAACTGAGCCTTAGTAAGAGGTACTATTTTGGCTATACTGGAAGTATTTAGGGGAGAGAGACTGGATCTACTTTGCGAGGAGGATGGAGACAGCTGTGATAGGAGCGTCTCTCTAGATTGTTCAATCTTCATTCTATGGTATAGCTGAGGTGCTAATTTAGTGATCAGAGCATGCAAGAAAGGTAAATGGTTTATTGTGAGTTAATAGAGGTTAGTAAAGGTGTTAGTCATGCATGGTTAGTTCATTGATAGGAAGAATTCCTGTGCTACCTGGCAATGACTCGGAAGTCAAAACAGGGGCCAGGTATACCTCCGCGGGGGTGGGGGTCTCTCTCCTCGGGTGGGCAAAAAGGGGGAGCTGGGCGCCCTCTCTCTGTGATAGTCGTCCGGCGGCTGTGGCTAGGGGCTTGCCATATCACCAGTGTTTGTAATAACCCTCTGTGTATGAGACAGATGTGGGTGTCCTTAATACCAAAACCGAAGGTGCCTTAGCTAGCTGGTTTTACTCGGCTGGTTGTTAATTGTAGGGTTTGCTGGATGTGGTGGAGACTGGGTTGCTAACTCTGCCACATTTATCTGGAAGTATGGCAATAGAAGTTAGTTACTGGCTAGCCTCGCACCGACGACCATTGGGTGCAGGGTTGTGAATGTGTTGTAAGAGAATAGATGGCATGCAAGGGGCTAGTAAAGTTCTAATGTTGTTCTGGCCTACTAAGTGAAGGTAGGCTGGATAGGAGTATATATATAAAAGGTTGGAGAGCGTTAGCAACGGACAATTCAAGGATCTTCACGAGGTATGAGAGAGAGGCTAGGTCGGACAAGAGTCGAGAAGCGCGGGTGTCTTAATGAGAGGGGGGGGAGAGTTCAAGGGCTACAGGGAAATTTTGCCCCTAAGGTCCCTGGGCGTGGGGGTGGCATTAGGCTACAATTGATATGGAAGTTTGAAAAGGCAGTAGAATACGTTAGCCAAATGCTACCGGGGAATGCAACTATGGGGTGGTATATGAGTCTGGAAAAGATAGAGTTATGTGATCAGTCCGAGGGGTTATGGATACTATTAGTTGGCCCTGGGAACTGCGTTTTCTATTAAATATAAATATACCAACAACAGCGGCAGTTCGTAGGGGTACTTAGTTATTGTTTCGGGGTACTTATGACAGATACTGGTAACCAGGCTATCTTATACAATCTCTGGTTGGGGTAAGAGGTGTAAGACACGAAGTAAATTGGCGTAGTGTGGACTGTGGATACGAAGGAGGCAAGGGGAAGACGTATGACAATTGTGGAAAGTAAATGGAAAAAGGTGAACACAATGGCGGATAAAAATACTTAACCTAAGGATTGCATACATCGATGAACGATGACATTATAGTCTATCTATCTATCTATTGCCTGACGCCGTGATCCCCGAAGGGGTGGCCACGAACGAACCGCCCCCATGCACCTCTGTCCCCAGTCAGTCGACGCCCCTCCCCTCAACCAGCACCACCTTCGTTCATGTACTTCCTCACTCCATCCTTCCACCTCATATTCGGTCTACCTCTCCCCCTCTGTCCCTCCACCTCGCTCTCATACACCCTCTTAGTCATTCTCTCGCTTTCCATACGTTCCATATGGCCGAACCATCTCAAGTTGTTCCTTTTCACACTTTCCAGCACATCTACCTCCACACCACACCTCCTTCTTACTTCCTCATTAGTCTGTCTATCCCTCCATGTAACTCCGCACGCACTCCTTAAGTAATTCATTTCCACTGCTCTCACTCTTGGTCTGAGTCTCTCAACCAACGTCCATGCTTCGCTTCCGTAAGTCAGTGTCGGGATTACCACACTGTCATGCAAGGACTTCTTCACTTCCATACTGACCACCCTATTTCTTGTTACTGCTTTTAGCGTTCCTACAACCCTCTTCCCCTGTTGTACCCTCTCCCGCACCTCTTCATCCATAGTCCCATCTTTACTCAACACACTGCCCAGATACTTAAAAGAGTTGACGATCTCCATAGCCTGACCGTTCAGCTTCACCTCACACTCTGTGACTTCACCCCTTTCGAAGACCATAACCTTGCTCTTCCCCGTATTTACCTTCAAATTCCGTTTTTCGCACACTGTTCCAAACTCATTTACCAGACCCTGCAACTCCCATTCATTATCACTCATCAGAACTGTATCATCCGCAAACAGCAGTATAGGTATCTTCCACTCAATTCCCTCCCTTTTCAGCGATACACCAACATCCACTGCTCTTGATAGTATTTCTTTCATAACTCCATCCATTATAGTCGTCGTCCTAATAAGGTGATGAAACCTGGTTGATCTGTACTTGGCACAATACGACACAAGGACAGTGCCGCTATGTCGCATCAATGCTGGTGGCAGTTAATATTATAGACTTAGTTACTAGAGGAACAATGCAAGGGGCGACTGAGCACGGGTTACATATATCTATACTCGTCATGGAAAATGATATACGAGGTCTAGGGACAAGCGTGGGTGTTTTAACTTTTAAGATATATAACATCTACTTCTCGGATGTAAGAACATACATAGATATAATTATGGCTGTCTGATGTGTTGGCATTGGCTCAACGTCGGGACAGGGCATGGGTGTTTTTAATATGAATGTATATTCCTGTTCATCATCTTTGTAGCAAGGACAGTGCCGCTATGTCGTATCAATGCTGGTGGCAGTTAATATTATAGACTTAGTTACTAGAGGAACAATGCAAGGGGCGACTGAGCACGGGTTACATATATCTATACTCGTCATGGAAAATGATATAAGAGGTCTAGGGACAAGCGTGGGTGTTTTAACTTCTAAGATATATAACATCTACTTCTCGGATGTAAGAACATACATAGATATAATTATGGCTGTCTGATGTGTTGGCATTGGCTCAACGTCGGGACAGGGCATGGGTGTTTTTAATATGAATGTATATTCCTGTTCATCATCTTTGTAGTTAGGAGTGTAGGACACGAGGGGGTTAGTGTACGTGAGGTGTGGAAAATGGTCAGTTTAGAAAAGGTAAATGGGTGCAGCCAGGAGCTGCTTAGCCCTGCGGGCTTGGGCCTGTCTGAAATGGCTGGCTCGGTCAGCTGGTCCTTTCGTTCTGTGGACCTTTCCTTTGGTGTTTCTGTGTGGTGTTCGTTCGTGGCTTCTGTGGTGGGCTTCTCGTTCTGGGGCATTTTAATCAGTATGGGAGAATGCGCAGCTGCGCGTGACAAGTGAATTGGTTAAATGAGTGTTACCCGTTATGTAATGCAGGAAAATCCACTACCATTGGTTGATCATTGAAGTAAATTTCATAAACAGTAGACAGTGTCTAGACAGACGAGTATGGAGATGCTGTCGGGGTCCGTTTATAGATGATGATTTCAATATGCCATGAGGGAGTGAGGGGGACATGGCCCCCCAATGATTTATTGTCATCATGATACTGTATATATTAACAGCAGGGGGAAAATAACAGCTGGCCGTGGGATAATTTTACAAAAAAAGAAATAAAACAGAAACATTTATTGCAAATGTAGCTGCGAGTTTTTTATGTTAACACCTTTGCGCGGTAATTTGCATGCTCATGGTCATAACCGTTATGCAACTGTTCGCTTCTAATTTGACCGCTTTTGGATTTGGCTTTCCCCCTCACCTCCCCAGGATTTATTGTCATCATTATATATGTACAGTATTGCCAGCAGGGGTTAAATATCTGCTGGCTGTGAAATTATTAGAAAAAAATATATAAACAAACAATAATAACGGTCAAATTAGACACGTAACGGTCCGGACCGAGAGCGTGCGGTTACCGACGCTACTGGTTGGTTTGAATTTAACTGTGGAGTCAACTATTTCAGCTAGGAGGAAGTTCCAATTATTGTTTAAAAAAAAAAAATAGGCCTGAGCTATTTAAATAGATAGATAAGAAAAAATCTCATTCCGGCCTCAGTTGTAGTGTGTACTAGTACAAAAACTTAAAATTTGTGAACTCTATTCCATGACGGGGGAACATAATGAATAGGTCATAGCGCTGCCCAAAGGGCTTAATTGATGAAAGGGCATGGTATATTTTATAGCACTAGATTAGATAAGCTCCCAACAGTCTTCCTCTGATCGAAAACAAGTACCAGTAATATATACTGGTAAGAGATGTGTTCGCGGGCATACCGTCCACTTTGTTTACATAGTCGCACGCTCGCAGTTACATTCGCTTCTAATTTGACTGCTGTTATTTGCCCCTGCTGATAATATATATGATGACAATAAGTCATGGTGGTTGAGGGAGGCAAAGCCCACCTTAACCCATTATTGTATCCCACGGCCAGGTGTTTTGGTAAATTGTTTTGTCACCGGCCGTGGGAACTGGGATACAATAATCCCCCTCACCCCCATGACTTGTCATCATCATATATTACCATCAGGGGGCAAATAACAGCAGTCAAATTAGACGCAAATATAATTGCGAGCGTACCAAAGCGGACGGTACGCCCGCTAACATAACTCTGGTAGAATGTAGAATTCGGGCGTACCGCCAGCCTTGTTTACACTACGCAGAGCGGCGTTGGCTGCTAGCTATCATGTTCCCGTCTATTTTGACTGCCTTTGGATACAATATGTTGAGGGGGGGCTTTGCCCCCCCTCATCCCCCCATGACATATTGTCATCATCATATATATTGCCAGAAGGGGGCAAATAATCAAAAATCGCTGTCAAAATAGACGCGAACTTAACCACGGTGATCGACAAATGTAAACATGATGGCGGCGGGGGAGGTGTCGCCGTGTCGGACTTTTGCAATCAAGTTCCCGTCTATTTTGAATGCCATTGGATACAATATGTTGAGGGGGGCTTTGCCCAGCCTCACCCCCCCCCATGACATATTGTCATCATCATATAATTGTGCGTTGTTATATGTGCGATTAGTTTGCTTGGGAAACAGATTAACTTGCTCATGTAGTAATGTACACCCTATGTGGTGGATTGTGTTCTTTTATTTTATAATTTTCATTTTAGTAAGCGTTGTTTCCACATAGCGATTTTGATAATTTAATTTGACTTTATATTGTCCTTGTCCCAATTTTGGTTTGTTTAGTTTGCAAGTTTTACATTTTAATTTTAATATATTGCCAGCAGGGGGCAAATAACCGAGAAAAAAAATCGCCGTCAAAATAGACGCGAAGTTAACCGCGGCGATCGCCATATGTAAACATGACGACCTTACGCCCGGAATCTACATCCATCCCCATAACTCTTACCGGGTATATATTACTGGAACTACCACAATTTTGTCTCAATATTTGAAGGCTATTATAGATTAAGGATGTTGCAAAGATCATATAGAAATTTGTTTCTACCACCGGAAATGCATTTTATTTGCACTATATAAAGCAAGGTATAAATATAAAACTCTCCCTATAGATGGCAGTAAAACTCTTATTAAGTACCTTACTGGCAAAATAGATACTGATATCAATAAGTCATGAAAGGGTGATGGGGATAAAGCTCCCCCCTCAACCCATCCTGTATCCCAAGGCAAAATTGTTTTTGTTATTTTACTCTGAAAATGACATTGGCTACATCCGAGTGTTTTAAGATTGTTGGATAATGGGAGGAAAATATTTTACGGGGATTATAACAGGAAGGATGTAGTATCCGGACGTACGGTCATGTTTACATACGTCGATTGCTCGCGGCTAAGTTGCCGTCTATTTTGACGGCTATTTTTTCAGTTATTTGCCCCCTGCTGGCAATATATATAATGATGACAATAAATCATGAGAGGGTGAGGGGGCAAAGCCCCCCCCTCAACCTATTATTGTATCCCACGGCAGTCAAAATAGACGGGAACATGATCGCGGCGTCCACGTAAATGGGGAAATTAGGCTAGTGGTAGTTTCGGTGATATTTTTCTTTATATTATTTTATTTGTTTAGGCTATTTATTTTTTAGGTAACACTTAAGATGAGTCGTGGCGGTATATTTAGATTTTTTGTTTTTTTTAAAGTGGAAAAAGAAACTTTGAAAAGACATTAGCCTAACCTAACAACCTTACCTAACCTAGGCAATCCTAGTACAGTATTATGGGTGGGGGCGGCAGCCACCACACCCCAGCTGTTGGATTTGTTTATGCGCAGGACTCTGTTTATTTAATATCATATCACTATCAGGGTTTTCAAAGTTGTTGTTATTGCAAATCCTCCATGGGGACAATATTGAGAATATTATTGAGAGTCTATACATAGGCTACCTATCGTCCCTAATAAATTGTTTCTAATAGGCCTAGTCCTAGTGCGCCACATATCATCTAAGTATTACCATTTTTTAGGCCTATTAGCCTAGGCCTATTATTATTATTATTGTTATTTTATTCATTTTTTTTTTTGGGGGGGGGGGCAAGTTAAAGGTTTGATATTGTAAAGAGGTGTCTAAAATATCGAATATAGCCTAGGCTAGGCCTATAAATTTGTGAGTGCAAAACATAACCTAGGCCTGCTAGCTCCCCTATAACCCCTTCACATCTCCGAACGGCCATCCTTGTGCACTATAAGTGCGCATTTGTTCCTGTCACCCTTGACCCCAACCCTTTTCAAACAACTGCCGTCTCCATTTCATTGCCAAACCTTCCTTCCTTGACTGTTTGCTCCTCCTACAATCAACCCTCCTGTCATTACAATACTTCAGACCTTCATCAAATAGTACAACAACTGACCCCACCGTACCTTATTCTGGGCGACTTTAACGCACACTCTCCCCTTTGGGGCAACCTAAACACAGACACCCCAGGCAATAAAATTGAAAAATATCTCCTTAATTCTACTCTTTGTTGTCTCAACTTGGACACCCCCACCTACAGATCTGCTACCCACTGTACATTTTCCGCTGTCGATCTTTCCTTTGCCTCGGATGACGCAGCTCCACTATTTGACTGGTCAGTTTTACAGGATCGCTTCTCCAGCAACCACTACCCTATACTCCTTTTAAGTATTTGTGTCCTGCATCCTCCACTCAAATATCAAGTTATAATCTCTCTAAAGCCGATTGGACGTCTTATACGCACTCCTCTGCAGACGTTTCGGACTTCTCCCCTACCTCTTCCCCTGCACATAATTTTGATTATTTTTCGTCCTTCCTCAACTCCATTGCTCACAATCATATCCCGCTTACCTCCTCGCTGACACACCCTCACCAGGTCCCTTGGTGGACGCCCACTCTAGCCCAAATGATAAAATTCAAGCATCGTGTGGAACGCCTTCTCAAGCGTCTGAGTGTTAGGCAGCGACGTTTAAAGACTGTTTCCCCCCCGACTTTTTCCACTAATCGTTACTTTGACCTCACTATTGAAAAAATTGCCCTTTAAAATGTTCTATACCAAGATTTGTGCAGTTGTCAAATGCAGTATCCTTGACAACAAGATACTTTCATGGCGATCATATATCTCGTCATTCACTTCCCACACCCCTCTCTTAACTTTATGGAAAAAGTTTTGCAGTATCAACGGACGCACTGTACGGCCTCCACTCTCTCCACTCAAAGACCCTGCCTCGGACTCGCTTACACATGACCCCCTTGACATCGCTGCCATGCATGCCAAATATTTCTGTCACGTCAGCTCAAACCAGTCATTGCCTCGACAATTTCTTAGTTATAAATGTATGGAGGAATCTCGCCCGCTATCTTTTCATAGCGGGGAAACACATGAATATAACACCCCTTTTTCAATTCCGGAATTGCGACACGCACTCGACCTGTGTACAGACACTACTCCTGGCCCGGATGGATTCTCGTATGCTCTCATCCGTCACCTCCATCCATGTGCGCTACAATTTCTTTTACAACTGTACAATCAGTTTTGGATAAGTAACTACAGTTGGTCCTCCGGTAACGCGAGTTTTAGAAACGCGGATTTGGTGGCACGCGGTACACCCCAAATATCCAAAATGTTACTAACGCGGTCAATACTTAGACTGGCGCGGGGTCCAGCTGGGCTCCGAACCTTTACTCCCGACTTTCGTAGCTCATATCTCTTCAAATATATGGCCTAACCAAGTTTTTATGCATACCGGAGGTAGATATGATCGTTCCCGTGCATTGGGTGAATACTAGCACACTCCACATTGTGTAGTTAATGTGTGAGGTGAGAATAATTACCGAAACACACTTATGTTATTGTTTGGCTGTCGAGTGAGTGTGTGTGTTGTCATTGTGTGGAAAACATGGTTATGCTATCTCGGTCGCCGAATCATTACTTACGACTTTCGTAATTTACCGATGCTCATATCTCTGCAAATAAATAGCCTAACCAAGTGTTTATGCCTGAGGTAGATATGATCGTTGTTGTGCATTGGGTGAAGACTAGAACACCCTACACTGTGTAGTTATTGTGTGAGGTGAGAAATAATAAGACGGCGAATTAGGTGGGAATTCCGAAGCTACGATTTTCGTAATTTACCGATGCTCATATCTCTGTAAATAAATGGCCTAACCAAGTGTTTATGCATACCAAAGGTAGATATGATCGTTGTTGTGCGTTGGGTGAAGACTAGAACACCCTACAATGTGTAGTTATTGTGTGAGGTGAGAAATATGATGGAGGGATTTCAGAGCTTCGATCGAAAAATGTCGGCTACTGCTGTGACTCTCTCTCATTAGCCTAGCTGCCTAGCCTAAACAAAATATTTATTCAGAGGTAAGAGTTGTTGCAATGGGCAAATCAACTCATTGCACATGTTAAATAACCTTTATAATTGATTTAATTATTATAACATAGGCTTCTATGGAGAAAAAGTGGACTTTGTGGAAATCCCCAGAACACCAAGGTACCTTTAACATGTAAACATATGGGTTCGGTAACGCGGATTTTGCTAACACGGGCGGTAACCAGAACACATTGGCTGCGTTAATGGAGGACCAACTGTACTTCCCCACCGTCTTGGCGGCATGCTACACTATACCCGTACCGAAGCCTGGCAAAGATCATAGTCTTCCCACAAATTACAGACCGATTGTACTTACCTCATGCCTCTGCAAGTTAATGGAAAAAATTATCAATCCTCGACTTTTACATTACTCTGAGTCACATGCCCTACTATCCCCATATCAGAATGGTTCCCGCCCTGGCCGTTCTACACTGCACTCACTTACTCGCCTTGAACACCAAATACGTGATGGGTTCTCCAAGAACCAACCCACAGTGGCAATATTTTTTGACATTGCTAAGGCATATGACACAACATGGAGACACAGGATTTTTAAAAATTTACACGATTCTGGCATGCGGGGTCCTCTTCCCTGCTTTTTACAAAATGTTCTCTCTAACCGTACATTCCAGGTCAAAAATAATGGTCTCCTATCGGACATTATGTCACAAATTAATGGAATAGCACAAGGATGTGCCCTTAGCAGCTTACTCTTTATTATGGCGATCAATAGTGTCATACGCAGCCTCCCACCTGACATATCGTATAGCTTGTGTGTGGACGACTTCGCAATATATTATACTTCTCCCAGTCTGACTCACATACAACGGCGTCTTAACATTACTCTAAAATCCTTCCACTCTTGGGCATCCTCTGCTGGTTTTCAATTTTCTGCTGAAAAGACTAACGCCGTTGTATTCTATAGAAATGTTTAACATTTACGTAAACAGTCCATTACTCTCACCATGGGAAATTCTAATATTCAGATCCTTCCACATACCAGGTTCCTTGGTTTAATTTTTGATACTCACCTCAATTGGAAGAGTCACATTGCCTGCTTAACCCCTCCAACCCGGATGGGCTCTTGAACGCCCATAACAACCTCGGCCCGCGCAACCCGGAAGGGCTCTTGAACGCCCATTGCTTGCATGCGTGCTTTCGAATGCCGCGCGTACATTTTCGGTATCGTGGGACGGTAGGTGGCGCCACCAGGCGTAAACTCCGCCACAGCAACAGTATCTACCCCGACGCCATCATGGACAGTACGCCAAATAGTGATTCCGCTGTGTCCGATACCGTGCTTCCTACGACGCCCTTGCTTGTTCGTCGCGCCTTACCCCGACGCCATCGCCTAAATGTGTTATCTCCCGGAGGTATTGAGACGACATTGAGACTTTATGAGCGAGCTGATGCCAAGCATAATGTTGATGATGAAGTCAGTGACGACTCCAGTAATTATAAGTCGAGTGATTATGGCCATGAGAGTGATAAAGAAGAGCAATTCCTGGGATTTGCGAGAGAACATGACAGTGATGAGAGTGATGAAGGTGATGTACCAGTTGTTGAGGAAGCTGGTTTACCTAAAGACAGTGAACTTGAGAGATGAGCGAGTGGGAGAGTTCAAGGTCACTCACCAAATTTCGCTTAAGTGACACGACGCCAAGCCCTTCCCCTGGTAAATCGCCTTTCAAGCTACATTTGTATAAGCAGAAAATACTTGAGAAGGCGGCTGCGGCAGCTAGGGAACAAGCAAAACTACTTGGTGAGGATGAGGCTGTGAGTGAGGGTCAGCGTGGTGACCCTTCTCGTCCGCCATTGTCTCCCTTATCTACCCACGCCACCCAAGATGACCCGGATGCCCCGCATTCTTCCCCACCACCCCCACCATTGCCAAGGGTTGAGGACCCCACACTTTCGGCCTATTTGCCTCCTAGGTCCCCCGACAGGAGACATACTGCTGCCGAAAAGGGGAAAGGTAGGAAATATACCAAGAAAATTAAGAAAAGTAAGAGAGTTTTGTTCGAGGCTCCCGCGGCGTCCACCCCGGCCGGCCCCAGCCATACGTCCCCGCAACTTTCCCACGGTCCTCCCCACCTCTCCCGCCTTCAACATGTCTTCCTGAAGAAGTCTTTGAGCTCGCATCACCAATACCTGGCCCTAGTGACAGTGAAACATTGCTTTCTGTCACTCGTCGCAGGCCAAGGAGCCCGGGACCTCGGGGGGACACAGCCTCACCTGCCACTCCTTCCCCACCTCGCCCACCCGCACGCCGCCCACGCATCACTGGTTCCCCGCCAGATTATGTGGGGGCCACTGATGATGAAGGGCACCTCTCTGAAGACTCTGGCCATGATTACATAGGTCCACCGTCAGGGCAAGATGACCACTCTGACGATGACTATATGGACATCGACGACCCTCGACCCATCCGCTTGGCCCGGCGTCGTGCTGCCCGTCGTGCTGCCCACCGCCCTGGCCGCCGCCCTCGCCGCCCTAGGGCGCGCGCCTCCCGAGTTGGCCGTGGGCGTGCTGGGCCACCAGCTGGAGCTCCTCGTCAGCGTAGACAAGACCCATTCTACGTTTTTCAGTGGCAAGACGTAGTTGATGAGGATGCATACAACCCTGATGTGCCAGCTTTTGATGAGGTACTGGAGGGTTCAGGCGTTACCCCCAATTTTCCTGCAGGCCCCAATGCTCCACCACACGAACTGTTTGAGGCCTTCTTTGATGAGGAGGTGGTAGGCTATGTTGTCAAAGAGACAAATAAGCAGCACCAATTCCAGGTCCACTTTTTGGGAAAGGTGACCAAGGGCCACATGAGGCAGTGGACCCCAGTGACTCATAAAGAGTTCATGGTGTTCCTGGCACTCACCATGCTAATGCCTCATGTCAAGAAGCATAGGTTGCCTGACTATTGGATCACCAATGATCTGATATCCACCCCTGCCTTCGGGAAATATATGTCTCGCGACCGGTACCTTGATATCCTCGCAGCGCTCCATCTTGTCACCAACCTTGACGTCCACCTCCCAGACAAGCTGTGGAAGATTAGGACGTTGTATGAGATGATGCGAGAACGCTTCACCTCCTACTTCAAGCCCTTCCGCAAGGTCGTCATTGACGAGTCTCTTGTGCTGTTCCGGGGAAAACTCAGCTTCCGGCAGTACATCCCCTCAAAAAGACATCGCTTTGGCATAAAATTCTTTGTGCTGTGCGACTGCCAAACTGGCTATGTCCTGGACTTCCTGGTCTACAGCGGGAAGGAAGGGGACTTGCTTGTGGACCCCCTCATTGGCTTTGGCGGAGCAGTGGTGCAAGCCATGATGGACCGCTACTTTCATAAGAATCACGTCCTCTACACGGACAATTATTACACGTCCCCCACTCTCTCACAGTACCTGCATGAGCGCAAGACGGGGACTGTAGGCACAGTACGAGGGAAAAGGAAGGGCATGCCACCTTTCCCTCCAAAGACCAAAAAAGGTGATGTGTTCAAGAAGAAGTCGGGGCCCATTCTGGCTATCCACTGGCACGACCAGCGGAAGGTCAACCTCCTGACCACCATCCACAAGGGGGAAATGGTGGAGACTGGCAAGGTGGATCGCCGCACCCAGGCCAGGGTGACCAAGCCCGATGCTGTCCTGGACTACAACATCAACATGAGGCTGGTGGACAAGTCCGACATGCAGATAGGCTTCATTGACTGCCTGCGTACCTCGTGCAGATGGTACAAAAAGTTCTTTCTGCATATGGTGGACATGTCAGTTCTGAATGCCTACAACATATACAAGCTTCGGAATGTGAACACACCCATGAAGTTCAATAGCCTGCGGAGGTTCCAAAAGCAGGTGTTGACGGAGCTCCTGGAGAAGTATGCTATGCCACAGAGGGCAGTGGCACATCCTGGGCCCGCCGTTATTGACCGCTTGCAGTCTGCTCAATACTTGACTAGGCACAGGCTTGGTTTCCTGCCTCAGAATGAATCCGGAAGAACACAGCAGAAGCGGTGCCATGTCTGCTACAACAGCAGGGTGAAGCCGAGGTCAGGTAAAAAGTCACTCCTGGAGTGTGTGGAGTGCAAGGTGGCACTCTGTGCTGTAGATTGCTTCTTTGATTACCACTCCAAGCTGGAGTTCTAATAATCATACTGAAATTGCCAAATAAAATGACAATATGTACACTATAATTATATATAGGCAAAAAGTGGAAGAAAACCAATGTATTGTAATACAAAAGTCATGTATTATGAGAACATTGATACAAATACAATTACACCATAATAATATGTGAAAGTGACACATATGTATATACCAAGTGACATTCATATGATTAGAACCTATAGAAATATAGAAATCAGTGAAAAAAGACACAATAAATTGTATATAAATCGTTTACAAATCATATAACTAAGTGAAAGTGACACAAGACCTAATATTTGATGGCCAAAGTATAATAAACACCTGTGATAACGAATAATCAGTGCCTAATACAACAATAACCTACCTCAATTACTAATAAAATGTACGGTATCGAGTGAAAATGAGCATTATCAGTGACAGTGACACTCTCTAAAGCATATTTGTCAAAGTGAAAGTGACACAAGACCTAATATTTGATGGCCAAAGTATAATAAACACCTGTGATAACGAATAATCAGTGCCTAATACAACAATAACCTACCTCAATTACTAATAAAATGTACGGTATCGAGTGAAAATGAGCATTATCAGTGACAGTGACACTCTCTAAAGCATATTTGTCAAAGTGAAAGTGACACAAGACCTAATATTTGATGGCCAAAGTATAATAAACACCTGTGATAACGAATAATCAGTGCCTAATACAACAATAACCTACCTCAATTACTAATAAAATGTACGGTATCGAGTGAAAATGAGCATTATCAGTGACAGTGACACTCTAAAGCATATTTGTCAAAGTGAAAGTGACACAAGACCTAATATTTGATGGCCAAAGTATAATAAACACCTGTGATAACGAATAATCAGTGCCTAATACAACAATAACCTACCTCAATTACTAATAAAATGTACGGTATCGAGTGAAAATGAGCATTATCAGTGACAGTGACACTCTAAAGCATATTTGTCAAAGTGAAAGTGACACAAGACCTAATATTTGATGGCCAAAGTATAATAAACACCTGTGATAACGAATAATCAGTGCCTAATACAACAATAAGCTACCTCAATTACTAATAAAATGTACGGTATCGAGTGAAAATTAGCAATATCAGTGACAGTGATACCCTAATAAACATATTTTATATAATTGGCCTCAAAATAACTAGAAAATATCAAATAAACATCACATTCTCAATATCAAACACTAAAATCGTCTAAGGGAGATAAATACTTTGGCGCGGCGAGCGGCTAGGTGCGTCGTAGCCATGGCCGAGGCGACGCGTCCGAACGCGGGAAGAATTTGCCGCCGAAAAGCACTCGTATTCCCGCGCTCACCATTATGCAACCAGAGGGGCTAGAGACCTCTACTCAACGCCATTCGACAGAGGAAGGTTTGTGGAACATTATTCTTTTTTATTTACAACATTACATGACATATTCATTGACTTACAGAGTAGTTAACATAGGCCAAAGATCGTCAAAACACCCGGTACCGGAGCACAGTCGCAAGCTATAGCCCCCGGGGCTGGAGGGTTAAAGGCAACGTTGCCTCCAGAGAATGAATGTTCTGAAAACAGTTGCACAAGTCCATTGGGGCGCAGATCGCGCTACGCTTTTACTGTTCTACAGAGCTACCATCCTCTCAGCCCTAGATTATGGTATCCCTGTCTATGGCACGGCCTCTGCTTCCACAGTAGGAACCCTCGACAGCGTACACCATTTGGGCATCCGCATTAGCTCGGGGGCATTCCGTTCCTCTCATGTCTACAATATCCTATGTGAGGCTGGGACCTTACCTCTAGCCTACCACCGTCGATTAGTCCTCATGCGTACGGCTGTTCGCCTCCGTCATGAACCAACTCTACTAGAACTATTCCATTCCACAGATAACTATCGTTCAACCATTCCAGTGCCATTCCCAATATTGTCTCGCCAATTGCTCTCAACATACAATATCACCGTTCCTCCCAAAGCTCCCCCTCCTAGTCACATCACTCCATGGACCCTAAAACACCCTACAGTTTGCTTTCACTTAGCGGATCAACTTGATGCCCAAGCCGCATCTCAATGTCGACATCTCGCTTTACAACATCTTGATGGTCATATCCCGGCTGTTTTCATTTACACGGATGACTCAAAAAATGCGGATGCCGTGGGTTGCGCTGCAGTCTCAGACCATGGCTTGTATCAAAGTTCCTTACACCATCACTCCACAGTTTTCACTGCTGAATTATGGGCTATTCAATGTGCTTTAAGCACCATCTCCTCATTGTCGAGGAACTCTCCACGGGTCGTTATCTGTAGTGACTCAAAGAGTGCACTGCAAGCCTTATGTGTATTTGCCCCCAAGGACCCTTTGGTCAAGACTATCATCCACACAATACACAAATTACAGTGCGCTAATCGATCCATCAGACTGTGCTGGATCCCCGCGCATGTAGGAATTTCCGAGAATGAGCGTGCAGACTTCCTCGCTAAGCAAGCGTGTCATGGTACACCCTCTGCTACTTTGCTGCATTCGGAGGATATGCTCCCTGTCCTCCGTCGCTATGTGTATGACGCTTGGCGAGTTGAGTGGAGAGCGCAACCATTAACTGGCCACCTTCGCTCCATTAACCCTTATTTAGCGGGCTAGGTGGTCTATTTGACCGTAGCGCCCAGCGTTTTTTTTTTACCCTAAATAGGGTTGTTTCCGTGCTCATTTTAATGCCTAAATAAAACCCAGAGCGTAAAACAAGTATCTATCCCTGAAAGGGTGTAAACAGAGCTTTCCAATGACACCCGAACCATCCTTGTACGACCACTGGTTCTCTTGCAACGATCGTGCAACACGAGTGCAAAAACCCTGAAATAAGGTAATTTCCTTACATAATTCCCTGTGTAGCGAGTGAGAAGAGGGGGAGAAAGTTAGAATACAGTTCAGTACACCCGCGGTGGTCGTGGGGAGCGGTCATAAGGTACTATGCTCGTCCCACCGCTCAGCTCTCTCTCTCGGCAACATTACATGCTGAAAATGGTGCTCGACAGATGTCATGCGCCGCCACATAGTCCAAATTTATTTCACTCGACATATGTCGTGCGCCGCCAATAAGGGGTTAAGGAGGACATACACTTGTGGCCCTCTTCAATTAATGGTTCACGCGCAGACCAAACCCTATTAACTAGATTATGTTTAGGCCACACACGCCTGACACATGGTTACCTGATGTCCACCCCTCGTGGTCAACCACCTGAAAGCCAACATTGCCATACATCATTGACTGTTTTTCACTTTCTTTATATTTGTCCCGTCTATGCATCTGAAAAACGGCGATTATTGCTGAACACCTCATTACATGACATCCTCTCTGACTCTGACTCTTTCAATTTCACCCCTATTCGTCACTTCCTGAGAGCATTACATTTATACAATGACATATAACTACTGACATGTACGTGACTTAAAACTCTGTACCACCTCCTCCACCCCCGCTCTGCCTGCTTCGTTGGTTTCACTTTTGAACACGTGCGGGGGCTGACGGGGGCGGCAGGAGGGGAGTGCATGCCCGCATGCCCGCCCTTCCTGCCGCCCCCAACTAATTGTAGTGGGCCCTATCATTTCTCATCCTTTCTGTTTTCCGTTTTTCCCTTCTTCCCGCTGCCCCCTCCTTTGGGAGCACCGTGACTGTCATGAGGTAAACGACCGTACTCACTCTTTGGTTTCGTTGGAGGGTGTTGTGGATCGGCAATCCCTACACCCGTCGAACTGTGGTACCCGACGTGTTAGAGCGAGGGGAAACTTTTATGCCAAACCCTAACCCTTGTGCTGGGTCGGCGATCGACGGATCGACGGCCCTTAAGGTGCATTAGTCGGGGTGTATATCTGCAAGAATTCCTAGGGCGGTTGTCCCGTCCTCTAATTGTGGCTCCATGGTGGGTTTGGAATCTGACTCAGATGAATTTAGAAATATTCGTCCTATGGAATCTAAAATTGCCCCCTCCGACGCCGACCCCTGCGAGAAATTGGACTGCCTCAAGGACCCTTCCCCTGCTGCCAACAGTGCCGGAGTTTCCCACTCAGGCATGGCACCCACAGACCTTGGCAAACCTCCTAAGGATACTGTGACGAATTCTCCATCGTCGGGTATTGAGATCCATCAGGTGATCTCCCCGGCATCAATTTCTATGCACAGTACTGCCTCTGTGATCAATAATAGTGACGACAACCCCACAGTCTCGACTTTAACTTCTAAATTACCAGATTATGATTCTAGCCTTAGCCTACCTCTTCATTCCGTTGACAACCTTAATGAAGAACCTCGCATGCCCTCAGCTGACACCCCTACGGATGCTTCTTGCATCCCTGACCCGTCTGTGACTCCATCTGTTACCATCTTCCCTCCGGATGCAGGATCTACTACCTCAATTGAACCTGCTTCTGTACCTCCACGATCTCAACGAGCCATTGATGCAGGTACAGGAAAAGACCTTGCCGGTATTTCCTCTGCCATTCACACGCTTCAACCGTTCGTACCTTCGCATAACCGACAAAGGCGTAAACGTAACACGTATACCCCTGCTTCGAAGGACACTTATAACGCTATGTTCAGTCCCCCTGATTGGTCACGGTTTTTCACGGTCTCTGGTGAACCTATGGATGATTTCAGTCTATACGATACTCTCGCACAAGATATTGGTGGCTTCACCATGCATGCTGTTGGATCGGCCAAGCGCATGATTGAGGTGAAAACACAGGAGCAATCAGAAGCCTTACAAGCCTACCTCGACACCCCCAACGACAGATACACAGGTAAACCAGATGAATTCCTGAATCAGTGTACTGGCACGGTTGTGCTCCCTTCCGACTTCGAATTTGCAGATCAGAGCTTTACAGACTCAACCAATCGTATCTTAAAATTATTGCAAAGAACTGACCCCACTGTTGTTAAAGTTGACACTTATACTGCTCCTCAGCGTGGAAATCGGCCCCCACTACGCATTGTCAAAATCTATTTTAAGCGCCATGACCTCCCTATGCATGTCCGTCTTGCAGGTCGCCAACTGCAGGTACGAAGGTATGTTAACAAGCCGAGACAATGCACAAATTGCTGGAAGCTTGGGCATTCAACCCCACGGTGTCGGGCTCTCAATGCTCGTTGCTTAAATTGCGGCTCAGAACAACATGCTCTCAACAATTGTCAAGCCAGCGCGCCCCGTTGTGCAAATTGTGACGGGTCCCACAAAGCCAATGACAGAACATGCCCGCACTTTGCGTTTCATCGTGATGTATTACATTTACAGGCCACAAAAGGACTCCCCTTCCGGTCTGCTGCAGCACAATTAAGGCAGGAAGGTAAATCTCCTCCATATCGACGGTATGAATCAACTACACCCGCTGACTCCTCTGACCACCAGCATCCAGAGCAGCCTCCGGCACCACCTATTAGCCCACAATATTACCCCACCAATGATACCTTCCGTTTAGTTCACCTTAACTCCCCGGACCTATCCACCTCTAACAGGTTCGAGGGATTTACTAACTTGACCGATGATACTGAGTTTTGGAACATGACTGCCGGAGAGAACCTCATGGAATGTAACACAGTACCAGATATAGAGACTTCTCCCCAATCTCACTCCACCCAGTCGCAGCCTCGGAAAAAGCGTAAGGTTGCAAGTCCTATCCGGTCATTATCCCGGACCTCGAAACTCGGTTCCACCACAAAGAAGTGGGTTTTGCCTACCCACGATCCGGACTGTGGCTGCCATAACTGCGGCCGATTCTTTCTACTTCAGCACAAGACTTCTACCCGTACAGTACTCACCGAACATCTTCACAAATTTCTTTCCAAGCGAGCTCCAGCGGAAGATGCTCAAATTCACCCGACTCCTTGTTATTGTGTCACCCATATTTGTGAATCTGATCCTACGCCCAAGGACTTGATGCAGAGATTCCTGAAGGACAATAACCTGTTGGATTCTGACTTGACTAATATAGAGCTATCACAATCCCGATTTGATGTTCACCAACCTCCTGTCAATGTGCGTACCACCCTCACCACGCCTGATCCTCCCTGTAACCTTGAGCGACATGTTCCGTTAGCCGCTCCCCACTGCCCAGATCCCCGATGCTCCCAAACCTAGGGACATTCCCCCACAAACTCCTGCTAACCCTACGACACCATCATCTGACGAACCTTCGATAAAGACTCATCATACCCCGAGCCCCTCACAATCTCCTGTATTGATATGTCACACCAATATCCCACCTGACAAATGTGGATGTCCAATTTGTTTCCGTAATTACATCACACCCCATATCTGTGCTACGGATCCCTGCCTCCTTGCTCGGACGCAGGAATTTGTCACCACACGTACACTTCCCCCTAACCCTGATGGAGATGTTACCTCCGCTTATCTATTTATGAACACTCTGCGCCAAAAACTCCTCCACTGCCCCACCCTTGTTCCTAAACTAGTCACACAATTCACAGCTATTTCTGAAAAATTTACAGACCTTACATCTACCCCTTCACCTCCATCCACACAACCCTCTCCACACTCACAACCTTTACCAGACTCTCTTCAAGAGACCACTATTGTCGTTGACTCTGACAATCCTATTCTTGATGGCATATAACATTTTGCAATGGAATATAAACGGATACCAAACTCGCCTCCGTATGGGAGAATTACAACGATTACTTAAATTATATTCACCATTATGCATTTGCCTCCAACATGTAGGCAATTTTGTTGTCCCCCCCAGGCATTATACTGTTGCTGCTAGCTCCCCTATAACCCCTTCACATCTCCGAACAGCCATCCTTGTGCACTATAAGTGCGTATTTGTTCCTGTCACCCTTGACCCCAACCCTTTTCAAACAACTGCCGTCTCCATTTCATTACCAAACCTTCCTTCCTTGACTGTTTGCTCCTCCTACAATCAACCCTCCTGTCTTTACAATACTTCAGACCTTCATCAAATAGTACAACAACTGACCCCACCGTACCTTATTCTGGGCGACTTTAACGCACACTCTCCCCTTTGGGGCAACCCAAACACAGACATCCCAGGCAATAATATTGAAAAATATCTCCTTCATTCTACTCTTTGTTGTCTCAACTTTGACACCCCCACCTACAGATCTGCTACCCACTGTACATTTTCCGCTGTTGATCTTTCCTTTGCCTCGGATGACGCAGCTCCCCTATTTGACTGGTCAGTTTTACAGGATCGCTTCTCCAGCGACCACTACCCTATACTCCTTAAGTATTTGTGCCCTGCATCCTCCCCTCAAATATCGAGTTATAATCTCTCTAAAGCCGATTGGACGTCTTATACGCACTCCTCTGCAGACGTTTCGGACTTCTCCCCTACCTCCTCCCCTGCACACAATTTTGATTATTTTTCGTCCTTCCTGAACTCCATTGCTCGCACTCATATACCGCTTACCTCCTCGCTGACGCACCCTCGCCAGGTCCCTTGGTGGACGCCCACTCTAGCCCAAATGATAAAATTCAAGCATCGTGTGGAACGCCTTCTTAAGCGTCTGAGTGTTAGGCAGCGGCGTTTAAAGACTGTTTCCCCCGACTCTTTTCCACTAATCGTTACTTTGACCTTATAACCATCACTATTGAAAAAATTGCCCTTAAAACGTTCTATAACAAGATCTGTGCAGTTGTCAAACGCAGTATCCTTGACAACAAGATACTTTCATGGCGATCATATATCTCGTCCTTCAATTCCCGCACCCCTCTCTCTACGTTATGGAAAAAGTTTCGCAGTATCAACGGACGCACTGTACGGCCTCCACTCTCTCCACTCAAAGACCCTGCCTCGGACTCGCTTACACATGACCCCCTTGACATCGCTGCCATACATGCCAAACATTTCTGTCACGTCAGCTCAGACCAGTCATTGCCTCGTCAATTTCTTCGTTATAAATGTATGGAGGAATCTCGCCCGCTATCTTTTCATAGCGGGAAAACACATGAATATAACACCCCATTTCAATTCCGGAATTGCGACACGCGCTCGACCTGTGTACAGACACTACTCCTGGCCCGGATGGATTCTCGTACGCTCTCATCCGTCACCTCCATCCACGTGCGCTACAACATCTTTTACAACTGTACAATCAGTTTTGGATAAGTAACTACTTCCCACCGTCTTGGCGGCATGCTTACACTATACCCGTACCGAAGCCTGGAAAAGATCATAGTCTTCCCACAAATTACAGACCGATTGTGCTTACCTCATGCCTCTGCAAATTAATGGAAAAAATGATCAATCCTCGACTTTTACATTACGCTGAGTCACATGCCCTCCTATCCCCATATCAGAATGGTTTCCGCCCTGGCCGTTCTACACTGCACTCACTTATTCGCCTTGAACACCAAATACGTGATGGGTTCTCCAAGAACCAACCCACAGTGGCAATATTTTTTGACATTGCTAAGGCTTATGACACAACATGGAGACACAGGATTTTAAAAAATTTACACGATTCTGGCATGCGGGGTCCTCTTCCCTGCTTTTTACGAAATTTTCTCTCTAACCGTACATTCCAGGTCAAAAATAATGGTCTCCTATCGGACATTATGTCACAAATTAATGGAATACCACAAGGATGTGCCCTTAGCAGCTTACTCTTTATTATGGCGATCAATAGTGTCATACGCAGCCTCCCACCTGAAATATCGTATAGCTTGTATGTGGACGACTTCGCAATATATTATACTTCTCCCAGTCTGACTCACATACAACGGCGTCTCAACATTGCTCTAAAATCCATCCACTCTTGGGCATCCACTGCTGGTTTTCAATTTTCTGCTGAAAAGACTAACGCCGTTGTATTCTATAGAAATATTCGACATTTACGTAAACAGTCCATTACTCTCACCATGGGACATTCTAATATTCAGATCCTTCCACATACCAGGTTCCTTGGTTTAATCTTTGATACTCACCTCAATTGGAAGAGTCACATTGCCTGCTTAAAGGCACGTTGCCTCCAGAGAATGAATGTTCTGAAAACAGTCGCACGAGTCCATTGGGGCGCAGATCGCGCTACGCTTTTACTGTTCTACAGAGCTACCATCCTCTCAGCCCTAGATTATGGTAGCCCTGTCTATGGCACGGCCTCTGCTTCCACATTAGGAACCCTCGACAGCGTACACCATTTGGGCATCCGCATTAGCTCGGGGGCATTCCGTTCCTCTCGTGTCTCCAATATCCTATGTGAGGCTGGGACCTTACCTCTAGCCTACCACCGTCGATTAGTCCTCATGCGTACGGCTGTTCGCCTCCGTCATGACCCGACTCTACTAGAACTATTCCATTCCACAGATAACTATCGTTCAAACATTCCAGTGCCATTCCCAATGTTGTCTCGCCAATTGCTCTCCACTTACAGTATCACCGTTCCTCCCATAACTCCCCCTCCTAGTCACATCACTCCGTGGACCCTAAACCACCCTACAGTTTGCTTTCACTTAGCGGATCAACTTGATGCCCAAGCCCCATCTCAATGTCGACATCTCGCTTTACAACATCTTGATGATCACATCCCGGCTGTTTTCATTTACACCGATGGCTCGAAAACTGCGGATGCCGTGGGTTGCGCTGCAGTCTCAGACCATGGCTTGTATCAAAGTACCTTACACCATCACTCCACGGTTTTCACTGCTGAATTATGGGCTATTCAAGGTGCTTTAAGCACCATCTCTTCATTGTCGAGGAACTCTCCACGGGTCGTTATCTGTAGTGACTCAAAGAGTGCACTGCAAGCCTTATGTGTATTTGCCCCCAAGGACCCATTGGTCAAGACTATCATCCACACAATACACAAATTACAGTGCGCTACTCGTTCCATCACACTGTGCTGGATCCCCGCGCATGTAGGAATTCCCGGGAATGAGCGTGCAGACTTCCTCGCTAAGCAAGCGTGTCATGGTGCACCCTCTACTACTTTGCTGCGTTCGGAGGATATGCTCCCTGTCCTCCGTCGCCATGTTTATGACGCTTGGCGGGTTGAGTGGAGAGCGCAACCATTAACTGGCCACCTTCGCTCCATTAAGGATGACATGCACTTGTGGCCCTCTTCAATTAATGGTTCACGTGCAGACCAAACCCTATTAACTAGATTACGTTTAGGCCACACACGCCTCACACATGGTTACCTGATATCCACCCCTCGTGGTCCACCACCTGAATGCCAACATTGCCATACATCATTGACTGTTTTTCACTTTCTTTGTATTTGTCCCGTCTATGCATCTGAAAGACGGAGATTCTTGCTGAACACCTCATTACATGGCATCTTCTCTGACTCAGACTCTTTCAATTTCACCCCTATTCGTCACTTCCTGAGAGCGATAAATTTATACAATGACATATAACTCCTGACATATACGTGACTTTAAACTCTGTACCACCTCCTCCACCACTAGCCTTGAGAGGGCCTAGGCCCAGTGGGCTAGTATATAATAAAAGCATCATCAACAACAACAACCACCTCCTCCAACACTAGCCTTGAGAGGGCCTAGGCCCAGTGGGCTAGTATAAAATAAAAGCATCATCAACAACAACAACCTCTGAATCTAGCAATGGAGCCAGCTTCAGCACGACCTCTGGCAACTGTTTCTTGTAACATAATTTGGTAAACAATTTAATTTTTCAGAAGCAATTTGCTTGCACACTAGATCAAAACTCATAAGACCTTGTTAGGTCGACATTCCTCTAAAACCTACGCCTATGCAATAGTTTTCAAGCAATGGGCCTTTAAGTTGGTATTATTGCCGCTGCGGTGGAATTAAACTGCAGCGGATTTACCCCGTTTTACCCTAATGCCTTCTCTTCTCTTATCCCTAGCTTGGTGAAGTTTAGAGAGGAATAAGGGGTGAAGGCTTCTTATTGACACTATTTACAGTATCCATTTTGAATCTGAGTGTAAATCCTATATATTTTCAGCGTGAGAACAACACTGGATACATCTACAACAAGTGGTTATTGCAAGAGTCGTCCCTCCACTAATAATGGTTAGTAAGAATGTACCGTAAAGTGGGGTAACTTCGGACGATTTTGAAGGTTTTCAAGCTATAACTCGGCACCTAATTAGCTGAGGAATGTCCTAATTGTGACAATGTATCTCTATGGGACAGGCCTTGAGATGCAACATAATGAAAACAATTTACCAGATCATGTTTAATTTTAATTAATATTTTAAGTAGTGTCCGAAGTTTGCAAGGGTTTAGGGTAACTTCGGACCTTCCTTGATAACTTCGGACCGCCATTAAATCACCAAATAAACACAGGACTGTGTATTCATGGATTACTTCGGACACTGCTCCTACAGTATATCTTCGGACATCGAGGGAGTTTTAAAAAAAAATCCAACCCAAATACATGCATATGGAGCCCCAGGAGGAGCAAATAACTAATATTATTGAAAAATATTATATTTATGAGACTTCTTCCATTACACTGAAGTAGTAGAGATCAATGAACTTTGAAATGACTATCATTTATAAGAATAGGGACAATATATGAACACAAACTTTTGTGGAACAAAAAATACTAACATCTTCATCAAAAATATGATAATAGCACCTTCTAAAGTTAGTTAGCATTTGAGGGCTAACTTTATATTCTTAACATAATAATGTAACCTTACTCAGCCTTAACCATTACAGATGGCAATAAAATAGGTCTAGATCACAAACTGAAAGACATATGCCTACTTGGCGTAATTATGGACCCTATGGTCCCATTTGCCATATCATAATAAGGCAAATAAATCAGGTACAATAATTGTTTATCTTATCTAAGTATCACATTGTATCACCCATTGGTTTATAATAAAGCACATTTGTACAATACACCAATTATTTGATTAGAAATAAAACTACCTCTTTACAGTACCTTATAATACGGTACCATTTCTTAACCTAAGTCTAATGAGACATATTAACCCATTTTCACTCTTTCTCATAATATTTTGTGTTCAGTTATCCATACTCCCAACCCAACACCCACTTTTCTATTATCTTCATCGTCTCGTTTTCTCTATGGCGTCTCTCTCTCTCTCTCCCTCTTGTTCCCGCTCGCTCTGTCTCTCTCACTCGCTCGCATGCTCTCGCTCTCTCTCTCTTTGCCTGTCTCACTCCAGCTCTCTCTTTCTGTGTGTCACTCACTCCAGCTCTCTCTCTTTCTGTGTCTCACTCCAGCTCTCTCTCACACTTCCTCCCGCTCTCTCACTTGCTCTCTTGCTTTGTCTCTCATGAAACATTTGATTAAAAAAAGGAAAATGACTGGAACAAAAGACTTCTCATTCTAGCACCATGCACAATTACTTAGGCCATGTATTTACATTGACATTGAATACCATCCGGCATTTTTTGTCAAATGTCGGTTCCCCTAAAACCTCAACTATATCCTCCTTGTCTATATCACTATAGTCATCAATGCTAGGGTTGATGAACACATTAGTTGTCCCCTTAACATGTCTCAGGAACTGCACATGAATTTCAGGTTCAACCTTTACAATCACAGCTATGTATAGTAGATGTTTCCTCTTGTCACTAAAGGGTACCTTGACAATAACCCATTTAGAAGGGGCAATTTCACCTACAACCTGACTAGTTAACCGCTGACTCGTGTCTGGCTGTGCGGCTGTTTGACTTAGGTCATCCCTCGGTGGAGAAACTGCAGGTGTGTCATTGGTGGCATGACTGGTGGCTGCAGCATCGGTATCAGGCTCATTCTGCGTGTTCTCTGAGGGGTCACCCTCATCTGTCTCACCACTCCTGAGAGATCTTCCTCCAATGCTTCGACCTGCAGGAACATTGAGACGCTTCTTCCGTGCTGGTTGACTTATATTACTGGTATTCTACCCATACCGCATGTGGGCCAACATGTCTATCACTGATCTATCGATGCTCTGGGCAGATGTATTTGCACTACCGGTACTTTCTTCTGGTTCTTGTGGTAGTCGTTACATAGCTTGTTGGGGGTCTAAGGGAAAAATACCAAATTTTTTTAAGCCACTCTGTAGGTTCCTGTTGATTGTCACATTGACTCTTTCCATGAGTTCACTTAAGAGAGATGGAAAGCTGTCTTTTGGCAGGGCATTACGCAGCCTGCCTACTGCACTACTTTTAAAATTATGTAGCACTTCTCGCCAATATATCTTGACGGGTCTAAAAACTGCCACATCAAGAGGTTGTGTCAGGTGAGTGGAATTGGGTGGCAGTAACACAAATGAAATGTTATGATCTTCGCAGGCTTCAATGACACTAGGAGTAAGATGACTTGCTAGGTTGTCACCAATCATAACCACTCTTCCAGGCCTCCCTTGAGGGTATGGTAGTATTATTTGAGTAAACCAATCATCGAAGCTATTGAACTCAAACCAACTACTTGACGACCTGTTATACCTGGTTCCTGGTGGCCCTCCTTCCGTCCAGGTATCATAGAGATGCAAGGCCTTGTATACAACATAAGGTGGCAGTAAGTGACCTGAAGCAGTCCCGGCGAACATTATGGAAGTTGATGATTTGGTAGTGTTCATTATTCGTTCGGGCTACTTCGTTCCTCTCCGCACTATGACTTTCTTTTTGCCGGGATCGTCTGTTAGGTTTGTCTCGTCATAATTATTATATTTTCTGGTGGCACTCCGTCCAAAGTTACTTGTAGGTTGTCAAAATATTGCTTAAGAGTGGCCCTTGACACTTCAGCCCGAACTCTTTTAATGTTCTCCGACACACGCCTTGTCAAAATGTTTTTGTGCCGTTTCAAGAACAATCTTCCCCACTCTTCACCTGGTGTATTATGTTTGAACTTTTTGATGGTCTCCCCTTTTTTTCCTAGGTAAGCCTTCACAAGCATCCTAATGTCCAGTAAATCAAGTGGGAAGCCCCATTCAGCTAATGTTACCACTCGAGCACACAAAATGATTTCTTCAGCTTCAGAAAGTGCAGTCGGTGTACCAACTGATTTTTTATGTTTTCCTTTCATGAAATCATGTAGAGTACTTTTACTAAGTCTCCATTTTTTTGCCGCATCCCGAACACTCATATTTGTCTTTTCTACATCATTTTTAGCCCTCTGTAGCTTGACTTTGGATACCTTGTTATTATAGTCTCTCTTTTTAGTGCCAGGCAATTTTTGGTATGTTCTAGGCATTTTGGCAACCGATTGATAAAGTTAGGTATGAAAATGTTTGTATGGTACGGTATTACTTTATGCACATAATGGGAAGCTCAGTGTCCGAAGTTTGATGCTGTCCGAAGTTATATATTCTTGTGTCCAAAGTTACAGCATTAAATCTGGAAAAATATAAAATGAACTTGTTAGGGCTATAAGTCGAGTGGTAAGGAATTTGTGTTATATTTTTTGGTGTGTATGTTGTCTACGACAATTTTACTACTATCTGGTGCTGGTAACTTACATTCAGAACATCACATATGTAATGGGGAAGTAGAGTTTTACAGAAGAGGACAATTTACGTTTTTTTGGTTACGTATATATGATTTTTTTTCTATTCATATATTTACATAAACTTCTTCAGATTTGCGCAACATATATTTCAAGCACTCCTCTCAAATACTGACTTTATGATTTTCGTATAAAGAAGTTCACTTTTCCACACCACCTTTTCTTTACACTATTTCTCACTTGTCCGATGTTACCCTCTTGGTCCGAAGTTACCCCACTTTACAGTACCTGCGTTGATTTGGCCATCCTTCAGTAGCCGGCAATAGCAACTCCCTCAGATATGATGAGTCTAAAGCTCGGTTCACACATGCACGAATTAACGTCCCGTCCGGCCACGACCCAAAAAATAGACAGGACGGCATCAATCTGGAGGTCCCATGGCCCGTCCATCCCCGTCCCCTTTTGCTCGGTTCACACATGCATGAATTAACGTCCCGTCCGTCCCTGACCCCTTAATTCGCCTGCAAACGAGCAAGGACGCCGGCAAAATCGCCTATGGTCGGTACACGGACATGCGGTGTCGCCAGCTCACGTGACGCGACGGTGACACATCGCCGACTCTCCTTCCAACGTTTTTTTTCCGCCATTCTCATCCTGTTCGTCGTCGTCTAGACACTGCCAGTCGACGTCTAGACATCGACTGCTCCCATGTGTGTCCCGGCCTGACATGTTTTGTGGCAGTTGCCCCGGCCCACGCCGACCATTTTATGCATGCATAAAATAATCGCCGCCTCTACTACTCCAGCGGGACAGTGTAGCCTGGAAAACAAGTTTATAGAGAAAGTGAGAGATTGTTTTTTAACACAACACATTACAGAGATGACAAGATATAGAGATGGGACGCAGGGGAGTGTACTTGATTTGATATTTAGCAATGAGGAGGATATAGTGGAACATGCCCATGTGGATAGCCCTATAGGTCGTAGTGACCATGCCTGTATAAGTTTTAGTTGCAATATTAAAACAGAGAGGGATAATAGAAGCAATAAAAAAATATACATGTATGATAGAGCAGATTATGAGCTGCTGAGACGGTGTTTGGACATTGACTGGGGGGGAATACTTGAACGGTGAAGACGCTGAACGAATGTGGAGGAAGATTAGAGTCAAACTGGAGAATGCTATATCCAAATGTGTACCAGGAAGGGAATATAAGGATAAAACAAAATTGAGGAAAAGAACGAACCCAGAATTACCAATGAAAAGAAAGCTTTGGACATTGATAAGAAGAAAGAAACGATTGTGGGAAAGACTAAAATTGTTAAAAAAAGAACAGGGGGTCTAGTATAGAAGCTAAAGAAGTGGATTTGGAATGCAGACAAATAAACAATAAAATAAGGTGGGAGACAAGGAGGGGGGTGAAGGAGAGGGAGAGAGAGATTGCAAGAAATGTGAAGGATAATCCAAAAATATTCTGGAAGTATATTCAGGAAAAGTTAACAAGAAGAGTAGGTATCCCAGAACTGATAGGAGACTTGGATTATAGGAATAGAGCAGAAATTGACAAGGAGAAAGCAGAGGTGCTGGGGAAATACTTTGGGGAGGTACTAACAGTGGAGTCGGATGATGCAGTGCATACTATTCCCATCAAACAGGCACCAGCACTAGAACTAATAGAGTTTTTCCATGCTAGAATAAGGAGGGCTATAGAAAAAATGAACAGAAGTAAGTCCTCGGGACCGGATGGGATACATCCTAGAATCATAAAGGAAGGAGGTGAGATGTTAGTAGAGCCATTAAAAAAAATTATTTGAGGTATCTTTTAATACAGGACAAATCCCGATGGACTGGAGAGAGGCGGACATAACAGCTATATTCAAGAAGGGAAAGAGAAATGACCCAGGAAATTATAGGCCAGTCAGTTTGACAAGTGTTGTGTGTAAACTAATGGAAACGGTAATTAGAGAAGGAATAATGGAGCATATGAAATCAAACCAACTTTTCAGTGGGAGACAGTTCGGATTCTTGCCGGGGAGGTCGACGGTACTACAGCTAATTAAGGTGGTAGATGATTGGATGCAAATTCTGGAGGATGGGGATGTTATAAACGTGGTATATTGCGATTTTATGAAGGCCTTCGATAAGGTCCCACATAAAAGGTTAATAGAGAAAGTTAGAAGCTATAGTATAGGGGAGAAATGTGTGAAATGGATAGAAGCCTTCCTAAAAGATCGGAGACAGAGGGTACTGGTGAATGGAATAGGCTCGGGGTGGAGGGAAATTACAAGTGGGGTACCTAAGGGATCTGTGTTGGGACCACTACTATTCGTTATATTTATCAACGACTTGCCTGAAGTTATAACCAGTGGAAGTGAGATATACCTGTATGTGGATGACACTAAGCTGTATAGAAGAATGAAGAGTAAGGAAGATGTGGGTTTGCTTCAAGGAGATGTGGAGGGCATGAAGGGATGGTCTGAACATTGGTTAATACCTTTTCATCCAAAAAAATGCAAGTAGCCTACATGCGAATTGGGACAAGCAAGATAGACAAGGTAGGATACAGTATGTATGAAGCGATGGAGGAAGTGAATGCAGAAAAGGATATAGTAGTAGTGATAGACAATAAGTTAAATTTCTCAGAACATTTAGCGGAAAAGATAAATAAAGCCAATAGAATTGTAGGGCTGATAAGGAGGACATTTGTGTCACTTGACGAATAAATCTTCAGGAATCAATACAGCGCTGGTTAGGCTGCACCTGGAATATGCGAACCAGGTGTGGGCTCCATATATGGTAAAGGATATAGAAGCAGTGGAGAAAGTGCAGAGGAGAGCTAGCAAGCTAGTACCAACGTTGAAGAACGCGGGCTATGAGCAGAGGTTGAGGTCACTGGGACTTCTGGCACTGGCATATAGGAGAAAGAGAGGGGATATGATAGAGACTTTTAAGATAGTGTCAGGAAAGTATGATGAGGATGTGTGTGAAGGTATCTTCTTGATGCGGGAGGGAACAAGAACGAGAGGACACTCTAAGAAAATTTACAAAGAAAGAAATAGGCTTGAAAAGGCAAAGAACTCATTTTGTGATAGAGTGGTAAATGAGTGGAACGCACTGCCCCAGTATGTAGTCGATTCCGAATCAATAAGGAAGTTTGAAAGTAATCTTGATAAAGCATGGGGAAGACAACATTTGAAGTTTGATTATAAAGCAAAAATACTGAATACCGTAGTAAAAATCTTGCGTCTGCTGCCGCCGCCGCCAACACCGTGAACGACCGCAGTAGTGCAAGTACTGGCACTGAGCTGGATACACAGGCCTAGTTTGCCTTTTTCCAGAGGATCTACTGTAAGAAACTGTAAGAATGCTTCTGTTAACCACTTCAGTGCAGGTGAAGCCATCATTCTTAACCCCTTCTGTACCTACGGCTTTTTTTTATATTTAATCAGGCTACTATTATACTATTTTATTCAGTTTGAAAAGTGCCTCCTGCCATTAACAGGGTTCGAACTGTCACAATCAACCTTATTTACTAACACAGATCCTTCTTAAACTTCACAAAATCGTCTAAATATAGCTAGAATAAAACTAAAAAGACGTCTCTGGTACTGAACGGGTTAATAATCTGGCAATAATCTGGCTATTAATAGACGATTTCATGCAGCTTCGGAAGGACCTCTAGTAATCTGTGAGGTGTATTATATCTCCATTAATTCGTTGACTACGGTACTATAAATCCTTCGAACAGAATAAAATTGTCTAATGATAGCCAGAATAAGAAGAATAATAAGTTCACCCGTACTGAAAGGATTAATAATGGTACACTCGAACCACCATTTGGCGGACTATGTGGGGGGGCGCCCAGTCCGGGGACCGCAAAAGTCCGGGAACCCTAACAGTCCGTGCCGCATAAACATTGCCGGATTACAATCACCCTTAAGTAAGCCTAGTTTTACCCTTTTTCGCATTTTAATCACAAATTCGGAATACAGTAGGGTCCCGCATAAAACGTGTTCGCATAAAACGAGTCTCGGTTAAAACGACCGACCTAAAATATTAATATTTAATTTTCGATCAGAACGAATGTGATCACATAAAACGAGTCCGCCGCCAAAGTGGGGCAAATCCGAGGAGTTTTCATATAGAGCGCCGAAATATCGTACAAAACGTACGAAATATCGTTCACTTTGTACGAAAATTTTCGCTTACAGTGAACATTGACGATATTGCGCCACCAAAATGCTGTGTTCACATAAAACGAAATCGCATAAAACGCCCTCGTTTATCGACCATAAACTCGTTTTATGTGAGACCCTACTGTACTACTATATTACATGGCAATTAAAATATGTAAAGGATAATAAGACTCAACAGTAACATTTTAAGAGTGTATTATTGCATTAGGCCTAGCCTTCGTCATACTACTACCGTAAAGTGGGGTTACTTCGGACTTGGGTCATACCTTCGGACATCGGCGATAATAAGTAATTAGACATTGTCATTATATAATGGAAACGCTTTTTATTTTTATTTTTTGTGGGGTCCGTTTAGAGAAATGATAAAGGAAGAGCATGTAAAAGTCCTAGGGAACTGACATGAGTATACAGTATGTACACGAAAAAAATATTATATATGTGACGAAAATATGTAAATTTTTCGCTACCCTGCCAAACTTCTATCACCCTGAAGAAATTTGTTTGTATGAATGATGTTGTGACTGATATAGTTTTGTAGTAACATTACCAGAGACAACATCCACCAAAGGAAATTTGTTACACTTGTATAACGCTCTAGCTAGAACACTATCATTTAATCGATTGTGTATTTAAAAAAAAAATGGTAACTTCGGACATGGAACAAAACAATCGTTTGTTATTATTTGCCCTATGAAAACCATTCATAATACTTGTACATCATTAACATGGTGGTAAAAGATCAAATAATCATTCTCTGAGTCCAAAATCCCATAAAAATATGATACTATGCTAACCGATTTATGTATTTTGGATAATTCTGGATATATAATATATATAAATTAGGAGAGGCATATATCTTGTCCAAATTTTTTTTTATCTGCCGAAAGAAACACCAACAAATACGTTATACCTATAAAAATGCTCAAATTCATAAAAGTGTATATGCAGTGATATATTATACATACCTATATATTTTCACTAGGCCTACTATGGATTTCAAAGGCAGTGTCACACTGTTTTTCGCAAATATCTCCCAAATGAATTGTTGTATCAGTATGGTATTTCAGCACAAAGCCTGTTACACCCCGACCTAATTTATGGCCGATATAGCATTTTGCTATATGTGTTACGTTAGCAGTTTACTCGTGAATATTAAGACGAAGCCGGGAGGTCACGTGTACACATTCAAAGGAATGGTAGTATTCGTCTTCCCCCCCCCCCCCAACACTCCCCAAACCACTCCTTAGCTACCCCTAAATCTCCCCCTCCTCACCTTCCTTACACCACACCCCCTCCTTACTCTCGTCTCCCTGCATCTCCCATCACTATATTATACGGTTCATGTTATGCACTGTACTTGTAGCTACTTATATTATGTCAGTATATATATAGATATAATAATTATAGTGTATGCACTAATATTCATGCAGCTTACGATATTATTGAGTACGTAAACAAGGGGTAGTGCAAATTGTTATGGAGGCAAGACGTATTCCACACTGTTAATTACTGTATAACCGGATGTTTGTGCACATGTGGTAGAAGGACAAAGAACACGTTCTATTGGTATTACCTGTGGTCTGGACCTATTGTGATAACTTGTTTTTATTTGTGCTAAATACTGTGCATTCATCATAAAATATAAACATGGTTAACCCTTCCTACCCGGACTGTCTTACCCAATGACGGTCGCCCCTACCCGGGCGAAATGGCTGAAAAACGTCTAGGCCTAGGCTACCGTATTTATGTTTATTTTCACTGCTAGAACTTTCTCACTCATCTATAATCGTAGTGCGGTTTTCAATCTGTATTTTGGCGTTGAGTAGAGCTCTGTAAGTCAACTGGTTCAGTTGTGATGACGATTTCAGTGGAGCCAATATTGCAGAGATGTTGCCAATATGGGGGCTTTTCAGACACTAATTTCGTCTGACGTCAGAACAATAACATTGAAGAGTCTTCTCCTTCTTGTTTTCGGAGGTGCGGTGACGCAACGCTTGGGTTTGTTGACATATGTCGTACGCACGGCGTTCAGACCAAGCTTAATTAGGCTATTAAGCTGCTGCCTTAGGTAAGGCATACCGGGTAGCGGCCCTTCTTTCGAGCTGTCCTTACCTAAGGCAGACCGGGTAGGAAGGGTTAAGTTAAGATATTAATATTTTGTTAACTTGTGTCTTTGATAACCACATCATCACCTATAGACTGCATATACTTCTCTCCATCACTGCATCTCTCATTGTAGCCTTATCAAATAAATATAAAGTACCAAATATACTGCATATATTGTGACGTATCATTAGGACTATTACATACATTACATTACTGTCATGAAGTAGATGCATTATGATCGATAAAAATATTGTAGGAATAAAATGAGGCAAACATGACAATACTGTAAACCATTTATTCGCTATCACTGCCCATGAAAACATCGTCATCCTCGCCTTCATCGTCGCTGGCGACGTTGATTATTACAGGTTCCACGCTCTCGTGTATGTTGTCGGACTTCCAGTACCCCTCTTCAAAGTTCCGGGAATGTTGAACAGCACCCTGCCACACGTCCTTGTTTGCCAATTGCCGCGCTTCTTCCAACCTGGCCTGTAGATCCGCCCGGGTAAACTGCTGGAGGGAGGACCGCACATGGTGCTTCATGGTTCCCCATACTTGCCCCAATGGCGTTGAGCTCTGGGTGACCAGGTGGCAGCCGTACGACCTCGTGGCCCCACTCACGGATGGTGTTGTCGACTTTGTACTTGGGCTGTGGACGGTTCTGCTGGCAGAGGAGCAGCAGCTCAGGTCGTGTGGCAACAGGTGGGATGGAAATCCTGCGGTGCTCCAGCCAGCTGATGAGGTCCGCCTTCTTGGTGGCTGTGGTAGGGCATCGACACTCGTCCATCAGTTGGCTGTGGTAAGGTGCATTATCCAGCACCAGTACAGATGGCTCTGGCAATGACGGCAGGAGGTGTGTTGTTAGCCACCGCAGGAACAGTTTGCCGTTCATTTCCCCATGGTAGTCACCCTGGGTTGTCTTGGCCGTGTAGCACAGATAGGACCCATCAAAAAAGCCTTCAGCTGTGCCACCTGCGACCACCACAAATCGCTCCCCTTCTCCTGGTGGTACCTGACGACTGTAGGTGGTGCTGGTGGCAGGCTGTGTGGTATCCACCCACTCCCTGCTGTGGCCCATCCTGGTGGTAAACCAAGTCTCGTCAACATACACCACCTTCCTTCCCTCCCTCCGGTGATGCTGGAGAGCCCGGAGAGCAGCAATCCGGCGACACACCACGTCCAGAGATTCCCTCCTCACATACATCTTTCTCTGTGATGTCTTGTATTGGAATCTCATGGTGTGTATGAGCCGCCAAACTGCCGTCTCAGAGGTATCATTCGGGATAATACCAGCTGTCTTGAGGTCCGTCGCTATTACACTGAGTGTAAGATGTTGTCTGTCGGCAAACTTGCGGTGAATGTGGCGGCGTATGGCACCGACAGCAAAGTTGTCGATGGCGGCAGGTGTAGGCGGTGGTGCAGGTGTGGAAGGGGAGGACGTGGTAGCGCGTTGGACCATCTGCCTCACTCCTGCCGCAGTCATGCCCATGGTGTGTGCAACTCGGTGGTAAGGCCTGTGTGGATAATGATCAATGTTATTATTTTATATAGGCCTATTGTATTTCGTCTATCCTCTCTCTAAACATGATATTGCGATACAATGCAGTGTATGTCTTACTGTTATAGAAATGATATTATATAAATTATCATGCATAAAATTGTATGTATGAAACGTGTATGTATTACGTAAAACGGACACGAGGTATATAATACACAACATGGTCTCTTACACAGGAATATCTATTACCATCAACACCATTCCAATAAAAGATTTGGTTGCTAACTATAGGTATAATTAAAAGGTGGGGGAGGTAATGGAAAATTATGTTGTGGCGTAACATTTACCCACGTCCTCATCACCAATACTCCCGCCCACTGGTGCAAATGTTACCGTAATGTTTAGGGATGCACACTTTGAGTTGAAGTACAGCCTCATTGGCACCCAGCATGAGGCCTCGTTCACCCTCAATGGTAATTGTTGCCTCACGGAGAGACGGATTGATTGTCAGCCACAAGAACATATCATGATATCTGGCTCTGTGCTCCTTAATTAAATACACAATTTAAATAATGTACACACTGACGTGGGTGTGGGATAGGCCCTTTTGACAGCTGGACCAGCCTTATGGGTAAATACATGGGAAAATATAATTTGCCTTCTCATATTCCCACAAGGGGGTAGGGAGGATCAGCAAGAACTACAGTACATTATATATATACTGTATGTATATATATATATATATATCTATATATATATATATATATATATATATATATATATATATATACTGTATATATATATATATATATATATATATATATATATATATATATATACATATATACAGTCAGGACCCCCAATTCGCGAGAATAGGGGTGACAGGAGGCATCGCGTATTGTGAATTCGTGTATTGTGGAACTAACTTTAAATGGGAATAATTAGATTGGGTGACATCTCTCAATTATGGCCTATTTTCGACATTTTTGGCTCTACAGTACAGTCTATATCTTATATATAAGAAGAACAATGAATAAAAATATGAAACCTTACCTTAAAATTAGTAGTAGATAGGCTAGGACTAGGACTAGGACCGTAGGACTTCACAATTTTCTCCAACTTCTCCCTCCCTGACCAAATCGTACGAACAGTTTACTCTGACAAGCCTATTGCACAGTTTCCTTCTCCTTTTTTCTTGCGATCCAACACTTCCACCTTCATTTTGTGTGTTATCTTCTTATATTGGCGTGGCATGGCGAAAAAAGTGGCAGGCACTACAAACGTTTGGTCACTCCGCACGGCTATGAGCGCTTGAGCGGGACTGTGGGAGGGAGGGAGGGAGGGTAAGCGGGAGGGAAGGCAGGCGTATGCCCGTCTTCTTCTTTTTTCGGAGCTACTCCTGGGCCTCGCGAAACGTAGACGTGCTCGCGTATCAAGCGGGAATAGCGGATTTGGCCCCTTCTTAGCTCTCGATTCGTGTACAGTATTGTGGTACCACCTCGCGTAATTAATGTTTAATTAATTAATGTTATTTTCGAGGGGTAACTCGTGTATTAGGGTTTTCGCGCATTGTGGAATCGTGTATTGGGGGTCCTGACTGTATATATATATATATATATATATATATATATATATATATATATATATAATATATAAAATACAAATACTCACACATTCCCCAGAAAAAAATGGATTCACCCCAGATACTAATACAGTATCTGGGATAAGTCCTTCCAGGATTGTCATTGTAACAGAAATTTCACATTACTCGGTCAAATATGGAAATATGGGAAGGCTACTGACTGACTGAATATCATTTGCAACACTCAATATCTGTCATGATAAAGCATTGGAATTTATGTATGGATCCAGGGATGCCATTTGGCCGGATTATATCCATTCGGGACCATTCAGCCGTCTGTTTTTAAACGTCTACCCCTATCCAGGTGTCGATTTTTAGCTGGCGAGCGATAGCGAGCCAGCATATTTGAGTTTTTTTTAGACAGCAGGCGAAATTTGTAGATTTTTTGGTAGAAAAATGTCTCCGGCGAAGCCGGACTTCTCTTCAGAATGCTGTAGCAAAATTGTAGTCCTCTAACAGTATATGGCAATAGTTCCAGCTGATTGGTGATTGTGATTGTTACTGTTAAAACCATGGTTCCTACGGCAAAAAATTACTGGTCGAAAGCACAGTGAGAACGCTTATTTTGCCAAAACAGCTGAAATACAACGTAGATACTATAAATATAGACAAAGCCATCTACTTACCTATTCAAACGTATGAATGTTCTACCGCGGGTCATCTCCCTGTTGTACAAGGTGGCAAGGCGAAGGACAAATGCTGTCCTGCAGCCACAGGGGCAATGGAGCAACATGCTGGATCTCGTTGTTAGTGGTAGTGCCTCGCGCCTCAATAAATATTCACCTGTCATTGCTACAGTCATAGCCTCGGAAACCTCACCTGTTGTGGGGGTGGGCTCTCGTCAGAAAGTGACGAGGGGGGGGGGGGGGGGTAGGGGGGGGGGGAAATTACAGGAGGCGGAATGTATTCAATAAAGGTACACTTTACATATCATGACACGGTTCAGAACACACGTAATAACATACGATTCCGTTTATTTGGTTTACTACACATGACTGCATGCATTGGCCTCCTAATACACACATACGGCAAAACAGCCATTACCAAGGGGATTATGCCTTGCTTTCATGCTCGTTCGCCCCACTTCTCGTTTCCATGCCCAGACATAGCAGTAACTGTATGAATAATAGCAAAGTATGATACTTAAATACATAATTATATAGTATTTAATGTACGTAATCACAATAACCTTAGTATTCATGATAACATAAACCGTATACTACAGCTTTGAAAGAGGGAGGGTGAGTGGGAGTAATGAGGGAGACGGGGAGAGGGTGAACTAGGCACTGGGGTACGGGTCTGGGGGTTGGTAGGGGGGTTGGAGGGGTTAGACAGTACCCCACACTCGTCTGAATGTGTACAAGACCCTAGAGGCGATGACTGGATTAGACTTAATATTCTTCAGTAAACTTCTGACTAAACACTTATGGCAATGTAATATATTATCTATAAATTAGGTCGGGGTGTAACAGGCTTTGTGCTGAAATACCATACTGATACAACAATTCATTTGGGAGATATTTGCGATAAACAGTGTGACGCTGCCTTTGAAATCCATAGTAGTTAATTTTTGAGTTATTGATTTGACAGCATTGGTTATTTTTCCTGCTCAATATTTTATAAGAGTGAGCTCAATGCCTAACGAGAACAGATCCAAACAGAATATATGTTAAACATCGTATATATCCCCCTCCTATACTGATTATACAGGCCTAAAAGTATTGACTGTGCATTTTCCACTATAACATCGGACAGGAATAAGCAACAATAATAAAATATTCATATAAAATAGTAGGAGCCGAAAAATGAATGAAATAAGGCCACGAACGTAAGTCCGAAGTTCTCCTCCGTTTGTCCGGAGTTATCTCAGCTTTCTTGGCAACCATTTTCCATAAGAAACACTGTATGTCCGAAGTTATCAACTTTTCAAGCAAACTTCGGACATCATTTAGGAAAAGGATAGCTTTCTTATTATGGGGGATAATTTTAGGAGGCTTCCTGGATTACGGCGCACTATCACCATACATCACTTGACCTAGTTAAATCTCTATAATGTGTTTACACTCAGGAGAAATTATTAAAAAAACATCGAAAAATGTCCGAAGTTACCGCATTTTACGGTAGGTGTCCGCCTCATTACTGTCCCTCTCGTCATTGTCCGCATCGTTATTCTTCTCCTCATTAACATGATAGCTACTTTGGGCCCTTATTTCCTCCATAGTCGGGTATCTAAGCTCCTCAGTTCTCATGGCTTGCCCTACGATGCCTTCAAATCTGGAATTGTTTATATAAACACGTTGCCATTTCTGGTCCGAATATCATTTTTCTTCTTGTCGCCGCCGAAATTACATTTCTGGCAAAGCTGAACACATGTTCTTTCAAGCCGAACGAATAGGCTATTAACAAAAAATACTACCGCTGGGATTGTTATGTTTATAAATGCAATACAATTTTATAACTTTATATAAGATTTCTTTACTAAAGGGTTTCCTTTTAGTAAAGAAATCTTATGTAAAGGGTTTCCCTTTAGTAAAGAAATCTTAAATGTTATTGCATTTATGAACATAACAATCCCAAGCAGTAGTATTTTTCGTTAATAGCCAATTCGTTCGGCTTGAAAGAACATGTGTTCAGCTTTGCCAGAAATGTAATTTCGGCGGCGACATTGATTCGCCGCGACAAGAAGAAGAATGATGTTCGGACCAAAAATGGCGACGTGTTTATATAAACGATTCCAGATTTCAAGGCATCGTAGGGCAAGCCATGAGAACTGAGGAGCTTAGATGCCCGACTATGGAGGAAATAAGGGCCTAAAGTAGCTTCATGTTAATGAGGAGAAGAATAACGATGCGGACAATGACGAGAGGGACAGTAATGAGGCAGACATCTAGTAGTATGACGAAGGCTAGGCCTAATTCAATAATACTGTACACTCTTAAAATGTTACTGGTGAGTCTTATTATCCTTTACATATTTGTTATTTTGGCTAGATGATGGTCTAGGCCTATTAACCTAAGACGTGTGCATGGGGGGTATGAGACACCACACGCCTGTGCGCATGTATTTGAGCTGTTCCCATCACTAACATCGTTATTTTACCATAAATAGCATTAATACTTATCCATATGCGCCTATTTTAGGTTGATTATAAAGGTATTAACCTGTTACAGCAATAAAACAAGTGGAAACAGCGTTTGGATGGTCAAAATCGGTGATACAGGCCGGGAGTTACATAATGTATGGCTGAGGCAACCTCCCTCCCCTCCTCCCCTCCCCTTGTCTGGAGAAACACTGTTACGCAATAGTCTCTCTCTCTCGCTCTTTCCCACGCTTGGTAACAGTGATGACAACGCCCTGCTACCAACTCGCTAATGTTAGCACGAAAATAGACCACAGAATAAGGGAATAACAGGGAAAATAGGTGATAACTGAAGGAGGGGAAGGAGTGATATTTGGTGGCCCAGGGGCAAAAAAAAAAAAAAAATTGTTTTTTTTTTTTTTTGGGTGTTTTAAATGGATTTTTTTAGGCCCAGGATCTTAAGAGTCTTCCCGCAGTCGCCCGGGGAAACTCTTAAGAGTCTTCCCGCACTTGCCGGGTTAACCCTCGTGGCCCGGGCTGCCTCTCCAAAGGACGGAGCTCGTATCCGGGCGATCTGGCCGAAAATCAACAAAAGTAAACTAAGGCGAATCTCGCTTAATATATTACCTACATTAATCAAACATATGTCGAAATTTGCGCCTTACCTTGATGCGTAGAATGGCGTTGAGTAGAGCTCTCTATCTCAACTGGTTCCGGAGTTATGGTGATGGAAGTGGAGGTAACTTTTGCCGCGTATTTACCTCGGCGCGTCCAGACATTCAACCGCGGCCCCGGCTACGACGCCCAGTTGCACTCGTCGCTCCACCCGCAATTATGCCGGGAAGCGATTTGATAGTGTTTTATTGTTTATTATGCAATGTATTATACTTATTATGTAATTTTCACTCAATAAAGTTATTTTCGTGAAGTTACTTGTGTCTCTGTCACTTATTACTTTGTTTTATTATTATTATTATGATTATAGTGTCACTTTCACTGGACTTTAATAGTTGATGGTGTCATTTTCACTTTTATGTATTGTTAGGTAAGCTAATAATATATATAGTGTCACTTTCACTTGTTCATATTGTTATGAAGGCACTTCATTATTACTTACAGTATGTGGCTCTTTCACTTATACCTACTTTATTATTATTATAGTGTCACTTTCACTGGACTATGATAATTGATAGTGTCATTTTCACTTTTATGTATTGTTAGGTAAGCTAATAATATATATAGTGTAACTTTCACTTGTTCATATTGTTCTGAAGGCACTTATTATTACTTATGTGTGTCTCTTTCACTTATACTTAGTTATATTACTTATATTATTATTCTTAGCCTACATTTGAGTGTCACTTTCACTGTTGTCACGTCCACTTCAAAAGTTTATCAGAGTGTGGAAGTTGTTGAAGCAGGTGCCAGCACACAGTGCCACTTGACACTCGAGGCATTCCCAAGTGGTTTTTGTGGCTTTGCGGGGTCTTCTTGTTGTGTGGCTGCACACATGGCACCTCTTCTGGATTCTGCTTTTACTACCTGGTGCTTTGAAAGGAAGGGCGTTGAGCTGGTGCTTCCTGAAAAATTCAGCACACCCCGTTCTGTCCAGCATGCCTGGTCCTTGTAGTGGCCTCCCTGGTGTACCCGCATGTTTAGCCAGGAGCTCAAGTATCACCTGCTTATGGAAGGTCCGCAGGGACTTGTACTTCGGGGCTATTTGAGTCCTCAGACGGTAGATGTTGTATGCATTGAGGACCGACATATCTACCGTATGCAGGATAAACTTCTTGTACGACCTGCAAGATGTTCGCAGGCAGTCGAAGAAGCCCATCTGCATTTCGGACTTGTCGACGAGGCGCATATTTATGTTGTAGTCCAGGACAGCAGCTGGTTTCTGGACGGGGTTCTTGGTTCTTCGGTCCACCTTCCCTGTGGCGACCATCTCGGCCTTGTGGCATGTGGTTAGGAGGTTGACCTTGCACTGGTCATGCCAGTGGATGGAGAGGAAGGGGCCACTCTTCTTATGGAAGATGTCCGTCTTCTTGGTCTTCGTTAGGTAGGTTGTCATGCCCTTCCTCTTGGCCTTGACTGTGCCGACAGTTCCGGTCTTGCGGTCATGGAGGTACTTGGCCAGGATAGGCGACGTGTAGTAGTTATCGGTGTAGAGGATGTGGTTTTAATGGAAGTACCTCTCCATCATCTTCTTTACTACTGCGCCGCCAAAACCAAGAGGGGGTCAGTCTGAATTTCGCCACCCTTGCCGCTGTAGACTATAAAGTCCAGCACATATCCCGTCTTGCAGTCGCAGAGGACGGAGAGCTTGATGCGGAAGCGGTGTCTCTTGGACGGGATATACTGCCGGAAGTGCAGCCTACCACGGAACAGGACCAGAGACTCATCGAGGCACATCTTCTGGAAAGGAATCAGGTAGGTGGAAAACCGATGACGTATCATGTCATACAGCTTCCTGATCTTCCATAGTGAGTCTTGAAGGTGGACTGCCATGTTGTTTGTGAGGTGGATATATGAGAGGATGTCGAAGTACCTATCCCTGGACATGTACTTGCCAAATGCTGGAGTCGTTACGATGTCGCAAGTGATCCAGTACTCGGCCAGAACGTGCTTCTTTATTTGTGTCATCAGCATTGTGAGTGCCAAGAACACATATAGTTCTGCCACAGTGAGAGCTCTCCATGCCACCATATTGACACTGGTCTTCCTCCCAAGAAAGTTGGAACTGGGAGGTTTGACACTCTCCCAATACCAAAGAAGGAAAACCTTCTATTTGGTAGGTAGCCTCGGAGTATCCAATGTAGAGCTATATACCTATCGTATAATTCCGTTCCGCTCTGGAGCGGACAATTATCGTAATCACTAGCGCGATTAAATCGATAACACTAGAGTAGCACCTTACTCTCTCTACTAGGTACGTTGTACACACTCTTGAGGCTACTATTTTAAAGGAAATGAAAATATTGATGAGAAAGAAAAGAGAAAATTGCAGAACATTGTCCATCCTATCTGGCTCCTTAAGCCGTTGTCACGGGTCCACCGCACAACCCGACCGGGTTCATTAGATCATCCAGGTATCAAGTTAATTAGACAAGATTGGATGGGCAGGGGTACGGCGTGAGGGCGGGATACTATGACGTTGGATACTCTGAGGCTACCTACCAAATAGAAGGTTTTCTTTCTTTGGTATTGGGAGTGTCAAACCTCCCAATTTAGTAGTAGCCTCTACATCTCCAACGTAGAGCTAGAGTAACAAATCGGAGGCGGACATCCAAGCGAAAAAACACAAACTTAGCCCTTAGGAAATATCAGGACAATGGAAAGACTGATTTAACCCTCCAGCCCCGGCTACGCATTACATAAATATTGCCCGAAACCCGGGTGTTTTGGCCGAAAAACATCTAGGCTAGGCTACCGTATCATTGTTATGCTGACTGCTTCCCGCATTCCCGCGCATCCCCAAGCGTAGCTGTGTTATTTACCTGTAGAATGGCGTTAAGTAGAGCTCTCTAAGTCAAGTGGTTGATTTGTGATGATGATTTCATTGGAGATAACTTTATGGCCAAAACAGCCACTTTACACTACTTTTCGATACTTAACAACAACATACAGGCACACACGAACAAGCGACGCTCTCCTTCTTGTGGCCGGAGATGCGGGGCGTAGGTCCAGCCGGGTGTTGTTTACATGCGTCGGACCGACGCTTCACACACCAAGGTCACAGGCTTTCAATCACTGGTACAATGTTGTACCACCCGGGTTCCTCGGGGCAAAACTTAATGGTACACACGTGTACCATCCGAGTTTGAAGGGTTAAACAATAGAGAGTTTATATAAAGAGTGTACAGACAGGTGCATATCAAGAGAGGTCAAGTATAGTAAAGTCTTATTCCATGAGATAACTTAGCCTAAGACAAAGAATGATGCATTTCATAATGATGAATATAAAGTCCAGGATGCCCCCCCCCCCCCCCTCCTTCTGGAAGAAAGCAGGACGACCCATACTGGAACGAGTAAATACTGGCATACGCCGAATATGAGTACCGTACAGGATGTGACGAGAAACTACATGAGCAGTGTCAGTGACGAGCACTAAAAGCCATATGAGAAAAGTTCAGTGGTATGAGGACAAGACATACCGAAAGAATGTAGGATACTTAAGACTAGAAAGTATCACAAAAGTTTAGCCCAGTTATTAATGTTTAACATAGGTGCAAGTATGGGTATAGTGCAATACCCTTCCCCCCCCCCCCCCCCAGTAAGGAAGGACAGGACAGGAGAAGGACAAGAGACAGAAGGAACCCCGCAGGGAGACCCTGAGGGAACCTGCAGGCCCAACGCACTACAAGGACGCCCCGGTCTGTCGGTGGACAACGACAGAGAGGAGGAGACGAACGTGGTGGGGGAAGACCAAAGCTCTGTGTCGGCAAAGTCCGGGCGAGAAAAAGCAAGTAAAACCTGAATGGAGCAGCGTACAAACGGACGGCATGAGCTGTGTGCCCTGAACGTACGGGTTACCGGCCCGAAGAACCCGACACAGGTGAAGTCCCACAGCACGGCGATCAAGCCTCCATTCGGACGTAGGCGCCACCCGTAATGTCAACCCCGACACTGGCCTGGCTGAGTACACATACGGATGCAGAGTTTGAACTGGGCAGAACGGACGATGAACCCTACCACGTGTGGAAGCCGGTACAGGAAAGGCCAAAAAACGGGAGTGTCGCGTACGGTTGTAGCCACAAAACGAACAGACGGAGCCAAAGTAACTGACCCAAGGACGGGAGAAAACAGAAGCAAGGCCGGGTCTTAGACATGGCAGCCATCGCCGAGACGCCGTCACCCGGCGCCAAAGCCAGAAGGAACAGTGTCATGGCATGGAAGTGTTCAGGCGCGGGGTAAATAGTGTAAGAGGCAGACGAGAGCCTCCGCCAGAGACCACTGAGGAGGAATCTGACGCGGGGTAGGCCTAAGTCCAAAGCAGGCCCGCATGAGGAAATCCAACGCCCTGTGAGGAACGACCAACCCCGTGAACTACTCAAACGGTACCCAAATGGCCAACAGGCGGGTCCTAAGCGTGGTGCATATGTTGGGACGCATCTCAAAAATAACCAAATGAGGTAGGGAAACACGAACGCCACCGACAGGCGTGTCCGCGACGTGTTGGTCATCCCAGAAGGAAAACCGTGCCAGGGAGAGACGGAAGTCTGCCACTGAGAATGTGGCCAGTGGAGAGGATTTGACAGTCAAAGAACGACTAAACGTCGGCAGCCACCCTGCCTCACAAACATCCATGATGTGAAGGCCAACGAGGGCCCGAGGCCACCAATCGATCCCAAGTGCATATCGGGGAACGATAGGGGAACAGGACTCGGGCGCCACCGCCACAGCTGAGCGGACCAGGTGTGTGCCGGCCAGATGGAAGTGAACAACCAAACAAAGTTCATTTACCCACTCAGCCTGCGGAGGACTTTGCACATCAAAAAGGGCATCGGGTGGCGGAAACACATCGAATACGGTGTGTTGGAAAGACCAAACTACCCGGGTGCTCTGTCCCATCGACAGAGCAACCGCCCATAGGTCGGCAGGGTACACGCAGTGCGACGGGGGAAAGGAGTGTGTGGCAAAATAGGTACCCCGCCAGGTCCTGAAGAACGAAAAGACTACGCAGTCACCCGACTCAGGGTGACAGGCGTGCTCGACCTGTCCTAGTCGAGGCCCGCCCACGGCACATCTTGCGACGGTGGAAGGCAGGACTCGGGAACGGCGACTAGGAATCCGAACCGAGGAACGAGGAGGAACAAGGAGAGCGGCGTGCACACAGTGTGCGGGAGAGTTCGCGGAGAAGATCCCACCCACCAAGGAAAAGAGGAGCGGAAGACCCCGAGTGAACAGGGGAGGCAAGGCCAGTCCGACGAGGGTCGTAAAGACACGAGGGGCGACATGGAGACCGAAGGGTCACGCCGAACGTGACATAATGAGAGTCATCAATACGAGGCACGACAGGTCGATCACCGGTCACAACGCCTCGCTGTCCGTCACGGAGACCAGAAAGACATGCGACAGGAAGTCCCGCTGGTGAGGCGAGACTACTCGAATAATCCCATGGACAGAATAACAGAGGCGACGTCTGGGGAGACAGGCCGAGGTCACTCAGGTCGCCGGAGCGGAAACGTGGACCGGCACCCCGAGGACAGACCCCGCCGTATTACCCAGCGTGCCCACGAACGGCGAAGCGAAACCGAGAGTGGGGACGCAAGAGCCGGTAGGGGCCCCGAGTCTGGCGGCCACGTTACGAGCCGGCCTGCCGACCCCAACGAAGAGGAAGCGGTTGAGGAGGGTCGGGACATCCCAGGCGGACGGGGAGCGAAGAGCCCCGCAGCAGCAAAGAGGGAAGACCCCTGCCATGCAGGAGCAGCGAAGAGCCCCTCCGGAGGGAGCACAGAAAGCAACAGCGACGTGCTGACCTCAGCCGGCGCCAGTGTACAGAAGGAAAACCACAGAGATTGGCGACAACGCGCAGCCTCATGGAAGGGACACTGCAGGAAGCCGACGGAGGCGAGCCGCAGTTGCAGACACCCGAATTGGGCCCCACCCTTCCCTAGCACCCTAGTCGGTGGAGCTACAATAAGCCTGAGGGGAAGCCGAGCTAGGTGCAGACGCTCGAAGAGGGTGGAGAGCATGCGAGCAGTGCGCCGCCAGGGTCTTGTGAACACGTTCCAGGGCACCCTTTTCTGGTGGCGTGAAGGAACGTGGCATACGTTCAGAAAGATAACATAGGGGTAAAGAACCAGGCCCAAAATGGAGGTGAAACCCCGGATGAAGGCATGACGAGGCTCGACACGGAGGAGCAGCCGACAGGAGGGAGTGGGGAAGAACCCATCTCCGACCGAACCCCGAAGTCGACGCCCTCCGTCAGCCACAAGGAACAGTAAAAGAGAAACTATGGAAAGACACAACTGAAACTCATACGATGCCGACAGAGTTGGCGCGTCGACATGTACGTCGCGTTGAGCAAAGGCTTCGAGCTGTACCTGCCAACTCGCAGGCACCGGGCGCACACCTTGTGCATGTGTAAGAGCTCGTTCCGGGAGGGATGCCGCCACGTGCCCCCACGATGACGGCTTCCCGTAAAGGGAAGGGAAGCGACGTCCGTTAGGGACCGGAAACGTCCCGAGGGACAGAACGTGGACAGGCCGACCAACCAGCCCCAGGCTACACGCAGGGAGCATGACTAAAGAAGTCGATGCCGCCTGGGAGCGAGTGGGAGGATGGACAACCGGAGCAGCAACCACAGGTAGAGCAGGTTACGTAGGCAAGAACACCGCCCAGTACGGAAGCACGCCCGGAGATCGGACAGGGGAAGAGACAGGGCGGAGTGGAGCCGTAGACCGTCGGCGACGTGGCGAAGGAGAGCGGCGTCTCCCCTACGACCCGGCGTCCTCGGAAACAGGAGGGACGTCCGAACGAGGCACCGGGGGAAAAGCGTTCAGGCGCCAGGGAGACAACAGAGGAAAGGGGAAGCATGGCACGCACCCCTTCGTTGAGGAAGCGCGGAAACCGTCGGAGGCGGTCCGTGACAGAGAGAGCGAAAACCTGAACATGGAGCGCAGAGGCGAGACCTTGCCTCTACAGCGTCCGGGAACGTAGGACGAGACCCAAAGGTCAAGATCGACGAGACACAGTCTACACCTCCAAGGGTTAAACCCATCGCGGTTGGAGCACGAGACATGGGTAGGACTCTCCATGTCCCAATGGGCATGGCAGGACGGGAACCCCCACGGTGTGCGCAGGGAGGAAAGGACATCCTCTCTGCAACCAGAAAGGAAAAAGATACCGATGGCCCATGTATGAAGCGCCCCAGGCAGAGCAGGGGAAGAAAGCAGGCGGGCCACAAAGAGTTACCACAGGTAAATAGGAGGGACGGTAGTAGAGTGTCCCAAGAATACCACCATGTACATATGCATGGGGCGGAAGGAGGCAAAACCGGTCAGCGGTGGCCTCCTGAGCCTTGGGTGGAGCCACATGGACGGCCTGAACCGGACAGAGGAGTCGGAGATCGGCGGCGGGAAGGGGAAGGAGAGCGACGACCCACCTTCGTTGCGGAGTCCTCGGAAACAGCCAGGACGCCCGAACGAGGCACTTGGAGGAAAGGCGATCTGGCGCCTTGAAGACTTCCGACGCGCACAAGGAGGAAGTGACATCCACATCGCAATTGGAAAGTAAAAGATACTGATGTCCCATGTATGAAGCACAGGAAATGTGTGCAAGCACAATATTGGTAAAAAAAAAACTGAATCCTTGATAGGAGAGTACCCCCTTCCTCTGTTGAGGCAGGGAAGGACGAAAAAGGGGGGCCCTTCGAAACAGGCACGAGGGCAAAAAAACGCACAAAAGTGGTCACTACACCCTGCAAATGGAGCACCTTTCATGAAAGTGAGTATTCCCCCCCCCCCCTCCTTGTGCGTGGTGAGGGGTGAAGAGGGACCCCCCATGCGGAGGGTCAGGGAGAGACCAGGCGAACCAGCAAGTGCAAAGAACCCAGTGCAAGTCCCGAGAAGGAAGGCATGAAAAGCCTTATAAAGGAAGAGGATAATAATAATACCCAAAGGTTGAAGGTACTGAAGAGAAGAAGACGCCCAAGGGTACCATCAGAGTAGAGTGGGAGCACAATCTGATGAAAAGGAGAAGTCCGTGAACTACTGCAACTGAGTCCCTATACAGAGGCAAAGCAAAGCACCCTAGCACCGACCCAGAGAGGAGTGGACCAGAACGGGCCGCTCCGCTCGGGGGCGGAAAGCCGCTCTGGAGCGGATTGTAGGATGTAGGACGAATGTAGGATGGGTGGAACTCACCACCCGGTGAGGAACCCGTGGCGAGAGCAGAGCGAAGTAGACATACTACACTGGAACCAGAAGAAAAAAACCCTGTGAAGACCCCGTGTAGGCCATGGGAAGGCATGCATGTATGTCATCGACAGGAACAAGAATAAAGCCTGTTTGTAAGCACCATGAAAATAAAGGCCATGGCAATGCACGCATGTATGTCATTGGCAGAGACAAGACGAAAGCCTGGTCGGAAGCACCACGAAAAAACCACTGAAAGGCGAGGAATCCTTAACCCGGGAGCTGCGGGGAGACTCTTAAGAGTTCCCCCGGCGCACTGCGGGGAGACTCTTAAGAGTCAGAGAAAAAAAAAATCAACTTTTGACATCGAATTTTTTTTTTTTTTTTTTTTTTTTGCCCCTGGGCCATGCAAAATCTCAGTCCTCTACCTCCCCTCCTTCCCCACTTTCCTCCTCTCCTTCAGTTATCACCTATTTTCCCTGTTATTCCCTTATTCTGAGATATATTTTCGTGCTAACATTAGAAATCCGATTGGAGGGTGTGGTCATCACTGATAGCAAGCGAGTGCAAGAGAGAGAGAGAGAGTATCGATCGACTGTGTCTCAGTGGCCTTGGGGGAAATTGGCGGGAAAGCAGATTGCCTCACCCATACATTATACAACTCGCGGGCTATATCTCCGATTTTGACCATCCAAACGCTGTTTTCACTTGTTTTATTGTTGTTTCAGGTTAATACCTTTATAATCAACCCATAATAGGCGCATATGGATAAGTATTAATGCTATTAATGGCACAATGAATATTTTAGTGACGGAAACACCTCAAATACGTCAGCACAGGGGGACGTTTCCAATTACCCCCATGCGCACTTCAGAGGTTAAGAAGAAGGCCAAAGAGTGCCCCCGAAATGGGAGGCCAGGCAGGAGTATCAGTCATGAGGTCATGCACAAAATAAAGATCAGAGATCCCAGAATAGGCTACAGGCACCAGGTCAGGGAGTAGCCTAAAAGCTCTCACTAGGCCTGGAGACTGGAGTCCCGTCCAATGAAGGAGAGTGCTCCCCCCCCCCCCCCCCCATGTCCCCCTGGAAGTTAAAGCTGAAGAGAACCCTCCAAAAGGAGGATCAGGAAGGCCATAGGGGAACCAGCAACAGGCCAAAGAGCCCCAAACCCCATGTCAGAAAAAACCAAGGGGTAGGCTCAACCCTCTGAAGAACTGAAGGAAACCCCACCCCAAAATATAATGGAGACCAATACCCTAAGGCCAGTATCAGTGAAGAGGTCCTGTAGGTCAGAAAGCACAGCCTGGTAAAAGGGAGCATTAAAATATGTCTTAAAGGAAGTGCAGGACGACCAATCTAGGGACCGAAACCGAGGCAAAAGTAGCGCGACCGTAAACGTCAACGTCCGTTTGAGAGCGGAAAAGTACCGACATCGAGCGGGAACGTCCGCGTTCCAAGGCGGGCGGAATCGTCCGTATACGGACTCGTACGTTCAGGCGCGGGAAGTGGTATGAGACGGCAGTAGTGCGTGAGGGAAAAGGCCCGTCCGAGAGCGGAGAGGCCCAGATGGGCCCCGCCGTAAGCTGAGGACCCAGGAAAGGTAGCCTGGCAAGTCACAGCAAAAGTGGGAGCATCTGTGGGTAACAGACAGCGTGAAAACAGACCTCTGGCATAGAACAGAAAGTCCCGTTCTAGAGCATCTGTGGGTATCAGTCAGTGTGAAAACAGACCTCCGACATAGAACGGAAAGTCCCATTCGAGATCGGAGGGGCCCAGGGAGACCATGGGACCGTAAATGAAAAGTCCGACCTAGAGCGGGGAGTACCCGACCCAGGGCGGCAACCCATCGGTACGTCTGAGAGGTCTGTGGCACCCAGGAAGGTGGAAGGCCAGTAAAATAAAAGTCCCTTCCAAAAGCGGAGGGGTCCAAAGGTAACCCTCCTAAAGTCACATCAGGCGCGGGAGAGCCTGTGGGTAATCAAGTACACGACTGTAGTGGGGGGCAGTAGACAGAATAAAAACTTGTCAGAGGAAAACACATCGGAACGGGCTACGTTCGCGGTTTTGTGGGACTGAGGCCAGGTAGACAGAGCACTGGAGCCGTCAATCAAAAAGTGAGCATTGTATGCCAGATTGAGGTTGCCACAGTGTTGAAAGCCAAACCCCCCCCCCCCCCTAGGCTAGGCCAAAACTCGGAAGTTTGCCTATTCGGCACTTGAGTCAGTAATATATGAAATTACAGGGAGCCACCAGGTACCGTACCCTTGATGAGGGTAAGCAACAAGGGATCGTAGCGACAGGAATACAGAGCACTGGGGCCGCCGATCAAGCAAGTTAGAAGCATTGCTAAGAATGCCTCTAAAAACTGGGACTCCTGTACAGAGTTCGAGAATTCTTCACTGACGAGCAGTTGGCCGTGATATATAAAAGTCATGTGCGTTCTCAGATGGATTACTGTTCACCTCTGTGGGGTGGAAGTGGAGTGGTTGCATTGAGGCAGTTGGACAAAATTCAAAATAAAGCTATTAGATTAATCAATAACCCTGCAATCACACAGGACCTTCCTACATTATCCATACGAAGAAACGTTGCATCCCTTGCATTATTCTACAGATATTTTCACAGCAATTGTTCCGAGGAACTTGCTTCAATTGTGCCGCCTCTCCACATCTTTCCCCGTAGAAGTAGGGCAGCTGAGAGCGCCCATGAATTTACACTTTCTCCTCCACAATGCAGAACTTCTGCTTATCAGAATTCATTTATCCCCAGTGCTACTACTCTTTGGAATTCACTTCCCTCGAATTGCTTTCCACAAACTTACAATCTACAAATGTTTAAATCCAGTTGTTACAAACATTTTATGAATGGAGGATGCCTTTAGGCACATGGACCTTTTTGTTTTATCTGTGTTTTTCCTTCCTCCGTTCATTGTCTCTTTAAAAAAAAAAAAAAAAAAAAAAAAATAAAAAAATACAGGGGCAGATTGAGGAGGCCACAGAGTCGTACACCAAACGCCCCCCTTCTAGGCTAGGCTAAAAGAGTAAGTCTATTCAGTACCTGAGTCAGATGAAAAATGAATTGGAATAGGCTAGGCGAAAAAATGGAAGTTAGCCTATTTGGTACCAGAGCCAGTAATATATGAAAATACAGGGAGTCACCAGGTACTGTACCCTTCTAGACAGATGATATGTGCTGTAGGCACACTGAAAAATGGGCTCAAATGTGTTTTTCTTGGAGTGTAGCGTCGAAACTGGAGGTTACTTCATTTTTTGCCATCTGCGCATGCATCGCCGCTTGGGCGACCCTCGTTCATTTAGGCTTTGCCTTTTGTATTCATTTCACTTGCGGTGGCTTTAGTTTTGTCTTTAGTAAGCTTCTTGTCATTATAGTTTTTTGTCACTGCCTTTATTTTTGCTTTTCTTTTCGTGAAATTAGGCCTAGGCTTACTTGTGCCCTTCTCGTTGGTTGGAAGGGGGGCGCTGACCCTTGTAGGGCCGATCCCTTTTGGTGGTCTTTTTACTTGTTGCTGCCTCTCTTCAAGAGTGCAGGAACTAGTGCGCCTGGTAATTTCATATATTACTGCCTCGAGTACCGCCTAGGCTACCTTCCGAGTTTTGGCCTAGCCTAGGGGGGGGCGTTTGGATTTCAACACTGTGGCACACGAACCACCGAAGAGACAACACCTCCGCACCCACGCTCCCAAAAATCAGCTGATCTAGCAAGCTGTTTACAGCGATCGTCAAATAAACTCGCCTATACTTCAGTATAAGGATATTTTGTGTTGTCCTGTATTAAAATGCAGTATTAAAATAATTTGAGATTAAAAGCAAGTGAGGATATTTCGAGTGATAAAAATAATTCAAGTGATTGTGAATGCGAGTGGATGTAAACAAATATGGCTGACTTTGATGGATTTGAAGTCGGTGAGACCGAGGGCATTCTAGGGAAAATTATACGTGAGCTGAATGACATTAAAAGGTGGAAGGAGGATATGCAGGAGTGGAAGGTGAGTGTTAGTTCACAGATTGAGGCTATATGTTCAATATGTGGTGCTCAGGCTGGGGACATCGAGCCTGGACAAGATTTGAGTCGGGCTAGCCTAAAAGATATTCAAACTCATATGGGGCTACTCCAGGACGAAAATGAAGCTTTAAGATTGCAACTTGAAGAATACAAAGGGCAAACCAAGGAAATGAAAACACATGTGGAGGAGATTAAGGAGAAACACAATAAATGGGTTAATGACGAAGGAGGAAAAGTGAAGGAAATGGCAATGAAGGAAATCATGGAGGAACAAAAGAAACAATCAGAAAGGGAAAATAAAGATTTAGAATCAGTGGTAGTAAAAGCTATGAGGAGAAATGAACAGGTCCTGCGTGAAACAATAGATAGAAATAAGTGTATTATTGTATTTGGGGATATAGAGGAGCACATTATTGAGAGGAAAGCTAGGGATAAGGAAGAAATTAATAAGGTAAAAACATTGATCAAGCATGTCGATGAAGAAGGAAACAACTGGAGAGATGATATTGAAGAAGTTAGGAGAATGGGTAAATATAGTAAGGGAAACACAAGGCCAATGAGAGTGCAGTTTAGGTCTAGGGTAACAGTGGATGCAATAATGAACGTAACATGGAGACTTAACTTGACCAGCAAGTTTAAGAAAATTACAATTAGAAAAGACATGAGTATTGAAGATCGAAACATAAGAAAGGAATTGCAAACCGAGGCAAATGTAAAGAATGGAGAAAGGACGAAAGAAGACGAAAAGAAGTTTTTCTGGAGAGTGTGGGAGGGAAAACTCAAGAAATGGTATATAAAGCGAAGGGACGAAGTAGGGAGGGAAGGGGAGATGGTACGGGTGACGGGGGAGAAGGCAGGAAGAGAGGAGGTGGAGATAGAGAGAGAAACAGTCCAAGTGGAGGCAGAGGGAGGGGAGGTGGAAACGGAGCGAGAAACAGTCCAGGTGGAGACAAGAGGAGAGGAGACAAGCTAGGAAATAAATTGGGAGGGGTACGTACAAAAAAGAAAGGAACGGGCAGGGACGAGAAAAATAGGGAAAATACTGGAAATGCTAAGTTCATGTATACAAATATTGATGGGTTAATTTCCAAAAAGATTGAGTTTGACGAATATGTAAAGAGAGAGAGGCCCGGGGTAGTATGTTTGACTGAAACTAAGCTTAACCAGGAGGTAGACACGAATATAATTAGTTGTGCAGGATACAGTACATGGAGAAGAGACAGGTTAGGAAAGCTAGGAGGAGGAGTGTTGATCATGGTAGATAATAAAATTACTGCTAAAGAATTAAAACTTGGTGATAGCATTGCTGAAGTGGTAGCAGTTGAAATTGAGGATAATGATAGGTCAAAATTGGACATTGTATCAATGTATTTACCTCCTAAGACTAAATCTTGGAGCAACGATGAATATAATGAATTAATTTTGGAAACCTTGCGTATGTTAGAAATTATTTGTAAAAGGAAAAATAGGCTTATTCTTGCAGGGGACTTTAATTGCGGGGAGGTGGATTGGGAATGTTTGGATGCGGGTTCAAATGAAAATACTTGGGGTAGCAAATTTCTTGAACTAACAATGGGGTACCTATTAACACAACACGTTACGGAAAATACAAGATTTAGAGGAGGTGATGAACCATCAAGACTTGACTTATTATTCACCAAAGACCCCCAAGAAATAAAGAACCTAACATATTTGAGTCCCATGGGAAAAAGCGATCATGCTGTGATTGAATTTGAATTGACAGTGGAATTTCTGGAAGGCAGAGAGGAGGAACATAGGGAATATAGACTAAATTATAGTAAGGCGGATTATGAATCATTACGAGGATACTTTGCAAATATAGATTGGTCATTTATTGAGCAAGAACAGAATATTCAGGTAAAATACACCATGTTACTAGACATTTACAGGGAGGGGGTAGATAAATATGTACCAACATTTAAGGATAGAAAGCTGGTTAAGGAGAAAGAGTGGTTTAACATGCGATGTCACATTGCCCAGAACAAAAAGGACTCTGCATGGAATAAAGTGAGAAGGAGACACACTGAGGAAAAATGGGATGAGTATAAGAATGCTAGAAACAACTATGTCAAGACTATAAGAGAGGAGAAAAAGAACTTTGAAAAAGATATAGTAAACAAATGTAATAAAGAACCCAAACTGTTCTATAGTTATATCAACGGCAAAACAAAAATAAAGGACAAAATAACAAAGCTTAGGGTAGAGGGTCAATTATATGAAGACACAGTGGGTATGTGTGAAATTATGAATGATACATTAACATCCGTGTTTGTGGAAGAGGATGACTATGTAGAACCTGTGGTGGAATTGAATGAGATACAGGGACTAGAGTCGATAGAAGTCAACAAGGATGAACTAAAATCATTGTTGGAAGAATTGGACGTGAGAAAATCTATGGGCCCAGATAACATTGCTGGATGGGTATTAAGAGAATGTTCTGAACAACTAGTGAGACCTATTTTTAATATTGTTCAATACTCATTAAACAAGGGGGAACTTCCCTTAGAATGGAAACAAGCAAATATAACTCCAATATATAAAGTGGAAATAAAGAAGACCCGCTAAATTATCGACCGGTATCCTTAACGAGTGTTATATGCAAGCTTTGTGAAAAGATTATTAGAAAAAGATGGGTGGGTATGTTGGAGGAGAGGGAAATAATTTCAAGCAAGCAGTTCGGGTTCAGAAAAGGTCATTCGTGTACCACAAATTTGTTGAGTTACTATGATAGGGTAATTGACATTGTACAAGGGAGGGAGGGGTGGGTAGATTGTATCTACTTAGATTTCAAGAAGGCATTTGATAAGGTGCCTCATAAGAGATTGTTGTGGAAGCTCAGGACTGTGGGGCGGGTTGAGGGAGTATTATTAAAGTGGATGGAAAAACTATTTAATTGGGAGGGAAATGCGAACAGTAATAAAAGGAAAGTTCTCCTCGTGGAAAAGGGTAAAAAGCGGAGTGCCTCAAGGATCGGTGTTGGCCCCAATCATGTTTTTGGTTTTCATCAACGACCTTCAAATGGGAATAGGCTCATATATATCTATGTTTGCTGATGATGCAAAATTAATGAAGCATATTACAAGTAGGAGTAGTTGTGAAGAATTACAGAGAGATCTAGATAAGTTATATGAGTGGAGTCAAACTTGGAAAATGGAATTCAACACGAGTAAGTGTCAGGTTCTTGAGATGGGAAAAAGTAAATATAGACCTTCTTGGGGATATAAAATCTATCTATCTATCTATTGCCTGACGCCGTGATCCCCGAAGGGGTGGCCACGAACGAACCGCCCCCATGCACCTCTGTCCCAGTCAGTCGACGCCCCTCCCCCCAACCAGCACCACCTTCGTTCATGTACTTCCTCACTCCATCCTTCCACCTCATATTCGGTCTACCTCTCCCCCTCTGTCCCTCCACCTCGCTCTCATACACCCTCTTAGTCATTCTCTCGCTTTCCATACGTTCCATATGGCCGAACCATCTCAAGTTGTTCCTTTCACACTTTCCAGCACATCTACCTCCACACCACAACTCCTTCTTACTTTCTCATTAGTCTGTCTATCCCTCCATGTAACTCCGCACGCACTCCTTAAGTAATTCATTTCCACTGCTCTCACTCTTGGTCTGAGTCTCTCAACCAACGTCCATGCTTCGCTTCCGTAAGTCAGTGTCGGGATTACCACACTGTCATGCAAGGACTTCTTCACTTCCATACTGACCCTATTTCTTGTTACTGATTTTAGTGTTCCTACAACCCTCTTCCCTGTTGTACCCTCTCCCGCACCTCTTCATCCATAGTCCCATCTTTACTCAACACACTGCCCAGATACTTAAAAGAGTTGACGATCTCCATAGCCTGACCGTTCAGCTTCACCTCACACTCTGTGACTTTCGAAGACCATAACCTTGCTCTTCCCCGTATTTACCTTCAAATTCCGTTTTTCGCACACTGTTCCAAACTCATTTACCAGACCCTGCAACTCCCATTCATTATCATTCATCAGAACTGTATCATCCGCAAACAGCAGTATAGGTAGCTTCCACTCAATTCCCTTTTCAGCGATACACCAACATCCACTGCTCTTGATAGTATTTCTTTCATAACTCCATCCATATATACAGTAAACAACCACGGGACATCACACACCGTGTTTCAAACCAACATTCAGGTCAAAGAACTCGCTCTGCTCACTCTGCACACGTACTGCCGCCTTTGCACCCTCATACATGCTCTTCACTGCTTTCAGCAACTTGCCCTCTACTCCGTATATTCTAAGTACTTTCCACAAACCTTCTCTATCCACTCTGTCATAGGCTTCTCAAGTCCATAAAGGCAACATACACCCTTTGTTTCTCTCCAGATACTTCTCCACAACACAATTCAGGGTAAAAATCTGATCTCTTCCCTTCCTAAAACCTCCCTGCTCGTCGCCTATCCATTTCTCCGTTCTCACTCTCACTCTCTCAATCACTACCCTACTGTATACCTTCCCTACTACGCTTAGAAGACATATTCCTCGGTGGTTACACACTCCTCTTTCCCCTTTGCCCTTATATAGGGGGACTATTATGCCAGTCTTCCACTCATCGGGTGCACTCCCCTTCTCCCATGCTAGTTTGCACATTTTCCATACCCATTCTATCACTATCTCACCACCATACCTCAACATTTCCCCACACACTCCATCTGTTCCTGGTGCTTTCCCCAACTTCACCTTTTCATGGCTTCCCACACTTCTGACCTCCTGATCCCCACCTCCTCCTACTACTCTTCTTCTCCCTCCCATACCATATCCAGCTATGTTTGCTGGCTCTTCATTCCTTTCATTTAGCAACTCACTGAAGTACTCCCTCCACCTTTCGACTCTCTCTTGCTTCTCGGCTAGCATTCTCCCATTCTTATCTTTCACACCCTTACTGTTTCCCTTGCTACCTTCCCTAACTTTCTTGACTTCTTTCCAGAACAGTTTCTTACTCCCTCCATTTTACACTCAGATTCCTTCAAATTCCTCATCTACTCTTCTCTTACTTTCCTTCACTATTCTCTTCACCACCCTCTTACTCTCCACGTACCTCGCTCGTTTCTGTCTCTCGGAATCTTCATTCCCTCTGCTACCCAACCACTCTATATGCTTTCTTCTTTCTTCCAGCTATTCGTACCTCTTCTGTCCACCATGCTGTACCTTTCACTCCCCTCCCTCTTCTCCTCACTCCACACCTCCTCACATGCTGCACAGATCTCATCCTTAAACACTTGCATCTCCTCCACTTCCTCCATAACTTCCAGGTCGAACACCTAGTCGTCTTTCCACTGCTCTCTTGTACTCCTCCCTGATTCCTCCTCACCATTCCTCACCATTCCACCCTCCTCTCGCCTCCCTCCCGCTCTCCTCACCCACTTCTTATGTATCCTAACCTTAGCTACCACTACATAATGATCAGACAGACCCCCTCCAATACCCCTATACACCCTAGCATCCATCACAGATTTCTTCATTCGTTCATCCACACATACATAATCAATCAATGACTTTAAAATAGGATAAAATAGGAGATGAAATAATTAGTAAAGCTGTGAAAGCAAAAGACCTAGGGGTAGTTGTGGCAGACAGCTTGTCACCTGAACAGCATATAAATAAAATAACTGGTGAAACCTATGCAGTGTTGACTAACATGAGAATAGCTCTGAATTATTTAGATGAAGAGATGTTAGCAAAAATAATAGGGACAATAATACGACCAAGACTGGAGTATGCAGCAGTGGTGTGGTCTCCACACCTTATAAAACATAATAAAAAACTGGAAAGAGTTCAGAGAGTTGCCACTAAGATGATAGCTAGCCTTAGAGACCTACCTTATGAGGAGAGATTGGAGAGGCTAAAGCTGCCAACGCTGAGGGAGAGGAGAGAGAGGTGACATGATCATGATGTTTAAGTGTGTGAAAGGTTTTGAGAAGATCGACAAGGGAGATTTTGTGGTGAGGGACGAGGGAAGAACCAGGGGTCATGATTGTAAGTTGAGGAAAGTTATATGTAAGTCTGATGTAAGAAAGTTCAGCTTCCCGTATAGAAGCATTGAGTGTTGGAATAAGTTGGATGGGGAGGTGGTGGGAGCAAGAAATATCCAAACTTTTAAAGCAAAATTGGATAAATGTAGAGAGAGAGACAGGACAACACGAGCTTAGGCTCAAATCCTGTATACTACAATTAGGTGAGTACAGGTACCTTAAATAAGGGATAACATTCAAAACCTCTTTCGCCACCTTATTAGAAATAATTTATTAGGGAAAATACGGACCAATAGACTCGCCATATTTTTCTCATTATAGCCTAGTCCGCATGGAGGAATTTCGTTATCGACACTTGAAAATCCCGATTACACCGAAAAATAACACAAAAATAATGTCCCGAACGTAAACAAAGCATTGCACCCAATGAATCCTTCGACCTGGGTCCTCTTCTTCTTGTTTTGAAAGATGCGGTGAGTGCGATTCACCCAATAAATGGCTTGAACGTTACTCACAAAAACTATATTATATTATATTAGGGTTAGGTTAGGTTAGGTTAATCTAATCTAATATAATATTTGTACATTTTGGAAGCGTGCATGGCCTCCCCACAATTTTCCTTACCTACTGTAAAAGCGCGATTCACCCAATAAATGGCGCCATTTGACGGAGTATCTTCAGATTAATGAATAATGGGTAAGTGCTTCAAGAGACAACTTAAGACTTTTCTCTTTGAGAGAAGCTATGATCTTGAGAGAGGTGTCATGACAGATGGCTATAGAGTTTAGGCTATTTTGCCACTGCTAGTGATTGTTAAATGTGTGTTGTATATGAGCCTTCTTTTGATGCATTGATTTTTGTTCTTTTTTCTTTCTCTTTTCGAGCGCTAGTGAATTCTTCGGAAAAATTGGCGCTTATGAGAAATAAGTAACATGCTTATTATTATTATTATTAAGTTAATGCAAATCCTCCAATCAAAATATGATAAACAACAATAAAATACTATATTCCTTGAAAAAGATATACAAAAACTTGGTAAATAAGGCGGCTCTAGCTATCTTGAATGTTACCAAATAAGGCCCACAACTCCCCCAAAGGGGAGGTGACAGGAGTTGTAGGCACAAAAACAGAGCACCAGAAAAAGTGTGTGCGTCTTCTTCTTCTTCTTATTGTTTAAATGTGCAGTTTGCTTGGAGGGTTGTGGTGTCTCCAGATTACTGCACAGGCGTTTTAGGAGGGGTGAAAAGAACAATTGTTAGTATAATAGGGGTTGTTGTTGTTGTTGTTGTTGTTCCCTAAGCTGCCTGGCCGAACAGCCCCGAGTCCCTGAGAAAGGCCATGGCCACGATCGGGCCTTCCCACAGAGCTCTCATTGAGTGTAGATTGTGTTGTTGGCGTAAGTGGTTGTGTGAAATGCAGTCTTCTATGTTGTGTTTAATGGTATGGGGTGCTGTGTTACATCCCGGGCAGGTGTCGACAACGGAGTCATCCAGTCTCTTCTGATAGCTCAGGAGAGCTGGATGGTGTCCGCATCTCAGCCTGGCCAGGTGGACTCTGTCCTCGCGAGGAAGGGAGGATTCGGAAGGATGGATTTCGGGAGGTCGTGCATGCAGCTGCGTGTTGTCTGTGAGTGAGTGGATGGATCGGTGAGAGATATGAGTATGGATGTGCTTCTGGAAGTTGGTTCGGGGTGGGCAGGGAGGGAGAGAGGACAATAATTGTGTGTGATACCGTGTGCTGGGTGTTGTTTTGATATTTCTTGGTGTCTGTGGGTGTGTTGCCATGTAGTTTAGTGGGTGGTCTTGGTTCGTGGAGGCTGCTGCCAGGAATTGAGTGCCTCTCATGTCCAGATGGTCTTTGACTTTGAGGATTTTGGTTTCTTGATGTAGGTGATCTGTGGGTGCAGTAGCTGTGCAGCCTGTAATGATCTTCAGGGCTTTGTTTTGAATAGTCTGTAAGGTCTTATGATGTGTTTCAGCTAGGTTAGAAGCCCAGGCTGGGCTTGCGTATTCCATCACTGATCTTATGTATTGTTTATATACTGTGGTGGTAGTTTCTTTGTTGTGTCCAAATTTTGTGTGAGCAAGTGACCTGAGGGCGTTAAGTCTGGGTGTCAGTTTCTTTTTAATGTTTGTGGTGTGCTGTTTGAATGTCATATGAGTATCATATGTTACTCCTAGGATTTTGGGTGTGTGTGTATGTGTTAGGGGTGTGTTGTTTATGGTGAGTTGAGGGATGTATTCGTGTTCTCCTGTCCAACTTGTGAGCAGGGTTGCGGTGGATTTGGCTGGGGCTAGATTAAGTCTGTTTGTAGTGCACCAGCCATGTAGTGTGTTGAGATAGGGTTGAAGGAGATCTGTTGCTCTTTTTGGGTCATGGTGTGTGCATGTGAGTGTTATGTCATCTGCATAGGAGGCTAAGTTTATTTGGGGCGTATTGGGTGTAGTTATATCGTGCATGTACAGATTGAAGAGTGCGGGCGATAGGACGGATCCTTGTGGGACTCCGTTTGGAAAGTTTCTGATTTTAGATGACTGACCGGCAAAAGATACGTGTGCACATCTGCCTGCTAGGAAGTTGGCCAGCCACCGTTTTGTGTTGTTGTGCATGTTTGTGTTGTAGATTTTGTTTGTTAGGTTGTGGCGGGGGATGGCATCGAAGGCTTTACTAATGTCGAGTGTGGCTAATAGTGATCTGTGTGGTGGTCTAGCTGAATTGATGCCGTCGAAAGCTCTTTGTGTAAGGTCTGTGAGAAGAGTGTTTGTGGAGTGCAGTGGCCTAAAGCCATGTTGTGTTGGAGCTAGGGGTAGGTCAGGTGTAATTAGTTGTAATACTAGGCGTTCCATGACTTTGGAGGGGGAGCAAAGGAGTGTGATGGGGCGGTGCGAGGAGGGTAGCGTGGGGTCTTTGTTGGGTTTGGGGAATGTGATGATGATACCATGCTTTCAAATGTCTGGTATTGTGTTGTGTGAATAGCTGTAGTTTGATATGTTAGTGAGTGCTTGTATGCCTTGTGGTCCCAGGTGTCTGAGGTGTATGTTGCTTATGTTGTCTAGGCCACAGGCGGGTGAGTGCTTGAGATTGTTGATGATATGCTTTGTCTGGTGATTGGTGAAGGGTGTATAGTCAGGGTCTGTGGGGAATTGTCTCTTACGTCGGATGACACGTCGGTCGTCTTTGTGAGGTTTTAGGTGGCTGACATGTGAGAAGTGATTGATGAGAGTGTTTGCTTGTTATTTACATGAAGGAGTAGAGTCTGTTGTTGTGATTGCAGCATGTGATTGTGTTGTGTTGCTGTTGGAAAGTGTGATGCTGTTTAGTGTTTTGTATAGTTTTTTGGGGTTTGTTGTTTTGTGATCAAGTGTTTGTAGGAAGTTATTCCAATTTAGTTTTGTTGTTCTTGTATTTTGTTGTTAGTTTGGTGTTGAGTGCTTGAATTTGTTGTGTGATGTCTTGTGTGTGGGGTGCTGGGGAGTGTTTCAGTATGTCGCGTTGTCTGATGAGGTTTGAATTTCTGGTGTGAAGTTGGGGTTGTGTCTTTTTCTGTTACCTCTTGGAATGTGTTTCTTGTCAGCGTTTTGGATAGTTTTATTGAGTATGTGTACAGCATTGTTGATGTTAGTGATGGGTGTACTGTTTAGAGTTGTGAAGTGTTGTTCTGTCTCATTTGTGAATGCTTCCCAGTTAGCTCTTTTATAATTGGTGTATGTGTGTTTGTGGCTAGCTGGGGTGAGTCTGGTTTTGGTGGTGATAATGATCGGGAGGTGGTCAGAGCCTAAGGTTCTGACCACCCTCCAGGATGTTGTGGGGGCGAGTTCTGGGGAGCAAAAGGTGATGTCTGGAGATGATGGGTTATAGAGGGCTTGGTGAGGAATATGGGTATGTTGATGGATGTAGGTTCCTAGGGCTGATGCGATGACATGTTTACTGTGCTGTGGTAGGTCTCCTCCACCTAGGATATGCTTGATGTTGAATGTTCCTCCTTGTTGGGTTACTACACTTCTGAGGTGGGTGCGGGCACCGTAATGTCTGTGGCAGTGGAGTAGATAATGCTCCACTGTCTCAGGTGTGAGGCAGTACGGGCAATTTTCATTTGCTTGCAGTCCCATCCTGTATAATAGGGGTTAGGAGAGATAGTAAAGGTGGATTTTATACTACTGTACTGTATATGGGGGGTAAGTTTGTCGTTGTCTTTTGAGGTCAGGGTGATTTAAGTCTAGGTGAGGTCAGAGATGATGATGATCAGTTGTAGTACAGTACAGTACTGCTCTATGTGTACTGTGTGATTCAAGTCAAGGTGAGGGTGAGCCCGGTGAGGTCAGAGATGATGATGATCAGTGGTGATACAGTACAGTACTGCTCTATGTGTACCGGTACTGTGTGATTTAAGTCAAGGTGAGGGTGAGGTCAGAGATGATGATGATGATGATCAGTGGTGGTATAGTACAGATTCAGTTGGATGGTAATTTTATATGCTTGTGATTTTGTTTGTTGTTCTGATGTAGGTTCCTAGGGCTGATGCGATGACATGTTTACTGTGCTGTGGTAGGTCTCCTCCACCTAGGATATGCTTGATGTTGAATGTTCCTCCTTGTTGGGTTACTACACTTCTGAGGTGGGTGCGGGCACCGTAATGTCTGTGGCAGTGGAGTAGATAATGCTCCACTGTCTCAGGTGTGAGGCAGTACGGGCAATTTTCATTTGCTTGCAGTCCCATCCTGTACATATGCCCTCCCAGTCTGGTGTGTCCTGTTCTGAGGCGGAGAGCCGCGGTGTTTAAGGCTTTGTTCTTGTAGATGGAGTGTTTCCACACTGACCACTCTGACTTGATGTTACTGTATTGTGTGCCAGCTATGGTTATTTTCCACTCTTCCTTGAAGTCTTGGAGGACGTCTTCTCTGAGGATGTTTGTCCGGTCGGTTGTGGTGTAGGGTATGACTGTTGTTAGGTGGAAGGAGTGCATCCCTTTGGCTAGTCCATCCACTATTTCATTATGGAGGATGTCAATGTGGCTGGGTACCCATTGGAGGGATATTGTATATCCTTGAGAGTGGAGGGTGGTGAGGAGTTGGATCATAGGGTATACTATTTCCTTGTTTGTCTTGGTGTTATAGTTGATGGCTTGTATGGCACTTTTGGAGTCACAGCAAATGGTGTAGGCACTTACTGGGAGGGTGTTGATGATCTCAAGTGCACGGAGGAGTCCATAGAGCTCTGCTGTAAACACTGTGGTTTGTTTGGGTAGCTTCCATCCCATGGTAAGGTGAAATTTTGGGATCCATAATGCGGAAGACACAGATTTGCTGTTATTACTGGTACTGATGCGTGATCCATCTGTGTATACGTGGGTGGAATTTTGGTGCTGGGTGTGGAGGACTTCGAGGAACTCTTGCTTGAGCTCAGCCGAGTTGATTTTCTTGGTTGTTGAGTTGATGAGGTCTGTGTGGACTGTGGGTGGGATGTATTCCCATGGTGGGACTGGTGGTACCATGGGGGTTGAGTGGCAACCAAGGAATATGCGTGATTTTCTATGTATAATTTGCCCTACGCGCTCTCGGAAGGGTGCTTTATGGATGGGAGCTACTTGAGGCTGTACTGGTACATTGCGGAGAGATGCAGAGAATGGGTGGGAAGGTGGGGCAGCATAGATTTTTGAGAAGTAGGTGGCACACTTTATATCCCTTCTGGTGTGGAGTGGGATTAGATTTGCTTCACACTGAAGGCTGGCCACCGGGGTTGATTTAAGGGCCCCCATTATGATCCTCATTGCTGAATTCTGTACCACCTCCAGTTTATAAAGATGGGTCGGTGCGGCTGAGGCGAATGCTTGGGCACAGTAGTCAAGTTTACTTCTGATGTATGCTATGTAGAATGTTCGGAGGGTTGTGGTGTCTGCACCCCATGTTGTGCCTGCGATTGCTTTCATGATGTTCAGTCTTTGGTTGGTGTTGTATATCAGGTAGTCTATGTGGTCTTTCCAAGTGAGGAGTGGAGCATCAAATATTACTCCGAGATATCTGTGGCTCTGTGTAGGAAGCAAATCTTCTCCATTAAGCGTGAATCTTGGAGGTCTGTAGTTTTTCTTTCTCGTGAAGATCTGGTATAGCGATTTGGTTGGGTTGATACTTAGTTTTGATTCATTAGTCCAGTTCCCTAGGATGTTGAGGGCGTCCTGAATCCTTTGTTCGGCTATTTGGGGATTATGGTCTGAGGCATATATTGTTATGTCGTCGGCGTATTGTATTGTTTTTGCTGGGTTTATGTTTGGTATGTCCGACAGGTACGCGTCGAATAAGGGGGGGCTGAGTGAGGATCCTTGTGGTAATCCTTTTTTTGTTGTTATGGTCTTAGACATCTGGCCTTGGATGAATACTTGGTTTGTTCTGTTGGAGAGGGAAGACTTTAACCATTGCAGCATGTGTCCTTTTATTCCCATTCTGGATAGTTTCAGCAGTAAGAGATCGTGGGGAACGGTGTCGAAAGCAGAGGAGAGATCTAAATATACTACGATACAGGTCTTTTGGCTTGAAAGGGCTGATAGTATTACCTGTTCCAGGTTAATTGCCTGGTCTAATGTAGAACAGGTAGGTCTGAAGCCGGCTTGTGAGGAGGGGATGAGGTTATTGTTTTCAAGGTGCCAGGAGAGTCTTGTCTGGACCATTCTTTCTGCCAGCTTGCTTATGCTAGGCAGGAGGTTGATTGGTCGGTACGATGATGACAGGCAGGGGTCCTTTCCTGGTTTAATGAAGGGTAGGATGATACCGTTTTTCCAGTCCTTGGGGACGTTGCCTTGTGTCCATGTTGTGTTGATAAGGTGAAGCAGTTGGGTGTGCATTGTTGGTGGTAGGTATTTGATAAACTCGTATGGTATGCGGTCATGTCCTGCTGTTTTGCCTGTTGGGAGGTGGGCTATTGCGGTTTGCATTTCAGAAGTGGTGAAGGGCTTGTTCATTTGTGTAGGACGATGTATAGCTATGGTGATCTCATTACTGATCCTGTTGGCTTCTTCTTGGTCATCTGGGGGTTCCTGGTGTTGGTTATTTTGTATGCGGGTAGCTATTGCATCGGCTCTGTCTTTGGGTAAAAGGCACATCTATCTATCTATCTATTGCCTGACGCCGTGATCCCCGAAGGGGTGGCCACGAACGAACCGCCCCCATGCACCTCTGTCCCCAGTCAGTCGACGCCCCTCCCCCCAACCAGCACCGCCTTCGTTCATGTAGTTCCTCACTCCATCCTTCCACCTCATATTCGGTCTACCTCTCCCCCTCTGTCCCTCCACCTTGCTCTCGTACACCCTCTTAGTCATTCTCTCGCTTTCCATACGTTCCATATGGCCGACCATCTCAAGTTGTTCCTTTTCACACTTTCCAGCACATCTACCTCCACACCACACCTCCTTCTTACTTCCTCATTAGTCTGTCTATCCCTCCATGTAACTCCGCACGCACTCCTTAAGTAATTCATTTCCACTGCTCTCACTCTTGGTCTGAGTCTCTCAACCAACGTCCATGCTTCGCTTCCGTAAGTCAGTGTCGGGATTACCACACTGTCATGCAAGGACTTCTTCACTTCCATACTGACCACCCTATTTCTTGTTACTGCTTTTAGCGTTCCTACAACCCTCTTCCCCTGTTGTACCTCTCCCGCACCTCTTCATCCATAGTCCCATCTTTACTCAACACACTGCCCAGATACTTAAAAGAGTTGACGATCTCCATAGCCTGACCGTTCAGCTTCACCTCACACTCTGTGACTTCACCCCTTTCGAAGACCATAACCTTGCTCTCTTCCCCGTATTTACCTTCAAATTCCGTTTTTTCGCACACTGTTCCAAACTCATTTACCAGACCCTGCAACTCCCATTCATTATCACTCATCAGAACTGTATCATCCGCAAACAGCAGTATAGGTAGCTTCCACTCAATTCCCTCCCTTTTCAGCGATACACCAACATCCACTGCTCTTGATAGTATTTCTTTCATAACTCCATCCATATATACAGTAAACAACCACGGGGACATCACACACCCCTGTTTCAAACCAACATTCAGGTCAAAGAACTCGCTCTGCTCACTCTCCACACGTACTGCCGCCTTTGCACCCTCATACATGCTCTTCACTGCTTTCAGCAACTTGCCCTCTACTCCGTATATTCTAAGTACTTTCCACAAACCTTCTCTATCCACTCTGTCATAGGCCTTCTCCAAGTCCATAAAGGCAACATACACCTTTTGTTTCTTCTCCAGATACTTCTCCACAACACAATTCAGGGTAAAATCTGATCTACACATCCTTCCCTTCCTAAAACCTCCCTGCTCGTCGCCTATCCATTTCTCCGTTCTCACTCTCACTCTCTCAATCACTACCCTACTGTATACCTTCCCTACTACGCTTAGAAGACATATTCCTCGGTGGTTACCACACACTCCTCTTTCCCCTTTGCCCTATATAGGGGGACTATTATGCCAGTCTTCCAGTCATCGGGTGCACTCCCCTTCTCCCATGCTAGTTTGCACATTTTCCATACCCATTCTATCACTATCTCACCATACCTCAACATTTCCCCACACACTCCATCTGTTCCTGGTGCTTTCCCCAACTTCACTCTTTTCATGGCTTCCCACACTTCTGACCTCCTGATCCCCACCTCCTCCTCCACTACTTCTCTTCTTCTCCCTCCCATACCATATCCAGCTATGTTTGCTGGCTCTTCATTCCTTTCATTTAGCAACTCACTGAAGTACTCCCTCCATCTTTCGACTCTCTCTTGCTTCTCGGCTAGCATTATCCATCTTATCTTTCACACCCTTACTGTTCCTTGCTACCTTCCTAACTTCTTGACTTCTTTCCAGAACAGTTTCTTACTCTCCCTCCATTTTACACTCAGATTCCTTCCAAATTCCTCATCTACTCTTCTCTTACTTTCCTTCACTACTCTCTTCACCACCCTCTTACTCTCCACGTACCTCGCTCGTTTCTGTCTCTCGGAATCTTCATTCCCTCTACTACCCAACCACTCTCTATATGCTTTCTTCTTTTCTTCCACAGCTATTCTTACCTCTTCTGTCCACCATGCTGTACCTTTCACTCCCCTCCCTCTTCTCCTCACTCCACACACCTCCTCACATGCTGCACAGATCTCATCCTTAAACACCTTGCATCTCTCCATCTCTCCATCTATTGTGAAGGGGAATGATGGGAAGGAGGGTCGTCCTGTGATGCTGCGGAATCTATTCCAGACTTCTGAAATTGGGGTGTCATGGTTTATGTTGCTACAGTATTCTCTCCAGGAGGATTTGCAGGTTGATCGGATTGTTTTTGTGGCAAAAGCTGTAGTTTTTTTTAACTTGGATCCAATTCAGCAGTGATTTCGACCTTCGTTGTTTTTGGATAGCCCTTCTTCGTGTCGCTACAGCTCTGGAGCATTCCTCGGTCCACCAGGGTCTCAGAATTTTGTTGGATGGGAGTCCTGACGTGAGTTTGAAGTGTTGTGAGGCTGCTGTATCTATTGCTTCGGTCATTTTTGTATGCATGACGTTGGGGTCTGTATGGTTGCCATCTGGATTTTGTACAGTATTTTCCCAGGTCTTCCAGTTGAACTTTGGGGGGATACGCCATTTGGGTAGGGTAATGGGGTATATAGGTGGGCTGAAGTTTGTGAACTCTATGTGTAGGGGCCGGTGGTCTGTGCCCAGGTCTGGCCCTACTTTGGATCTTACCTCTGGGGAAAGGATTCCCGAGCCAAGGCATATGTCGATGGTGGAGCTGTAGTTCGTTTGTAGGTTGAAGTATGTTGGGATGAAAGGTTCTGATAGTAGGCTATAGTTGCTGTTTTGGATGTAGCTAAATATGTCGTTCCCTGCTGTATTGGCTGTGCCTCTGCTCCAGGAGGGGTGGTTGGCATTTAGGTCGCCTATCACCATGGAGGGTGTGGGTACTTGTTGGATATAATGAGTCAGCTCCTGATGTGATATAGAACCCCCTGGATTATATGTTCCAATGATGGATAGTTGTGTTTTTTTATATGGGAATGAGACAGCTAGGATTTCTAGTGTTCCATTAGGGAATGGCCTGAGTTTTATTTCTTTTGCGGAGAGTTCGTGTTTGGTTAGCGGCAAGATTCCTCCTCCTGGTCTCCCTACTCTGTCTTTCCTTATGCTGATGTAGGGTTTAAGGTTGGGTTTATACTTGTCAGTTAGCCAGGTTTCTGTTATAATTGCTACATGTGGGGATTTTGTTCTTAAGTAGTTTTTTAGTTCTGACAATGATGTTTTAAGGCACTTGGTGTTCCATGTCATTACTTGGAGTGGAGCCATAGTTACTAACGTTTTTTGTTGGTGTTTCTGAGGTTTCTGTGGCGGTTATCCTGAGGTGGTGATGATGGATGTTTGGTCTGGGTATGGGTGGTGTTGTTTTTTTTTTTTTTGGGGTGCTGAAAATCTGCCGTTTTGATGGTGGGGTTTGGTTGGCCTTGGCTTTTACTGTCGCTTGTATTTGTTTGTGTTTTGTTACTTTCATTTAGGCTATTTTCGGTTGGGATGCTCTTGAGTTGGCTGGTATTCCCAGTACTGGTACCAGTATCAGTTATTATTTGTTGTTGTTGTTCTGTGGGCTGTTGCTCTGTTGAGTTGACTTGGGTCATCGTGCACTCTGGTGACTGGTGATGGTTGTGGGGTGGGTGAAGCTGTATGGGCTGATGTATTTGGTGCCAGTACTGGTGGTGCTGTGGTATCGGTAGTTGTATCTACCGGTACTGGAGGTGTTGTGCAACTTGTGCTAGTTGCATCTACCGTTACTGGTGGTGTTGTGATAGCTGTAGCTACTGGTGCTGGTGGTGTTGTGGCTGTTGCAGTTGTAGCCTCCAGTATTGATGGTGCTGTGACTGTTGTAGCTACTGGTACTGTAGCTGTAGGTGTTGTGATAGTTGTGGTTGCAGGTGGTGTCGGTGTTGATGATGTTGTTATAGTTATGGCTGTAGTATGTGATGAGTGTGGTAGGGGGGGTTTTGGGCCTGGTGGAGGGACTTGGCAAGGCATTTGTGGGGGGTCTGGTTGTTGTGAGGGTGGCGATATGGTTATGTTGGTGGAAGATGGTCCACCATCTGTATCAGTGCAATTTTTTTTTTTTTGTACAGCATGTTGGAGGTTGCTGATGATGGAGGCCATTATGTGTAGCTGCTCCTCCATTGGCAATGATGTTATGGTGTTAATTATGTTTATGTGCTTGCCTTGGTCTTTGGGGTTTGGTGCTTGTGGCCTAGTGTTTGAGTTGTGTTGTGGGTGGGTGGGAAAGTTTGTTAGATAATTGTGGGATGTCCTAGTTGTGGGGTTCTGATTCTGTAAGACATGGGAGTATGATGTGCTGGGGTGAGGGCTAGGCTTGTTTCCCACTAGTGGACAGTATTCTGGTTGCACAGTTTGCACTGATGCACCTTCCCTTGCTAGTGGTACCGGTACTGATGCAACTTGTTCCTGGATTTTATTCGTAGTACTGGCTCCCTGAGGGTTATTTTGGTGTTTTGCCTTTACAAATTCTGGGCAGGTGTTTGAGGTGGATGGGTGGTCTCCGCCGCAGTTTGGACATCTGAATTCTGTGCTCGTGCATTCACTGGTTGGATGTAGTTGAGCGCATTTGGCGCAACGGATCGATGTTGCTCGGAAGTTTTTGGTCATGTGGCCCCATCTTTTGCACTTCCTGCAGCTGAGGGGCGGTAGGGTGTAGGGGGTGACAGTGCGCTGGAAAGTGGCAACTTTGATCATTGTGGGGAGGGGGGATCGAGAAGTGATCCGCACTCTTTTTGAGGGGCACAGCTCCCCAGTAGTATAATTTTTATCCGTAAATCTAATGACATTGACTATATTGCTATCTAGGCCTATTTCTGTTTCTAGTAGACTGCTGGTGATTTCCTCTACAGTTATGTAGGTGGGGATGCTTATGATACTGTGGGAAAGTTGCTGGTTATCCCTAGGTAAGGACACTGTAACTTCCCATTGTCCGATGTTGGTGGTTTGTAAAGCATTGTCTATTACTGAGGTGCTAAGTTCAGTGTCAGTGTCCACTGCCAGTATGCCCTTATCTTTGTTTAATCGTACGTTCAGGGCAGTAATGTGGAGATGTTGTTCAATGTTTTTGAAGAACTCGAGGTACTTTGTGTCCTTGGAGAAGAATGCTGCATCTTTGGGTTTGACTAGTATGGTATGAAAAGTTCGTGAGGGGTACTTACCAGCGATGTTTGGGCTTACCGCTGGGGTTTGTTGGTCACCATGCCGCCTATGTATTTTGGATGATTTTGCGTTATTACGAGAATGGAAGGCACTATCTAACCATTGATCGTTGTCTGTGGGGCAGTCAGAGTTTGTGGGGTCATTTGGGGGGGTTACATGCATGATAGGTGAGGTAGAAGAGGTGTTAGTAGCGGGAGAAGCTAGTGGGACCTCCCCTCCAGACGCCATCTTCCCGTTCTTCAAAATTAGTCCGTGTGTGCGTCATAGAGTGTAGCGCGGAAAGGAATGATCTAATGTGTGTGCGTCATAGAGTGTAGCGCGGAAAGGAATGATCTAATGAACCCGGTCGGGTTGTGCGGTGGACCCGTGACAACGGCTTAAGGAGCCAGATAGGATGGACAATGTTCTGCAATTTTCTCTTTTCTTTCTCATCAATATTTTCATTTCCTTTAAAATAGTAGCCTCAAGAGTGTGTACAACGTACCTAGTAGAGAGAGTAAGGTGCTACTCTAGATGTTATCGATTTAATCGCGCTAGTGATTACGATAATTGTCCGCTCCAGAGCGGAACGGAATTATACGATAGGTATATAGCTCTACGTTGGAGATGTAGAGGATACTACTAAATAGATAGCATGGTGGTTATTTGTCTCTTCGACGAGGTATTCCATGACTTCATTGTCATAGAAGCCTCAGATAAGTTCACTGGGGGTAGCATTTGGACCACAAGGATATGCTGGTGACACCCCGGAACCCTGCTGTACCTCGTCAAAGGCAGGACAATCTGGCTCAAAATCAGCCCCATCTGTCCACACAAATAGGTCGGATGCTCGAGGATGTGCAGCTGCAGCAGGCACATGCCCTTGGCCATGCGGACGCCCTGCACGCCCACGCCCACGCCCACGCGCAGGCCCAGGGGCATCGGCGTTGGCAAGCTGACCACGACCACGACCTCGCCCTCTAACCCGTCTTGTCGGGACTTGCTCTTCTTCCACATCCTCCTCAGGCGACGTCAGGTCATCTGGGGCAATGTTGGGGTCGTCAGCATCCTCTTCAGGAGACAATTCGGGTGAAGAAGTGACCGGGCGTCATTGGCGTGGGGCGCGGGAGGTTCAACAATGGGAGCCTCGGCCTCGGGAGTTGGGCTCCTTTTGCGGCGAGCCGAGAGCTTCCCCGCAGCACTAGACATATCGAAAGCCTTCGATAGAGTCTGGCATAAATCTTTAATTTCTAAACTACCCTCCTTCGGTTTCTATCCCTCCATCTGTGCCTTTGTCTCTAATTTCCTTTCCGGCCGTTCCATAGCCGCGGTTGTGGGCGGCCATTGTTCACTTCCTCACCCTATAAACTCCGGTGTTCCTCAGGGCTCTGTCCTATCTCCTATTCTCTTTCTAATTTTTATAAATGATCTCCTTAACTGTACCTTAATTCCCATCCATACATACGCAGACGACTCAACCTTACACTACTCCATTAGTTTTTCAGAACGCCCCAGCCAGCAATCCCTCAACGACAAATGTAACGAAGCCATAGAACTCTTACATTCTGATCTAAATACTATTTCCAATTGGGGCAGAGAAAACCTTGTTAACTTTAATGCTTCCAAAACCCAATTTATCCATCTATCTACCCGTCAGGATCTCCCAGCGGACTATCCCTTATTCTTCAACAATACAAAAATCAACCCTTCATCTTCTCTCAATATTCTTGGTGTCTCTTTTTCTTCTGCTCTCATTTGGAAGGACCATATTACCAGTCTTGCTAAGGCAGCCTCCCAGAAGCTGGGTGTGCTCAACCGCCTTAGGGGGTTCTTTTCCCCTGCACAGCTTCTTGCTCTGTACAGGGGCATAGTGCGCCCTTGTATTGAGTATTGTTCACATGTGTGGGGAGGTTCCTCTCACACCGCTCTTCTAGACAAAGTTGAAAGGAAGGCCTTTCGTATCATTAACTCCCGTCCACTCACGAACTCTCTGCAATCTCTCTCTCTCCGCCGCAATGTTGCATCTCTCTCGCTATTCTATCGCTACTATAATAATCAGTGTTCCTCAGAGCTATCCCAGTGCATACCACCTCCTTTACGTAGGGCACGTGGTACCCGTCTTGCAACTCAATCCCACTGTGAGAAATAAATTGACCACACCGGTATCTGGGGAATGTTGGCCACAGCCTTCCGATAGGGTAACCTCACTAGAGTGAACAATTTCCTACCAGAACCCGGTGATTGTATATATTGTAGAGATTAATTAATGTTAGGTAATTTAGTACTGTATAAGATTATCTTGATCAAGTTAATTTAGTTATAAAACCTAGTAGAAATAAGTTTAGAAGAATTATAAAGAGGATCAGTTTAAATATTCCCGTGACCGCATACGCGATCCACCGTTTGCTTTAGGGTCGTTAATATCTTGATATTATGTTCATTAAATCGTTGTGAAACGATGTTCACCTTTATAATTATATAATTTAAATGCTGATAATTATTTATATGATTTCGTTAAGAGGGAATGAACCCTTGGTAACGAATTAATATATAGTTTATTTAGAGTCGGAAATTGAAGTTCCGATCAGACGCTAGTAAACATCTGAACGGTAGAGACGTGTCCCGTGATCTCCTCCACCACAATTCCCACGGCCGGCCCGGAGTCCTGACCTATAACCCTTATCTACCGAAGCCGGAATCCTCTGAACTAAACCAGGACCCTAGTTATAGCTAAGTCATTGATATATATGGCCATTTATACAATGTTTAGTTAGGGCATCCTGAGAGATAGGCTACCATAGTTCATACCATAAGGTAGGCGATCTCAGACTTTATTTTTATTTATGTTGATTAATTTTATATTTCGATTGGTGTGGTACGGTAAGAGATAACCTTTGGCCATAATTATCCCCCACATTTTGGTGCCCCGAGTGAGGATTCCGATCGGTGTGTAGACTAGGGGTTGGGTTAGGTCAATTTTGTTATTAACAGTTAGGGTCCCCATTTCTATAAATGTATAATGTCGCATTTGTGGGACACCGTTTGATACCCCGCCATTTTGAGGTCCCTAACTGTGAAATTAGATGCTATCGAGCCCCAGGAGGTAGAGCCCGTAATTTCATGACAGACAGGCGACTGAATCGTGTACTCGATTGGCCTCACCAATTGACCATCTTATATTTGGGAGGCAACGACGTACACGAAACAGTCCAAGTGTCAGAAATTACGGATGAGATCATCTCTATCATCCAACTAATTGAGCAGCGCTGTGGCTCTAAGGTAGCAGTCGTCTTGCTGGAGCCACGAGAGCTGCCCCCCATTCATGAGGGTGAGCCAGGTGTAACCCGCGGTCATTACCTTCCTCATCATGCTGTAAGTAAATATACCAATATACCAAGCCGTGAATCGGCGACTGCAGAGACTATTGCGCGGCTATCGAACGTTCCAGTTTGGAGCCAGACCATATCGCCGCAATTTGCGTCGTGACGGCGTCCACTGGAACCATAGAGCTCAAGCCGCACAGGTAGCCCGCTATCACGAGTACAGTGGGCCCCACAAGGGTGCGGTTACCTAAGTCCGAGACATGCGCGCACCCTTGTAAAACGCACCCTTGGAGCTTAAGAACCTATGGGAAATTCACTATGTAGTCCGGGGACTCTTCAAACTTACCCTTTTTTCGCCCAATAACCCCTGAAAAACATGAACTAAGGAAAGAATACCTGCACAGTATAGAAATGTGATTAGATATTAGATAGAATAGGGGTATTACACTCACTTTGGATGGTTTATGTATGCGTGGAGGTTGGGATGTTGGTCTTACTGAGGAGCCTCGGACCCTCAGTAAGACCAACATCCCAACCTCCACGCATACATAAACCATCCAAAGTGAGTGTAATACCCATATTCTATCTAATATCTAATCACATTTCTATATACTGTACAGTAGTCCCTCGTTATCGACGGCTTTTTTATAGACGGATTTGATTATAGACGGATTGCTTTATCATAGACGGATTCGACAATCGACTGACTTTAGACTGATTCGAGTATCGACTGATATATCGACAGATTAATTGTTTATTTATATTACTCTAATATACCAACCAAAAGTGGATTAAATGATGAACAATAAGACATACAATAATAAGAAAATACACCGAAAACGAGAGCAAAAATAATTAGCCTAAAGACTTTAGGTTTTGAGTGAATCCGGATTCACCGACGATCGGAGCGTCACTTCTTTCGACCTCCATTTTTAATGTTGTCAAAACAAGGCAGAAGCTCTAAGTCCACCCGCCTTTTACTTGCTTATTTGTGCCTGAACCTTGTATCTCTTGCGTTTATTATGGCCTCTAATGTATTCAGTGATAGATATTTGCAATATACTCTAATATGTAAGGTTATGTGTAAAGGAAACACTTAAAAGTACATAGGATAGAGACCACGGATACTGTACGTGTATGTACGGTACCGTAATGTACGGTAATGCGGTATCGACGGTTTTTGCTATCGACGGCAGTCTTAAGAACGTAACCCCCGTCGATAACGAGGGACTACTTATAGGTATTCTTTCCTTAGTTCATGTTTTTCAGGGGTTATTGGGCGAAAAAAACGCACGCTTTGCTTTTTTCGCACCCTTGGATTATACACACCACACGGACATCTGCCGCACGGTTGGAGAATCGCACCCTTTTAGTGCGCACCCTTGCGGGGCCGACTGTACATCGTCGATTCACGGGCAGATTGGTTGGTTTACCAGGTGATGGCCGTGGGTGAGTGGCACTGGCATGGCGTTTAAATCCTGTGGTAGAGGACTGGTAGGAGGGCCTGCAACGTTGCGTTCTCTGGCGTTTGTGAAACTCGGAGCTTGAGCTTCGTTGCAGTCCCTAAATTTCCCCCATATTTTTCTTATTTAGACCATTTTATGTCTCTGCCCTTAATGTCACCCGCGTCTGGCAGACTAGGTCGACCAGCTAAATGCTCGGGACGGAGCATATACCAAATTTAATAAATAATAAATGTGTTTCCCCCCCCCCCTTTTAGAAAAATGCTACTACCACAGGTACCCACTAACATCTGGGATAAGAAATCAATGATTAACTAAATATTTACAGCTTTGGCTTCATTCTTGTACCTAAATTCTCCCTATTATTTGATAATTTAGGCCATTTTTATGTTTCTGTCCTTTAATGTCACCTGCGTCTGAAAGACCAAGTAGACTAGCTAAATGCTCGGGACGACGGAGCATATATGACATTTAATTCAATAATAAATATATTCCCTCCCCCTACTAGCGTGCGTTCCCACGTATTAGGTAAATTATATTGTGGACTTAATGTTTTCAACTAGTTATTCATCTGAATTTGTAGCAAATAATGGTACGCATATAATGCTAAAGATTAACAGCTAAATTGAGTATGTGTTAGGCTATAATATATCTAAATATAATTTTGATTGTTGAAAATTAGTCTTCAGTATAAACATTAATAATAGTCCAGAAAATAATTACCCATTTTCCAAAATGACTGATACACTCTTGAGAAAATCTATGGTGGGGAAATTAGGCTGGGTAACTAGAGCATTAAATAATTGCCAGGAGGTAAAAAGACGCGACCCCTGTCCAAGGGAGCTGTTCAAATCTCAAATCCAAGATCTTAAAACCCGGTGGGCTAATTATGAAGAGTCTTGCAATAAATTGGAGGACTTTTGCATCAAACAAGAACAATCTGAAAGGTTTGAGGAATTACAACAAGCCTATGCAAATGCCCGTGAAAATTATTTGGATCAACTAGCTAGGTTCGAATCCTTGGCGACAGAGACAGTTACCGAAACAGGGAGTAATGGTACCAGTAATGGTACTGCGGCTCCGGGACAACAAAGCTTTAAGTTGCCACCTATAACCTTACCTGAATTTGATGGGCAATCTGATTGGAATACCTTTTGGGACAAATTTAAAGGTTTAGTTCATGACAGGTTAGATATTTCTGCAGCAAATAAATTTTCATACTTGTTGGGTCAACTTAAGGGTTTTGCATTGGATTTTATCAAGGAACTTCCCATAACAGATGCCAATTATACAGCAGCTCTAGACGTACTCAAGGAGAATTTTGAAGATACGGAGTTGACTCTACAGCGCCTAGTTTACAAATTGCTGGAGTTATCAGGACCAAAGCATACGTACCAGGATCTTCAGTCATTCCGGATCAGCTTGAATTGTGTTTTGAAATCACTTAGTACCCAGAAAGATCTTGATTCAGCTTCTTGGCTCTTGAACCATATTGTACAACAAAAGCTCTCTCAGAAAACCTGTGATGAATTGTACCACAGGTATAAGAAGAACTACTTCACGTATCAAGAGATAGAAGAGGGTTTAAGAGAGCTGTGCAAACACATGCAGGTTTCCAAGAAGGATAGCGGTATCAAGGAAGGAGACAACAAGGTTAAATACACAAAAGTGTCTACAACAGGGACTAAGGAAAAAGCAAAACCATTCAAGAAGGAAGAGGTTGGTACCTATGTGACATCCGTCCAGCAGAATAATCAAACTAATACAGTATCTAAAACAAAAGGTGTTTGGGAGAGAAAAAATTCCCGTCTCAATTCTCCAGTGACCCAAGAAGTAACCAGAAATATTAACCCCACACCAGGGATAAACCAAGAAAACCGGAAGGTGTGTATGTTATGTTCAGAACAACATTCCACAGTGTATTGTAGGACTTATCCAAATCTTAAACCCTCCCGCCCCGGCTACGCATTACATAAATATTCCCCGAAATCCGGGTGTTTTGGCCGAAAAACGTCTAGGCTAGGCTACCGTATCATTGTTATGCTGACTGCTTCCCGCATTCCCGCGCATCCCCAAGCGTAGCTGTGTTATTTACCTGTAGAATGGCATTAAGTAGAGCTCTCTAAGTCAAGTGCTTGATTTGTGATGATGATTTTATTGGAGATAACTTTATGGCCAAAACAGTCACTTTACACTACTTTTCGATACTTAACAACAACATACAGGCACACACGAACAAGCGACGCTCTCCTTCTTGTGGCCGGAGATGCGGGGCGTCGGTCCAGCCGGCTGTTGTTTACATGCGTCGGACCGACGCCTCGCACACGAAGCTCACAGGCTTTCAAGCCATGGTACAATGTTGTACCACCCGGGTTCCTGGGGGCAAAACATAATGGTACACACGTGTACCATCCGAGTTTGAAGGGTTAATTAAGGCTAGACTTCCACGACTCATCGAACTAGGTAAGTGTCTTGTTTGCCTTAGCACAAGACATTCTACTGAGGAATGTGCCACTAAATTAAATTTATGTTTTCGGTGCAAGACTGGTGTACATCATACCGCGTTGTGTCCCAAGATCAGTGAAGTACAACCCAAACCGACAAGTATAAATATGACCCTGACCACTGGAAACCCAATGCATATGCCGGCAGCTACTCCTACAGACGAGATTCAACTGATCAGAGGAAAAGAGGTTATGCCGGTCAAAGCACTCTTTGATACTGGAGCGCAAAAGACCTTCATTGCCGGAAATGTTGTCAGAGCCATGAATTTGCCAACAGTAGGCAGAGTGAACATGGCAATAACTGGATTTTTGTCAAATAAGGAAACACAAACATTTGACGTGGTTAAACCCCTGATTAAATTGGGCAAATATAAATGTAAAGTGACTGCGGTGGTTAAGGATGACATGAACACTTATACATACATACGGCTAGTACGGCTAGTATACATACATACGGCATACATACGGCATACGGAAGTCGGCTAGTGGAGTTGGTTACAGAAAATGTACTTGCACAACATGTGAAGGAAAATACAAGAATGAGGGGTAATAACGAACCTTCTAAACTCGATCTGATTTTTACAAAAGATCCTCACGAAATTAGTGATATAAACTATCTATGTCCTGTAGGTAAAAGTGATCACCTATTACTAAAATGGAAGTTGACCTCGAGTAATGCCAATAGATTAGACAATAGCTACATAAATGACAGATTAAATTATAGTAAAGCTGATTATGTATCCTTGAAAAGATATTTAGAGGGAGTAGATTGGGATCTTATTTTGAAGGAACGGGACGTACAAGGTAAATATAGTAGATTCCTCGAAATTTATAGAGTAGGAACCAATATGTTTGTCCCAAGATATAAAACTGGAAATTTTACTAAGCAGAAAGATTGGTTTAATTTGAAATGCAAAAGAGCTTTGGGTAGGCGTGATGCAGCTTGGGCTAGATTAAGAAAAAGGAACACTGAGAGTAATCAGAATAAATATAAACAGGAGAGGAATAGATATGTTAACATAATTAGGCAAGTTAAAATGAACTATGAGAAGAACATAGTAAATAAATGTGAAAGTGACCCTAGATTATTTTATAAATATATAAACAGTAAGTTGAAGGTAAAGAAACAAATTACTAAATTAAGAGTTGATGCTAGGATGTATGAAAATGTATCGGACATGTGTGAGGTAATGAATAACAAATTGGGGTCAGTTTTTACTAGAGAGGAAGGTTTTGACGAACCACAGGCGGGAGTACTGGAGAGTGGTCTTAGTAAGATTGAAATAACTAGAGATGAGCTGTTATCTGCGATGAGAGGACTTGAAGTAAGGAAAGCTATGGGACCGGATGAAGTGTCTGCCTGGGTTTTAAAGGAGTGTGCAGAGCAATTAGTGGAGCCAGTGAGGGACATAATTCAAGCTTCCTTAGATAAAGGACAGGTTCCTTATGAATGGAAAAGAGCTAATATCATTCCGATATACAAGAATGGAAACCCTGAGGACCCTCTAAACTATAGACCAGTTTCACTTACTAGTATTGTATGCAAGATTTGTGAAAAGCTAATAAGGAAGAGATGGATGAAAATGTTGGAGAGAAAGAAAATAATAACCCCAAAGCAATTTGGATTCAGAGAAGGGACATCTTGTGTTACCAGTTTGCTATGTTATTACAGTAGGGTGATAGATGTACTCCAAGAAAGAGGCGGATGGGTGGACTGCGTCTACTTAGACCTTTCCAAAGCATTCGATAAGGTACCACATAAGAGATTGTTATCTAAGCTTGAGACGCTAGGATGTGTCAGGGGGAGTTTGCTGAAATGGATGGAGAGCTATTTAACAGATAGGGAAATGAGGACCAACATTAGAGGAACTTACTCATCGTGGCGGAAAGTTGAGAGTGGTGTGCCGCAGGGATCTGTGTTGGCACCTCTCATGTTCCTTATGTACGTGAATGACCTGCCGATAGGCATAAACTCTTACATGTCAATGTTTGCAGATGACGTAAAAATTATGAGACAAATAACAAATAAAAGTAGTTGTGAGGAGCTGCAAGGGGATTTAGATAAAATATACGAATGGAGCACCAAGTGGAAAATGAAATTTAATATAAGTAAATGTCATGTGTTAAATATGGGAAGAAGTGTGAATAGACCAAATTGGGAGTACAGGATGGGAGATAATAAAATTAGCAAGGCCGAAAAAGAAAAAGATTTAGGGTTGATTATACAAGATAATTTGTCGCCAGAGAAACATATTAACAAGCTCTTTAGCGGAATGTATGCAATGGCCGGGAATATGAAAGTTGCTCTGAACTATTTGGATGAGACCATGGTAGCGAAAATTATGAAGAGTATGATTAGACCAAGATTGGAGTATGCAGCAGTGGTGTGGTCCCCGCATCTAAAGAAGCATATTCACAAGTTAGAAAGAATCCAGAGAGCAGTCACTAGATTGGTTCCAAGTCTCAGAGAACTGCCATATGAAGGGAGGCTAGACAAATTAAATCTACCGAGTCTAAAAGAGAGGAGAGAGAGGGGAGACATGATAATGATGTACAAATGTACCCGGGGGCTGGAGAGGCTGGATAGGGAGGATATATTAATTATGGATACAGGAATAACTAGAGGCCACAGCTACAAAGTAAAAAGACCTACCTGCAAGAACGATATCAGGAAGTTTAGCTTCCCCTATAGATGTATTGACAAATGGAATGGGCTGGAGGAGGAGGTGGTAGGGGCAAGGAACATCCATATTTTCAAGAAAAAATTGGATAAAAAGTAGACTGAGAGACGGGACAACACGAGCTTAGCTCAACTCCTGTAAACTACAATTAGGTAAATACATACATACATAAAATTTTAAGACTGAGTGTTCCACACATAAGTGCAGTTTCAGTCTCTTGTCCTAATGGCGGCATTCCAGGCAACCCTGTTAAGGGCTGCTTCACTTGTCAAGTTCTTGGATTTGAGATCGGCGCGTATAGTCCGATCCCAGGTCTTCCTCGGTCCACCCCTTGGTGCAGCTCCCTCCACAATCACAGACCTGCATTTTTACACCCAATTTTGTTCATCCATTCTCTCCACATGTCCATACCATCCCAGTCTACTTGTACGCATCACCTCGCTAATACTCTTTATACCTAAACGTCTCCTCAGCTCAACATTTGTTATTCTATCCTGTAGCCTGGCCCCACACATCCATCTCACCATTCTCATCTCATTACGCTCCATTCTGTTGACATCCTCTACTTTAACGGCCCATGTTTCTGAGGCATACGTCATTGCACTTCTAACACATGAGGCATACACCTTTCCCTTCAGGGGGAGAGGCATTCTTTTCATGGTCAGGATTGGCATCAATTCTCTGAACTTCCCCCAGCCACACCTAATTCTAGCAACAGTGGCAGCCTCAGCCCCACCACCGGCAGAGATGGTATCTCCTAGGTAACAAAACTTGTTCACCAGCTCCAAAGACTCATTTCCAAAATTCACAGCCACAGGATCATCACTTAACACAAGCTCGCCTTTGCACACTACGCACTCAAATTTCTCTATTTCTGACTTATCCTTCGGCAGGGGCCCCTTTATTCTACTACAGCGCTTACTCCCATGGTGTACCCAACATCGACAGATGCTACATTGAATTGAGTTAACGCCCACTCCCTTTCCACACACTGCACATGGGTATGCACCGCTCTTTTCCACATTGCCTCGTCTCAAACTACAATGCATAACCTTGGTTTTGTTAATATTGACTCTTAAACCCTTGCTCGCCATGCCCTCTCTCCACTCTCTGAATTTGGCCTCAGCATCCTGCATACTGTCAGCTATTAGGACTAAATCGTCTGCATAAAACAGTTCCAACGGGAGTCCGCCTCTAAAAATTCTAGACAGCGCCTCCAAGACCATAATAAAGAGGAGGGGGCTTAACACTGAACCCTGATGGACTCCAACACGGACTGCGAACTCATCACTCAGTACACCCTTCACCCTCACCGAACTTCGCGAATCCTCATACATCTTCATTAGCACACGCACCAGCCACTCTTCCACACCAAGTTTCCTCATAGCCCACTGTACAGCATCTCTAGGTACCCTATCAAAGGCCTTCTCCAGGTCCACAAACACAAAGTAAAGATCCCTGCCTTTTAGTAAGTATCTTTCCTGTATCTGCCTGACTATGAAGATAGCATCGGTTGTACCACGTCCTGGCATAAAACCAAACTGCATATCATCAATAGAGATGCTTTGCCTGATCAAACCCTCAAGGACTCTCTCACAGACCTTCATGATTTGGTCAAGCATTTTCAGGCCCCTTTAATTTCCTCTATCTAGCGCATCCCCTTTTCCTTTGTATATATTTACTATTACACTTTTGAGCCAATCCTCTGGGATTTTCTCATCTTTAATAATGGTGTTTATCAACTCAGTGACTAAGTTTACACCAATCTCCCCTGAGGCTTTTATCATCTCAGCGACAATGTCGGAGCAACCTGGAGCTTTACCGTCCTTCATTTTATTGATTGCGTCGCTCACTACAGCTGGTGCTATCAAAGGAGGGGGCCCAGATATTGGTTTTTCGATACTAAGCTGTTCCTTATCCCATTCAAACTCTACATTTAGCAATCGTTCATAGTGTACCTTCCATGCTTCTCTGATTTCATTTTCTGCATACACAATCTTCCCATTATCATCTCTAACACACTGTTCACCTATAATATCCCTACTGTCATTTTTAACTCGCCTAGCTAGGTTGAAGATCCCATTGGGATTGTCAGTGTTACACACTTGTTCGAGGACCAGGTCCTTAATGCGATTTTTAGCATTGTAAATAACTCTTTTGGCAGTTCGTTTAGCTGCCTGGTATTCCTCCCTGCTGCCTCCTTTCTTCCATGCTTTGAAGCATCTCTTTTTCTCTTTCACAGCATGTTCTACCTCATTGTTCCACCACCAAGAGGTCTTATTCCTGGGGTGACCCTTTGTTTTCCCACAGACTTTGTCAGTGGCAGCGATAAGGCTATGCTTAAGAAAGTTCCATTGGCTATTTACATCGTTAGGCCTAGCTTCCTTATTTCTATTCATTTCCTCCAGTTCATTATGAAACCTATCCCTAACTTCCTTGTCCTTCAGCAGCCACACTTTCCTTTTGGGTATGTAAACCTTCTTGCGCTTAGGATCTCTGTATAAGCTCATGTCACACACAAGTAGCTTATGCTGAGGGATACATTCTTCGCTCGGGATGACCTTTACATCTCGAACTAGTTTCCAGTCTTTCCTGTTAACCAAGAAGTAATCTATCTGGCTACTGGAGACCCCAGAGTTAAATGTGATCAGGTGACTCTGTCTTTTCTTGAACTTTGTGTTACACACAACCATGTTGAGTGCAACGCAGGACTCCAATATATATTCGCCTTCTAGATTTCTCCTTCCGTAACCAATTCCTCCATGTACCCCCTCGTATCCATCTGCAGATGCTCCCACGTGACCATTGAGGTCCCCCCCCCCCACGATAGTTATTTCGTTCTCCGAGAGGCCTGAAATGACACTGACGGTGTCATTCCAGAAGTCCTCTTTTATCTCTTTCTGTAAACCAGCCTGTGGGGCATATGCAGATATCACGTTCAGAATTCTTTCACCAACTTTCAACTTCAAAACAATCAGCCTTTCACTAACTCTCGTAATCTGAAGCACACTTTCCGCCAGCTCTTCAGCCACCGGAACACCCACTCCTCCTTTCGCTTTATCAGTCTCCACACCATTCAGTATATCCTATATCTTTTCCTCCTTCCGACAATCCACTGTACCCCATGCCTCTTCCAGAGTGTTTCCTGGGTACAGCAGACGTCCACTCGCCTCCTCTCACACATCTCGGCCACTTCATTCGCACGCAGATTCAAACTACCAACATTCACACTAGCAAGTCTGAGTTTGTGGGGGGCATTTGTCATTGTCCTGTGCGGTTTTGTTTCATCGGACTTACGTTTATTTTCTTTGATTTTAGTCATAGTTAGGTAGGGTTGGCTGGCAGATGGGCATCACCCCCCCCCAGAACTCCGGCTCCAGTCTACCCCGGGACCATTCCCAGCACCATCCCCCAAGTGATTACAAGGGGGTAGGATCCAGTGGCCTCGGTACGCCCCACCAGAACCAGCCGCAGGGACGCACCCCGTGCGCGTACACGGCACTACGACTGGCCTGATATTTTTCGCCAAATGACAGGGCAGCCTCCTGGAGCGCTACTTCTGTGGTAAATAAGGGTTTAAAGGAAGCATCTAACTTCTTAACAAAGAAGGGTGTTCAACTAGCAGACCGAACTATAGAGTCTGACGTAGTAGGTCCAATTCAACTGATCATCGGCTCCGACTATTGTGGTCGCTTCTTGCGAAAAATTACTCGGAAACACGGTATCCAGTTAATTTCTTCATCAGGTGGATATATAATCATGGGATCTCTACCCACATGTGGCCCAAGTGAATCAGACAACCGGATGGATCCAGTCTTTGTGACTCCGGCACAATCTCTGGTGGTGGCTTGAATTGATGCAGAATTAATACCATCACAACTAGGAGACATTCTAGAAGAGCAACAAGAACCTGTTCACAAACTTTGGGAACTGGACACTGTGGGAATAGAAGCAGATCTTCCCACCCCTGAAGACATCTTAACATATAACCACTACCTAGACACAGTTGAGTATAAGGATGGCCAGTACTGGGTAGGACTTCCATGGATGATAAATGCCCCTGAATTACCAACTAACTACCAGAGTTCAAGATGTCAATTAAATAAAATGGTGGAGAGATTGCGTCAACATCCTGAACGACTGGACATTTATCATAAAATAATTCAAGAGCAGTTGGAAAATGACTTTATTGAGGAGGTCCCAGGTGAAATAAACCATTAAAAGGGTCATTACCTTCCTCATCATGCTGTAAGTAAGGACTCCAGTACTACCCCCATCAGAGTGGTACAGTAGGGTCCCGCATTTGACTGCAGTTCTCGAGCAGCGATTAGAACGAACGTCTAAAATTCGCTTTGTACGATTGTCGCTATGTAGGACCAAATCTGACTGAAATACTGGTTCGCTTTGTACGTACTATTAAAATTCAGGACGAAGAGATTTGGGTTTGTGGCAGATATCTCCAAAGCCTTTTTGAGAATAGGGTTAAAGGAGTAGGACCGCAAATTCACAAAGTTCCTTTGGCCTGAAGATCCTTTTGAGCCTGGTGGGCAGATAAAAGAATACCGCTTTCGGTCAGTGTTGTTTGGTTCCTGCTCTAGTCCTTTCTTGTTGTGCAGCACTTTGAGATATCATTTCCAGAAGACAGAGAAACCGGAAATGGGTCAACTGTTTTACATGGATAATCTTCAGGGCGTTGCCGACAATGGAGAAGAGGTGATTGAAATCTACAATTTGGCAAGGCAAGAATGTAATAAAGCCAATATGCCACTACAAAGTTGGAATTCAAACTCTCATATTCTTTTGGACCAGATAAGAAGAGACTATCCTGACTATCAAATACCAGAATATCAACCAGTACTAGGATTGCTGTGGAAAACAACTACTGATGAGATGTCTCTAAACCCCCTCAAGTTTCCCGATGTAAAACTCACAAAACGTACACTCTTAAGTCAGGTCTCTATGATGTTCGACCCATTGGGCATATTTAGTCCCATATCAATTAAAGGGAAGATTTTAGTTCAGGAGGCCTGGAGAGAAGCACTGAGTTGGGATACTCCATTACCTGAAAAGTATACAGAAGAGTGGAACAAATTGCAGGTGGAATATGAGAAGGTATCCTCAGTCAAGTTTCCTAGAAGATGTGATCCTACCTCTGATAATGAGTGTGCTCAATTGCACATATTTTGTGATGCCTCATCTAAGGCGTATGGTGCAGTAGCTTATTGTGTCACTGAAGTCCGATCTACTATGATTATGTCCAAATCCCGAGTAGCGCCATTAAAACAACGTACCCTTCCACAGTTGGAGCTGACCGCTGTTGAATTGGGAACTAGGTTAGCTACTTATTTGAATGGTATGTTTCCCTTTTTAGGTGAGACATATATATGGACAGATAGTGAGATATGTTGCACTGGATAGCTAAGGATGATAGTCACATAGTTTATGTGCGTAACAGAGTACACAAAATAAAGGACCTGCAAATGAACTATACATTCTTGCATGTTAAGTCCAAGGATAATCCGGCTGACTTGGTGAGCCGAGGTGTTGGTGTCAAGAAACTGATTAACGAAACTCTGTGGTTTCAGGGTCCGGTTTGGCTACGTCAGAGTGATTGGCCAGAACAAAAATCATACCAGAAGGTTAATGATGATAAAGTTCATATGGACCCAATAATTATCCCAGAGCCTTCAGTGATTGACATCACCAAGTTCTCCAATTTGGACAAACTATTAACTGTAACTAAATTTGTGTTTAAGTTCCTGAGCAAGAAGGTAAAGATGGATGAATTAGACCCACTTATCTACTGGATCAGAAGGATACAAGCTAAAAAGTATGAGGAGGAATTAACACAGCTACGTAAACCCAATCCCAAGCCAACCAAAAGAATGAAGGACCTTGGGCTGTATCTAGACAATCAAGAATTAATATGTTGTCGAGATCGTATTGGTAAAGCTGATCTACCCCTCAAAACTCGGCATCCGATCCTATTGCCCAAGGATTGCGACCTCACCAAATTGATGGTTTTAAAAGCGCATGAAACCACTAAACACGGTGGGGTAGCAGACACTCTAGCCTATATGCGACAAACATATTGGATACCCCAGGGACGACAAGCTGTTAAACGCTGTATCAAGAATTGCATTATTTGCAAGAGGTATACAGCTATCGCTATTCCTTACCCTGGACCACCAGCTCTTCCGCCAGACCGCATTCACCAAAGGACACCGTTTGAGGTAACAGGTATAGATTATACTGGTGCCATCACTCTCACAGGAGATGATGGTCCACCCAAGAAGGTTTACATATGTCTATTCACCTGTACCAGCACTCGGGCTATCCATTTGGAAATAGCGGAGGACATGAGCTCGGAAACCTTTATAAATTTATTTAGAAGATTTGCCGCTTGGCGAAGTTGTCCCAGACGTTTGATTAGTGCCAATGGGACAAATTTTGTGGGCGCATCACCGTTGGTTTCTGAACTATTAAAGAGCAACGCAGTACAGCAAATGTTGGATTCTAGAAGTTGTTATTGGTCATTCACAACTCCCAGAGCCCTTTGGCAAAATGGATTTACAGAGAGAATGATAGGTATCGTGAAATCGTGCCTGAAAAGGGTTCTTCACAAGTCCAAGGTCACCTTGGATGAGTTAAGAACTGTTGTCACCGAAATAGAAACCAGAGTAAATAATCAACCACTAACGTATCAAGATGACTCCAATCTGGAAATTGAGGCCTTAACACCGGCTCATTTATTATATGGTAGACGATTGAACCCAGTCCCCCGTTTGGACGTGACCGAGGAATTAGTGGATCCCTCCGTTAATGAAGCAGATGCACACTTGCGATGAAGCTACCATAAACTCTGCAAAATACTGGATGCCTGGAACAAACATTGGGCATCTGAGTGTATCTTGAGCTTACGGGAGAGGTATTATGGTGCGAATTCTGCTAGTAACCGTCACAAACCGGTAGTGGGAGACATAGTCTTGTTGAAAATGGACCAACCTCACTCTAAATGGCCCTTAGCAAGGATCCAAGAAGTCTATCCTGATTCCGAAGGAGTTATCAGAACCGTTAAGGTTGTATCTCGAGGACAAACCACTCTCCGAACTGTAGATCGTCTCATACCTATGGAACTCGCCATCCCACCGGAAGAAGAACAGCAACCCATAGTAATAGGGAGCCCAAGACCACCACAAGCAGCTGCTGCGGGGTCTAGAAGAAATTGGCGTGATTTGTTAGCCGCAGGTGATATAACATGATGCGACACATCATACTTCGCCGGGCCCCAATCTGTGAGAAATAAATTGACTACACCGGTATCTGGGGAATGTTGGCCACAACCTTCCGATAGGGTAAACCTCACTAGAGTGAACAATTTCCTACCAGAACCCGGTGATTGTATATATTGTAGAGATTAATTAATGTTAGGTAATTTAGTACTGTATAAGATTATCTTGATCAAGTTAATTTAGTTATAAAACCTAGTAGAAATAAGTTTAGAAGAACTGTAAAGAGGATCAGTTTAAATATTCCCGCGACCGCATACGCGATCCACCGTTTGCTTTAGGGTCGTTAATATCTTGATATTATGTTCACTAAATCGTTGTGAAACGATGTTCACCTTTATAATTATATAATTTAAATGCTGATAATTATTTATATGATTTCGTGAAGAGGGAATGAACCCTTGGTAACGAATTAATATATAGTTTATTTAGAGTCGGAAATTGAAGTTCCAATCAGACGCTAGTAAACATCTGAACGGTAGAGACGTGTCCCGTGATCTCCTCCACCACAATTCCCACGCCCGGCCCGGAGTCCTGACCTATAACCCTTATCTACCGAAGCCGGAATCCTCTGAACTAAACCAGGACCCTAGTTATAGCTAAGTCATTGATATATATGGCCATTTATACAATGTTTAGTTAGGGCATCCTGAGAGATAGGCTACCATAGTTCATACCATAAGGTAGGCGATCTCAGACTTTATTTTTATTTATGTTGATTAATTTTATATTTCGATTGGTGTGGTAAGAGATAACCTTTGGCCATAATTATCCCCCACACCCACCCCTACTCTGTGCAACTCTCCAACCCAAGAGTGAAACGTTACTCTCAGACTTTCTTCTACTCAACAGCTGAGCTCTGGAACTCTCTCCCAGAATCAGTCTTTCCCTCTTCCTATGACTTAAATTCCTTCAAACTCCGTGTGCCCAGGCATTTTGGCTTGAACGTCCCTTGAATTTGGCCCTGTCACTCTTTCAACTATGGGGGAGGCACTCGATATAGGCAGTTATGCCTTTTGCCTCCCTCAATCACATAGAAAAAAATAAATAAATAGATAAAAATAAAAATAATGCCCTACGATGCGGGGCCTGTGGTGGCACACTGTGGGAGGACAATGCCGCCCCACTAGTACCACTTGTAGAGGCCCTTCAGTCATCGTCAGGGAGAGATGAAGCCAAGGGCTGTGGGTGACCAACGCGGCGTCCCGGGTCAAGGCGTCGGGACAAAGGAATGCGGGTGGTTGCTAGACCAGGGTCGGCATCACTATCACTGTCTTCCACTTCCCTAGCATTTTCTGCTGCTGCCCTGCGTGCATTTATAGCTGCACTTTTCACCAATGATTGTTTATAAAATATTTTCCCACTTTCAAGGGCGTACGGGCAGGTAAAGGGGGAAGGTCCTGGGCTAGGGCTAGGCCTAGACTGGCCTACGAAACTTGGCGAAGGGGTTGGCTCTAGCACACTTGGAAGTTCAGTAGCACCTTCCTCAACCACTTCCACATCAGGATCATCACTACTGTCTCCCCCCTCAAATAGATATACATTGTCGTCCTCTCCAAAGCCAACAAAATCCTCAACTTCGCTTCCACTTCCACTGTTAACAAATACGTTTTTGTCCACCGAACTTTCGCCACTGCTCAGTTCAACGTTAAAATGTTCTCGTTGTATAGCACTATCACTCAACAAACGTTTAACTTCCTTTCGTTTAGCTTTCTTCTCGGTTGGAACAGGCGTCGAAGTAGCAAGCGGGGTAGCACTGGGGTGCGCGGGAGGTTGCACAGAATCGGACGCGTCGGAATTCATGATTTCGCTATAACTCGCTATGGCAGCCACGTAGGAACTGATAACGGTAGTAGTTGAGGCTTGGTGGCGCTGCGATCGCCCCTGCAAAGTAAAATTTGCCCGCGCGAATTTTAAAGCACGTTTTCAAGCACAGAGGTTTTAAAAGGACATCCGGGCAGCTGCCCATCTGCCGCGCTGTTATTTTAAAATGACACCCGGGCTGGAAGGGTTAATAGTGCGGAAAACGTGCGCCGTGCGGTTCGGTATATTTGAATGCCGTACTTTCGTTTATGTTCCCGGACGTTACCGTACATATGTACGGACCTGTCAAATATTATCCGGGGGTCGATCTGTGACCGGGAAATTCGAAAACCGGCAATTGGGGGTACGGCAATGGAGGGTCGAGTGTAGGTACAGTAATAGTCAATAATTATACTGTATTTGTTTGTATTTAAACAGCTGTTTATTAATGCAGTTGTGGTTGAAATACAAAATGTTAGCACGCTTACCTCACGGTGAGAATATCCTTCTAGAAATGCTGCGCTGTATAGGCTAGCCTAGGCCTAGGCCAAGTGGTTCCCCATCCAAACGCTCGAGAAACTGCGACCACAAACCACAATCCAACCTGACCTACAGCTACAGTGATGCCCACACGAACCTCCGACCTCGGCTGAATCTATTCACCTACCACAGCAACACTACACTCGGTAAATACAACGGGAGCTCCCTGCGACCTCTCCACCCAGTCGTCACACGCGTGTTTCTCCCGCTTTCTGTCGCTACCCCCGTTCGTTCGCCCAATGTGCCTAAAACTAACTAACCTACCCAACGTAAATCAAATCTACCCCAACATATCTTGAATTACACCACACGCCCCCCTGATCTCAAGATCAATCTAACAAAAAAAAAAAAAAAAAAAAAAAAATCCTTTATCCCACCTACTCCATTTCACAATCACTTCCCGTCTCATAATTTCCCATCCACCCTGGCCGTCGCCTCTCTCTCTGTGACCGTCGTGGTACCACTTCGTTTTCTTCTACCTCTTCTTGCTCGTCATCTCGCACCTCATCATCAGTTGAAGACTCTACCACTCTTCTGACGTCCAAGATGTGACGTGGCATCCCGTCGACACTGAGGTTATTCCTGGAATGCACGTCCGTCACAGTACCCCTCCCCCACTGGGATGTACACTTTCCGTTTGGGGGCTTCACCCAAATCTCCTCCCCAATTTGGATAGAGGCAGGCCCTTCCTCCCCCCCAATGGCCATCGGCACCGCACATGGATGTCGCCATTCATACTGAAATACTGCTCTTTGTGGTACGGTTCTCTCATCCTGACCTGACCTAGGGGACATATTATACCAAAATACTGCTTCCATAGGTGCTACCTGTCCCCTCTCTGCCATCGCCTTGATCGTCCGATGATATCTTTCCACAATTCCGTTCCCACTTGGCCGATACGCAGCTCTAAAGAAACGTCGGACATTCCACCTATCAAGCATGTCCTTCAAAGCCTGCGACCGAAAAGCAGTACCGTTATCCATCAACACCTAATCAACTGGGCCCCTCTCTAGGAAGATCTCATTCAGCACACCTGCAATCTCTTCCGCATTCTCTGCTCTTAATTCCCTCTCCTTTACACTTGGTGCTCCCATGCAACACACCATAGCCGCCTCCTTTGTCTCCTCTGGCTCCCTGAGCCATGATTTCTTTACTCTTGTCAGGGCATCTGCCTTGTTCTTCTCTGATGGCACAAAAACTACACTCAACTGCAGACCATACACATCTTTCAACTCCCTCAGAATTCCCAGACGACGCTTCACAATCAGTTCTGAGGCTCCCTTCGTTCGAACTCTTTTCTCTTCCGTCACCACTGATTTCAGCCAACCAAACACTGTAGCAGAATCAGTTCGAACCTCGATCTCTCGCAAGCCCCACTTCAAGGCCAAATTGATACCTTTCAATACCGCATCCAACTCGGCCACGTTGATATGACTGTAGTCGTGCTTCTTCCTCAACCACGCAGCATCCTCAACTTCTACATTACCTATCTCCAATATCACGCCTGTCGCTATATTACTTGCGTCACACCATACAACCCCCTTCTCCGACTTCGGAGTGTACCATCTTCCTCTCACTGGGTCTTCGCGTCTCACTCTTTCTATGACATTTTGCATCATCGTGACTGTCTCTTTTCCGACCTTGTCTTCCCATCTTACACCTTCCGCTCTCCTCTTAACGTAACTACATGCTACCCGCAGTCATCCTGCAATGGGATAGTGGCCCACCAGCCTTCCACAAGCTGAGAATAGCTCTCTCCTACTCCAATTCTCCCTAATTTCCGGAACCTCATTACCTCTCTGGAATACTAGCTCGCCTGTTCTATCTCTCTCTAATCTCAAGCCCAACGCCGCACCCCCTGCCAACGGCTGCGGCTCCTTTGTGACCAATCCAAACCTAGCCAAGTGCTCTACAACCTCGGCTGCCGTCACCACAGTCTCGTCCACTAGTATATCGTCAATATATGAATTTGTGGCAGCCTTCATCTTATGCGTTTTCCCCAGCACTGTCTTGAGTATCCTCGCCATGATTCTTGGAGCCGAATTCAACCCGAAACCCAACCTCGTCAAGCAATACGTTTTACCCTTGTATCTCACCAGCTGGTACTTCCAGAGCTTCTCTGTCACATGAATTTGTAAATAAGCGGACTTCAAATCCACAATGGTCGAGGCCCCACCCATCTGCCTCCACTCCCTGAGTGTCTCGCCGCACACATCCGCGACGTCATCGCCTGTGTGACTCATCACGTGGGTATTAAGTTCACGAAAATCCAATACAGGCCGTACCTTGTTTTTCGTCGGTTAAACCACCGCCATCAACGGCAACACTCCACTCTCCCCTTCCTCCCCCCACGGCAGCAGAATGCCCTCATCAATCCACCTCTTCACTTCCTTGTCAAAATCTTCTCTCACTCCCTCTTTCATAGCATGTTCGTAGCAACCAACTTTGTTCTTCAAGACAGGCAACTCTCCTTTCAACAACCACTCGACTACCCACTTCCTACCATCAAATACCGCAACAAAATCCTTATCTTCAATCTTGCATGGCTCAGCCCCCCCATTCGGTGCCTGGCTTCAACACCCCTCTCTTTGGCTCAACAACCCCGGCTGCCTTTGTGAACTTATCTTTCAGCTCTTCAGTCTCCGTCAGCTTCACAACCCTCCCTTCCGACTTTATGGCCACAGCGCATTGGGTCTCTCCACTCTCGGCAGTTGAACGGCTTACCGGTACCTTCCCAAACGTTACCGGTACTCTTCCATCTACAATCGTAGCGCCACCCAGTTGGCTGATTACATCCATCCCCATCACTACATCAATGCCATCAATTACTCTATCAAGTACTATGGCCCTGATCCACAATCGGATTCCTCACACTGTCAACTCCACTTCTCTGGCACCCTCACACCTTATCTCTCTTCCATCGACTCCAACCAGCCTAGCGTCCTCTCCCTCACACTTTCCTACCAAACGAGAGGCCAACACAGTGGTCGAACAGCCAGTATCCACAAGGGCTTGTGCCCCTTTCCCCCCCACCAGTACCTCCACCACTAGCAGGGAGCTTGGGAGTGCCTTTACTCGACTAAAGGGGTAGCTTCTGGCGCAGCAGCTCCCCCTTGACCGTTTCCCTGGTTGCAACGGCTCGCTATGTGACCCTCCTTCCCACACCGATAGCAAGTTATGGCTGGCTTCGGCTCCTTACACTCCCTTGCCATGTGAGAGCCACCACATCTGAAGCAGCGACCTTTGAACCCACGCGCCTCCCATTTCCTGCCACTCGGCTCACCCCGTGGAGCCTGCCACCTTGCCTCCACTTCCAGTAGCAACCGCTGCAACTCCCCGGCTTCCTCCTGACGCCAATACTCTAGCCCTAACTATTAATTCACTCACGCTCACCGAGTCCGACTCAACGTCCTTAACCTGCTGAAGGTCCATCGATATCCTGTCCGGAAACCCAGTTATAAAAGCTAGCTTTACAGCCCTCTTCAAGCCCTCTCCCTTCCACCCAGCTTGCCCTGCCACCCTCCTTATCTCGTTAGCAAAGACATCCACCCCCTCACCTGTCCATGTCACCCTCTTTAGCCTTCCATATGCCTCAAACATTCCCTGTGTAAAAGCCTCCTTCAATCTAGCACTTATCCTCTTAGCATCTAATTGATCATTCTCACTGATTTCAAGGTACAAGGCTAATGCATCTCCCTCCAAGTACAGTGGTATGAAACTAGCCAAGTCGTCAAATTTCAAGAGTTTCGCCACCAACTCTGTCTTCTTTAGCCACGCCACCACGTCGCCCTTACCATCATACGACTTCATCATTTCACTACTCACCTTCCCTTTCCCAGCCATGGTGACTAGTATAGGCCTAGATAGCTTGTGGTTGAAATACAAAATGTTAGCACGCTTACCTCACGGTGAGAATATCCTTGTAGAAATGCTGCGCTGTATAGGCTAGCCTAGGCCTAGGCCAAGTGGTTCCCCATCCAAACGCTCGATAAACTGCGACCACAAACCACAATCCAACCTGACCTACAGCTACAGTGATGCCCACACGAACCTCCGACCTCGGCTGAATCTATTCACCTACCACAACAACACTACACTCGGTAAATACAACGGGAGCTCCCTGCGACCTCTCCACCCCAGTCGTCACACGACGCGTGTTTCTTCCGCTTTCTGTCGCTACCCCCGTTCGTTCGCCCAATGTGCCTAAAACTAACTAACCTACCCAACGTAAATCAAATCTACCCAACATAAATCAAATTACACCACAGCAGTATGGTGTGCATTATGTATTAAGTTGCGTTTAAATGTATTTGTAATGCAACTGTAGCTACCAAAAATAGGGATGTTGACTAAGAGTAAAGAACGATTAAAATATATGGTTAAACTATTAAGTGGACCCAGGTGCGCTAATGAACATACTCTCTCTCAGATACCTGTCTTAACTCAGGATAATTTGACAGCTACATATAATAATTTTATTTCTTCACTCCACAATGCGCAAAATAAATATATCCCCAAAAGAAAATTTAGATCAACACAGAACCAACCCAAATGGATGAATAATAGACTATTAGACCTTCTAGGAAAAAAGAGAGGAATATATCGAAAAATTAAGAAAGGCGAAATTCACCTACTTGCTTACTATCAGAATCTATCAAGAGAGGTTAAAAAATGTATAAGGACAGACAAAAGAAATTATGAAATCAGGATAGCCAATGACTCAAAAAATAACCCTAAGGCTTTTTACCAGCTATATAAATCTAAAGTTAGAGATAAAATAGGCCCCCTTAAAACTTCGATAGGAGAAATGACAGAAAATGATTTAGAAATGTGCAGTACATTAAATAGTCAGTTTCTATCCGTTTTCACTAATGAAAATTTGGCACAGATTCCAGAAGTCCGTAAGGTATATAGCGATAGTATAGAAAATAGGTTAAGTACGGTTACTATAAGTAGAAATGATGTGCTTAAGGAAATTGACAGACTGAAACCTCAGAAATCGCCTGGCCCCGATGAGGTATATGCCAGAGTATTAAAAGAATGCAGAGATGAGTTAAGTTACCCATTAACATTTCTTTTTAACAATTCATTAGAAACAGGTATAGTTCCAGAAGCTTGGAAACTTGCAAATGTTGTTCCGATTTTCAAAAAAGGTGATAAATCAATAGCATCCAATTACCGTCCCATTAGTCTCACTTCAATCATAGGAAAGCTACTAGAGTCAATTATTGCTAGAAAAATGAGAAACCACTTAGAAACATTTAACTTAATCAATTCTTCTCAGCATGGATTCACTCAGGGACATTCTTGCCTTACTAATTTGCTTAGTTTTTTCTCAGAGGTATATGAAGCAGTAGATAATGACAAGGCATACGATATTATATACTGTTCAGGGACAGTATAGATGTGAGGACGGTCTGTACTAGTGGCAACATTAGTATACGACGTGTTCCCCATGTACTGTCCCTTCCTTTACTTGTACTCGTTGACGAACCAGGACCGGCCACGGACTACGTGTTAGAAAATTCTATGTACCCACGCACCCGGCAAAATTATAAAAACTTAAATAATGAAAAATAAAAATGAAAATAACCGGCGTCTTTTCGTTGATAACTGTAAATGTAAACTCTGTGTGAATGAATTTGATTTTGAACATCAAACATTTTTTAAAAGTTACATTACCAATACAAAATTTTTGTTTCTAAATTCTTCTGTTAATGTAACATCTCCATGTAAAGTAAAAAATGTTATCTATTTAATAACCTGTGAGAAATGTGGTATACAATATGTTGGAAAGACGGAGCAATGTTTAAGAGAAAGAGCCTACGGGCATAGATCAGGAATTAAGAACGGCATCGACTCCAAGATTCTTCTATATAAGCATTTTAACACAGATTGTACTAAATTTGATTGTAAATACAAAATTATAGAAATTGTTCAAAGTAATCAAAATGTTTTAGATAGAGAAAATTATTGGATTGGAAAATTAATGACCATCTATCCATTTGGACTTAACAATCAAATAAAAATGTAGGCAACATTTTGTATAAAGATTTATTAAAAAACGATTTTAATAACCCATATTTTAACTTCCCTGTTTTAAACAGAAGACCTGGTAGACACGGTAATAGAAGACTAAATACATTTAATAAAAAGAAAAGCAGGTCTGATATTATAATTATTGTTAATAATTTATATTCATTATATCGAAATTTCGGAATTAAAAAATTAAAAGATTCATTGAAAGGCCTACAAAAGAAAAGTTTTGCTCCTTTTATAGAAAATATTCTAAATAATAAACATAATTTCACAAATAAATTTAAGAATATAGTCTTTGCTTTTATGGGATATATTAGAGCTAATTCTAAGAAATCCAAAGATAACCGTATTAAAGATAAAGTCCTGTCCACTTTAAATTATTCCTCTAAAATTTTAGACAAAATTAATGTTAACAGTCTTATTAATTCAAAGAAAGTTAAGTCCATATTACCAGATGGTTGTAAAGATTTCAAACCATTAATAGTGTATTCATATGAACGACCTGTTGGGTCTATTATTTGTAATTATAATAAAGTTTTAGGAAATCTTTCAGATAATGATATTTTCAATAATAATAAATGCGTGTGTGAAAGAGTCATGGATATGCCAGCTAGCAGATGTGATGCACTAGCAAAGTTCATTTATAGTCCGATATGTCACATATTAACAGGTGATGTAGAACTAGTTAAACATTTTGCAAACGACAAATTAGCGGAGCTATGTCGTAAAGGGTTTAAATTTAGAATAGGGAGTAATAAAGTAACATGGGACATAATTTTAAAAGATATTGTTTTTTCAGTCAATAAATTAAAAGATAAATTGTTAAAAATTGCGTGCTGCAATGCGAGAGAACTAGAAGCATGGTCTAAATTATTAATTAAGTTAATTAGAAATAAAATTTTCTCGCTTAAAAATGAATTTAATCTTTCAGATTTTATAGACTATAATTATAATAAGCTTAAAGCTGATTTAATAAATTTACATAAACATTTTGTAATCACTACAGTAGATAAAGCCAGCAATAATTATAGCTTCACATGTAAGAAATTTTATCTTGAAAATATGAAAAAAGAATTAGGTATTAAGGGTAACATATTACGTAAAAATATTTGCGGTAATTCTGTTTATGAAATTCAAAATAATCTGAATATTGATAACTTAATCGATGAACATACCAAGAAAAATATAATATTTGATATTAAACTTTCTGATAAGAACAAGTGCATTGCAAAATTATACATTTTACCTAAATTTCATAAAAGACCTTATAAATATCGCTTTATTGCCGGAGCAAAATTTGCTACCACTAAAACTCTATCAGAACAAGTAGTAAATTGCTTAAAATACATTAAAAGTACTCATAAAAGATATTGTAATACCATCATGAGAAGAACTGGCATTAACTATTATTGGAGTGTTGACAATTCGTTAGAAGTTATTGATAAAATAAATACCATGCCGAAAGTTACCTCGGTACATAGCTTCGACTTTTCAACTTTGTATACCAATTTGCCTTTAGATTTAGTATATTCAGAGCTTTGCTTTATTATAGATTTGCACTTTGACAGGTTCGTTAGGAATGGTAATTATTTCATAAATGTTTATACATATTTTAATAATGCATCACTTAGCTCTACTCCCACTAGTTCTGTATATTTTGATAGAACTAAACTTAAAGATGCCCTTAAATTCCTCCTTTTCAATACTTATGTTAGATTCGGGCCGTACATTTTCAAACAAATATTAGGAATTCCTATGGGTGGAAATGCTAGCCCTTTAATTGCAGACTTATTCTTGCTTGCTTTAGAATTTAAATATATAAAAGACTTAGTTGACAGTAGCAAGAAAAATAAAATTCCAGAAAAATTAGCACTTGCTAAACTGTTAAGTAATAATAGTAGATATATTGATGATATTCTTGTTTGCAATTTGTTAAATTTTAATCAAGTTGCTAAACTTATTTACCCTAATTCTATTCCCCTCACACAATGTAACGTAAATTATAAAGTTGAAAATTTTCTTGATATAAATATAGAGATTGTTAATGAACAGTGCATACTTAAAGTATATCACAAAGTTGATGATTTTAATTTTAACGTAATAAACTTTCCTTTCCCTAGTAGTAATATCGATAGTAAAATCACTTATAATTGTTTTTATTCCCAATTAATAAGATTTTGTAAAATCTGCACTAAAGTAGATGACTTTTGGGCTAGAGCTAGGTTACTATACAGACTCTTAGTGGACAGAGGTTTTGAGGCAAGTAAATTGTTCCATAAATTTAATCTTTTTAGGGTCAATTATTGTGACTGTATTCTAAAATTTGACATCAATAATTTTAATCAAGCATTTTTAACTTGAAGTTTCTTGTATAACCTCTGCTTACTTTTTGTCTGTATTTATTGTTTATCTTTTTCTTTTTCTATTATTATTATTATTATTATTAATATTGATGATTTTTTAAATTTATTGTTCTTGTTAAAAGAGTACTCTTTGTTTAAATCTGTTGTTACTTCATATTTTGCAATTATTTCTCTTTATATTATATGTATTCATTGTCGATAGTATCAATTGCTTACTTTTGCGATTTCCTTAGTTTATTTGTGCTATAAATGTAGGTTATTTGTAGGGTAGTTATTGATAGGGGTCACTTGAAGCATGCTATGCTTACAGGTACCTACCCGATAGCACTATCGTTAGTGAGTGCTGTACTGTATTTTATATATATTTTGTAATAGTATAGATATCTTATCAATATTTGTATTTTTTACTATTGTTAATGTCTTGTCATGTTGCAAATTTGATTTTAAATAATATTTTGACATTTAACATGTAGTTTCTTTATTCATGCAGAGTTTAGTAAAATTTGCCAGAACGTCCCGGACTTCCCAAACTTGACTACTTCCTTTAACGTGACGATAGTGCGTTGTTATATGTGCGATTGGTTTGCTTGGGAAACAGATTAACTTGCTCATGTAGTGATGTACACCCTATGTGGTGGATTGTGTTCTTTTATTTAATAATTTTCATTTTAGTAAGCGTTGTTTCCACATAGCGATTTTGATAATTTAATTTGACTTTATATTGTCCTTGTCCCAATTTTGGTTTGTTTAGTTTGCAAGTTTTACATTTTAATATTTAGATTTCAGTAAAGCTTTCGACAGAGTCCCTCATGAGAGATTGATGAGAAAGGTTGAGGCACATGGAGTTGGTGGGGCGTTGTTGGGATGGATTAGGTCATGGCTAATTGGTAGGAAACAGAGAGTCAGCATAAATGGTACCAAGTCAGAGTGGGGAGCAGTCAAAAGTGGTGTCCCCCAGGGATCGGTATTAGGTCCCATGTTGTTTCTTATATACATAAATGACCTAGATTTAGGTATAACTAGTAGGATAAGTAAATTCGCAGACGATACTAAAATGGGGAGATCAATTGATTCAGATAGCGATATAGAGTGCCTCCAAAGGGATCTAGATACCTTACATGAATGGTCAGTAAATTGGCAGATGAAGTTTAACATTGACAAATGCAAGGTATTAAAGATAGGGAAGATGCAAACAAATGTTAATATAAACTAGCTAATTTAGAATTAGAAAATTCAGACTGCGAGAAATCTAGGTGTGTTTGTTAGCAATGATTTGAAGCCTAGAAAACAGTGTATAGGCGTTCGTAATAAGGCAAACAGGATTCTCGGGTTCATCTCTAGGAGTGTGAGTAACAGAACTGCTGATGTTATCTTAAAACTTTACTTGTCATTAGTGAGACCCCATATGGATTATGCTGTCCAATTTGGTGTCCTTATTACAGAATGGACATAGATTCATTGGAGAGAGTACAGCGTAGAATGACAAAATTATCCATAATATTAGAAATCTTCCGTATGAAGAAAGGTTGAAGAAATTAGGTTTACATTCGTTAGAGAGACGCAGAGTTAGAGGGATATGATAGAGGTGTTCAAGTGGGTTAGTGGGATTAACAAAGGGGACATGACAAATGTACTAAAGCTCAGTGATAGCGAAAGAACTCGTACCAATGGTTTCAAATTAGATAAATTTTGTTTCAGAAAAGATATAGGCAATATTGGTTTGGTAACAGAGTTGTGGATGGGTGGAATGGACTACCGGGTGCTATAGTGGGATCTAAAACTGTAGGGAGCTTTAAGATAAAATTGGATAAGCATATGGACGAGAAGGGTTGGGTGTGAAGGGGGATCAGCCGGGTTGGGCCAATCAGCGCTCTGCAGACCCCCATAATCCTGCGTTAATCTCTAACCGTTTTGGTAAGATGATCCTCAGGGTATTAGAGTGTTGAGCCTATAATTGGGCTTTGTAATTGATTTGGGGTTGTGTGGGACAGGGATCTGCCTTGCTTAGGCCAATCGGCTTTCTGCAGACTCCCATTATCTTATGTTCTTATGTTCTTATAATACCCTTTCAGACATTTATAATGTTGTGAATAGTCATCCAAAAGTCACTGAGAGTATCTTCTAGAACCTAACTTACCTACCATGAAATTACCCTAAATTATGCTAAGTAAGGATTATTACAGTAGGGGTTCTAATATCCACAGGAGTTGTAAATATATAGAAAAAGTTGAAAATAGATTTGATTTTGCAAGTTTGTAGGTAAAGTCTTCCAAACGGACACCACTCTTGAAGTTTAGGAGAGAAGGTCTTCTTTATGACCCCCATTCTCTTATTGGCTATTTTCACCATTTTTAACCCAAGAACAGCAAGCGTCCTCATGTGAGCCAAGGCCTAAAAAAAAAACTTTTAAAAGACCCCAGTAGCACTCAAAACAAAGGAATATATGATTAAGTGAGTTAATTCCCCTCCATACCTCCTATCACTCCTCCACATGCATAAACAAAAAAATCCTCTCCTTCCCCCCCCCCCCCCCACCCCCCCCTGGTCCCTTCAATTATCACCTATTTTTCATCCGTTTATTTTCCGCGGCAATATGTCCCACCCGGTTTCAAGGTCATCTGGGACGCATATAGGGAGCGGGGGAAGAGAGAGACAGCAGTAGCGTGACATCAGTCTCGCTTCAGGCCTCGAGAGGGGAGGGTGCAGGGCTCGCGCGCCTCTTACCTCATAACTGGACGGTCGGCAATAATTTGTCTTTTTCACCCCCAAGTACTATTCCCACTTGTTTTATTGTTGTTACATGTTAATATATTCATATTAAACGTAAAATAGGCGCATGTGAATAAGTAATAACGATATTTATCGTAAAATGACGAAATTCGTTGGGATATACCCACAATATACTTCGCCCAGCGCGACGTTTTAAATACCATAGGCTCGCTGCGCTCAGGTTAAGTGGAGATTTTCACTTATTTTTTTTTTCTGAACCTCCTTCTCCCTCATGATTAGCCCCATTAGTTTTAAGAGTATAAGATGTTCGCCCCAGTAGTTTGGTGATTTTAAGACCTTTTGCCCCATTTTCTGTCAATTATATGACCTTTCCTGCCATTTAGGCATCAATTTTTTCCTAGCGAGTGATAGCGAGCCTGTAATTTAGGAGAAACCCACCTTTGGCAAGAACAATTTTCTACCGAAAAATTTACTTAATTATCTCGAACGGGGGTCTTGGAGGTATTTTTCTAAATGTTGATGGAGGTCTAGGGAGCAAACTATAAACAGTGCTGCTTTAGTGTGCGGTCTACCGCGCACCCGTGGTCTACCACTACCTACTGGGTACTAGGAACCTGCACTAGCTGGTAGGTGAGGGTTAGTTTTGTATCCAATAGATCACCACCCAAAACGAGGGGCGGCGCACTCCTCGGTGCCACTAGATTGAGTGGCGAACCCATCTATAGGTAGGTACAGTACTAGGAACCCACACTAACTGGTAGGTGAGGGTTAATTTTTGTATCCAATTTACTGGGTACTAGGAACCTGCACTATAGTCTATTAGCTGTAAGTAGGCGAGAAATCATGACCTCTAACCTCTGTTACTCAAAAACGACTAGAGTAATCAATCTAATATTTCTACTATTTGAGAAGAGTCCATCAAGGAATAGATGTGGAAATTGACAGCTCATTTGCTCCAGCCCTTTTTTAGTACAGAGGATAGAGGTCATGATTTTTCGCCTACTTACAGCGAATAGACTATAGCTGATAGGTAAAGGTTAGTTTTGTATTAAATTAACTGAGTATTAGGAGCCCACACTAGCTGGTAGGTAAGGGTTAGTTTTGTATCCAATTTATTGGGTACTAAGAACATGCACTAGCTGGTAGGGAAGGGTTAGTTTTGTATTCAATTTAATGGGTACTAGGAACCCGCACTAGCTGGTAGGGAAGGGTTAGTTATGTATCCCACCTATTAGGCCTAGGTCTAGGTTAGGTTAGGTTGAGTTGTTTGGTTAGGTTAATCTCAAAACACTATGACTCGGAAGCAATAATTATTAATAAAATGCATTAGCGCACTTTTGGGTGTTCTTTAGTTAATATAAGTGACCTGGTAGACCGCAGGCTAAAGTGTGAACGCCCCGGTAGACCGCACGCTAAAGCGGCACCCTATAAACCTTCCCTTAACCCATTCAGTACTGGTGATGTCCCTTTCGTTATACTGTATGTAAAAAAAAGATAAAAAAAAATCGAAAATAAATAAATAAATAAACACTGTAGAATACAAATTTGCACACAATGTAGGTCGCCCAGGAGAAGACCCAGAGAACCATGCCCATTTGGGATCTTCCAGCTAAAGATTCCCAGGTCCCAGACCTCCCGGAGAGTTTTTGGTCTTGGCAGGCAGACACACAGTGAAGCTCCGCCACCACAATGTTCACCCACCGGTATATATCTCATAGTTACCTCTCCAAAATTAGTTTTCTGCCCACAGCTCACTCAAAGTCAAGTACAGAGGTTGAAATAACTTACCTAAAGGTTTCTGAACACCCCTGATTGTCACAAAGGCTTTTAACCTCTGAAGTGCGCATGGGGGTAATTAGACACCTCTCCCTGTGCGCATGTATTTGAGGTGTTTCCGTCACTAAAATATTCATTGTACCATTAATAGCATTAATACTTATCCATTTGCACCTATTATGGGTTGATTATAAAGGTATTAACCTGAAACAACAATAAAACGAGTGAAAACAGCGTTTGGATGGTCAAAATCGGAGATATAGCCCGCGAGTTGTATAATGTATGGGTGAGGCAAGCTGCTTTCCCGCCAATTTCCCCCAAGGCCACTGAGACACAGTCGATCGATACTCTCTCTCTCTCTCTCTCTTGCACTCGCTTGCCATCAGTGATGACAACACCCTGCTTGCAACTCGCTAATGTTAGCACGAAAATATACCTCAGAATAAGGGAATAACAGGGAAAATAGGGCGGGTGCCCAACCCCGAAAAGGGTTGAAATAGGGGAGCTATCCCCCCGCCAAAGGCGGCTTTCTAGGGCCTTTCCTAGCTGATGCTGAGAGGATTGGGTTCTAGTCATGTGGTGATGGGCTGGTCTATTAGAGTGAGAACTGAGCAATCTCTGCCATACCCATAGCTTACTCTGACTGTTCCTTTTACTTATATATTTTCTAGATCTCAAGTGACGGCGTCTCTAACGTGGATTGACCTCCCAATCTACCAAGATTGGAAGCCAAAGCGTCACATTTTTCCCTTGCCCCTCAACTTTCTCTTCATAATTGCTGAGGGACACAGGGCCCTGGGTGGGGCTTTGGTTTCCCGGGCATTTCCGCACCCTCCTCAGCTCCCCGCCATGGAGTGGCTTCGGTCACCCAGGCTTTATTGTGGTCGGCGGGGAGGGTTCTGTGGGGGCGCTCGGTTATGGCCTTGGCCTTGCTCAGGGCCTTGGGGCTGTTCGGCCAGGCAGCTTGGGGAACAACAACAACAACAACAACAGGGAAAATAGGTGATAACTGAAGGAGAGGAGGAAAGTGGGGAAGGAGGGGAGGTAGAGGACTGAGATTTTGCATGGCCCAGGGGCCAAAAAAAAATAAAAAATAAACAAATAAAAATAATAAAAATATATTTTTTTTCGATGTCAAAAGTTGATTTTTTTTTTCACTCACTCTTAAGAGTCTCCCCGCAGTCCGCCGGGGGAACTCTTAAGAGTCTCCCCGCAGTTCCCGGGTTAAGTATCCCAGAAAAGGCACAAATCACATCTTTATGCACGAAAGGGTTAAGTAAATTTAAGAAGAAAGTGTTATAATTGACTGGTTAAAATGGTAAACCAGAAACTGTCCGAGCATGGAGTAGAAGTGGAAAATATGTTGGTAGCCGGTTCAACAAAGCTGTCAGAGCACAGCACTAATACATACACTTGTGCAATGTGCAGGAAAGGGGTGGGTGCAAAGTCAATTCAGTGTAGCATCTTTCATAGTTGGGTACACCATGGAGAAGTCCTTTACAAGAATAAAAGAAACTCTGCCGAGGAAGAAGTTCAATTTTGAGAAATTTGTATGCAAAGGAGAGCTCATGTTGAATGACCAACCTGAGAGAGTGAACTTTGGCAGTGACTCGCTGGAGCTGTTAGACAAGTTTTTCTACTTGGCAGAGGCTGAAGCCTCTTGCCAGAATTAGGTGAGGCTTTGGAAAGTTCAGAGAACTGCTGCCAATTCTAACCATGCAAATACTCCCACTCTCCTTGAAGGGAATGGTTTATGCTTAGTGTACAGTGTTAGGGAGGGTTAACCCACTGAGCCCCAGCGACGCAAACAGTGCGTCGGCAATGTATTTTTCTGCCAGTACCAGCGTCACATACGTCGCTTCAGTGTTAATTACTCCGGTCCTATGGCACCTAGAGGGCTCAGATTTGTAATTGAACTGTGTAAGTATCCCACACAACCATGCCGATGGTTGAAAACTCTCAAAGTCCAACCGCGTGCGCGTGAGCGCGCAAAAACATGGTTTTTGGGGGTTATTGCCTTCAATTTTTTACTCCTGTAAAATCGACTTTCGGGGGCTCCGTAGGACCCCTTTTTGATAGTTTTTTTTGTGGTTTTTCCTTCATTCCTAACCCATTCGCTATTGTTTCTGGGAAAAAAAAAAATCAAAACCTACTGGTCCCTGGTGGTACATTTATTTATAACTAGCTGGGGCTCAGTGGGTTAAAGGGGACCTGAGCGATGAGTTCTTGGTGAGTGTTGGGGTATACCAAGATTCAGTCCTGATCCCGCTCTCGTTTATCATGGTCTTGGAGGCGCGACTAGGGAACTGCTCTATGCAGATGACCTACTGTAGTTCTGATTGCTGACAGTGCGGCTAAGGCTGAAACGATGTTCCTAAGGTGGCAGGAGAGAATGTCAGATAAGGGATTAAGAGTGAATGTAGGCAAGACAACATCATGATCAGTGGCACTGACCGTGGAACTGTGGTTGTTGTTGTCATTCCCTAAGCTGCCTGGCCGAACAGCCCCGAGTCCCTAAGAAAGGCCATGGCCACAGTCGGGCTTTTGCACAGAGCTCTCAAAGAGTGTAGATTGTGGTGTTGGCATAAGTGATTGTGTGAAACGCAGTCTTCTAGGATGTGTCCAATGATATGAGGTGCTGTGTTACATTCCGGGCAGGTGTCGTAGACGGAGACATCCAGTCTCTTCTGATAGCTCAGAAGAGCTTGATGGTGCCCACATCTCAGCCTGACCAGGTGGATTCTGTCCTCGCGAAGAAGGGAGGATTCAGAAGGATAGATTTCGGGAGGTCGTGCCTGCAGCTGCGTGTTGTCTATGAGTGATTGGATATTAGGCATAAGTAGGAGAGAGGGGGGGTGGAGAGGGAGGAATAGCAACTGAATCATCCAAGGCGGAGTTTCTAGCAAAAGTTTGAGCGAAGAGTTCAGCTTTGTCAGAGGAAGAAGTGATGGTTGTGACATCAGAGTGGAAAAGGGGAGGGAAAGAAGAGGAAGAAAAGTTGTTGGAGAGGTTTTTTGGCTAGATGCCAGAAAGCTTGGGAAGAGCTAGAGTTGGATAGTTCAGTGTATTTATTATTGATGAAAGAGTGTTTGGCAAGTCGAAGAACAGATTTGGCTTGATTCCGGGCAGAAACATAGGAAGAATGAGATTCTTGAGTTTTAAGGCGTCGGTTACGTTTGAATGCTTCCTCCTTATTGTGGACAGCAGTAGAACAGGTGTGAGTAAACCATGAATTTTTTGTATTAGTCTGAGAGAAAGAAAATGAAATGTATGCCTCCATGTCCGATAGGATTGCCTCGGTAATGCGTTCAGCACTCTCCGATGGTCCCCGGCCACAGAAGCAAAAATAAATCCATGGGAAATTAAAGAAGTACTGCCGGACAGACTCCCAGTCGGCAGCGCCAAAGTGCCACATGCACCGCCAGCTAGGATGATCGGGTGGCCGTACTGGAGAGATAGGACAGGTGACAAGAGATAAGTTTATGGTCGGAGGAGCCCAAAGGAGAGAAAAGATTGACAGTATAAGAAGAAGGGTTGGAAGTTAAAAACAAGTCAAGAATGTTGGGCCGATCTCCGAAGTGATCCGGGATACGGGTTGGTTGCTGAACCAACTGCTCTAGGTCACTTAGTATAGAAAAGACATAGGCTTGTTCCCAGGATGGTCAGTAGTATGAGAGGAGAGCCATTGGCGGTGTTGAACGTTGAAATCTAAGATGGAGATTTCTGAGAAAGGAGAAATAGATAGAATGTGTTCCACTTTAGAGTTTAGATAGTCAAAGAATTTGGGAAAGTCGGTAGAGTTAGGGGAAAGATAGACAGCACAGAAATACTTAGCATGAGAATGACAGGAAAGTTTGAGCCATAAAGTTGAGAATTCAGAGGATTCGAAATCGGGAACACGAGAGCAAGTGAGTTTGTTGTGCATGTATAGAGATGGAACGAATATCAATTTTCACTATTTGCGAATACGAATACACATTTTTTGTTGTAAAATTCGCGAATACGAATAGCGAATATTTCAATCCTTATTTCATCCTTCAAGAACTGGTAATTATTTCTATGTCACCAACAAACTTTAATTAAATTACTATGAAATTAATTACCAGAAGTTAACGACGATGTGAATGTGTAATTTCTTAACCCGGGAGCTGCGGGTAGACTCTTAAGAGTTCCCCCGGCGCACTGCGGGTAGACTCTTAAGAGCAGAGACTTTGAACACGTACCAAAACCGCGCGTTTATAGCCAGGCGGCTGAAAATTGGTGTGGGTATTGTACTACATGTCAACTCTCGATACCACCCCGCCAAACGCTCGCCCCGCACTCGTGCAAGCACCACCGCGCCAGTAACCACGCACTAGTCATGGAGCCTACACGTCCCTCACGCTCGCTCCCTGATGACACAACCAGCCCTCCTTCTGGTGGTGTTAGCCGCCGTGGAAGGCAGAGGGTGGCTGCCAAAGACCCTAGCTACCAGTACGACACGCCCTACAGCTCAGAGGACGAATCACCAGCACCAAAAGCACGTAAAACACGTGCAAGCAGGGCAATGGCACAGAGGTCATTGGTCTTTCGGGACACTGCCACCACGACCCAGGCCACTGCAACAACCACTACCACCACCACTGCCACCACTGCCACCCCTGCCACCCCTGCCACCGGTACCAGCGACGCAGGAGGCCGCCCTAGGGCTGCATTACCTGCGGGGGCAGGAAAAATTAAAGGCACGGGCGTAGGGAAGAGAACCCGTACGCCAGCCACAGTGCCCCTACCACCACCACCACCACCAGCCGCCCCTGGCCCAGCTGCCCCTGCTCCCCCTGCCGCCCCTCCCCCCCCTGCCGCCCCTGCTGCCCCTGCCGCCCCTGCCGCCCCTGCCCAAGGAACAGGGAAGGGGAAGGGGAAAGGGAGAGGGAAAGCGACTGGGAAAGCGACTGCTGGCCCTGGTGTCCCTGCCGGCCCTGCTGCCCCAGCCACCCCTGCCGTCCCTGCTGCCTCTGCCGCCCCTGCCGCCCCTGCCCAAGGAACAGAGAGAAGGGCGACAGGCACCACCATCATCTTGCCATCAAGGCCACGCACCACTGCTGCCCCTGCCGCCGCCGCCCCTGCCGCCGCCGCCGCCCCTGCCGCCGCCCCTGCCACCACCTCTGCTGTCCCTGTCCATAAGACTCCCGCACGTGCCAAAGTGACCCGGAAAAATCTTACACCATCTAAGTATGCCGCCCTGCTGTTTGATGGTGATTCGCAGGACATTGGCAGCCCGGGTTTCGACGACGAAGCCCTAGCACGGGACCAAGGGTGGGGGGATTTGGGAGTGGACAGTGGGAGTGAGTCCGACGTCGGTGACGAAAACGAGGAAGGGCATCGTCTGTCGAGTGAAGAGGAGGGTAATGATGATGAAGTGCTGTATCGCGACCATGGAAGCGATATTTCAGACGCAGAAGAAGACGCAGACGACATTCCGATCCCTGGCATGCCTTCGTTCGATTGGTCTGACGGGGTCAATTTTGTACCTGACGTGCCCCAGTTCAATCCTGGGACGTCAGGAACAACTGACAACTGGCCCTGTGATGATCAAGCGAACGAAAGCGACTTCTTCCTCGCTTTTTTCGACATGGAGGTAATGACGTACATCGTTGCCCAAACAAACGCCTACTACAGGTGGGTGTTTGGCAGATTGGACGTCCTTTCTCCAAAAGCGAGAATACGAGGCTGGGTGAATACGACTGTGGCAGAATTTCTGACGTTCTTTGCCTTGTTGTTCCTCATGCCTCTGATCAAGAAGCATGTGTTGCAACACTACTGGAAGCACGACCCTCTCATCGCCACCCCAACTTTCAATAAGTTCATGACTCGTGACAGATTTTTGTTGCTGCTAAGATTTATGCACTTTGCAGACAACGAAAATCCTAACAGGATTGACAGGATATGGAAAGTTCGGGATGTGTTCACCATGTTGTTGGAGAGGTATAGGAAATACTTTTACCCCTTCCTCAATTTGGTGATTGATGAGTCGCTCGTGCTCTTCAAAGGACGTCTTGTTTTCAAGCAGTATATCCCCTTGAAGAGGCATAGGTTCGGAATCAAGCTCTTCGTGTTGTGCGACTGTGAAACTGGAATAGTGCTTGACATGATCGTGTATACAGGCACTGACATTGACATACCGAAAGCCGCTGCCAATGACCCCATGGGCATGTCAGGTGCCATCGTCAGGAAAATGTTGGCACCTTACCTGGGCAAAGGCCACATCATCTACACTGACAACTGGTATACTTCTCCTGCTCTCTGCCAGTTTCTTTATGACAACCAAACGGGGTCATGTGGGACTGTCAGAAAGACAAGAAAGTTTATGCCAAAGTTCACAGGTGATGTCATTCCTCTCACAGATGCCTCCTCCAGTGACACACCTTCAGAAGACGACCTGGCCAAGGAACACCGCGAGAGGCATGTGCGAAGAAGGCGACGAAAGGGGCAGAAATACAAGCAGCTCGAGAAGTGTGGGAAACTGATAGCCCTGAAGTGGAAGGATAAGCGAGACGTCCACCTGCTTTCCACCGTCCACACAGGTGCCCAGGTGGATTCTGGCAAAATCCACTACCGAACCAGGAAGACAATCTACAAGCCCGACATGGTAGTGGACTACACCAAAAACATGCGCCTGGTGGACAAGTCTGACTGTCAGCTGTCAGGTGTTGAGTGTCTGAGGAAGACTGTGAAGTGGTATCACAAGCTCTTCCTCCACCTAGTTGACATAACGATGCTGAACGCCTACAACTTGTGGTTGGTGAAGAAGGATATGGCCCCAAACCAGAAGCTGAAATTCCGGGAGTTCGTGTACAACGTCTCCTACCAACTCCTGGAGAAGTATGCCACCACCACTCACAGACGTACGGCATGGCGTGGGGATCACGTTCCTGACCGCATCCAGCTGGGTGTCGAAAGACACTACACAACCAACACCGAGCTGATTGGCACTCGTCACAGGCAGGTGCAGTGCACCGTCTGCAGCTCCAGTGTGAGGAAACCCCATGTGACCAAAAGAGTCACCTCAATGTGCGCCGAGTGCAAAGTTGCACTCTGCCTGGGTGACTGCTTCAGGGACTACCACACCTTCAAAAACTACTGAGTGTCGGCCCCTGCCCTGCCCTGCCCTGCCCTGGACTCGCCCCGTGCCCTGCCCTGGACTCGCCTCCTGCCCTGCCCTGCCCTGCCCTGGACTCGCGCCCTACCTTACCTGACCTGACCTAATTGATCACGCTACCTCATAATGTAACATATATATTATATAATGTATAAGTTCCAAAGATGTCCCTGTGATATAGCTTTTACATTATATAATTGTATGTTTCATTATTTAGTTTATAAGTTTCAAAGATTTACATGTAATATGCCTTATTTTTTTAGTATATCAATATATATGTTTGTTATTAGCCTAAGTAATGTGTATATAATTATTTTCTTACCTCAAATGAATTGTACAAAAATAAATATGTTTCAATAAATCATGTCAAACCTACTATGATAATAAAATAAAACAATAAAAAAGAAAAAAAGAAAACAAGGTCATGTCATTGTATTCTTACAATATGATATATTCTATGAATATTTCATATTGTTTGAATACAATGGCATGATCTTGTAAAAAAAAAAATTTATAAAATTTTTCTAGACAATATAAAACCTTCCCCATAACCCCCTCCTGGATTCGATCCCACTACCCTACGACACTTTGAGTTTTCCAGTCCGCGACCTTACCAACCATGCCACAGGAGCTCATACCAAATATCACTCAAAACTTCGTGTGTACAATCGAAATGACAATATACAAAAAAAAATGAATTATCCCACCAATTTACGTTTGTAAATTGATGGGATTATCAATTATATCATGCCAAGGTTTATAATAGTTTGTCTCTGTCAAGAATTAGTAATTATATAACTTTATTCTGTCAAAAATTGCCCAAACACTCAGCAAAATTGCCCCTCTCAGTGTGACTCCACTCATTTTCACACGGTCAGGCGGTCACGAGGTGACCCTTGCCGCTCCTTGATTCTCCAGCTACAGCAGCTCTGTCTGGGAACAAAATTGGTATAAATACAATAATGGATAAAATACTCTTCACAAATACATTTGTATTGTATAATATTGTAAATAAAAATGAATAATAACTGTGTGGGTGTCGAAAATTGCTCAACCAGCTTTCTTATGTCTCGCCTACGCGCGTATATTGGATTATACATAGTCATGACTGTCATACAAATAATTGCAGTAGGTCTCGAATATACATTTAGATTGCATATTACTTCGAAATAAATAAGTAAACGTTTCTCTGGTGGCAATCTACCCTTTCGCAGGTGTAAGGAGACACCAGTCTATATTTAGCCCTCTATCACAACAGGCAATCTGCCTGTGTTTGACTCAGCACCGTCGCTGGTGGTCTATAATATAGTACTTTATTTACAGTCAATGGCCTACATGTTTCTGTGGTACTTCACATGTGTCTAAAATGCAATGTCTGCTTGCATAAAAATGCAATTCTGAAGTCCATTTAGATGTACGACATACGCATGTCTCAGTTTCTCTCTCTCTCTCTCTCTCTCTCTCTCTCTCTCTCTCTCTCTCTCCATTCCTGACTCATGTTATTGTAGACCTGTTGATGGCAACGAACACCAGCCATCTGGTAGACATAAGGGTCAAAATACCAAACATCAATACGCCTGGGGCGCCTCCACAATTATCACTAAGCTGGTTATCTATCTAGAGATCTGCCTGACTTCCATCTCTCCACGACTCACTCACTCACTGCACCCCTGCATGCCTCCCTCCCACCCACCCACCCACCCCCAACCCCCCCTTTCAGGCTTCCGTCTGCTAGAAACACATTCACAATTTGCGTAAATATCGCATCAATTGGGCTATATGCGGTATATTCCTTGTTATATGGGACGCCTACATATGTACACGTCTTTATTATAGCATGAGAGTGCTCTAAATACAAGATTGACGTGATATTTATGGCGTAACACACCCTCTCCCCCTTTCATTCCCACCACAACTCACTCACACCTTGGTTCACGCATAGAAACTCATTGATAATGTGCGTAAATATCGCATGAATTGGTTTATATGCGGTATATATTTTGATATATGGCACGTATACATACGTACAAGTCTGTATTATAGCGTGACAGTGCTCTACGTACAAGATATACGTGATATGTATGGCGTAAACCACACTCTCAGCTCATAAATTGCCGCCAAACCTCCAACACATCTTCATTCCCGCCTAAATATTCTCTTATAATTCCCTTATATATTGCAATTTTTGGTCACTATGAGGCATATTCATTGTTATATGGGTGCCCTACACACGTATACATACTCTAAATAGCCTAAAAGGGCTCGAAAAAGGAGATATACGTGATAATACGCGGTAACCCACCCCCTCCTCCCTCTCCTTCTATCCCCTGCGCGCGTAAATATTCGGCAGGGAAATCTCGCCGCTCGATGACAATCTAGCCGCGCGGTGCCATTCGCTCCACATTTTTCAACTACGGACCGTTCCCCTACCCCCCCCAGACATTTTTTGGGGGGTCAAATATATATGGGCCGATGCACGCAAACATTCCCTACACGATGATGTACTTTTTATCGAAATTGGCAATAGGTCCCAAAATCATCATAGGTGCGCACAGTCTTACCCTGTAGAAAACCCCCTGTGCGCCGCGGAGAGGTTAAATATCATAAATGAACTGTATGAATTATTGTTTAATATATTGTAAGAGTTCAGCCATAGAAAATTTAATAATTAAAATTAAATCCGTTCAATTTTCTATGTGTCCAGTCCTCAGTCCCAATGTTGCCGCTTTGTTGGTACTAAAGTACCAGATTTGGTACATTTGACTCTCTCAAGTACATTTTATACATTTTCCAATAAAATAGTCCATATCTGGTACTAAATACGAAATCAGTGAGGAAATATGATGGAATATATTTTAGTGACATGCTATTACATTGGATATGTCTGAAATGGCAATATTGCGACGGTTCAAATGTCCAAGTCCAGCACACGTTCGTTTACCGGGTAGTGATTCCACTTTAGAATAATTTGGTACTTTTCACTAGTTTGATCTGGTACTATTAAATACAGTTAAGTAGCAACACTGCTCAGTCCTCCTTCATTCCACGCACTTTGTGCCTCAACGCACATCTACACTGTTATTTATTCGTTTGTGTTAACTTTAAAATTTAATATTTAAACATTTTGTATATATTCTATTGGTTTCGTGAACATATTCGCATATTTGCAAATACCTATGAAGGGAAATGCGAATACGAATACAAATATTGAAAAACATAGCGAATATTCGGAAATACAAATATGAAACAAATATTCGGTCAAATCTCTAATGCACAACATCCGCCTTTGGCTTTGAAACTAGGATAGAGAAAGTAGGAGGATATAGAGAAGGGGCATGTATGCACAACATCCACCTTTGGCTTTGAAACTAGGATAGAGAAAGTAGGAGGATATAGAGAAGGGGCTGCTGGCAGCTGCTTCAGACACCTGAGTTTCAGTGAGGAAAAGATCAGGTTTGTAAGTTAGGTTAGTTAGTTATGTAGAGCAGATTAACCAGACCACTGAGCCCCATACGGAACTCTCATAGGTCTGGCCCGAAGGATTAGATCAGATTACTGAAAGCTTAAGGCAACGTAAAAAACGGACAATAGGGGGGAAGGAAAATGACTGAGAATTGGATAAAAGGTCAGTGAATGATTTAGTACCAAAACAAGCCGTACGCAGACGGGCAGTATCTGGGCAGTCAAAGACGTGGCGAACAGTTAGAGGGGAATAACAGGAGCAGGTAGGGGGCGGAGTGTGGGGAGTGGACATCAAATAACCGTGAGTCAGCCGGGAATGGCCTATCCTAAGTCTAGTTAGTAAAACTTCCTCACACTGGTTGGTAAGAGTAGAGATGGTACTCAACAGAGTGAAAATTAGAGGAGGATGAATTAGTGAGGATGGATGAACTAAACTGGGTGAAATAATGCAAGTCTGTGAATGTAATAATAAGCATGTTACTTATTTCTCACAAGCACCATTTTTTCCGCAGAATTCACTGGCGCTCGAAAAAAACAAAACAAAAACCACAAATCACTTAAATCAATGCAACACAAAATTTATATGCATTACGCATCACTCAGTCACTAGCAGTGGCAAATAATCTATATGCCCTATAGCCCTCCATGATGACACCTCTCTCGAGATCGTAGCTTCTTTCAAAGAGAAAAGTCTTAAGTTGTCTCTTGAAGCACTCAACAGAACTTAGGTGTCTCATGGTCAGTGGCAGTATGTTATATAACCTTGGAGCCATGTAAGAGAATGATCTCTCAAAGAAAGATGACTACCGGAAAGCCCGCGGGTCATCAAGATGCAAGGGGTCGTCATCATGGCTCACGACTACACCATGGCGTGCCGGTGGACGCCTGAGCAGCTCTAGAAGATACCCGGGCTCACCGAATTTGAGGACCTTGAAAGTTATCAGATACAACTTAAATTCTATTCTAGCTTTTATTGGTAACCAGTGCAGTTCGATGTGATAAGAAGTGGTAGGGGTTCCTGGTGGAATTTCAAAAATGAGTCTTGCAGCCCTGTTCAGAACAGATTGTACTTTCTTTAACCCATCAAGCGCGATAGGCCTCACGGAAGGGTCACCATAGCGAACGCGATAGGTCTCACGGAAGCCAGACCATAAATAAACCCTTCCAAAGCACCCCAGGGGCTCTCAAAACAAAGGAGTATGTCATTAGGTGAGATAATTCCCCTCTAGTACTTCCTACCACTCATCCATATGTTTCTCACCCCCCCTTCCCCCTCCACCCCTCTCTTTAATTATCACCTATTTTTCCTCTTATTTTCATCATTTATCGGTTATTTTTCTATTCTGCGGTAATGTAGCACAAGTGGGTTGCATAACAGATCGTTATATAACACCGAGACACCTCCCAGTTGCTTCAGTTGAGTCAGAGACAGCGAGAGGGGAGGGTGTGCTACTCGCTGGCTCACGCCTGAGAATACGACCGGGTGGGGAATATTTACGATTTTCACCACCCAAATGCTTTTCCCACTTATTTTATCGCTCTTCAAGGTTCATATATTCATCATATATGTAAAATAAAAGCACATTGAAAACAAATAATGCTTTATATTGTAAATATAACTTTGTCAAATGTCAAATGTCATTTAGCTTTCAAATATAATTAGTTGACTGTAATGTACAGTGGAGCCCCCATCTTAGCTCCTAATCGGTTCCACAGAAATCAAGCTAAGATTAAAACAGCCAAGATCGGGGCACTGTTCTTAACCCGGCAAGTGCGGAAACACTAATAAGAGTTTTACCGCAGCCCTGCTAACTCCTTATATAATCCAAGGCCTAAAAAAAAAAACATTTAAACCAGCCCAGTATTTTTTTTTTTTTTTTTTTTTTATTGCCCCTTGGCCATGCCAAATATCACTCCTCCACATCCCCTCCTTCAATTATCACCTTTTCTCTCTCTTATTCCCTTATTTCGTCGGTATATTTTCGTGCTATCAATAGCGATTCAAAAGCAAGCTGTGCTTGTATGTGCTACACAGCGAATGAAAGAGAGAAAGAGAGGGAACTACACAACAGTGTCTCTCCAGACGTCGTGAGGGGTGGATGTTGGCAGGCTGGCTCGCACTCGATGACTATAACTCCCGATCTCATTTGCCGATTTTGACCAGCCAAACGTTGTTTCCACTTGTTTTATTGTTGTAACAGGTTAATATCTTCATAATCAACGTAAAATAGGCGCATATGGATAAGTATTAATGATATTTATGGTACAATATCGATTTGAGTGAAGGAAACAGTCTAAATAAGGGGTGGCCACTACCCCACCTGCGCAGCAGAGCGGTTAAGGGGAAAATTCTAATCGGTTCCGTGCTCATTCTAAGTTGCACTTTTTCCCAGTTTTAGCCTATGAAAACATGTTTTTTGTCTACATAAAGTAGGTCTAAATCTTATGCACTGTAAATAATAATAATGTAGACATGGCTAAACAACAGTCCTAACCTAAAACTTAGGTGCATAATAAATACTGTAGATTGGGACATTGTTTCTATCATGGGAAATTTCTTAGGCCTAGGTTCTAAATTCATCCAGTCACCCCTCAAGTACCCATTTCGCCCCAAATACATCCAATAAATACATATTATGAGGAAAATATGAATAAATACATATGAGAAGATTACTTACCACACAGACTTTATTTTAAATCATTGTCATATTTAGCCTAGCCTAACATCGTCTAGGCATTTCCACCGCAATTGTCCGACATGCTCTGTGTTTTGAGCATGAATTTCCTTCATTGCTACCACCAGGCCCACCATATATAAGCTCTAGTACATCTGGTGATAGGGATTATCACCAGATGTACTAGAGGTTATAATAAACGCGAGAGATAAGGGGTTCAGGCACAAAAAAACTTGCAAACAGTTGTTTTTTCAACACAAATACGAGTAGACTGTAAGTGTCTGCCTAGTGATGACATCATACAAAGATGGCGGCATCTTGCGCATTTGACAAACGGATTCACTCGGATTTCGTCCCTAAGCGGCATACATCTGGCAGATTCTTTTAGTTAAGTTAAACTTTTTTTATTGTTTGTTTTCTTGTTTTATGTTGAGTTGTTCATTATTTTTGCTCTTTTTTCGGGTTTCGACTGGGATTTTTGTGCGAAGATTGAAGCTTTTTGAATGAAAATGGAAATTGGGAATATTTGGTGTGTACCTCGAAATTTGAAATAGCGAAGACTGCTGTGGCGAAAATGGCGGCTCCACTGTAGTGTTCGTTTGGGCATCAGTTGACTTGGGTACAGATGCAATTTTGGTTAATGACTGTTTGTCTTGCAGAATATTAATGTTAACCCACTGGACCCCAGTGACGCACGTGATGCGTCGGCAATATATGTAACGCTAAACCCCAGCGCCGCATAGGGTGCGTCACGGTTAATTACTCCGGTCCTCTAGCACCTACAGGGCTCAGATTTGTATGGGAACTGTAAGTATCCCACGCACCAATGCCGGTGGTTGAAAACCCTCAAAGTCCAGCCGCGTGCGTGTGAGCATGCAAAAACCTGTTTTTGCATGTTTTTGCCTACCCATTTCCCCATGTTAATTCCGACTTTCGGGCGCCCCGTAGGACCCCTTAATGACCTAGGGGATCGTTGTTGTTTTTTGTGGTTTTTCCTTCATTTCTAACCCATTCCAGGTGTTTTCTGGAATTTTATTGTTTTTTGTTGACAACCTGCTGGTCCTGGAGTGTACATTTATATTATCTTGCCTGGGGCTCAGTGGGTTAAACGGAATTTACAAGATTTAGATTAGAAGACACTATTATACTTTGTAGATATGATGAGTGATACAACAGGGGAGTGCCTAGCTATATTGTTAGGATACTTATTTTCTGGTATGCTAATCAAAAAATGTGTGTAAGATGGGGCAACATCCTGTCAGGCTCTTTCGCCGTAACCAATGGTGTTAGGCAGGGGGGGATATTGTCTCCGTATCTTTTCAACGTCTACATGGATGATCTTAGTCTGGAGCTGAACAAGACTCGCACTGGGTGCTGTATTGGCAGCACCATTGTAAATCATCTCATGTATGCTGATGACCTAGCCTTAATCGCGCCCTCTGGAGCAGGACTGGATAAATTATTAAGAGTATGTGAAAAATTTGGAATCGAACATTCAGTCAAATTTAATCCTATAAAGAGCAATATCATAATATTTAAATCTAACCTTCTATTGAAATCAAAGCTACCTAAATTCCATTTGTATGAAGAAATTATAGAAGAAGTAAGTAAAGTAAAGTATCTAGGACACTATATTTCATGTGATCGCTCAGATGATGAGGATATGGGTCGTCAGCGAAGGCAACTTTACATGCAGGGAAATTCAATATTAAGAAAATTTCATATGTGCACATGGGATACAAAAATAACATTGTTCAACTCCTACTGCTCACCAATGTATACAGCACAACTATGGTGGAACTATAAGAAAATTACAGTGAATAGACTAAGTATCTCATATCACAATATCATGAAAATGTTTCTGGGGCTCTCAAAATATGAGAGTACAAGTACGCTATGTGCCTATATGAACTTACACTGTTACAAATCACTCATTAGAAAGCTAACATATAAATTCATTCAGCGCCTTAACACTTCTGAGAACAGGATCATTAAAATGCTACAAACTCCAAGCATAGTGTACACCTCCAGGATCCAGGCACACTGGAGGAAGTTGCTCTATATTTAACCTTAAGTAATGATTTCAGGTCTGCTACTCTACAGAATTAGCATACCGGTACTGATCCTCATAGTGCAGTACAGTACCGATATTCCTATACTGTACTGTAGCAACATACTGTACCGGAAGCTAAATGATGTGAGGCATGGTACTGTACACAATTAGGACAGTGGTTTTGGTAACACAGTAGTTTGATGACCACTGTTTTTGGTTGAGGCAGTGCTGTGAACTACATGATAGCAAGCTGGGTATTATTTAATTTCTTTTTATTTTATGTAGCCTATGTACAGTAGCTTATATATATTTATATATATTTATGTTACTGTAAGGTATATATGGACCCCAGTATGGTCCCCTCTGTACTGTGTGAGTCTGAAATAAAGTATTATTATTATTATTATTATTATTAATTACAATGAAACAGTTATTTTAATGTTTATCACAAACAACCTACGAAATGAAATACATTCAGTCCAACCAATCACGAGACATTACCGCGCAGTTGCCACATCTACGATTCTCGATCATCAGCTGGAAAGATTTCAGGTATAGTGTATATTGTGAACAGGACAGGACCCAACACTGATCCCTGCGGAATGCCACAGAGCAGGGGTGCCGAGTCCGAGACTGTCCGATTCACCATCACACTATGGGATCTACCTGACAATTATGACCTGAGAAGCAAGAGAGCAGAGTCACGCACACCACAGTTATAAAGATCACTCAGTAGCAGCTCATGATCCACTGTGTCAAAGGCTGCAAAGAGATCAAGTAAAACCAACAATGAGATCTCGCCGTCGCAAGTGTTCTTGACTAAATCATTGTGTATTCTGATCAATTCTGTCTCACTCGAATGATGCTGCCGATAGGCAGACTGAAAAATGGGAATACAGTAACCCCTCGCCATTTCGGACCTCTAATTGTCGGAAACCCGTACTAGCCGAATCGCCATCACGTCTCGGACACGTACTTCCTTTTTTCGGACATTTCCGTCATCGTTCCGACAGTCTCCGATGTTGTCGGATGATGCACCCCCATCCCCGGTGAATGTCCGTCAAAACGGGGATCCGTCGGACCGCCGATATACAGGCTGGGCTCTGAGTCACCCGCCTGGACGAGAAGTGACGTCACAGGCGTCAGTATGTTTTAAGTGGGTAGCCATCTTGTGTGATTGTTACCTCCTCCGCATATATTCCCGTGTTATCATGCCTCCCAAAGCGTAAGGTGACCTCGATATCACTTGAAATGGAGAAGGGAAGGGAGGTGGTCAAGGAGTGAGGTGGAGAAGTGGAGAGAGGTGAAGTGAGGTGAAGGGGTGGACCTGCAATGAAGCGGTGGGTGTTGATTCATACTTTTCGACCATCAACTGAACTGGGAGGTTTGACGCCTCCCAAATACCAAAAAGGAAAACCTTCTATTTGGTAGTAGCCTCGCAGTATCCAACGTAGAGCTATATACTATTGTATAATTCCGCTCCGCTCTGGGAGCGGGTATTATCGTAACCACTTAGCACGATTAAACGATAACATCTAGAGTAGCACCTACTTTCTCTACTAGGGACGTTGTACACACTTTGAGGCCACTAGTTACAGAAAAAACGAAAATATGGGTGAGAAGAGAAGAGAAAGTTGAAGAATTTTGCCCATCCACCATCTAGGCTCCTTACGACGTCCTCGTGTGCCTCCCGTGTAACCCGACAGGGTATATAGGATTATCCAGGTATCAAGTTAAATAAACCAGATTGGATGGGCAGGGGTACGGCGCGAGGGAGGGATACTATGACGTTGGATACTGCGAGGCTACTACCAAATAGAAAGTTTTCCTTCTTTGGTATTTGGGAGGCGTCAAACCTCCCAATTTAGTAGTAGCCTCTACGTCTCCAACGTAGAGCTAGAGTACCAAATTGGAGGCGGACATCCAAGCTGTAAACCAAAACTTTAGCCATTAGTGAAAAGATCAAGACCGAGAAAAGACAGACATAAACAGGAGAGTTTATTGAAAAGAGTGTACTGACAGGTGCATATTAACCCCTTCAGCACCATGACGCCTTTTTACCTTTGATTCTCGCTAACATCAAATGATTGTATGCAGTATAAGAAGGACCTATGATATTTAGAGGGTTTATTGAGATTGTATTTACCCCTTTGAGCCCCAGAGGTAGATTACACACTAAAATAAATCATGTAATGGTAACCAGAAAAGGATGAATAGTGCGTCATGGTGCTGAAGGGGTTAAGAAACTCAAGTACAGTTATGTCTAGTTCAATGGAGATCTTAGCCTAAGACAAAGAATGATGTATGTCATAAAGAAGATTATGAACAACAGGATGCCCTCCCCCCCCCCCCCATTCCCCCTTGTGGAAGACAGTTTGAACACCCAATACTGGAAAGAGTGAAGACATACACATACAGTACAAATAAAGTACAGTACGAAGCGTGTGATACACAATATAAGCGACCAGCACGTAATTATTTCCCGAAAGAAATTGGTATGAGGCATAGACATACCGAAGTACAAAGAAGGATACTTAAGATTAGAATAAATCAAGTCCTCAACCTAGGCAGGAATGAACCATAGGGAATCAGTACATATATGAGAGAAGTACATGTACTTCATAAACACCCCCCTCTCCCCCCATATGGAAAGGAAAGGATGGGCGGAGGTACACCGACTGAAAGAACAGTACAGGTAAGACTCCTAGGGAACCCATTATTGCCCAATGCAACAAAAAGACGACCCGGCCTGCCTGTGGACACGGACAGATAGGAGGCGACAAACGTGTTGTGGGAAGACCAGAGCCCCATGTCGGCAAAGTCCGGGAGTGAACTAATAAGAAGAAAACGAATCGTAGGAGCATACGATCGCATGCCGTTAGCCAACCCTGGAATGTCAGGATGACCGGCACGAAGCACCTGACACAGGGTAATCCCCACCGCACGGTTGCCGATGTCCCTACCGGCCCGTTGTGCCACCCACTGCACCACACCGACATCGGCCTGGCGGAGCGCACATACGTATGCCGGGCTAGCACCGGGCAGAGCGTATGATGAACACGTTCTCGTTTTGTGGAACAACGAACGGCTGAAAACGTGCGCCTCACGTCCAGTCGTAGCCACAAAACAAACAGACAGGGTCAAAATGACCGCCCTGAGGACAGGAGAAAAGGCAAGGAAGGCAGGGCCCCAGACAAGGTCGCCAGCTCCGAGATCCTCTCCCCCATTGCGAATGCCAGAAGAAACAATGACGTTCCAAGGAAGTACTCAGGCGTCGGGTAGGTAGTGGAAACGGGCGTAGGGAAGAGCATTTAGAGCTGCCCCCAGAGACCACCGAGGCGGAATCAGGTGCGGGGGCGGCGGAAGCCGAAACACAGGCGCCCATGAAAAATTTCAGCCCTCGATGAGGGACGCCCGAAAAGGCCCCCGTATGGCAGACGGGAGGTTTCGAAAAGCGTCATACAAGTTGCGATGGAAAGCAGAGGAAAAGCGATGGCAGGAAAACCCAATTCGACCGACGGAATTGTGTGGGCAGGGCCAGGAATCCATGTAGGAAAACAGCCCCAGTGAGACACTCAAGTCGTCCACGTCGTCGCAGCCCAAGCAGAAGAAACCAGTGCGGCCAGAGCATCCCAAACTGGAAGCGACAGTGCCACACCAACAGTCCATGAAGCGAAAGCGAATGAGAACCCAGGACCCCAAGCGGCCACCAGTGGAAGTCGGAAACCGACAGGGGAACGGGACATGGTTACCATCGCCATAGTTGAGAGGACCAGGTCTGCGCCGGCCATAAGGACGCGAACAACCAATCCCTGCCACGGTACCCTCGCAACCAGCGGAGGACCGTGCACATCACAAGTGTGGCAGGTGGCGGAAAGACGTAGAAGGACTGCCACCTGTGCCAGTCTTCGCTGAACGCATCCATCCCCCCCATCAACCCTGCTGAGGGTGAGTCCAGCGGTTCAGGAAGACAGACAACTTGGTCGGCACGAGCAAGTTAAAGTCCACCAGTGGGGAGCCCCAGGAGGCTGCCAGGTCGCCGAATACGTAACGTATGAAAGACCATTCCAGTCAGGTGCGTCGTCCCCGCGACAAAGCATCCGCTCAAAGAATGACAGTCCCGAGCAGGGAAGTCGCAAGCAGGGCGAAGCCGTGAATGCCGGTTCGAGAAAAGAACACCTCCGCCAGGGCCTGAAGAAGGGCGGACCAGGAGGAGCCCTGCCCCTGAAGACAGGGAACCACCGTCAGAACAGCTACCCCGACGGCCACCGACCCTCCGGGGAGGGTCCGTTCGGGATCCCCCAGGAAGAACAATGGGACCAATAGACCCAAGACAATGAAGAGGAAGGGTGAGACATGGCCATCTGCCCCTATCCGGACGACCCATGTTGGATTGGTAGCTCCACCCCACCACACCTGACGCAACGGAACTACCCAGATGGTCGGTGGCGGAGCGGACCAGGGCACAACCGCTGTGAGTGTGCCCCGAGCGACCCAGTGTGACAAACACAAACGAACCGAACGCGGAACCGGGCTAAGCCGATAGGGAGGCCAGAGTAAAATCCGGTGCCTAACTGTAGGAGGCGTTGAAGCTGGAGCCACTCTAGGGGAATGACCAGTGACGCCCAAATGATTGACACGAAGAGCGATTCCCAGACCGACAGGGTAAACAAGATCGAGTGCAATGTGGCAAAAGCATCCTGCGAAGGCGGGCCACACCCACTGGACTCAGTCTGACAGACGCGCTCGTTACGACCCAGTCTATGCCCACCCCCGCCACTTCCAGCAACGGCGAGAGGCACGACTGGGGAACGTGTACGACAATCCCACACAAGTGAGAAGTCGGAAGACCAGGAGTGCGGTCTGTACACAATGTGTCGGAGAGGCTGTGGCGACAAGCAAATCGTCCAAGGAAAAGAGGATCCGAAACCCCTGACGGAGCAGAGGAGGCAGACCCTGTGCGACGAGAGTCGCAAAGACCCGCGGAGCGATATGGAGGGCGAACGGCAATATGGCGAATGTGAACACCCACTCGCGCGACTGGAGCGCCAGAGAACCCTGGAACTGAGGAGCCAGAGTCACATGCCAAGAAGCGTCCTTCAGCCCGAGGGCCACCACCCAAGAACCGGGCAGGAGTGCCAGTCGCACGTGACCGATGATGAGCACCCAAAATCGGGCGTATACACGACGTGTTGGCTGAAGCAGGAGAGACCGACCATCGGACAAATCGCATCGCAGATCCTATCGGGGATGAGAAAGACGCGTAGCAGAGACGTGACCACGCGAATCATCCCATCCCCGTGGATAGACCAAAGCACTTTGGCAATGTCCAGAGACACTGGCCGATGTCGTGGAGGGTGCCTGAGGAAAGGTAATTTCTTACAGTTTCTTACAGTAGATCCTCTGGAAAAAGGTAAACTAGGCCTATGTATCCAGCTCAGTGCCAGTACTTGCACTACTGCGGTCGTTCACTGTGTTGGCGGCGGCGGCAGCAGACGCAACATTTTTACTATTCTGTATTTTTGCTTTATAATCAAACTTCAAATCTTGTCTCCCCATGCTTTATCAAGATTACTTTCAAACTTCCTTATTGATTCGGAATCGACTACATACTGGGGCAGCGCATTCCACTCATTTACCACTCTTGATCACAAAATGAGTTCTTTGCCTTTTCAAGCCTATTTCTTTCTTTGTCCTCTTGTTCTTGTTCCCTCCCGCATCAAGAAGATACCTTCACACACATCCTCATCATACTTTCCTGACACTATCTTAAAAGTCTCTATCATATCCCCTCTCTTTCTCCTATATTCCAGTGTCGGAAGTCCCAGTGTCCTCAACCTCTGCTCATAGCCCGCGTTCTTCAACGTTGGTACTAGCTTGCTAGCTCTCCTCTGCACTTTCTCCACTGCTTCTATATCCTTTACCATATATGGAGCCCACACCTGGTTCGCATATTCCAGGTGCGGCCTAACCAGCGCTGTATAGAGATTCCTGAAGATTTCTTCGTCAAGTGACACAAATGTCCTCCTTATCAGCCCTACAATTCTATTGGCTTTGTATATCTTTTCCGCTAAATGTTCTGAGAAATTTAACTTATTTATCACTACTCCTGTATCCTTTTCTGAATTCACTTCCTCCATCGCTTCATACATGCTGTATCCTACCTTGTCTATCTTGTTAGTCCCAATCCGCATGTACTTGCATTTTTTTGGATGAAAAGGCATTAACCAATGTTCAGACCATCCCTTCATGCCCTCCACATCTCCTTGAAGCAAACCCACATCTTCCGTACTCCTCGCTCTTCTATACAGCTTAGTGTCATCCGCATACAGGTATATCTCACTTCCATTGGTTATAACTTCAGGTAAGTCGTGACTGCCACCTCCAGGACAGACCCCGCAGCGCAACCCGACAAGCCCACGACCGGCAGGGCCAGGGCCGAGAGTGGTGACAGAAGAAACCGGTGTGAGGGCCATGAGTAAGGCCCACCACCGAACCCACCAACGGATGGAAGAGGGGAGAGGGGATAGACCCAGTAGCATGAAGCGTTGGGAGACGCAGAGTGCCCCCCAGACTTGTCGTGGAGGGATCAACCCCCATGACCACCTCTCCCCCGATGCATGTCACCAGTCCGAAACGGATGACGAGTATCCGGCGCCCGCCGAGAATACCCCGTCCTCCGGATGAACCGCCGAGAGGAAACCACTATACGCAGTAGCAGGGAAGGACGAGGCAGGGAGCGACGATCGGAGAGACGGCCCAGACGCCCCCCCCGACTGAGGGAGGAAGCAGCCGAAGAAGGCCTCGACGCCCCATGTCTCAGGGGTGCAAACATGCTCCGCAGCCGCAAGGAGGCGCGCGTGCCGAATGTGCTCGCAACCCTGCCGCAGAAACCTAGGAGGCTGGGTATCAGACAGCCGAAGAAGCCGAGCCAACGAAAGCAACACCAAGAGGGCAGAGAGCCGGTGAGCAGTGCGTTGGCGAAGCCTGTGATCGCGCACGAGGGCTCCCGTCTCCGGGGACGCAAAGAAGGGAGCAGATATCCCATCAAGAGAAACCGTAGGGACAAGAGGCCAAGATCAGTACTTGGCAGGAACCTCGGCGGACGGTCGAACCAGTCCTGACACGAAGGTTCGGTCCAAAAGTGGAATAAGACGAGAACCTCACTCAAAACGCATATCGAAGACCACGCCCGCTGCCAGCCACTCCACCCCAAGGACCAGCCACAAGATGAGGGAGCTCCCAAACTAGGGCACCCTGCAGATCCCGGGCCCTCTAGAGTAAAGGGATCCCAGCGATGGCTGACAGAGCGGGGGCAGCGAGACGGAAAACCTGCCAAGAGGAGGCCGACCAAAGCACGGTCGAACCAGGACAGGGAAGGAAACCCTCGTGTATGGATCTCATACCGCCCCAAGGAAGGAATGTAGACGGACCAGCCACCCAACCCCAACCTGCACCCAGGCAGAACGACAAGAGATGTCGCAACTGCCAGAGAAGGGGCAGGGGGAAAAGGAGCATGCGGAGCAGCAGCCACAGGAACAGCGGGCGCCGCCGGTAAGTGCCCCTCCGAGTGATGGACAGGAGTCACTTCAGGCGCGACTTGAGGCACAGGAGACGGTCGTACCATAGCTGCGGGGAGACGTCCCAGAGCCTCGCGGAAGGAGGAGAACTATCCCGTGTTCGACCTCTGGAACGACGTCGACGCCTGCACTCAAAGCAGGGTGGCTAATACCAACCTCCAGGTAGGCATGCCTGGAGAAACCGAGGGAGATGGCGAGACGGACCCAATACGTTCACGGCGGCCAACCGTCGGGTGTGAGGAAGGCGTGCAGGCGAGAGACTCCCGTGGAGAGTCCTCGAACGCAGCCCCTCCCTCCTCCTCCCAAGACAACTCATAGTGAGGGGACAATGGCGTCGCAGGTGACAAAGGCACAGGAGGGGGCACAGTCTGAAACAGCGCAGCAGCTCGAGACTGAGGAGGAGCAGGAAGGACCACCGGTGTAGTAGGAGATGAAGGGCGACGAAGCATCCAGGCCTGCCCATCCACAAGCTCCCCGACTAGGGCATGAGTTGGACGACGTGATGGAGAGAACACAGACTGCACTACAGTAGTCAAGGTAAGACTAGTGGGTGCACGCCTCTCCGCCATGAAGAGCATATAACCCTTGTCAGGAACGGTAAAGAGAGCAGGCCGAGCAGGAGAGAGAGGGATTTTTGACGACGAGGCGAGGGTGAATTAGACCTGTGACGCATTTCCCCCGCCCCCCCTTTTGTCTCCCAGAGCCCACAGACTGGCGCCCAGCCGGCGACAACTCTGGGGCGCGCAACAGAACCCTCACAAGGGTGTCCCGGTAGCGAGGGGGCCCCAAGCAGGGAGGGCCGTACGAGGCGGGAAATGCCCGTCCACGTAGCACAGAGGGAAGGACCACACCGACAAGGGTTATAGGAAACCCTGTGGGAGCAGGTAACGTGGCTGCAGCATTCCTCATGTAACAGAAAGAACCTCACCCAAGGGTAGGATCTGGCAGGAACATCAAGATGTTCACAAGTAATGACACATAGAGCCCAGGAACGAAGCATAGGCTAGTAGGCAGGTGAATATGCATAAAACCCGTAAGGATCCCTATAAAAAATCACAGGTACAAGGACAGAAAGGCGCACCTAAGTGTAAACTAGACCTTCAGCCCGGAGCACCAACCTGCGAAGGATTGAACCCCCCCCTCAATTGAAGGGAAGAAGAAAGCCACACCACAGGGCAGGACCTGGTAGGAACACAGGGGAACCCACAAAAGTTACAGGGAAACCCTAAGCACCAGGTCATATAGGATTATCCTCAGACTAGCCATGAGCCAGGTTAATCATCCGTTCAAGGACGAATCCCCCCTAGCAATGCAAGGGAAGAATAAGGCCCCGCCGTAGGAGAGGGCCCGGCATAGGCCAGGGCTAGGCAGTATCCCAGGTATGTACATAATGAATGACACACAGATATGAGGAAGGAATCATAGCAAGCGAGGCGAGCATGCACAAAAAACCCTAGGTATCCCCCTGAAAAACTACAGGCACAAGGACAGAAAGTCGCCACATGGCGCAATCTAGACCTTGAGACTGGAGCACCTTCCCAGTGAAGGAGACATCCCCCCCTCCCCCCTAATGGAAGGTAAGCAAAAAGGCCCCACCAATATGGAAGGGCCGAGCAGTACACAGGTGAACCTACAAAAAGTTCCAGTGAAACCCCACACACTAGGTCAGAGTAGACCAAGAGCCAGGCTCACATCCCATGAAAGTATTGCATTTTCCCCCCCAAAAAGGAGGGAATAATACCTGGAGGCCTTTAGGCACCGATGAAGAAGTGGAGAAGTGCAGCAGCAGTGATGTCACCAGTCCGTTCCCAGAGCGGGGCGGGAATGTCCGTTCCCAGAGCGGGAATGTCCGTGCCCAGAGCGAGAATGACTCGCCCCCAGGGCTGGAAGGTACTGGCGAGTGGGCGGGAATGTCCGCACACAGGGCGGAAACGTCCGAGAGCGGAGCGGGCCACAGCCTGTGTGAAAAAACAGAAAAGCGTGAACACCCAGCCAACTAGCCTCTGGTATAGAGGTAATACAAGCATCCCACTCCGCTCTGGGAGCGGGGAATCCCGTTACCAGCGCGGAGCGCGGGTTGTGAGACCGTTCCCAGTGCAGAGCGGTCCATTGTCTAGGCCTCAGGCACACCGGGGTAAGGTGTCGGGCAGTTACGGCAGACGAGGAAGCGTCTGTGTAAAAGTTTTAGCATTAGCATCAGCCTACCATTATGGCAGACGGCAGTGACCAGTGGGGAGCGGCCAATTCAATCATAGGATCACTGAAGACCACTAAATAAGCGGGGACCCTGGAGTTTAGCAGACGATTCCAAACGAGGAACGCTGACACTATTGCCAACACAAAAAGTACCAAGATGATGGTTTTTACAATAGTGCTGTGGCCTGTGTGTGCCGTAAACAATCAGATAAACATGGAGACACAAAATGATTCCATAGGCATATTCAATGAAGAAGAATTTGTAACCTCAACACAGATTATGGATAAGCCTAGAAGTCCAGGGAGAGAAAATACAGGTAGGACAGAAGCAGAGGGTGACAATCCAGTTGAGCGACAAAAAAGGAAGAAATGTCGGGAGAAATTGCAAGGAAAAAAAGAGGAAATAATGGAAAAGGAAGTCAATCGAGGCCAAAGAAAATTATGATGAGCAGAGGATGGAAGACAACCCTGAGGACAAAGAAAAAGAAAATGAAGCTGAACATAGGATTGAAATGGTGAAGGAAGGAGAAACAAAGAAAGAAGGGGATATAGAGAAGGCTGGAGGAGAGCAAAAGATGAACCCGAGCGAAGAGGTAAGGGGTGAATCTGATGACCGTTTCATGAGTAAGAAAGATGTAATACAAGAAAATGAGTGGAAAAATTCAGTGAAAAAGAATAAGGATACAAAAAGGAGTCCAAAGCCAACTTTAAAATACATGAGCTATAGACATGGAGTTACAAAACCAGTGTCTAAAGGCCGGTTCACACGAACAATTTTTTTTCTCCAATTCTCTCCCCCGTCCTTCCAGGACGGGGAGAGTTGCTGTAAAATTCCCGGCGAAACTCAAAAAGTTTTCACACGGGAGAGCCAAGTCAAAGGTAGGGATTGTGGACGGAGAATTGCCAAGCAGCAAGCACATGTATCAATTTACATAATGATATGAGTGCATATTTGGACCACTCATGTGTGTAGAGGGTCTCAGGGGTGCAGGGTGATGGTTATAATGAGCAGGGGTGAGATAAATACACGAGGTAGCTCTAGTTGTTCCACCCCACGCCTTCTTCAATGGTCAGTCCCGCAGCCCAACCGTGTTTTAAGATAGCCTTCACACCAAATTTGACATGTCGTTCGTAGCTCAGTCAGTACGGGCTAGATCTCGTAAACAGGAAAACAAGCGTTCGATCCTCCTCGGATCCGAAGTATTTTATATTTTTATTTTGTTATTTTTGTTATATATAAGTATATTAGGTTAGTTAAGTTATGTTAATCTAACAAAATATTATAATCAGACAAGAACAAAAAGCAGTCGTCATGATGGGAGCAATTAAAAGAAAACTGACGATGGCAAGCTATAGTAATATATTAACAATGGATATTGTACCAACTCACAAGATCGTATGCATTTTGTTATGGCAGACATACTTAAGAATAAACTTAAGATAAACCTAATGCGTCTGTTGGTGCTTGGGATTTAATGGTATACACGACTGGTTGATGTTAGGTTAGTGAGATTGCCTCCCTATTTGTTTTGTTATTATCAAGTGAATGAGTTGACCGACTTGTAACCTTCTTTTCATATTTCTGTAATTATTATCTTTACCTCTTCTTTCTTCTTATCATTTCAGAATAGTATCATATATCTTCTTCGTATATGACCTGCTTAATATATAGTTTTTGTTTCTTGAAGTGGAATGGTATGAATGTAAACAAACACGCATTACTCAACGTCTTTTGTTTTTCGTGTGGTACGAAAGGTGGCCAAAAAGGCGGCCAAGTCATTGTATCGGATATATACACAGTGAACAGAGGGCTGTGAATGTCCAAAAAATCAACCAGTTGGTTTCCTGAATTCCCCAGTGAAATATGACACCCCGGCGAGATTTTCCTCCCAATTGTCAGCCCTCAAGGGACTGAGGACAATAACTTGTCCGTGTGAACCGGCCTTAACCCTCTCACCACGGAAGGGTTCTTGAACGCCCATAAAAAAGCATATAACAGGTACCCGGAAGGGCTCTTGAACGCCCAGTGGTTGAAAGCCTGTGAGCTTCGTGTGCGAGGCGTCGGTCCGACGCATGTAAATAACAGCCGGCTGGACCGACGCCCCGCATCTCCGGCCACAAGAAGGAGAGCGTCGCTTGTTCGTGTGTGCCTGTATGTTGTTGTTAGGTATTGAAAAGTAGTGTAAAGTGGCTGTTTTGGCCATAAAGTTATCTCCAATGAAATCATCATCACAACTCAACCAGTTGACTTAGAGCTCTACTTAATGCCATTCTACAGGTAAATAACACAGCTACGCTTGGGGATGCGCGGGAATGCGGGAAGCAGTCAGATTAACGAATATACGGTAGCCTAACCTAGACGTTTTTCGGCCAAAACACCCAGGTTTCGAGGAATATACAGTAAACTTCCGTTAATCCGACGACCGATAATTCGAATCTCCCAATAGTCCGAATTTTTCAATTTGAGGCCAAATCCGAATTCACCCAATAGTCCGAATTTTTCAATTTGAGGCCAAATCCGAATTCACCCAATAGTCCGAATTTTTTAATTTCCCGGGCACGCGATATTTCCAAATATCGGCCCTCTAGCGGCCAGGCCGGGCTAAACAGTCTGCCGTTGTCGGTCTACCTGAAACGTTGTTTATCCCGTGTTTATCCTGTGATATAGTGACTTAGTGATGGGTCCCACAGCAAGTTCAGGTGCACGAGGGAGGAATGACAAGAACAAACATAAGAGGAAGCACGTAACTCTGTCCATAGCTGATAAATTGCGAGTGATAGCGATGGTAGAGAAAGGCAGTGATCGGCGTAAAGTTATGGAAACATTTAATATCGGTGCCTCCACAGTTTCAAACATAGTGAAGGCAAAGGCTAACTTATCGAAGTTTGTTGCCTTTGGAAAGTCAAGTTACACGGGTGATGTGAGAAAGAAAGACAATGAAAAAACCAAAACATGAAAAACTTGACGAGGCAGTGCATAAGTGGTTTACGGCCAAGCGGGCTGAGGGCAAGCCTATCTCAGGGCTTATGATAATTGAAAAGGCCAAGCAATTCCTGCGTGATATGAATATGGAAGACGATATAAAATTCTCCGACGGCTGGTTGAGAAACTTTAAAATTAGGCATGGAATTAGGGTCCTAGATGTCGCCGGAGAAAAGAATTCTGCCGACAAAGAGGCCGCCGATCGGTTTGCACACATTTTTGCTACCATTGTTCATGATCACCAGCTGACCCCAGACCAAATCTTTAACGCTGACGAGACAGGGCTATATTGGCGCTGTGGCTTGTGCCAACAAGGACATTAGCTGGTAGAGGAGAGAAGGCTGCACCTGGATTCAAGATGAATAAAGAACGTCTCACAATCCTGCTGAGTGGGAATGCTTCCGGTAAATGTCGCAATCGTTTGTTTGTTATCGGCAAGGCTAAGAATCCCCGTGCTTTCAAGAACATGCGAGGGAAGTTGCCAGTGATCTATGATGCACAGAGCAATGCATGGATGACTGCCCAAGTATTCCATGATTGGTTCTTTAAGCACTTTGTTCCCGAAGTCAAGGCCTACTTCAAGTCGATTGGCCTTTCTGAGGACACCAAGGCTGTCCTATTCCTGGATAACTGCAGAGCACATCCCCCTGCCCACGAACTAGTGTCTGGAAACATCTTTGTCACCTACTTGCCCCCTAATGTGACTAGTCTGATACAACCAATGGACCAGGGTGTGTGCCAAAAGTTTAAGCAGAGCTACAAGTCCTCATTTGCCCGCAAGCTGATTAACTCTGATGCATCAGTAAAAACTTTCCAGTCAAGTTTTTCCATCAAGGATGCCATATATGATGCTGCCCTAGCCTGGAAGGATGTTTCGGAGGTAACCCTGAAGAAATGTTGGAACAAGCTGTATGCCCAGGTTGATGACCCTGAAGAGGTTGAAGAAGATGAGCACGATTTCGAAGGCTTTCTTGGGCGTCGCAGGGAGGCAATCAACGAAATCCGAGGCCTGATGGATACCGTGCCGGTCAACGACCCCAAGAGGATGACTGAAGAGGATATTGAGGAGTGGGTTGATGTGGATGGTGACCTGCAGGGCGAGGAAGAGGTGACAGATACAGAAATTATCCGGAGTGTTGTGGAGCCAGAATATGTTGAGGAGCACTCGTCTGAGGAAGAGGAAGAGGCAAATGACGATGGCAAAGTAACCTGGAAGGAAGCTGCTACCTATTTCGATGGTATGGTCAAATTTGTGGAACAGTCTAGCCAATATAATGCAAGTGAAACAATCGATTTCCACATCCTCCGTAATGAGTTCTATGAGAAAAGGGGCAGGGCAGTCAAGCAGGCAGACATCAGGGACCTGATGAAAAACATGCACCAACGGGGCCGCCGATCAGATGAACCAGACAACCCTAGACCTGCAACAATGCCTCTCACAGACGACTCGCGTACCAGCTCACCTGAACCTCTTACCACACCAGAACCTATGCCTCCTGCTGATTTTGAAGGCTGGGAGGACCTAGCATCCCCTGTGAAGGCCACTCCTGAGGTAGCCCCAGCCGCCCCTGTGGTAGCTCCTGCCAGCCTAGCCACTCCTGAGGTAGCCCCAGCCGCCCCTGTGGTAGCCCCAGCTGCCCCTGTGGTAGCTCCTGCCAGCCTAGCCACTCCTGAGGTAGCCCCAGCCGCCCCTGTGGTAGCCCCAGCCGCCCCTGTGGTAGCTCCTGCCAGCCTAGCCACTCCTGAGGTAGCCCTAGCCCTAGCTACCCCTTCAGATATTGAAGGCTTGGAGGATATGGCTGTGGAGTAATAATCAGTGAAGTGTAGTAGATTTAACACCTTACGAGCGGCCTATGCGGTTTATTTATGTGTACCGCCCAGCGGGGTGTTTTTAGCCAAAATAGGGCTGTTTACGTGATCATTTTCATGCCTAAATAAGACCCAGAACGTAAAACAAGTACCTATCCCTGAAAGGGCATAAACAGAGCTTTCGAATGACACCATAACGATCCTTGTATGATGGATAGTTTTCTTGCAATAACCGTGCAACGCGAGTGCAAAAAGCAGGTAATTCGGTACTTTCGGTACATAATTGAGTATGTAGCGAGTGAGAGAGGGAGGAGGGAGCTGAGATTTGTGTCAGTAAGTTCGCCGCGGTGGTCTGGAGCAGTCATACGCTCGCTAGTCTCCTGCCACCACTTGTCTCTCTCTCTCAGCCACATTACGTGCTGAAATTGCCACTCGAGTTATGTCGAGCGCCGCCACATAGTCCAGCTTTATTTAACTCGACTTAAGTGGTGGGCCGCTTTTTAAGGGTTAAGGACCCCCCAAAAAATATAAAACCAGCAAAATAAAAAAAAATAAAAAAATTTAAGTTAATTTTACATTAAAGTACACTTACAGTGCAGAGCAGTGATTATAAGTTACTAATATGGGGCTAGGGGGCTAGTGGCTGGGTTGGGGCTGGTGCTGGGGCTTATCTTCAATGCTACACATCTCTTCTCTTCATATAAGGTGAGTTAAAGTCATGATTAGTCATTATTATCATTATTATCATTATTACCATGTGTTTGTGTCTTGGTTTGGGTCTTCAAAAAAAAGTCGGGGGGGGGGGGTAACGTCCGATAATCCGAAAAATCTACTAATCCGAACGAGGGCCGGTCCGCTGCCCTTCGGATTAACAGAAGTTTACTGTATATATAATACATAGCCGGGGCTGGAGGGTTAAGGCTGGGAACAGCAGTATAGGGAAAGCAAATGGTTCGGATGTGTCACTTATAAGCCTAACAATGATTGAAACTTCCGAGGTGGAGGAAAGTGCACTAATTGATCTGAATAATAATGAACGTGAAATATCGGAAATAGTAGAATGTAACACAAGTACCGATACTAGTACCGATACTAGAAATGATCACTGTGGAGAATGTAAAGAAAAAATTAAACAGGCTGATAAAGTTATGAAATGCCACAGATGTAAAAAGGTGTTCCACCTGGAGGTGAACAAGGCAAGAAAATGTAATAAATATAAAATGAATAAAACACAATATGAAAATGTAAAAGAGTATTGCCCTATAAATATGAAATTCTTATGTAATCGACTGTGTGCTTGAATGTGAAGGAAAAAGAGAAGTGAAAGATAAAAGTACAACAGTGAATTCAGCAGAACAAAACAAAAATGGGGAAAAGGGGCTGGCCTAGGTGGTCAGAGAACTTGAAGTAATGGCAGAAAGATATAGAGATCTTGAAAATAAAGCAAGGGAGACTGAGGAAAAATTTAAACTGAGTGAACATGAAAAAGAGAATATTCTCATTAAATTAAGAGAGATAAAAGCGAGACAAGAAAGTAAAGAGACTGAAAATGGTGAGGGAAGAGAACAAAGTATAGACGGGGCCCCAGAAGTGAAAAAGAGAAAAGATAACTTATAAAACAAGTAAAAGAACTAGAGGAAACGGTAAAGCAAGTGAAAACAGAAAAAGACAAAACAGTGGAGGAAGTAGAAAGATTTAGAGAAATTGTAATTATTGTAAAGGAAGAAAATGCTGCCTTGAAAAAGAGAATGGACATTGAAAACCAGGAGAATCTCAAAATAATATATGACAAAATTGATGAAGAAAGAAAGAGGATACAAGAAAGTTTCAAAGAATCAATGGTAAGAGATACAAACACAGGGGAAAAGGTGACAAAACCGTTCGATGGGAAAAGCAAAGATGAACAAGATAAAACCAGAATGAATGCGAGTGAAAATAAACGAGAAGGAAATAGCTCAGATGATCAGTGCAAACAAGTGAGAGAACCTGTGAGACAAAAACCAAATGAACAGCAAGAAATAATGAAACAGAAAAGAGAACAAGAAAGAAACAACCTAGAAAGAATAAATAGTGAGATTAGACAAGAGTATACAAATAGTAATAACATAAGGGAAGACAACATAACCAAAGATGGAACAACAGGTACACATAATGACAGTTTGAACAGAAGAGTTGAAGCTAGGCCAAGACAAGGGGGAAGGGATGAAGTAAATGGACAAAGGCCCAGACAAGGTGGAAGGGATGAAATAAATGAACAATGGCACAGACAGAAATGGAGTACCAGTAATGAGCAGAGGAGAAATGATCATAGAACCAGCCTCAGTGGAGAAACGAGGAGATACGATCAATGGCAGAGGCAAGATGAAGGACAGGAAATGTATTACAGACAAGAGCCTAGATTCAATACAAGAGCACCTCGTGAGAAGGAAAATTAAAAATGGTATAGCCAAAGAGACAGTGAAATAAGCAAGGGTGGGAGAGGTAGAGAAAATGAGTACTGGTATGGACAGAAACCCCAGTACAGATATGATGATGAAAGGAAACAAAGAAATACAAACAGAGAAGATTGCTGGTTCTATATGAGAGGTAAATGTACAAAAGGTAAATGGTGTACATATAACCACCCAATTAGACAACAAAATACAAACAATGTGAATATAAGAAATGCACCAGTACCTCAAAGAAGAGGGAGATGTACAATTTTTGACAAAGGTTTCTGCTGGAATGGTGACAATTGTGAATATGAACATGTAAATGAAATAAAAACACAACCAAAAGAAAGACAACTAGGTCAGCAACAGGGCAATGAGGGAAATTTTCCAAAGGACAATCAGTCAGTGATATCGAAACTACTACGAAGATTAGAATATATATGGAAAGAAGTGAAAATGATACAAGAGGACATAGAATAATAAATGAAAAAAATTAAGGAAAACTTTTGCAAGACAAAGATCTAGAAAAGGATAGTCTTAAAAACAAAGAGAGGAAAGATAAAGGGAAAATATATGAAAATAACAACACCCTTAGGATAATTTTTGCGAACTGTAGAGGAATAAAAGAGAAAATTATAAGCTTAAGTGAAATAACGTGTGAAGTTAACCCAGATATCATAGTCCTCAATGAAACATTTCTAAAAAATAATGAAGAGGTAGAACTGAAAGGATACAAGTCGTTCAGTAATAATAGGGAGAGTAAGCAGGGTGGTGGTATTGAAATAATGGTGAAAAATGAGATAAAAAACAATACGGTGAAAGTAAGTGAAGGAGTTGAAGGAATAGAAGAAATTACAGTAAGAATAGAAACAAGAAAAAGGGTGATTAATGTTATTAGTGTATATGGTAAAACTCAAGGTAGAGTACCAAATGAAATCATAAAAGGTCAGTTCAGATACCTGGAAGAACATATACAAAACATTGAAGACATGGAAGAGGATTACATACTACTGGGAGATCTGAATGCTAAAATAGGCAATGGAGTTGATGGAAAATGTGGTAATACAGAAGAGAAAAATGTAGCAGGAAAAGCACTACTTGATATGGTGAAAAATGTGAAAGCCGAAATAATAAATACGACGCCAAAGTGTACAGGAAAGTGGACCCGTGTTAACACCAAAAATCATGAAGAAAAAGCTGTGTTGGACTATGTGATAACAAATAAAAATGTGTATGTTGATATAAAAACTATGAATATAGACGAACAAGGACTGTGCAAGCTAACTAAATACAGGACAAATGATATAAGAGAATCTGACCATAACACAATAATTGTCGATATGGATGATAATCTGAACCAAATTAAAAAAGTGAGGAAGTATAAGTGGAACTTTAGTAAAGTTGAAGGATGGGATAGGTATAAAAATGCTACAAACAATAATGAATTTGATGATCTATGGCAGGAACAAACTGTAAGTGACAATATGAGCATTGAAAGTGAGTGGAGGAAATGGAAATCAAAATTGTACAGTGTATTAAATAAAGCTTTTGGAAAAGTAAGAATTTCAAACAAAACAAAACCTGGAATTGATAAAGTTGTTAAGAGGTTAATACAAAATGAGAAGTATAAGAAAACAAATTAACAAGGAAGACAACATACAGAAAAAGAGTGAACTGATGAAGAGAAGGAAAGAATTAGAACAAATGATAACCCAAAACATTGAAGTGAATGAGTAAAAGAAATTGGAAGACATTGCCGAAAAACTAAATAATAAAAGAAATAATTGTGATATATTATGGAAGTTGAGAAGAAAAATGCAAAGGAAAGTGTGCCAGTACATAATAAAAGATAAGGAGGGAAAAGATATGAGATCCAGAAAAAATTAAGGAAACGGTTACAGAATATTATGATGAAATATAAAAAAATAACCAAGTGTCAGATGGATATGAGGAGTATAATGAAGTGTTGGAAAGTCTTATAAATGAATGTTAGAAATATAGGAGTGAAGATGAAAAATTATGTGATGATGAAGTGAAATTTGTAATAGCTGGGTTGAAGGGAGGTAAAACAGGTCCTGATAAAATAAGTAATGACATGATAAAAAGAAGTGGGAAGAGTTTAAAAAAGTCAATAATAAGAATGATGATACAAATTTATGAAAGTGAGTATATACCTAGTGAGTGGCACAAAGCATATATTAAGAACATATACAAGGGTAGGGGACATAAAATAGACTTGAATAACTATAGACTCAGAGGAATCATACTAAACTCCCATCTACTTAAAATGCTTGAAAAAATAATAGAATATAAAGAGAGCGATCGATTAGAAGATATGAGTGACTATCAGTGTGGAGCAAGGAAAGGAAAATCAGTGAGGGAACATAATTTTATTATTAGAAATGTAATAGAGGAGGCACAGGCGATGAAAAAAGAATTGACTGCTGTGTACTTCGATATTTCTAAATGCTTTGACAAAATGGTTCCGAAAGAAGTTATGAAGGAACTCTGGCTAAAAGGAATAAAAGGAAGGAACTGGAGACTAATATATAAAAAAAACTCAGCAAATGTGTTGATACCACTAACAGAATTAGGTGAATGTAAAGAAGTGAGAGTCGATGAAATGATAAAGCAGGGTTCAGTATTAGGAGCAAAGATAAGCTCCATAACTATAGATTCATTAAGTAGAATGATAAAAGATAAGGGAAACGACTGGAAAATAGGAGGAATACAAATAAGCCCCTTAATATTTCAAGATGACATAATGGCTATAGGGAATAAGAATAATATTCAAAGCACAATCAATACCATCGAAGTATTCCAAAAACTTAAAAGGCTAAAAATGAATGAACAGAAAACTAAACAAACCGCACTTGTAGGAAAAGGCATGAAACTTGAAATAAATGGTAAAGAAATCCAAGAAAACTCATCGCATAAATACTTAGGGAAAATCATTCAGGCAAATGGAAAACAAAAAGATGATATTGAAAATAGAATAAACAAGACAAAAGTAGCAGCAAATGAGTGTATAAACATATTAAGTAAAAGAGAAATGAAGAAAAACAGAATAAAAGTGGGAATTAAGCTATATGACACTTGTGTAACACCTTTGATACTGTTTGGGGCAGAAGTTTGGGAAAAACTAAAAGAAAAAGAGAAAAAATAAATAAATAACATCCAAAGACAGTATTTAACTAAGCTGTTTAAAGTCCCCAGAACGACCCCAAAATGTGCCCTACTCCATGAAATTAAGGGAATAAAAACTGAACATAAAATAAACCAAAGAAAGATTGAATATTACATTAATTTGAATAACCGAGACAATGAAGCAATTGAGGTTAAAATTAAAACAAACAGTGAAGACAATGAAAGAAAATACAAAAAATAAATTTGTAATCTTAAAGAAAAATACAATATAACTGAAAATCTTGAAAGAATGAGTGAAATCAAAGCTAAGCAATTGATTAAAGATAAAGTGCAAATTAAAAATAGGGAAGAGATAATAGAAGGTATGAGAAGTGGAAGTAAAACTAGAGAAGCTGTTGAACAAGACATATCAAGTAATTATATTGAGGACTTAATTATTAAGCTTTGAAAATGCCAGAACAATTTTTATGACAAGGACAAGAATGATAGAAGTAAAAGAAAACTTCAAAAACAAATATGAACCTAACCTATTGTGCGATATTTGTCAAAATGAAAATGAAAATCAAATGCACCTGTTCAACTGTGAATCATACGAAGACCTATACAAAGATCTGAGAGGCAGTAACAACTTGAGGGAAATATTTGAACAAAATGAATTAAAAAGGGTAGCAGAGATTATAAGAACAGTTCTAAAAAGGAGGGAGACTATCATTAATTTGAGAAAAGAAATATATAAGTAATATGAAAATGTTTAACAAATGCAAATAACAATAAGGAATTTAGTTATGGTGATGGGCTGGTCTATCAGAGTGAGAACTGAGCGATTTCTGCCATACCCATAGCTTACTCTGACTGTTCCTTTTACTTATATATTTTCTAGATCTCAAGTGACGGCGTCTCTTCCGTGGATTGACCTCCCAATCTACCAAGATTGGAAGCCAAAGCGTCACATTTTTCCTTTGCCCCTCAACTTTCTCTTCATAATTGCTGAGGAGCACAGGGCTCTGGGTGGCTCATTGGTTTCCCGGGCGTTTCCGCACCCTCTTCAGCTCCCCGCCATGGAGTGGCTTCGGTCACCCAGGCTTTATTGTGGTCGGCAGGGAGGGTTCTGTGGGGGCTCTCGGTTATGGCCTTGCTCTGGGCCTTGGGGCTGTTCGGCCAGGCAGCTTTGGGAACAACAACAACAACAACAATAAGGAAACAGCCATCGTTCATAGAACGAACTCCTGGATGGGAGAGTGCGTCAAAAACAACAACAACATCCCTAGAGTTTCAGGAGCCGTGCATGAGATGCCGGACTGATCTGGTAACAGTGTGAACTCCCTTCGAGTCAGGCTAGGCCACGAATAAGTCGGCATTGTGTCAACTGACTGAGAATCATGGCTCCAACCAGTCCCTTATACACCGGGCTAAGGTGTGGGCTAGGAAAAGGACCTCAATAGGGAATTAGCCCTATGAGGCGGCCAGACGAAAGAGCGATCAGGGGTGGGAGCCCCCCACTCAGACATCAAGGAGGCCTAGCCAAGAAACTCAGACAGCCAGACACGAAGTACAAGTCGCAAAATTATGAGCAACAACTAATGCAGTGACAAAAAAGCCCTAAATGAATAGAAACCTAGCTATACAAAACTAAAGTCACCGCTAAACTAAATAGTGAACGAAATAGGTGAAGGCCTAGTAACACCGGTCGCCGCCAGAGGGGGAAGGCGCCCGCCCGCTTCAAACTAGTGACCACCATTCTCACGCAACACTCCAATTAACCTAAGAAGTGCGCATGGGGTAATTAGAAACGTCCCCCTGTGCTGACGTATTTGAGCTGTTTCCATCACTAAAATATTCATTTTACCATAAGTAGCATTAATACTTATCCATACGCGCCTATTATGGGTTGATTATAAAGGTATTAACCTGAAACAACAATAAAACGAGTGAAAACAGCGTTTGGATGGTCAAAATCGGAGATATAGGCCGCGAGTTATATAATGTATGGGTGAGGCAACCTGCTTTCCCGCCAATTTCCCCCAAGGCCACTGAGACACAGTCGATCGATATTCTCTCTCTCTCTCTTGCACTCGTTTGCTAACACTGATGACAATGCCCTGCTTGCAACTCGCTAATGTTAGCACGAAAATATACCTCAGAATAAGGGAATAACAGGGAAAATAGGTGATAACTGAAGGAGGGGAGGAAAGTGGGGAAGGAGGGGAGGTAGAGGAGTGATATTTTGCATGGCCCAGGGGCCCAATTTTTTTTTTTTTTTTTTTTTTTTTTTTTTTTTCGATGTTTAAACCGTCTGTTCCCGGAAGGGCTCTTGAACGCCCATAAAAAAGCATACACGAGCTGCCCGGAAGGGCTCTTAAACACCCATGAGGTCAAAGCCTGTGAGCTTGGTGTGCGAGGCGTCGGTCCGACGCATGTAAACAACAGCCGGCTGGACCGACGCCCCGCATCTCCGGCCACAAGAAGGAGAGCGTCGCTTGTTCGTGTGTGCCTGTATGTTGTTGTTAAGTATCGAAAAGTAGTGTAAAGCGGCTGTTTTTGCCATAAAGTTATCTCCAATGAAATCATCATCACAACTCAACCAGTTGACTTAGAGAGCTCTACTTAACGCCATTCTACAGGTAAATAACACAGCTACGCTTGGGGATGCGTGGGAATGCGGGAAGTAGTCAGAATAACAAATATACGGTAGCCTAGCCTAGACGTTTTTCGGCCAAAACACCCGGGTTTCGGGGAATATTTATGTAATGCGTAGCCGGAGCTCGAGGGTTAACCCTCCTGGCCCGGGCAGGCTCTCCTAATGACGGAGCTCGTATCCGGGCGATCTGGTCGAATATCAACAAAAGTAAAGTAAGGCTTATCTCGCTTAATATATGACCTACATTAATCAAACATATATAGAAATGAGCGCCTTACCTTCCTGCGTAGAATGGCGTTGAGTAGAGCTCTCTAGCTCAACTGGTTCCGGAGTGATGGTGATGGAAGTGGAGGTAACTTTTGCCCCATATTTACCTCGGCGCGTCCGAACACTCAACCGCGGCCCCGGCTACGACGCCCAGTTGCACTCGTCGCTCCACCCGCAATTATGCCAGGAAGCGATTTGATAGTGTTTTTTTGTTTATTCTGTCATTTATTATAGTTATTATGTTATTTTCACTCAATAAAGTTATTTATATGAACTTATTTGTGTCTCTGTCACTTATTACTTCGTTTTATTATTATTATGATTATTAGTGTCACTTTCACTGGACTTTGATAATTGGTAGTGTCATTTCCCCTTTTATGTATTGTTAGGTAAGCTAATAATATAGTGTCACTGTCACTTATTCATATTGTTATGAAGGCACTTATTATTACTTGTGTGTGTCTCTTTCACTTATACTTAGTTTTATTATTATTATACTGTCACTTTGACTGGCCTAGGCTTATTGAGTGTCATTTTCACTTATTTATTGTTAGAAATATATATTTTAGTGTCACTTTCACTTGTTCATATTGTTATTGAAGGCACTTATTATTACTTATGTGTCCTTTTCACTTATACTTAGTTATATTATTATTCTTAGCCTACATTTGAGTGCCACTTTCACTGTTGTCACTTCCACTTCAAAAGTTTGTTAGAGTGTGGAAGTCGTATGTCCGCTCCTTACCACCCAGCAACTAATGGAGAGGCAGAGAGGTTTGTTCAGAGTTTTAAACGCAACATGAAGTGCCGGGGAGCTATACCTTCCAATGTAATCACTTGCATCAGTAAATTTCTGCTAACCTATCGCACTACTGAACATGCCACTACTGGACAAACACCTTCAAATTTGCTGATGGGAAGGAGAGTCAGGAATAGAATGGATTTGATGATGCCAAACACTCAGATACATCTCAACAACCAACAGTGGACACAATTAGAACAACAGGGTAAAGTTAGAAATTTCACTCCTTCATGTCCGGTCAAAGTTAGGATGTATAACACAGCACACAAGTGGTCTCCAAGTAAGATCACAAGACAGATAGGTAACATGAACTATGAGGTAGAAGTGGAAGGAAGGATTATGAGACGTCACATTGATCAACTACTACCAGACACAGTTAATTCTGACCAACCAATCATATCCACACCAGTACCAGTACAGCCACACACAGTTAACATTGATCAGCAGCTCACACGACACTCAGAATCTAATAACACACATGTGGATGGACAGACAAGTGAAGAAACAGATCACACTAACAAAGACACAGAGATCCCAGATAACACTAACCAAGACACAGATATTCCAGCAACTCGTAGGGTACTACCTAACAGGCAAAACCGAGGTGTTCCAAGAGAAAAGCTGGATCTGTAGGTTAAGTTAAAGTACTTAAGTTTTAAGATTTAAAAATATAGATATGTTATGTTATAATTCTACAGAATCATCATTATTATTATGAGAGTACCCTACTGCATGTGTGCTTTTACTTTTCTCACAGGGGGAAGGAATGTAATGTATTAGTATACCATTAGTATACCTTCAAAGACAACTGATGTAAACTATAAGTAACTGAAGGTAAGGATCCGACACCCTACAAGAAGAATTGAATCCCTTATTTATAGCTGTCGAATCCTTTATACGGAATCCAATACTATTATGATCAATGTTATGCATCAACAGTTTATTGTTTATACTGTGTGCTCTGTTCCCGACTCTTTACAGTAAAGATGTAGTTTGCCTCAGAGTATCATTTATACCCTCTATTGACAAGTTTGCGACGAGTTGGGATAGTATGGCCTACATGAATAACATACTGTATATGGCAGATAAAGTGACGGCTTCTGTATGATATAACCAACACTGGTATCCTCATATTACAGGTGAGTAATGACAACACAACACCGGGCATGCTCAAGAAAGGTGCACTCATAACCCTTCGTTACACCCCGGAACTTCAATCTGTACGTCTCTGGTTGTAACTCGTACGCCCGCAGAACAGCTTCCTTCAATACCTCATAATCGATGCAAGACTCCAAGGGCAACGCATCATATGCCTTGAGTCCTTTGCCAACCAACCTAGAGGAAACAAGGGCTGCCCACTTAACCTCGGGCCATTGGTGCTCCCGGCACTCCTTCTCAAAACGCAAACAAAACTCGGTGACACCCGACTCATCAAATACAGGGACCAACTTGAGCAGGTGCGATAAAGACTGATCAAGACCTCGATTCCCCGAACCGAGACGCTGCCCTGTCGACTCCACCCGAGACTTCTCAAGATCTATGTCTGCACAGTACTTCGTAGCCTCAACCTGAAGCTCAGCTTCCCGCTGCTGCTGCTGCTGCCTGAGCTCAGCCTCATGCTTTCGCTGCTCGAGCTCAGCCTCATGCCTTCGTTGCTCAGCCTGCATTTTAGCCATCTCAAGCTGGAAGAGCATATCTGCCGTTAAACCTTGAGGAGGAGGAGATGCAACAATTGGAGACCCACCCAAGTGCAAACCACGCTGTCAGTGACTATCGGCCTATGGGAACGTACCCGGCTCCGGAGCCCGAGGGGGCGCCATGGTAGGAGTCGAGTGGAATGGGGGCTGGGCCGAAGGTGCCCCAGCTCCCGCTCCACCCGAAGCCCCACGCACCCCGCCGAGCACCCAGGCCACCAGGTCACCTCTCGACATGCTGCTAGTGCCCACATGCCCCATGACCATGGCCAAACACTGGAGACCATACCGATCAATCCCCGACACCCGGTCAACAGTAATAGGTATCTCCAGAAACTTCCTTGCATCCTCCTCACTAGTTATTACTCTAATGCCTTCTAACAAACCCCGCTGCTGCACCTCAGAGTCTGCTTCCCGTACTGTGTCCTCACTGAACACTGATCCGTCGTCTGACATAGTGTTCACCAAAAATTCTCAACGTTTATAAAAAAAAGGCGTACCTAAACTCTCATGTAGCACTATTCACTCAAAAATGCTTGAAGACTCTTAAGTGTTATACTACTTGCCAAAAAAAATCTGTGTCCACTATATTCCTTTAAACAAACAAAAAATGACCACAACACTCCTGCAATATTTCTCTAAGTTCACAAAATCCTGAGCAAGGTTGCCATTTGTTACGACCGGGACTCGTATAAAACAAGGGCTCTTAATCATTGGACTAGAAAGGCACACAGCCACAACGGTAACACTAGATCCAACCCTCGAACTTATAATGCCGGTGCACAAAAACACCTATGCCCTCCAGAGTTAAATCTGCGATAGCGGGGTATCCTCTAACTCGGTATAAATGCACTACTACTACAGGCTGATGATCTCTGATACAGCCTGATCACAACAACATACAATTACGTTAATAATGTATACAAGGAAAAAGATAGAGAGCTTAATTAAATCACTGGAATGATTTAATGCAAACAAGAAGAAGGTATAATTAAAGTTACTCTAAACAATAATAAACTGTCACTTCTATATTAAAGAAAGTGAATGAAAGTCCTAAAGCATCGAACAGGAATCTTCTGAAGAAAGTCTGATGCTGCTAAGATGATCGAATCGGATTTTGAACTGTTATATAAAGCAGGAACAAGATATGACAAGTGTAGGGACATACAGTGTTAACTGGCACGGGAATAACGATAAATGCGCAATAGTATTATCTCCAACAACAAAAGAAGTACTTCCTCAGGCAACGCAAAAGCCTGCTCAGGTTGTGCACCTCAACAACAACCAAGGCTTACAATCAACGTGAATAAAAATTATGCATACATAACATAAGAGTTTATAATCCTAGTCGGGTGTCTGCTAGGCGAATAAAGTCTAGCTGGGATGTCGTAGGCTAGGAAACAATGGCTGAGCAAGCGGCTCGTAGCCTAGCGAGGTCCTTAAGACTGTACGGCCAAATTACGTTAAATGACGGGGTGCTCTCTTGAGAGATCCAGATCACTAGTATCTGGTTCTCTCCTGGCGACCCTCTTCAAGTCAAAGCAAAACGAGTTAGCAGTGTTGGGTGGCAGAGGCAAAAGCCCTCACTCGCAACACAGTGTTAAACTCACAAGGTACACAGTCAGAGAGACAACCTAGGCTTCCCACGCATCCGTTGCGATTGTACAAGTTCAACAAAACCTGGTACACATCGGAAATCACAACACCAATAGCCTCACCCCAGTCTAGCATTAAATAGCCCAGCAGACAACCAAGAAATAAGTAGAGAGACACCGCGAGTGTGTCGAACCTCTACAGACAAAATGTTAACCCCTCCAAAATGTCTAACTAAACATGAAATATCTGAGAGCTTCAGCATATAATACGATGGCCGATAGATGAAATCGTGCAGAACCAAAGGGGAGTTATGATGTTAAATAGATTAGAAGAATAAGAGGTAAGAAGTTGAGAGGGAGAGAAAGTGTTCTATAGGTGGAAGTCGGGAACAGATGGCAAGGGAGATGTGAAGATTATGCTGGTCAAGCAAGCTCTGAGCAAGGAAGGCACAAAGGCAGCAAGGAGTGCGGGGGGACTACCTTCTGCTGCGGCAGAAGGGCGGCAAAGCGCCAGCCACTCAGAGGGCCCGGCCGTGGCATGACGTCACCGAGACAACGCGTAACACTACGTGCACAACCCTCTGCCTCCTGTACTTACTCACTCACACTCTCTAGCTGTATCATTCAGTCTTATACATTAAACTTATAACTGATGATATAAAATATAATGCATTGTCACAGACGAAAATAAAGACCACTTCTATACTGCCCGTGACATGACGATTCACAAGAAAGAAAGTATAACATTGTAGATAGACTGTAGCCAAATTCACTGCCCTGGCGAGTGTTAGCGAGTGGCCAAGCGAGTGGGTGAGCCCACATGGCGTTCTGCTAAGCTGCAGGCGTCACACTAGTCCAATCTCTAAGTGCCCTTGTTTTATTCGTAGCCCCGGTCGTAACAAATGGCGACCTTGCCTAAGATAAACTAAAAGACTAAGATAACAAATGGCAACCTTGCCTAGTATCTTATCTTAAGAAATTGCAGGATTTTTGGACATTTGTTTTTGAGGAATATTTTGGACACGTTGGATTTTTTTTGGCAACGTAGTATAGCACTTGAGTTGTCTTCAAGCATTTTTGAGTGAATAGTACTACATGAGAGTTTAGGTACTTCCTTTTTTTTTATAAACGTTGAGGATTTCCGGTGGACACTATGTCGAACGACGGATCAGTATACAGTCAGGGCACAGGCAAGGAGGTGGAGAAGGTGGAGTTGTCTAGCGGCACTCGGGTGGTGAACAGTGAGGAGGATGCTCGGATATTTTTGGAGGAGCCTGTGTCGGCGGATCGGGTGTCGGGGCTAGACCGGTACGGACTGCAGTGTGTAGCCACGGTCTTAGGGTTTCCCGGTACTAGCAGTTTGTCGAGAGGTGAGCTGGTTACCTGTGTGCTCGGTGGGGTGCGTGGGGCTTCGGGTGGAGTGGGAGCTAGGGCACCTTCTGCCCAGCCCCCATTCCACTCGACTCCTACCATGGCGCCCCCTCGGGCTCCGGAGCCGGGTACGTTCCCACAGGCCGATGCCCGCTGGCAGTTGGGTATGCCTCTAGGTGGCTCACAGGGTGGGTCCCCGATAGTAGCACCCCCTCCTCAAGGTTTGTCTGCCGAGATGTTGTTTCAGCTCGAACTCGCCAAACTTAACCAGCAGGCTGAGATGGCTAGGATTCAGGCTGAGGAGAGAAAGGCCAAGTACTGTGCAGACATAGATCTTGAGAAGTCTCGGGTGGAGTCGACAGGCCAGCGTCTCGGTTCTGGGAATCGAGGTCTTGATCAGTCTTTATCGCACCTGCTCAAGTTAGTCCCTGTATTTGATGAGTCGGGTGTCACCGAGTTTTTTTTGCGTTTTGAGAAGAAGTGCCGGGAGCACCAATGGCCCAAGGTTAAGTGGGCAGCCTTTGTTTCCTCTAGGTTGGTTGGCAAAGGACTCAAGGCATATGATGCGTTGCCCTTGAAGTCTTGCATCGATTATGAGGTATTGAAGGAGGCTGTTCTGCGGGCATACGAGTTACAACCAGAGACATATAGGTTGAAGTTCCGGGGTGTTACGAAGGGTCGTGAGTGCACTTTTCTAGAACATGCCCGGGAACTGTCTGATGCTTTGAGAAATTGGCTGAGGTCAGAGAAGGTGACGACGTTCGAAGAGCTTGAGCAGTTATTCCTTCTAGAGCAATTTTTCAAGTGCACAGGCGGCGACCTGACTTTGAACCTCAAAGAGAAACAGCTTAAAACTCTACAAAAGGCAGCTGAGTTGGCTGACCTGAGAGTATCACTGATTCGTGGGTGCGGGTCTGCACAACGGACCGATGCAGTTAACAAGGGGCGCAACACACCACCCCCCCGAGTCAGTGATGCGACATATTAACCCTTATTTAGCGTGGTCGGTCTTAAGTCCGATACGAGAAAATTGGACTAAATGGCGGGGTCGGACTTAAGTCCGTGGGCGTATTCCCGCCCTAATTTAGGTGGAAAGCGAAACTTGGTGGTCAGGCGGTGTACTACAAGGGCCCACCCACACATCCCCACTGCGTGACCGTGACTAAGTGACCCTCAAGCAGCCATAATGGAAGGTCAAGAATTGCCCGTGTTCGATTCGGTGGCCGCCATCCCTAGTGCGTCGCGCCACCCTACTAACCACGCCCGGCTTACCACCCAGGAACTAGATATCATGCTGAACTCTTCAGAACTTTCTAATAAGCTGTTGGATGAAACCGTCGAAGGTCTGGGTGAGAGTTTTGGTAGTGTGGATGACTCGGAAGACGAAAATAACCCGATCATAGGCTTTCACCCCAAGCATAATTTGCGTGGGGTGGATGTTGTGGTTGATATTGGACAGACCCTTGAGCAAATTGGAGACGTTCCTGATGAAGAACATACTGGTGTGGGTGTTGGTAAGTACAATTTATATTTTATAATTGCTTGAAAATGTGACTGCAAACATTTTATCACCTTACGAGCGGCTGGTGGAGTATATTGCACTGTGCCGCCCAGCGTTTTTTTTTTTTACCCTAAATGGGGTTGTTCCGTGCTCTTTTTCATGCATAAACAAGACCCAGAGCGTAATACAAGTATGTATCCTGAAAGTGCGTAAATTGAGCTTTCCAATGACACCCGAACCATCCTTTTACAATCTCTGGTTGTCTTTCAACGATCGTAAAACACGAGTGCAAAAACCCTAAAATACGGTAATTTCCTTATATAATTCCCTGTGTGGCGAGCAGTCTTGAGGTAATTTATGCTCCTAATCACCGCTCCGCTCTCTCTCAGAGCACATTACGTCCTCAAAATTGCACTCTACAAGAAATTTCCTTTGCATTTTATAGCGTATTATTTGCAGGCGTTCGGTAAATTTCTTACGGTAATACAAACAACGAAAGATTGAATATTTGTGCTTGGCATTATATGATTGTGGAGAACAGATGTAGGCCTACCGTATATATTATGTTTTCATATATATGATACATATGTAACATTTTTATATTATCACGACTCTCTCTCTCTGTCTCACTCTCTTTGTTTGTACTCCTTTGTACTCTCTTTGTCTGATGTAGGCCAGGGCACGCCCCTAACTAATCTCTTCCCTCCCAGGGGAAATCACACCTAGCAGATGTTTTTGACCTCCCCTCTCTCTCTGTCTGTCTCTTCCTCTCTGGGTCTACCTATACTGCATGTGACATTGAAATTGCTTGAGAGTTTGATTGCAAGCATTTTATAGCGTATTATTTGCAGGCGTTCGGTAAGTTTCTCACGATAACCAGGGTGTATGGTACATTTCTCACGATAATACAAGCAACATCGAAGCTTGGCGAAGATTGTGGTCTACAATATACCTTTTTATAATTGCATGTGACCTTGTAATTGCTTGAAAGTTTGATTGCAAGCATTTTATAGCGTATTATTTTCAGGCGTTCAATAAATTTGATAAATATATCAAAATAAGTCCTGTGGGACTATGAAATAGCTATTATTGGACAAGGAAAATATTTTGTTCATCCCTCCACTGGAACATCAACAACAATGTCAACAACGTATCGCCGTCGGCAATCGTAAGATTCAGAGTCGTAAAGATTCCAGGACGAGCTCAATAGAAAATGAATGAATGAAATGAATGAGTGTGCAGTACTGCCAATACGTATAGCGACTTCCGCTAGATCTAGAGACCTTTACTTCGATCTAGCAGCAATGACTTACACTAGCGGTTTTGTTTTGAAATTTCAGAACAATTTCGAAGTGATATTATATTTTGACAATTCATATTTCTAGTGGTATTTATCATGTCTTACATCTAACAATATATGCTAGCGGATTTAACTTCAATTGGTAACCCTCCCGCTCGAGTCGGCTCCAAGAAAATCGATAATGGTGGCACTTTAGTAAACAGGTGATAAACAAAACCGCATGCGGATCGGTTTGGTGTATCGGTATTATGGTAAGTTGGCTACCTACTATTGTTTATACGATATAGTAAGTAATGATAAGTAAATTATTATATATTATATATAAAACAAAAACAAAATTCCTGCAAAGCAAGCGAAACAGAGAGAGAGAGAGAGAGAATGCAGAAACTGAACTGAAGAAAGAGTGAAAAAGATATAATAATACAGAAATATTACAAGCAAATAAATGAAATAGAGGGATTAGTTAGAGAAAATAATAATGAGAAATACATAATACGGATGAGGAAGAGGAAAAGCGAGCGAGCCAGAGAGAGAGAGAGAGAGAGAGAGAGACAGGAGGAGTGAGAGAGATTAGAGAAAATAGAGAGATTGCAAGCATTTTATAGCGTATTATTTGCAGGCGTTCAGTAAATTTCTTATGGTAATACAAACAATGAAAGATTGAATATTTGTGCTTGGCATTATATGATTGTGGGGAACAGATGTAGGCCTACCGTATATATTATTTTTTCATATATATATGATACATATGTAACATTGTTATATTATCACGACACTCTCTCTCTCTTGTCTCTTCCTCTCTGGGTCTACCTATAGCCTACATTTTTAATTGCATGTGACCTTGAAATTGCTTGAGAGTTTGATTGCAAGCATTTTATAGCGTATTATTTGCAGGCGTTCAGTAAATTTCTTACGGTAATACAAACAACCAAACAACGAAAGATTGAATATTTGTGCTGCACATCCCTCATACGAAATACCATTTCCACCGTATAGAGAGAATACAGAAACTGAACTGAAGAAAGAGTGAAAAAGATATAATAATACAGAAATATTACAAGCAAATAGGCTAAATGAAATAGAGGGATTAGTTAGAAAAAATAATAATGAGAAATACATATATGGATGAGGAAGAGAGAAAGGGAGCACAAGAGAGGGAAAGCGAGCGAGCCAGAGAGACAGACAGACAGGAGGAGTGAGAGAGATTAGAGAAAATAATAATGAGAATTACATATACGGATGAGGAAGAGAGAGACAGAGCGCGCGAGAGAGGGAAAGCGAGCTAGCCAGAGAGACAGACAGACAGACAGGAGTGAGAGAGAGAGAGAGAAAGAAAGAAAGAGAGAGAGAATACAGAAATAAGGAGAAATAAGAGAAAAATAAGACCGATTACCGAAGGAATAGTAGACGCGCGAGAGGCCGAAGTCAGGCCAAAGCGAACGCAACCGAACGCGCCCGGGAAATAGACCAAAAAGTACCTCCTCTTCCTCACCTCTTCCCACCCTCCACACTCATTCATAACATCCATACATAGACTTATATGGGGAGACGAAGAGTTGCTCTTTCCAAAAATGATCGTTTTGTTCGCATTGGAGCCATAGTAACGGCGCTAGGGCGAGTGAAATTGAGCGAATATTTCGGGATTATGCCCGCTGAGCGGTACAGTGTAAAATACCTTACCACCCGCTAAATAAGGGTTAATAACAAAAGCAAGAGCAATGATACCAATTTTGATCACAAACCAAAAACTGTCCCGTTTGAGAAAGGTCAGGGCCCTTCCCCACCTCAGGGGAAGTCCAAGGGTGAAGTAGAGTGTTTTAAGTGTCATAACAAGGGGCATTTTGCACGTTCCTGCCCTAGTAACCTACCTACTGCAGTCGTGTCTTTGGCTAGCAACATTGGGGTGTCTCTGAGGTCTTCTGCATTTACCCGGGGTGATACGTCAGATGCTGGGGCACAGCCAGTGAAGGAGTGTCCGGAAGGCTCGAAACCTTCTCTGCGATGCTTTTTGCGACCATAGAGGGCGTGGCTGCGTGAGTTGGGCTGGTTGCAAGCATGGGTTGGAGTTGTTGCGAGATACAGGTGAATCCCAGACTCTGATGAAAAACTTTACAGGCCAACCTATAAACGCGGCTCGAGTAGTTGTGGTACAGGGTATTAACCCGGGAACTGCGGGGAGACTCTTAAGAGTTCCCCCGGAGGACTGCGGGAAGACTCTTAAGAGTCAGAGAAAACAAAAATCGACTTTAAACATATTTTTTTTTTTTTTTGCCCCTATGCCATGCAAAATATCACTCCTCTACCTCCCCTCCTTCCCCACTTTCCTCCCCTCCTTCAGTTATCACCTATTTTCCCTGTTATTCCCTTATTCTGAGGTATATTTTCGTGCTAACATTAGCGAGTTGCAAGCAGGGCATTGTCATCAGTGTTAGCAAGCGAGTGCAAGAGAGAGAGAGAGAGTATCGATCGACTGTGTCTCAGTGGCCTTGGGGGAAATTGGCGGGAAAGCAGGTTGCCTCACCCATACATTATATAACTCGCGGCCTTTATCTCCGATTTTGACCATCCAAACGCTGTTTTCACTCGTTTTATTGTTGTTTCAGGTTAATACCTTTATAATCAACCCATAATAGGCGCGTATGGATAAGTATTAATGCTAGTTATGATAAAATGAATATTTTAGTGATGGAAACAGCTCAAATACGTCAGCACAGGCGGACGTTTCTAATTACCCCCATGCGCACTTCTTAGGTTAATGTTACACGGTCATACCCGTTGGTTCGAGTAGAGCTGGAGGTTGATGGTGTGACACGAGAGCTTGATGTTGGAATCGTAGAGAAACTACCAGTAGAGGGCGTCGACCTTCTTCTCGGCAACGACTTTGCGGTGCCTGCTTCTGAGGTTCCACCCTTAGTCGCTGCCGAGAGGGCGGCCGACGTGAGTAGGGAGGGGCAGGAGATGGTCGAGAGGTGTCAACAACAGCAGAGGGCGTGTGTTGTCACCCGATCTCGTGCAGCTAAAGTGTCACAGCCTATTCCTCAGTCTCTAGACCAGCGGAGGAACGGTCGGAAGGAGCAAGCTAAAGTTGGGAGTTTTGTGAGTTTTGCTCCAGCGGCTCTTCTTAGCGACTTAGTACTTGACCCAGAGGTGAGCTCCGGAGTGGCCCCAGAACCTGTTACCCCTAGTGACATGGTTGGGCGTGATGGCACTCCGCGACTGAGTAGTTCCCAGGTGCAGGAGAGTTGTGGGAACGGGGCTATTGAACACGAGGACGGGGAAACATGTCATGTGAACCTATTGGTGGAGTTTGTGAGGCAACCACCTGAGCAGCCTACTGTCCCTGCGTTGGTCTGCAGCGGCCAAGGTGGAGAAGGAGAGGGGGCAGTAGGGCACAGGTAGAGGAGAGTTGGGATTGTCATGTCTCGGCGGAGCAGTGGGCGGGGGACACGAGCCTGGTGGCTGTGGAAGCGCTAGAGCACCTGCCTGAGCAGCAGTGTGCAGCGCTCCAGCACCAGCTCGGTTCATACCCCACTGGTCGTGCCGGACACCCGAGCCTCACAACTCAGGCGGTGCACGAGGTTCCGCTGGCAGGTCACTTGAGTGTTAGTCGACCGTTGACCTCGTTGTTTCGGTGGTTCAAGGTGGGCGACGAGGCTTTGGCATGGTTGTCAGGCCGGGGTCGACCCATGGCTGCTAAGGGTAGTGGTCAGAACCAGGACATTGAGCAGATTGGTGAGGTTGGCTGTGGAGTGGATGTGCCCGGTCGTCGCATAGCCTCCCAATGCTGCTCTAATATTATGCAACAGCCCTACCATAGACCGACTGTATCTGGCCATGTCGCTGAAGGCAGTGATGCTGCGCAGGTAGATGCAGTTGCAAGGAATGCGGGGGTGCGCATGTACGGTATCGGCGGGGAGGCCTTAGCAATTATGAACTATGAGAGTGACTGCACAGGTGGTACAGATTGTCACTCTCATGACCTGGCTGTTCTGGGAACAAAGGTGGAGAAGGAGGGAGGCTATAGTGTAGAAACTGTGGTCTCGGCTGGGTTGTGGGAGGGCAATGAGCATGTTGTTCGTCGAGATAAGTTGCAACCTCTTGTTGCTGAGCGTCAAGAAAAGTTGTTTACTAGGCTATGGCAGTACATCCGCATGTTTGTTCATTCTCCAGGCCTGATGTACGGGGTAGACTCCGACATGGAGGCTGGAGACAGTGCAAGGCAGTTGTGTACTAGGCTATGGCAGTACATCCGCATGTTTGTTCATTCTCCAGGCCTGATGTACGGGCTAAAATCCGACATAGAGGCTGGAGACAGTGCAAGGTTCAAATTGGCTCCCTACCGTATAAATCCTGCTCGACAGCCTGTGGTGCAAGCAGAGCTGGATTACGTGTTGACGAAGGGTCTGAAGGATAAGGAATGTCATGAGTGGTCGTTGCCTGTAACTTTGCAACCTGTGTTAAGTGGCAAGATCAGTGTGTGTGTTGATTGCAAGAGTGTGTGTGCATTATCCCTGACAGACGCCTATACCTTATCGAGAGTTGACGACACCATAGACCGCTTCGGGGCTGCATCGCTTATCACAAAGGTAGAACTAGTGAAAGGTTATTGGCAGGTCCCGTTGCCGGAAAGAGCGAAGAGAATGCCAGTCTTGTGATAAACTGGGCAGTTTATCTTAGCCAGGTGTTGTTTTTCTGCCAGAACACAACTTGGATGTGTGGCATGTTAAGGGCACTGATAATGTTGTGGCTGATTGTTTGTCACGGGAGGGTACGCTTCGGGGAGCACCCTCGCCGTTCAGTCAGTGTGTGTTTGAGAGTTGAGAAAAAACCAGGCTTACCCCTGTAGAGCAGCCGCCAAAAACAACATTAAAATTAAATAAAAAATCACATAAAAATCTTTCTTTTTGATAGTTAATTGTAAGTTGCCAATGTTATAGCTAAAGTCCTAAGTTGAATCTGTCTTTCACTTAGTAGGCTGGGCTCTGTGAAGCTCGCTCAGGGAGCATAGCAGGCTAAATTGAGGCGCTCATTCGCGGAACGTGATAACCGCCACCTCTGGCAAAAGCCGTTATATTATCGCATTATATTGCCACAACCTTCTCGAATCTGGAGCCGCGGTAGGGAGCTATATTTGAGAATGTCAACATGGTTGAAAATCGCATAAAGTACGACGCACTTTCATCCGTGTTGACAGGGCGTTTGCCTAGCCCTAGTCTCTGCATCGCATAGGGTGATACGCGCCACCCAGGCAGCGTGTGTTCAGCCAGCCAATGACAGCCCGGCTATGGTACCGCGTGGGCGCCAGCTCAGCCACTCACGGCGCACGTTGCTCTCTGTTCTCCCGCCACAATACAGTCTAGCTCAGCTCTCACGCCGTACGGATCATTTACCTTGCACCTGGTGTTGTTTTTGTGCCGTTTTGACCGTGTTGCAGTGCTTCCCTGAACAATGAGTGATAGTGAAAGTGAGAGTGATAGTGGGAGCCCACCCCCACCTATAAAAAAGAGGTGTAACCCGGACAATTGGTCTGAAATAATCGCCAGGAACAAGAGAAATACTGGGAAGGAATATGTCAGCCGCCAAACAGGAAATACAGTGAATGCTAGAGTTATTGGGCCGCCTTGCAATGATGGATGCTACGATAAAATTGCTGAACCTATCCGCCAAGCAATCCACAATAACTTCTGGCAAACTGGAGATTGGTTAGTCCAGAATACCTTCATTCAGAAACACGTTCTGTCAGTGCCAGTGAAACGACGAAGAAAGCCTGCCGACATCAACAACCTTGGTCCCCATCGGTCATGCACCCGCAAATTTACTCTCTCCTACCAGTCTACAACTTATAAGGTTTGCAAGACAGCCTTCATCAACATTTTAGCCATAGGTAGGACAAGATTAGAGAATGCCCTGACCCACGTGAGTGACACTGGTACACCGAAGAGAGACGGCCGCGGGCAACACAAGAACCGTGTCACCATTGCAGGTCCTGATGCAAAGCGTGTGCACAAACACATTGCATCATTCCCCAGCGTTACCAGCCATTATAGCAGAGCCAAATCGCCCAATTTGCGGTACCTAGAGACATCGTTGAGTTTAAGCCGGATGTACCACCTGTATTCTACCTGGATGGCTGAGAATTATCCTAACAACAGCGTAGTCAAGGAAAGTTATTACCGGAAAGTTTTCAAAAGTAAAGAACTCTCCTTCTCACCACCAAATACTGATACTTGCTCGACCTGTGACCTAGCTAAGGCCACTTTGAAACATGCCAGTAATGACGCAGATAAGGCAATCTTGCAGGCTGAACTTGATGAACACCTGGCGATGGCACGGCAGGCACAAACACTTATGAAGACTCTGGGGCAGGACAGGGACGATGATACTCGTGTCATAGCCTTGGACCTCCAACAGACACAGCCAATACCTCGTCTCACCACTAATGCTGCCTACTATAAGAAGAAAGTCTGGCTGTACAATTTATGCATTTCCAACCTCAAGACCGGTGAAAACCAGTTCTTCGTGTGGGATGAGGTGACAGGTGGGCGTGGCTCGGTCGAGGTGGGTTCGTGCATCAAAAAGTGGATCGAGAATGAAGTACTGCGTCATGGTGATTTTGGCAAGCTTATACTATTCAGTGACAATTGTGGTGGACAGAATAAGAACATTAATATCATGCTCTGCCATCTTTACGAACTGCACAGTCGCCGTCTTCAGGAAGTGGTCCATTATTTCCTCATCCCAGGACATAGTTACATGGCGTGTGACAGGGCTTTTGGGAACATAGAAAAGCGCTTCAGGGTTGAGGGGAACATCTATGATTTTGAACACTATATCAAGGTGATTGAGCGTGCGGTCCACGCAGGTAACAAGGTCATTCCCATGGTGAGAGAGGACTTTCTAAACTTAGACCTGTTGCAAAGTGTCATAACTCACCGTACACCCGCCAAGCCACTCCTATTCTCTGAATGTCGCCGATTCTGCTTTACTCTGCAATATAGGGATGGGTATCAGCTGTCTCGAGGCTACGAGGGGCCTCTGCATTGTCTCAGGCTTATGCCAGGTAAAGCCAAGTATGCTCCATCGGCCTTTAATCTGTCACGAGTGCCACTCACCCCCAAGTACCCAGCTGCCATCAAACTTCAAGCTGACAAACTCCAAGCCGTCCACGACCTGCTATCCTACATTCCGCCAATCCACTCGGAGTATTACCACGAACTTTTTCGTATGCAGAGGGACCTCAGTAGAGCAGCTAGACCAGCCTTGGACAACAACTCTGACTCCTCTGATATTGATGACAACCTGCAAGAGTATGCAGATGATAGTGACAGTGATAGCGACACTGCCTGACTACTCGGTGAGTATGAATATATAAATGTAACAATAGAATAGAGTAATAATGCATTTTAGTAAGGTCAAATTGTTAAACAATAGCAATCTTTACACAAGAACATTATAGTAACTAGCCATCAAATTCCTTCCTTAGATTAAAATTTTGTAAAATCATGTCCTTCCCAAGCTGAATAAAACATCCCAAATTAATTAATTAACATTAATACTAGCTTACTTTCTATAATAATAAATCAATAACATTAAAGTAGCAAAATTATTACTCTATTCTTGTGTTTTACTTATTCATTATTATTCACCATGTCTTCCTCCATTTTCTAATCTTTATTATCGCTTATTAATTTTATAAAATTATGTTTCTATTATCTTACCCTACTCTTCCATGTCTTATTATTATTCACTGATAATATTATTTGTTTTATTGTTATACATTTGCTTTTTCTCAACGTTTCTACAGTATTGAATTGATATGGGGTTATAAAATCATGGGATTATTTCAATCACACTCACGTTACTATTAATTACAAGCAATTTATTATTTTTTTTTGTGGTACATGGCTAGATACTATTTTCCGAACATTTTGATAACACTGTCACCTCTCTCCTTAATCGGGTCTGATAGTTACAGCTTTTTATAAGTCGGCAAACTTCAGACACGATTTATTTTTTATTTTATTTTGGGCAACTATCATGTTCTGCGATAAATTACAAGCAATTTATTATTATTTTTTTTGTGGTACGTGGCTAGATACTATTTTCCGAACATTTTGATAACACTGTCACCTCTCTCCTTAATCGGGTCTGATAGTTACAGATTTTTATAAGTCGGCAAACTTCAGACGCGATTTACTCCTTTTTTTATTTTGGGCAACTATCATGTTCTGCGATAAATTACAAGCAATTTATTATTATTTTTTTGTGGTACGTGGCTAGATACTATTTTCCGAACATTTTGATAACACTGTCACCTCTCTCCTTAATCGGGTCTGATAGTTACAGCTTTTTATAAGTCGGCAAACTTCAGACGCGATTTACTCGGTTTTTTATTTTGGGCGGTCAACACGTTCCGCGAATGAACGCCTCAATTATGCTATTATGTTTGGGAGGGGTTGTAAGATTTTCTTTATGTTGATATGTTGTTTTATGTAAGAATTGAGCTTTGCATTTCATTTCTGGTGGAGTGGCTATGTGTGACGGGTCTTGTCGGCATTCTGCCTTGTCAGATATCGTGCTCGCCTAATGTTGAGCATCCTATATCTTGGGCGGGGTGTGACGTCTACCAGCGTTGGCAGAATCGCCTCTCGGTAGCCGCTAGCGCTCGCCAGGGACATTGAAAGGGGTTACAGTTATCAGAGAATGTTGTTCTTTCTTTCCTAGCAATCATATTGTCACAGACAGTCCAGTGGTGGTCTTTCTTTTCGTCTGTGACAACGGGAAGTGCTTTATATCATTAATAGAATATAACATGCATTGTATATTGTTAAGGAGAGAGAGCGGTGTAGGCAGTGTGGTGGTAATGTGTGCGTGCGTATGCATGTGTTGTCTCCCTCACTCGGAGGCTCGCGCGCGTGCCTTCCCACGCCCCTTGATTGGCTGGCGTGTCTGGCTGTGTCACGTGACACCTGCTGCCTTGTGACGTCTCGGCCTGTGATTGGCCGACCACCGCGTCTTTGTGGGCTCCTGTGTTCGTGGGGGTCCCCAGGAGCTGCCTTCCTCAGGACAGGCTAGGCGTGCATGCATCTAACATCCCTTGCTTACTTTCCCCCGATCACCCCCTTTAGAAACTGTTTCTCTCTCTGAACTTCTTTTTCCATTGCTTCTCGTCTTTATTCAATTACTTATCCCCTTGAGTTCTGCATACGGTTTCCATAGCCGGCCCATTGTATTGCATGCGCCGTCCTCTGAGATATTTGCATGTACTTAGAATAGGTTTTTGAGGGTTCTTAGTTGGTATAGGTTATGAACTCTGTGTGTCTCCATTATTGATTTAGTGTCTCTGCTCTTTTATTTAATGCTAGACTGGGATAAGGTAACTGTAGTCGTTGTCATCGATGTGTGTATGGTTTGCTTTTACCTACACGACTTCGACCGGTCCTGTGGTAGCCTGTGGTGTCTTTTCGGTTGTGTCCTTTTGCGAGCGCAGCTTTGTGTTGACTGAGGGTTTTGGCCTGTGCCAGTTCTTCACTTGGCTGATCTTCGGAGGGTCGCCAGGATAGAACCAGATACTTGTGATCTGGATCTATCAAGAGAGCACCCTAGTCAATTAACGTAACTTAAAGGATACAGTCTTAAGGACTTTGCTAGGCTACGAGCCTGTCTTGCTCAACCCCAGTTCCTTACCTAGAGTATCCCAGCTAGACATTATTAATTGAGTAGACACTTATTAGTATTTAATATTAGCTCTTTGATATGTACGCATTATTATTCACAGCATTTATTAGTCTAGGTTGTTGTTGAGCCGCACAACCATAGTAGGCTGTTTCGTTAATGAGGAAGTACTTCTTTTAGTGTCGAGCAATGCTACCGTTGCGCATTTATAGTATTCTCGTGTCAGTTAACATTATATGTCCTATCGTTTTGTGTATTCGTTGTACACGTGTGGTGTCCTGCCTCCTGCCTTTATATAGTTTAAGATACGAGCATATTATGAGCATCAGACATTCTTCAGAAGTTTCCAGGTCTATGCTGTAGGACTATACTTCACTTTCTTTCAGATAGGAGTGAAGAGTTTATTGTTGCTTAGAGTAACTGTATTGAAGCATCTTTTTATTATATTAAATCGTGCAGTGATTTAACCCGGGAACTGCCGGGAGACTCTTAAGAGGTCCCCCGGCGGACTGCGGGAAGACTCTAAAGAGTAAGGGAAAACAAAAATCCATTTAAAACACCCCAAAAAAATAAATGTTTTTGTTTTTATTTTTTTATTTTATTTTTTGCCCCTGGGCCATGCCAAATATCACTCCTCCACCTCCCTTCCTTCCCCACTTTCCTCCCCTCCTTCAGTTTTCACCTATTTTCCCTGTTATTCCCTTATTCTGTGGTATATTTTCGTGCTAACATTAGCGAGTTGGTAGCAGGGCGTTGTCGTCACTGTTACCAAGCGTGGGAAAGAGCGAGAGAGAGAGACTATTGCATAACAGTGTCTCTCCAGACAAGGGGAGGGGAGGAGGACAGGGAGGTTGCCTCAGCCATACATTATGTAACTCCCGGCCTGTATCGCCGATTTTGACCATCCAAACACTGTTTCCACTTGTTTTATTGTTGTAACAGGTTAATACCTTTATAATCAACCTATAATAGGCACATATGGATAAGTATTAATGCAATTTATGGTAAAATAACGATGTTAGTGATGGGAACAGCTCAAATACGTCAGCACAGGAGTGTGGTGTTTCATATCCCCCATGCGCAGCCGAGAGGTTAATTGATCTTCCCATAGATTCTTTTGTATGCATTTTAACGTAACTTGCATCCTGTGTGTTATCAGGCTATACCAGTGTGGGTTAGCCTGAAGTAGAGTACATTTATGCCCAGTTAAGGATACCCCGTTATCGCAGATTAACTCTGGAGGGTATAAGTGTTTTGTTCGCCGGCATATAAGTTCAAGGGTTTGGATCTAGCGTACCGTTGTTGCATAGTGCCCTATTACTAGTCCAATCTTTAAGTGCCCTTGTTTTATTCGTAGCCCCGGTCGTAACCGCACTTCTTAGGGTAAGCAGCTCGTATTGATCGGTGCCTGGTACCGCAACGTTTGAGCACTGCTCTAAGACCTTGGCAACACTTTTCAGCATATATCCAAGCTCCCACAGGCTAGGAGAGGCAGTATTCCTCCATCTTTTGAGGTGGAAGGTTGTTCTCTCTCGACTCTGAAGCCATTTTGGCCAAATTGCTTGGTACATTAATTTTATAGTAATACCCTCTGGTACAGTAGGGGTTAAGGGGGGATGGCTGTATTTATTTTCTCATGTATATATCTTTATTACATGTTTTTAGTTTCCTCCATCAAGCTTAAAAAACACCCGCCCAAGACCTTGCTTCAAGATAAATTTGTACATTTTCGATAGAAAAATGTACCGGCCGAGGCTTGCTATCACTCACCAGGTAAAAATCGACACCTAAATGACAGTCTTAATACAGTATTGACAAAGAAATGGGGTGAAAGGTCTTAAAATCACCAAAGTAATGAGCTGAACGTCTTATAATTTTAAAACTAATGGGGCTAAACATGAGGAAGAAGGGGTACCAGAAATACTCCCCATCTCCCCTCAACAAACACCATTATATAGTCAGTGATAATTACTATAGCTTCACCATATTCCTAGCCAGTTCAATATAATATACTGGTTATTGTAATTGTATTGAGTGCACTGTAATAATGTTCTATACCCTGTTCCAAATAGGTAGGCCAGAAATTATGAACTCTAACCTCTATAACTCAATAAGGGTTGGAGGATATGGCCTGTAAATCTCCACACCTATTCCTGTTCTATACCCTGTTCCAAATAGGTAGGCCAGGTGAACCCTAACCTCTATAATAATGTAAAACTTGCAAAATAAACAAACCAAAACAAGGACCAGACAATATAAAGGCAAAACAACTATAGGTAGCGCCAACGAACTTGACAATAATCTTGACCCCTTAACTTCTTATAACTCGAAATTGAATGAAAGCAATCTGGCTGACGTTTCTATCATTTAGGAAGAGTCCACCAGGAAATAGGCGTTGATATTTACAGCCAGTTTGCTCTAGGCCCTATTGAGTTACAGAGAGGTCAGGGATCAAGATTATTGTCAAGTTCGTTGGCGCTACCTATAATAAAAATCGCTATGTGGAAACAATTACGCTTTATCAAAGTATAATTTTGAAATATATGAACACAATCCACCACAAAGGGGTTAGAGGATACAGGCTGTAAATCTCCACACCTACTATATAACACAATCCACCACAAAGGGGTTAGAGGATACAGGCTGTAAATCTCCACACCTATTATATAACACAATCCACCACAAAGGTGTTAGAGGATACAGGCTGTAAATCTCCACACCTATTATATAACACAATCCACCACAAAGGGGTTAGAGGATACAGGCTGTAAATCTCCACACCTATTATATAACACAATCCACCACAAAGGGGTTAGAGGATACAGGCTGTAAATCTCCACACCTATTATATAACACAATCCACCACAAAGGGGTTAGAGGATACAGGCTGTAAATCTCCACACCTATTATATAACACAATCCACCACAAAGGGGTTAGAGGATACAGGCTGTAAATCTCCACACCTATTATATAACACAATCCACCACAAAGGGGTTAGAGGATACAGGCTGTAAATCTCCACACCTATTATATAACACAATCCACCACAAAGGGGTTAGAGGATACAGGCTGTAAATCTCCACACCTATTATATAACACAATCCACCACAAAGGGGTTAGAGGATACAGGCTGTAAATCTCCACACCTATTATATAACACAATCCACCACAAATGGGTTAGAGGATACAGGCTGTAAATCTCCACACCTATTATATAACACAATCCACCACAAAGGGGTTAGAGGATACAGGCTGTAAATCTCCACACCTATTATATAACACAATCCACCACAAAGGTGTTAGAGGATACAGGCTGTAAATCTCCACACCTATTATATAACACAATCCACCACAAAGGTGTTAGAGGATACAGGTTGTAAATCTCCACACCTATTATATAACACAATCCACCACAAAGGGGTTAGAGGATACAGGCTGTAAATCTTCACACCTATTTCTTGCCAGATTGATAATAATCAAGCTAATATTTCTACCATTTGGGAAGCCCAAATGGTAGACATATTAGCTCCCAAATGGTAGAAATATTAGCTTTATTACTGGTTTGTGAGTTATAAAGGTTAATGTTGTAGTGTATTGTCCAGCTTACTTGGAACAGGGTATAGTACTTGTCATTGCAGTTATAAAGGTTAATGTTGTAGAGTTTTGTCCAGCTTACTTGGAACAGGGTATAGTACTTGTCATTGCAGTTATAAAGGTTAATGTTGTAGAGTATTGTCCTGCTTACTTGGAACAGGGTATAGTACTTATCGTATAAATACGATAGACTATGACTCTTTTGTGATCTTGTATGTCTCTGTGACGTCACGATCTCTCCTACAGCACGATGTAGGACGAGTAGATCGTATATTATAAGATTGTAAATAAGTTAAGTTATAAAAGGCCTAATATGCTATTAAGCAATATTGCCATGGTCTTATGTAGTATATATGAATTTATCGTATATATTAATATAATTTATCGTATAGAGCAACCTAAATGCGGTACGATAATTTGGGCTCCTGGCGGTTTGCCAAGGCAGCAAGGTGTGCTTTTGAGGTACGTCAGAGCCTTCACGAACACCAACCAGTTAACATCTAATTTTCCGCCCTCAGTTGATCGTGCTTTTGTGCCTCTAATCACAATACACATACAGCAATACACACAGCTACACCATCACGACGCTCTCATCGACATCATGACTGACTGATAGATAAGCATAATATTCATGTCCATTCCCATGTAATCATTTATTCTTTCTTTAACTTGACTCGTGTCTCGGGACCGAAGTCTCGTTCCCCATTGTCCACCACCATATTGGGTAAAACGTTCTCCCTTGCCTCATTGCCACGTGGAACTATTGGTGAGTTAATTCCTGGCTAATATTAACCCTTATAACCTTACCCTATAATTATATACATTTATTATGTGAGACCTTTGGATATAAATTAGCTTGTTTCAGATTGAATTCAATTTAGATATAGAGTATTCATTTAGATTGATTTTATTTGATTCATTATAGCTTAGTAATATTTAACTTCCATTGATAGTTTACCACATTGGTGCCCAGACCCGGGAACTAGCTGCCAGTAAGGGATCTTAGGCAATGAGCAAGGGATTAGCCCAGGGATGCAGGAGCAAGGACCCCGGAGGGGTAGGGCTTGGCTATCTTCCTGTACCTCAGGCGCCGGTACCTCAGCGAATAGCCATAGTGGGACATTCTTATGCCACTAGGCTAAGGGCAGCTGACGGAGGTACTGAGTCGTATCGGGCGTCAGAGGGGGAAAGAACTTTCCGGCTGACCTACTTCGGGGTACCGGGAGCAACCGTTGACACCCTGAAAGCCTCCCCCCAGTGGGGGCAAGGGGTACGGTTTAGGCCACATATGATCTTTTTGTTTATAGGCGGCAATGATATACGCCCCGGTACAGTGCCCCGCGAGTTAGCTGACGCAATTAAAGAGGTGGCGCTGGATCTGGAGCGTGAGTCCGGAGGAAGCTGCAAGATCGTGGCAATTGAGAGCCGGACGAAAGTCCGAGGGTTCTCAGCTGCGGAATTTCAGGCTATAAAAAATTCTGTTAACCGCGCCCTGAGGTGTCGGTTAATAGAAACGAAGCACCGCTTTGTTTCCATCACACTCAGCATCCGAGACCTCGACCAGGATGGTGTCCACCTCGACTTAGACACCAATCAAGTCCTATATAACAAAATTGTAGGGCTAACGAAGCGTTGGCTAGAGAGGGACGCCGGGGTTGTGTCATTGCGCCTGCCTAAGTCCTGCTTCCCACCCATCGTCTTTCCCCAGTAATGTTCTTTTCAGTTTCAGACTTCCTGTGACATATGACCTGACCTAACATTTTTTTCTTGTTCAATATGATCCATTAGTAGGTATTGCTATATAGTGTACTATTTTTTCTCCATAACATAGAAGTCCGCCGGCTGGCGTCTCTTAAGTAGCCTATTATTTGGCCGTTGTTTTTGTAACGTGATATTTAGATACATAGCCTATAGGCTCACATGCAAAATGGATAAAGACCATAAAGAGACACCGTCTAGTGGGGTGCTAAGCAAAGCCCCTAAAAATCAAAGGGCGGGACTTCGGGGAGTGTTAAATAGGCTAATTGTGGACTTAAACACTTTCATCACTACTGCTGATCTAGAGGAATTGGAGGCTAGATTAGATAACGTCCAGGCTACCCACGGTCGTATTACGGCTCTGAGTGAGGTGATTGTGGCTGACATGATAGAGGAGGAAGAGATAGTTACAGAGTGTGATAATCGCGCCCTCTATGACGAACCTGTCTTTAGAGCGAAGCGCCTATTACAGCGTGCTGTCGCAAGTAAGAAGGGAGGCGATAATGAGGCCCATAGAAGGGCTGACCCAAAACATACTGTACACCTCCCAAAGCTCAATCTTCCTACATTTGGGGGCAAGTTAACCGAGTGGTTAGCTTTTTGGGACGTATTTCGATCTACGGTTCATGAATCCTCTTTGGATAATGTCCGCAAGTTTCACTATCTGAAGGGACAAATGGAAGGAGAGGCCTTACATTTAATAGAGGGTTTTGCAGTAGTAGGTGGTAGTTATCTTGAAGCGGTACACTTATTAGAGTCCACATACGGGGATAGAGAGCAGTTGAAGATGGCCCATGTCGTTGCCTTGTTGGGGCTCGCAGAACCACAGTATAAGGTTGATGAGTTGACAAACTTCAGGGCAAATATGGAGTGCCATACTCGATCGCTAGATACCCTAGGGCTTACCACGCAGGAAATGATAGTCATTATCTTGCGTCAGAAGCTTCCTATGGCAATACTTGATAAGGTAAGATCATTTGAGCTGGGGGAATTCAAAACTCAGTTCAGTAAGGAGATCAATAATCTACAGTTGAACAAAGGGAGAATGTATGTGTCGGGAGGGAGTGAGAATGTGGAGAAGAGGGGAACAGTAAGCATGACAGTGGGGACTAAAGTAAAGAAAGAGGGTGTGTATAAGAAACCTGCTCAGATTCTATGTAAGCTATGTAACAACAAACATAAATGGAGTTTCTGCGTAAAATACCCGACAAATGAGACAAAACTAGCACAGGCGAGAAGATTGAAGCTATGTGTAGGTTGTCTAAGTGGGGAACATGGTAAGCAGGGACAATGTACTGCTACATACTTAAGGCCCTGTCGGCACTGCAAAGGACATCACTTTGATAAGTTGTGTCCTACTGCAGATAAAGTCAAAGACGTCAAAAATGAGGGTACTACAACTGTGGCACTAGGTAGCACGCAAGACACCACTATATTGCCCACAATACAGATTCCCATGGAAGGTAATGACAGTAACAAAGTTTGTCGGGTACTTCTAGATCAAGGGTCTCAACGTTCCTTTATAAAGAGGTCCGTACTAGTGGGACTGAAGCACCGAATCGTAGGGGCTGAGACTCTTCGATTACAGGGCTTCACAGGGGTTACTGATAAACAAGACTACGAGATAGCGGAGATTTCATATTTCTATCGTAAAAACCGGTACTTTATGACTTGTATCGTAGTAGACACCCTACCAGAATATGTATCTGTGGGTGTGAAGAAGGTGGAACACGCATTACGTAGCAAAGGGGTTAACTTGTCAGATCCCATGGGAAATCAGAGTGAGGTGCATGTTCTACTTGGTGTGGATCATTATTATGAAGTAGTATACCCTGGATTTAAAAAGATGTGTGGTGTAATTTTAATCCCCACTAAATTTGGATACTGCATGAGCGGAAAGGTGCATACTACACAGTCAAAGGTCCTGGTCGACACGGTCTCGATATATAGAGTCAATGTAACCGCGGCAGAGGAGTTGGGAAGGGAGGATTCCCAACCTAGTGACCCTAAGATGGCTGCCGAGTTCGACCTGGAACGACTGTGGAGATTGGATCACATAGGCATTAATCCTATGGAGACTGATTATGACTCGGAAGTTGCGCTACAAAGGTTTGACGAGTCTGTGTGCTACTGTGCCTCAGACAAGCAATATAAAGTTAGTTTACCTTGGAAGAACAGTGAGATAAGCCTGCCTACCAACTATGGTTTGGCATTAGGTCGCTTGCGCGCATTGCAGCGGAAATTGTCTAACGAACCGAGCACGCGCCAGGCGTATGACGATGTATTTCGGAGTTATGAGGATAGGGGCTTTATAGAGAGAGTCGATGTCAAGGAACCGTGTAAGAAGGGTAGGGTTCACTATCTGGCCCATCATGGGGTAAAGAAAGACCGTCACCACACCAATACGGGTGGTGTATGACTGTTCTGCCCACCAAGGTCAACAACCCAGTCTGAATGACTGCCTGTTGACAGGTCCGTCCATGGTGTCGGACCTGTCCCAACATCTATTGCGGTTTAGGCTGGGGAAGTACGCCTATACCAGTGACATCGAGAAAGCATTCTTGATGGTCAAGCTCAAGGAGGAAGATAGAGATGTTACCCGCTTTCTTTGGTTCAGCGACATTAGCGACTCTGAAAGTCCCATCATAATATACCGTTTTCGGGTTGTACTCTTTGGGGCCACTTGCTCGCAGTTTTTGTTAAATGCCACAATCAGAAAACATCTAGCTGACACTCATGAGGACACAAGTAAACTATCTCGCGGATTATACATTGACAATTTGCAGGGTACTAGCGATAGTCAAGATGATTTGTTGTATGCATACTGGCAAGCACGCAGATTGTTTGCGGATGCACATCTATTTCTCCGCGAGTGGGTTACTAATAGTGAAGATCTTCAGAGTTTAATACAGGTGGATGGTACGGCATCTCTTAACCAGGAAAAGTCCAGAAATTTGGGGATGATCTGGCAACCTAAACATGACATACTAACTTTTCAAACAAGGTCTTTTGCTCAGCAGACAGGAGCGCACACAAAAAGAAGTCTGTTGAGCAAAGTTGCGCAATTTTTTGATCCTTTGGGTCTAGCATTACCTGTTACCATTAGAGCTAGGATTCTAATGCAGGAAGTTTGGAGACGTAAAATAGGATGGGATGACAGTTTGCCCGAGGACCTGAATGACCAAGGGACATTGTTGTTGAATGAATATGCCATCCTATGTACTAAACCTATACCTCGTAAAGTGGCGGCGTTCGGTGACGTTACGTTACACACGTTTTGCGATGCTAGCGCCACGGCATACGGGGTAGCCATATATGTTGTTACTTCATTTGGGGCACATTTAGTTACAGCCCGGGCCAAAGTAGCCCCGGTTAAGAAGGTAACTATCCCTAAAATGGAATTGACTGCCATGCTGCTATTAGCACGTCTGGTGCAACATGTACGCGCAGCATACGAGAGCGAATTAAATATTGAAATCGTTCACGTATGGTGCGATAGTCAGGTCGCACTCAACTGGATACATAGCAAGAAGTCTCTGCCAGTTTATGTGCGGAATAGGGTAGATGAGATTAGAGCCCTTTTGCCAGACGTTGCTTATCATTATGTAAATACAAAGGAAAACCCTAGTGATCTCATAACTAGGGGTATAACGGCTAGCCAGTTAATGAAGTCCGAATTGTGGTGGCATGGTCCAAAGTGGCTGCTCCATGAAAGTGAATGGACGATATGGCATGCTGTTGGTGAGGGACTTCTGCCACTGGAAACAGTGGCAGTTACAGCCCAACCAAATGAGCCACCGGGTCCTATCATAAAGTGGGCAAGATTCGGTGACTATAATAAACTAGTCAGAGTTGTAGCTTGGGTGTTGCGATATGTATCCAATCTTAAGCTTAAAGTAACGGGCCAACTCTGCAACAGGGGTCACAACATTGATGCTCGTGAATTTAAAGCAGCTGAAGTAACTTTGATCAAATGGGTTCAAGTAGAAACCTTTTCCAATGAATTAGAATCCTTGAAAGGCTCGAATAAGACATTAATGCCTAATATAGTGCGTCAACTAAGGTTGCACCTAGACAATGGCCTCATCAGGTGTGAGGGTCGCCTGAAGTGGTCGGGTGTACCAGACGGCACAAACCGACCTATACTTATGCCAACAAGACATCACGTTACTGATCTATTGATCATACGTGCACATAGGGAAGTAAAACACTACGGGGTATGTCATATTATATCAAATTTACGTCTCACATGGTGGATACCCAGAGTTCGACAAGTAGCTCGACGCGTAGTGAGAAAGTGTGTAATATGCCAGAGACTAAAGGGTAAACCGTATGTAACTGGACCAGCTCCACCTCTACCTGAATGCTGTGTAAAGCACGTAGAACCTTTCCAAGCGGTAGGATTAGATTACACAGGGGCATTGAAGACGAGGGAGCATGAGAAGGTTTATATTTTATTGTTTACCTGTGCGACGTCTCGAGCGGTACACCTAGAACTATGTGATAATATGTCTAGCGAGGAATTTATGCTGTCGTTCAGACGGTTTTGTGCCCGTCGTTCATTCCCTCAACTCATTCTTAGCGACAATGCTCCCACTTATGTCCAAGCATCAAAATATCTAAAGGATATGAGTAGTGATCCTACTATCATCACTTTTTTGGGAGAGAAGAAGTGCGAATGGAGGTTCATTCCAGTTAAGGCACCTTGGTTTGGTGGAATGTGGGAACGGTGTGTCGGCATAGTAAAGTCAGGACTAAGAGCGGTTGTAGGACGTGCTCTATTAAAGAAGAGTGAGTTGACGACAGTCCTCACAGAGATAGAGGCAGTCGTGAATGATCGCCCGCTTACATATGTGTACACCGACCTGCAAGAACCACTACCATTAACGCCAGCTCACTTGCTATATGGAAAACCATTGACTGCGTTTCCATCTGATTTTCAGTCCATAGTAGAGTTAGAGGATCCCTCGTTGTACTCTGCGGTAGCGGTGTCTAAGAGATACCAGTATATATCCAGGATAATCGAGGATTTTAGGAAACGGTGGATTAGTGAATATCTGCTAGCATTGAGGGAAAGGAGTGTTACTCCCTCTGGTAGACCAACGGCCCCTACAGTTGGTGACGTTGTTTTAATTAAAGAAGATAGTCCTCGTTTATACTGGAAATTAGGCCGCGTATTGGAGGTATACAAGGGGGCAGACTCTGTAGAGCGGGTGGCGCTATTAAAGACAGCCACTGGAACTACTGTTCGTCCTATCGCACGTTTGTACGCTTTGGAGCTAGATTCCGCATTGCAATCTGAAGCTCCACCTGTTATTGCTGGGTCCGAGGATTCTCGAAGGAACGACTCACCTCATACTGATGGTGATCATTCTCGGACCGGGACGCGTCCCAGACGCGCTGCTGCTGGCGCTGTCGACTTGTGGCGTCAGAAGATAGCCTCTGGGCAACTTTAGGTTTAAGGTGGGGTTCAGGTCTTTTTTGTGGGGGGAGTGTATCGTATAAATACGATAGACTATGACTCTTTTGTGATCTTGTATGTCTCTGTGACGTCACGATCTCTCCTACAGCACGATGTAGGACGAGTAGATCGTATATTATAAGATTGTAAATAAGTTAAGTTATAAAAGGCCTAATATGCTATTAAGCAATATTGCCATGGTCTTATGTAGTTATATGAATTTATCGTATATATTAATATAATTTATCGTATAGAGCAACCTAAATGCGGTACGATAATTTGGGCTCCTGGCGGTTTGCCAAGGCAGCAAGGTGTGCTTTTGAGGTACGTCAGAGCCTTCACGAACACCAACCAGTTAACATCTAATTTTCCGCCCTCAGTTGATCGTGCTTTTGTGCCTCTAATCACAATACACATACAGCAATACACACAGCTACACCATCACGACGCTCTCATCGACATCATGACTGACTGATAGATAAGCATAATATTCATGTCCATTCCCATGTAATCATTTATTCTTTCTTTAACTTGACTCGTGTCTCGGGACCGAAGTCTCGTTCCCCATTGTCCACCACCATATTGGGTAAAACGTTCTCCCTTGCCTCATTCCCACGTGGAACTATTGGTGAGTTAATTCCTGGCTAATATTAACCCTTATAACCTTACCCTATAATTATATACATTTATTATGTGAGACCTTTGGATATAAATTAGCTTGTTTCAGATTGAATTCAATTTAGATATAGAGTATTCATTTAGATTGATTTTATTTGATTCATTATAGCTTAGTAATATTTAACTTCCATTGATAGTTTACCACAGTACTTGTCATTGCAGTTATAAAGGTTAATGTTGTAGAGTTTTGTCCTGCTTACTTGGAACAGGGTATAGTACTTGTCATTGCAGTTATAAAGGTTAATGTTGTAGAGTTTTGTCCTGCTTACTTGGAACAGGGTATAGTACTTGTTATTGCAGTTATAAAGGTTAATGTTGTAGAGTTTTGTCCTGGTTACTTGGAACAGGGTATAGTACTTGTTATTGCAGTTATAAAGGTTAATGTTGTAGAGTTTTGTCCTGGTTACTTGGAACAGGGTATAGTTTTTTTTTCTTTTTTTTTTTTTTTCTATATTCCAACTACTCCCTCTCGGGCATAGGCTGAGAGCCTGTACATTCCACCGCCCAACACGGTGAAGCCCGTGAGGTCTTGTTCCAGTCTGGGGAGTGAGACATGCGAAGCATCCATCATGGCTCGAAGCAGCTCCATCTCTGAAGCGGCCGGTTGCTTCGCTCAAGCGCTTCACCGTCTCACCCTCCAGACTCAGACCCTCACTCTCAGAACGCCACCTATTGAGCAGTGAACTCACTAGGCATTGTCCCCCTGTAACATATTTTGAATATGGGAATATTCATACAGTGTTATTTAATCAGGGAACAACGAGGGTATTTTTTTGGCATTTCGGTGGGCTTTGTGGTAATGCACTGATACTAGGTACAGCACAAATTCAATCCCAATAATATCTTCCCATTGACATATCGGGATTTGAACCCGGGTCCATTGGATTACCAATCCAGTGGCATGACCACTCCACCACACCTCACCTCCCCTTGTCATTGCAGTTATAAAGGTTAATGTTGTAGAGTTTTGTCCTGGTTACTTGGAACAGGGTATAGTACTTGTCATTGCAGTTAGCAGCTAGGAATACAGCAACTCTATTGTAACTTATCAGTGACAATGATGGGGTTTGTCTAGAAATATGGACCCCCCTTCTCCTTCATGTTTAGCATCATCAGTTCTCAAATGTTAAGACTTTTGCCCATTTCTTTGTCAATGTTAAGACCTTTTGTGCTATTCAGGTGTCGATTATTTCCTGGCGAGCGATAGCGAGCCTGAAATTTGGGAAGAATCGGCCTTCGGCCGGTACATTTTTCTACCGAAAAATGTAGGCCTACAATTTTATCTCGAAGTGGGGGTCGTGGGGATGTTATTAATTAAGCTTGATTGAGGTCTAGGGAGCAAGACTAAAACAAATATATATATACCGGTAATAATGAATAATAACGTCCCCTTAACCCTCCAGCCCCGGCTATGTATTTTATATATATTCCTCGAAAACCGGGTGTTTTGGCCGAAAAACGTCTAGGCTAGGCTACCGTATATTCGTTAATCAGACTGCTTCCCGCATTCCCGCGCATCCCCAAGCGTAGCTGTGTTATTTACCTGTAGAATGGCATTAAGTAGAGCTCTCTAAGTCAACTGGTTGAGCTGTGATGATGATTTCATTGGAGATAACTTTATGGCCAAAACAGCCACTTTACACCACTTTTCGATACTTAACAACAACATACAGGCACACACGAACAAGTGACGCTCTCCTTCTTGTGGCCGGAGATGCGGAGCGTCGGTCCAGCCGGCTGTTGTTTACATGCGTCGGACCGACGCCTCGCACACCAAGCTCACAGGCTTTGACGTCATGGGTGTTTAAGAGCCCTTCCGGGTAGCTCGTGTATGCTTTTTTATGGGCGTTCAAGAGCCCTTCCGGGAAGAGAGGGTTAAAAACAAAACTAGTGAATGACTTGGCTTGTGAGACTAACTTGTGACATCGGCCAAAGTTGGTTATTATTTGGTTTGTAAAAACGCTGAGCAAATGTTTGGCTTGTAATAATTGTGAACAAATTGCCCGTTTGCCACTGCCCTAGAGGCGATGTTACACAGGCGCTCTTTTTCTGGCAATTTTCTAGGAGCAATTTTGTCCTTGCAATATTTCAGAGCTTTTTTACAGTGCATCGGGAACTAGACCTGGAAGTAGAATATGTTTGGCGGCTTAAGACTAGTACAATTTTAATTCTAAAGTTAGAAGGCGAGAATTGCTCCAAAATATTGCCGGAATAAGTGTTTGTGTGACACTGCCCTAATAGTGAAAGTACAGTCAAACACCAAAGTTCCCTCCCTCCTTTGTTCTGAGTGAAGTCCAAACCAAGGCTGTTGAAAGTTTGTATGGTCAAAAAAGTATCTGCACCCCTTCGCTGATCATCTGGTGTGTACAGCTTGATAGGGTTGGCACCTCTGTCTGCAACTATATCCATGTGTCAGAGACGATATGACACATGCATATAGTTGCAGACAGAGGTGCCAACCTATATCGAGCTGTACACACCAGATGATCAGCATAGGGGTGCAGATACTTCTTGGACCGAGTGTACATCTGAACAACTGTAACATAGAATTGGGGCGGGAAGGAGGATAGAAGGGATACAGGTGTTCCAAGGACAGAAGGGATACAGGTGTTCCAAGGACAGAAGGGGTACAGGTGTTCCAAGGACAGAAGGGATACAGGTGTTCCAAGGACAGAAGGGATACAGGTGTTCCAAGGACAGAAGGGATACAGGTGTTCCAAGGACAGAAGGGATACAGGTGTTCCAAGGACAGAAGGACTAATGCAGGTGTTCCAAGGACAAGGGCTATAGGTGTTCCAAGGACAGAAGGGATACAGGTGTTCCAAGGACAGAAGGGATACAGGTGTTCCAAGGACAGAAGGGATACAGGTGTTCCAAGAACAGAAGGGGTACAGGTGTTCCAAGGACAGAAGGGATACAGGTGTTCCAAGGACAGAAGGGATACAGGTGTTCCAAGGACAGAAGGGATACAGGTGTTCCAAGGACAGAAGGGCTACAGGTGTTCCAAGGACAGAAGGGCTCCAGGTGTTCCTAGGATAGAAGGGATGCAGGTGTTCCAAGGACAGAAGGGATACAGGTGTTCCAAGGACAGAAGGGATACAGGTGTTCCAAGGACAGAAGGGATACAGGTGTTCCAAGGACAAAAGGGCTACAGGTGTTCCAAGGACAGAAGGGATACAGGTGTTCCAAGGACAGAAGGGATACAGGTGTTCCAAGGACAAAAGGGATACAGGTGTTCCAAGGACAGAAAGGGTACAAGTGTTCCAAGGACAGAAGGGATACAGGTGTTCCAAGGACAGAAGGGATACAAGTGTTCCAAGGACAGAAGGGATACAGGTGTTCCAAGGACAGAAAGGGTACAGGTGTTCCAAGGACAGAAGGGATACAGGTGTTCCGGTGTTCTTATCAAGGAAACTATGAACTAAGCACTGGATTGATGGGATAAGTGTGTCTCTCTCTTTCTCTCCCTCTCTATTCCCCCATCTCTTACTCGCCTCTTCCTCTCTCTCTCTCTCTCACTCAACTTAACCCAGACTAAAGAAGGGAAGAACTTTTGACTGTAAACTGTACAGTAAGCTTCCTAATGTTTAGTATATTTTATAACATTGCATTTGTACTTCAAGTAATAATTATCATCTTTGACATTTGCACTCTATATTATCAGGTTGACAAAGCTATGAAACTTATAAACAAGGCAGTAGAAGGTTTTTGAAAATGTATACTTTTATGTATGTGGGGGTAGATGAGTTGATTCATACATGGCGATTCAATCAGTACGTGAGATTGATATAAAAACCAACCACAAGTAACGATGAGTAGAGTTGCAGTAATATATTTACCATCAAAATGGACCTGAACTATCCTACACTTTGACAGCACAATTTATTATTATGACTCGGGTAATAGATTCATATATGTTGTCCTTCGTCATATTGTGGTATTATTATTATTTATGTATTTATTTATATAATATTGTACTGATTGGATGATCACATATGAATTGGCCAGTCCGCCCCCACATCAGTTCACTGTATTTTGAGCTAGCTTTACACACCATCATACAATATACAGTATATACTCCTATTTTGTCTCTATTTAGCCTATTTACTGTATTAAGTATGTACCCTATCTAGCTTCCCGTTTAACCTGTTGAGTACCGTAGGATACAGTAATAAAAGTCCCCAGCAGTCCCAAGCACTGTGGCGAAAATGGCAGGAGAGACCACCTTTTCACCTCAAGAGATGAGGCAAGACTGGATCTCTCACCTTCTCTTTTTTTTTATTTATTTTTTTTTTTACAAGGCTTTACAAAAAAGGGAAAAAACAAAAAAAAAACAAAAAAAAACTAACCCTTGTACAGGCAGTTGCAAGACAAATATATTACTGACGAATATACTCGGGCCTGGGACTGGGGAGTTACTTATCTACTGACGAATATACTCGGGCCTGGGACTGGGGAGTTACTTATCTACTGACGAATATACTCAGGCCTGGGACTGTAAGGGTTAATGATTGTGATATATTTTATCCTATTTATTCATCTGTTTATCCTACTTTATCTGTTTTTCCTATAGTTTCAACTATGTATTATCTATTGTTTATCCTATATATTTATGCATCTATCTTTTTATCTTATTTATCTATATTTATCCTATTTATTTATATCTCATTTATTTTACTTATCTATGTATTTATCCTATTAATTTATCTATAATTATTCTGGTCCTATCCAGAGTGAGGTTTGGCATCCTCTACCAAGCCATTTCTGTCTATCTCTTTTACTGTCCTAATTATCCTCCTGGGGGCGGGAGGCTAGGAACCCTCCTCCCCTGTAAGATTCACCTACTAGACGAAACAGTGTAAGGGGACGCAAACGTGGACCCGGACCCTAAGAATTAAAACTTTAAATGTTATTTCTGTTCGGGCTCTGTCTCGAGTCAGCCACCCCCAGTTATGGTATATGTGCCTGAGTATATACATACATACATCATATACAGTATATTTATCTATCTATTTATCCTATATATTTATTTATCCTACGGCCACAGGCTGTAGCGCGGTTGGTAGAGTACTCGCCTGCAAGCCGTGAGGTTGACGGTTGGAGTCTCGGGCCAGCCAGTGTGTGTTATTGGCAGACACCAGTGCTGTTGGTGGATGGTGCGGTCTAGCAATCTATGGCAACTATTCACTTAACCCGGGAACGGCGAGGGGGGGGGGTAATGAACTAGCTCCCCATGGGCGAGCATATGGGCTCCATTCAGGCCTATAATCATCATTTTATGATAAATATTGTTATTACCTATTCATATGAGCCTATTTTACCTTCACTATGAAGATAGTAACCTGTAACAACAATCAAACCAGTGAAAATATAATTTTTCTGGTCAAAATCGTGAATATAGATGAACCAGCCCATTCATGAATTTTGGAGAAAATTGAGGCAACCCCTCCCTCCACGAGGCCTCAAGCCACACTGAGCCTACTCATGCACACACTCGCTTGTGTAACACACCTGCTAGGCACGTAAGCACATCCCCCACACAGTTTGCTAATGTTAGCACAAAAATATACCAACAAATTAGGGAATAACAGGAAAAATAGGTGATAATTGAAGGGAGAGGGGAAAGGGAGGGAGGGGATGTGGAGGAGTGATATGAGGTATAGGTAAAAAAAAAAAAAAAAAAAAAAAAATTGTTTAGTGCTGTTTAAATGGTATTTTTAGGCCTCCCTCTTAAGAGCTTTGCCGCCGTCGGCCAGTAAAACCTCTTAAGAGCTTTTCCGCCGTTTACGGGTGAAGTCCCTGATCATCAGGTCAGGGCACCACCCTAGCACAGCTCTTGAACAAGGAGTGCATGGTGGTAAAAACTGTATCATAATTTCTACTGTATTATTTTATCCTACAGTATTTATACAGGGTGCTTGTAAAGTCCTTGAGTTATTTAATTTTTTAAATAAATCAAACCTATTAAATATATAATGATGCGGTTTTATGTGTTATATGAATTACATAATAGAGTTTTAGAAAACATTAAAACAATTATTGTACACAATAGTTTCATAACACTGCAATGTGGTCTCCCGTTTGTAGCTCTCAGCACATCCAACCAACAACTGACTTTTTGCTGTGTGACTCTCAGCATATCACCGGTGACGTTACGTAGCTTCTGTTATCCGTTCGCGAAGTTATTCGTGGAATATAATTATGGTTGTTGAATATATCTGAATAGGCCTACAGGGGTAGGTTTTGGAGCGAACTGGAGGAAATGGCTAGGAATAGGGGCGCTAAGCCAAATGATGTAAATAGCCAATGGAACTTCCTTGAACGTAGCCTTGTCGCCACTGACAAAGTCTTTGGCAAAACTAAGGGTCCAACTAGGCATAAGATTTCCTGGTGATGGAATGACAAGGTTGAAAATGCAATAAAGGAGAAAATATGATGTTTCATCAAAGCATTGAAGAAAGGATGCAGCAAAGAGGAATATCTGGCGGCTAAGTGAACTGCAAAAAATGAGATACGCAAGGCGAAGAAAATTATAGAGGACTTGGTCATAGACCAAGTGTGTAATGCAGAAAATCCCAATGGGATCTTCAGCTTAGCTAGGCTCCCAACTTTCTCTACAGAATTACATAGATGTGAGTGACCACCCACCTACCACACTATGGACAGAGGAAAGGTGACTTGTGCCAGTGGGCTGTCAGCGTGAGGCAGTGGGGGGAAGGAAACAATAATGATGAAAAAGAAAGTCAGATAATTGGCTGTGGGAAATAGAGGACACCAACTCTCACTCTGATAGATCCAGTCCACCACATACAGAGAAATAGGTTAGAGTCCATATAGGTTCTGTCATCATCTATATACAGTGGTGGGCGTGGGCGCGCCGATTTGGCGCTCTGCGCTCTGCGATCCGGTGCGCACTACCAATATAGAGGAGCGCGGAGCGAGGAGCAGCAAAAATCTGAACTCGGAGTGCAGGTGGGGAGCGCAGCTTGAATTTTGCGCTCCTTTCTGGCGCTCTGGAAGCGATTTTTCTTGTCAACAACAGGTTCAATAACGTCATTATCGTGTACAGTCATCGTACGGTGTTACTCACGGTGTTAGTGAACTGTGATACAGTGATACTATGATAGTGACAGACTGACAGTGCCACCTTCAAACCCTGGAAAGGTAAGAACCTGGCCAGTGCCAGAGTTTTTTTTTTTTTTGGGGGGGCTAAATCTATCAAGTAGGGTGAGAAAGGAAGGATAATGGTAAAAAAAACACCCGCCTTGTCCATTTTCGCCAGAAATCAGGTCCCCGATAGTCGCGAACGTAGCTGAAAAGAGTCAAAAGACACCATAGACTTCAGAGACTTTTATAATTTTATGGTATCGATAACATCGGAATGTTACTTGAATGTATGGGTGGGAGGGTGGTTTGGGGGATGGTGGGGGGAAGGTAGAAGCGTAATTGACTCGTGTTACAAATATGAAGCCGATTGGTGAGGTAGTTTCGCCACCACAGATTTGTCTTTTATTCCTTTTCTTCGTACGGATACGCTGGAAGTGGGTTGTGGGAGGCAGTTGGGGGTGTGGTGGAGGGAAGGCAGAAAGGTAAGGCACTTGTCACACAAATATGGAACCGATTGGTGCAATCGTTTCGCCGCCACAGATTTTCCTTTTTTTTCCTTGTGAGACGACCGATAGTCAGCGAGTGGGTGGGAGGAGGGGTTTGGGGTAGTGGTGGTGGGTATGCAGTGCCAGGTCCGTATATAATTATATACTGACTCGCCGAAAAAAAATCGTAGCAGCGAAACGACTGCACCTATGGATTTCATATTTTTAGTTTTTTACCACATGTACCTTACCCTTCACTGGGTGTGACAACTGACAAGACCCTAGTCCCGGCCGTTTATATACCGTCGAAGACTGGTCAGCGGGTCATCCATGATATGATATCAATCATATCATTGATATGACATAAAGAATTACAGAAACTGAGAAAGTGAGAAACTTAAACTTCAGAAAGAAACCATGACTTGATTTTTTTTTTTTTTTTTTAATTTTTTGAATTTAATGAAGTGAAAGACAAAAGATTGTATTAATTTAGGTAAATAATTAAATAACTTCTAGAAGCTGTTTTTTACTTGTTTTATTATATACCTATTTTTTTGGGAGCGCGGAGCGCAGAGGGGGAAGCGCATCGGTTCGGCTGACCAAAGGAGCGCGTGAGCGCTGCCACATTACCTTATGTCTGAGGAGCGCGGAGCGTTGCCGCATTACCGGTCCCACCGGAGCGCGCCCACCACTGTCTATATATACAAAATAATTCATGCACGGAAAATATTGGGCTAGGAAAAATACATCTTTATTACAAACTTGTATTTCAAAGTTACAACAAAATATACTAGAAGGAATACTGAACAAATAAGTGATACAATGTGAATATTTGCTGATCCCTCTTGCCTTTTAACTGATAGCAAGTACAGTTGGAACAAAATATACTGATAATTGATTTGTTAAAATTAAAGATGCAATAAGTAATATAGATAATGATGTATATACTATTTAGTTACAGGATATAAGATTATACCAACAAAAACATGTGAAAACTATTTTGTTACCACTTAAGCTGAAGGCATATTTCTGCATATTTCTGCTATATTAGGGCTCATTCAGGTACTCCTAAATGATTAAGCAAGTGTCTGAATGAAATTAAATGTATTCAGCCCAAAACTAGAAGAAAATAGCTTCAAAATTACACCAGAACGAGCTTCGTAGCGAGCGGGGTTCATCCGCAGCGCTACCATTGGCATCGGCAAATATTCGCTAATAATGAAGAATGTCGCGCTACATTTGCCTTTGGCAGTACAGTACTGTACTGCATAAATCTCGCGAGATATGGTTCTCACTCTTCAGTGCACCAGCCGCCGAGCTGGAGAGCGGACATAGGCCTGCTGCGCTCCTGCTCACTCGCACTCTCTTCACAGGTTTTAACCCTTCTTGCCCGGGCTCGCCATCCTAAGGACTTGTTGAGATCCGGGCGATCTGGCCGAAAAATGTCTTTAATAGGCTACCTGTATCTTTGTTATTTTAACTGCTAGAGAATTTCCACGCATCTCTAAACGTAGTGCTGTTTCTAATCTGTAAACTGGCGTTCAGTAGAGCTCCCTAGGTCAGCTGGTTCAGTTGTGATGACAATTTCCGTGGAGAGATTATATGCGATGTTCGCAATATCGGACCTTTGCAGACACTAATTTCGTCATAGCATACAATAACTATATTGATTCGACATTTCCTTCTTGGTTTCGGAGGTGCGGTGTCACAAAGACAGGCTTTGTTTACATGCGTTGGACGCATGGCTTTCAAACCAAGATTAATAGGCTTTCAAGCTTAAAGATTTTAAAATGACACCCGGGCTCCTGGCCATCTGCCGCAGTGTAATTTTAAAATGCTGCCCGGGCGGGAAGGGTTAAGGGCCTGTAAACTGCTTCAAATTGCCAGAACGTTCCTGAACGGGTCCCGCAGCCAAAGGGTTAAATATAACAAGTTATTGATACAGATAAGGTTGCAAAGTATAGTATGGATTAAATCAACAAAACATTGTTAACACTTTAGTTAATTATATAGATACAACTGCATAATATTAGGATATATTACAAAGGCACTTTAATGTGTTTCAGCAGCAGTGTTCAATGTTTCAGTTATAACATATTTGTATGATCAACACACACCACCAGGGGATTGAACCCTGGAGTGTGTGGGGGTGAGAGCTGAAGTATGGAGGTGAGGTAGTGATCGAATGGTATTGGAATATGTGAAGACTAGCATGAGACAAGGGAAGTGTGCCTGAAGACTGGAAATCAGGCTTACTAATCCCCCTATATAAAGGGAGACAAGAGTGTGTGGCAATCACAGGGGGATAGGTCTCCTTAGCATAGTAGAGAAGATGTACTGTAGGATAGTATTGTATGTATGTATGTGTTGGTGTATATACATAGGCACATACCCCATAGTTGGGGGTGGCCAACATGAGACAGAGCCCAAACAGAAAATAAACAAAACTCACACATCTAGGTCACCCAGGAGAAGACCCAGAGACCCAGGTCCATTTGAGGTCACCAGCAAACGATTCCAAGGTCCCAAACCTCCCGGAGAGGTTCTAGTCTCAGCAGGCAAACACGCAGTGAAGCTTCACCCCCACAATACCCGCCCACCTCACATCCAGGCATGAAATGACACTTCATATACACATGTAGGATAGTGGTCGAGAGAATAAGAGAGATAACAGAACAATGGGTTGGTGAGGAACAGGATGGGTTTAGGAAGGGAAGAGGCTGTGTAGATGGTAGACCAGACCTTCTCTTTGTGGAGAAATATCCGGAGAATGGAGAATGGACGGACGTTGTATGCTGCCTCCATTGACTTGGAGACGGCCTATGACAGAGTTAATATAGAAAGTTTGTGGAATGTACAGAAGATAGTTGGTAAGTTGAGGGAAGCAGTGAAGAGCATGTACGAGGCTGCAAGGGCAACAGTGTAGAGGATGAATGGAGTGATTCTTTGATATGAATGTTGGGCTAAAGCAAGGGTTTAAAATGTCCCCATGATTGTTCAGTATATTATATACTGTATGTACAGTTTGGTACTTGGGAGATCTGCCGGTGGTGGGGCCGAGGCCGCCACTATCGCCAGACTTAGATGCGGCTGGGGAAAGTTCAGAGAGCTGATGCCACTACTCACTGAGAAGACTCCCTCTCCCCTTGAAGGGAAAGGTATACACTTCATGTGTTAGAAGCGCAATGACCGATGCTTCAGAAACATGGCTTGTCAAAGTGGATGATATCAACAGAATGGAATGCAACAAGATGAGATGTGTACGAGTGGGCTTGGATGATTCGGGCATGTGGAAAGGATGGATGAACTAATTTGGGTGCCATGATGCAAGTCTGTGAATGTGGGGGGAGCTGCACAAGGGGAATACCAAGAAAGATGTGAGATCAGACCTTATGGTGGTCAGGCAATGGAGAATCGCAGCTCATTTAAGTAATTGGGCAGTGTAATGTGTAAAGATGGGATAATAGTGGATTAACCTCTCCGCTGTGTACCCCCTATAGTATACAGCCACCCCTGTGCGGAGGTATTTAGATGGTTTCCTTCACTCAAATCGTCATCGTACCATAAATATCATTAATACTTATCCATATGCGCCTATTTTACGTAACCTGTTACAGCAATAAAACAAGTGGAAACAGCGTTTGGCTGGTCAAAATTGGCAACAGAGGCCGGGGAGTTGTAATCATCGAGTGTGAGCCAGCCTCCCGCTCCTCCACTCCTCCCCACGTCTGGAGAGAGACTGTCGATCGATACTCTCTCTCTCTCTCTTGCACTCGCTTGGTAACACATATGAGCACAGCCTGCTAGCAACTCGCTATTGTTAGCACGAAAATATACCTAAGAATAAGGGAATAAGAGGGAGAATAGGTGATAATTGAAGGAGGGGGGGGAGGAGGGGATGTGGAGGAGTGATATTTGCCATAGCCAAGGGGCAATTAAAAAACAAACAAAAATTATACTGGGCTGATTTAAAAAAAACAAATTTTAGGCTTTGGATTATATGAGGAGATCTGCAGCGCACCGGTAAACCTCTTATAAGGAGATCCGCACTTGCCGGGTTAAGTGCGAGATACGGTACAACAGGGGAAGAGGGTTGTAGGAACGCTGAAAGCAGTGAGAAGGAATAGGATGGTAAGCATAAAAGTAAATAAGTCATTGTATGATAGTGAGGTAATCCCAGAGTGAAGCATGGGTGTTGTTGGAGAGACATGAATCAAGAGTGAGAGGGCTGGAGATAAGTATTTAAAGAAGTGCTTGTGGAGTCACAATGAGAGGTAGACAGGTGAAGGAGGAATTATGTGAGTGTTGTGGTCGGTCATGTGAAGCATAATTATGGTGAATGAAAGAATGACTAAAACAGAGTATGAGAGTGAGGTGGAAGGGCAAACAGGGAAAGGCAGACCAAAAATTAGGTGGAGGGATGGAGTTGAGAAACATTACGTGAAAACGGTGTTGGGTGGGAGGAGGGGTGCCAGCTTACAGATGACAGAGATGCATGGTGGTGATTCATTTGTGGCCACCCCCTCAGGGACCAAGGTGCCTGATAATAGATAGAAGTGATTAAAATGTATGTACTGTATGTATATACTCAGGCACATACCCCATAGCTGGGGGTGGCCGACTCGAGACAGAGCACGAACAGGGACAGCATGCACAAAAAAAATAAATAAAAAAATAAATAAATACAAATTCACACATATCTAGGTCATCAAGGAGAAAGACCCAGAGACCAGGGATCACTAAGGACCTCCAGCACTCTCCCGGCCCCCGATCTCTCGGAGAAGTTCCGGTGTCAGCAGGCAGACACGCAGCGGAGCACACCACAGTGCCCGCTCACCACACATTCAGGCGTGACCCTTCATATATATTGGCTCACCGGGCCTGGCATCTCACCGACTATTATCTAGTCCAACTGGCGCCCGACCCCTTCTCCCAAACGACTGTGTTTTCACTCATCTATTCACTAGCATTATCCATTCATTCCTATTTATTACAAATTTTCTTGCCTAATCTATAGTCATTCCTCTATCTTCCAATGTTTGTACTACACAATCTCTCTATCTCAATGGGGGTCTTCCTAGTACCTACCCCTCTACTTCCCCGTGTATCTGACTCACATATTCTCATTGTAAGCCTTTCATCTTCCATTCGCTCAATATGTTCATACCAGCAGAGCAGTCTTCTGTCAACTATGGCCGACAAAGGCTCCTGCTGTCCCACTCTCCTACGTACCTCTTCATTCCTCAATCTGTCTCCACGAGTCACTCCACATATACTCCTCAAGCAGCTCATCTCCAGCACATCCAGCTTTCTTCTCTCCTTTGCCTTCAGAGCCCATGTCTCAGCCCCAGGTTAAGAATTACCTGTTATTCAGCGGGTTTATTGAGATCGTATTTACCCCTTTGAATCCTAGAGGTTGAGCATAAGCTTAAGAAAAATGTCTAATGGAAACCAAAAATCAACAAAAAATATGTTGTGCTGAAGGAGTTAAGAAGAGAGAATGATATATTGATTATATGGGTACATTAACCCCTTCAGTACCATGGTAACATGTTTATTATATTATGGTTATTATTATATGGGTACATTAACCCCTTCAGTACCATGGTAACATGTTTATTATATTATGGTTATTATTATATGGGTACATTAACCCCTTCAGTACCATGGTAACATGTTTATTATATTATGGTTATTATTATGGGTACATTAACCCCTTCAGTACCATGGTAACATGTTTATTATATTATGGTTATTATTATATGGGTACATTAACCCCTTCAGTACCATTGTTTATTATATTATGGTTATTATTATATGGGTACATTAACCCCTTCAGTACCATGGTAACATGTTTATTATATTATGGTTATTATTATATGGGTACATTAACCCCTTCAGTACCATGGTAACATGTTTATTATATTATGGTTATTATTATATGGGTACATTAACCCCTTCAGTACCATGGTAACATGTTTATTATATTATGGTTATTATTATATGGGTACATTAACCCCTTCAGTACCATGGTAACATGTTTATTATATTATGGTTATTATTATATGGGTACATTAACCCCTTCAGTACCATGGTAACATGTTTATTATATTATGGTTATTATTATATGGATACATTAACCCCTTCAGTACCATGGTAACATGTTTATTATATTATGGTACATTAACCCCTTCAGTACCATGGTAACATGTTTATTATATTATGGTTATTATTATATGGATACATTAACCCCTTCAGTACCATGGTAACATGTTTATTATATTATGGTACATTAACCCCTTCAGTACCATGGTAACATGTTTATTATATTATGGTTATTATTATATGGGTACATTAACCCCTTCAGTACCATGGTAACATGTTTAATATATTATGGTTATTATTATATGGGTACATTAACCCCTTCAGTACCATGGTAACATGTTTATTATATTATGGTTATTATTATATGGGTACATTAACCCCTTCAGTACCATGGTAACATGTTTATTATATTATGGTACATTAACCCCTTCAGTACCATGGTAACATGTTTATTATATTATGGTTATCTTTAGACAAATTTACTCAACTTTGGAAGGATCTGTGCAAGTCAAATGAATCATTGAGGCTTAGATTCCTAGAGGTATTGCCTAAGTGTGTGAATTTGTATTTTGTTTGTGTGTTCATGTTTTTTGTTGTGTTGTCCCTATTCTGGCTCTGTCTTGAGTCTCCCCCCCAAAAAAAAAACAAAAAAAAACAAAAAAAACCCAAATACAAAATGAAAAGGAAAAGTGGGTATTTGGCCTGAGTAGATAGATAGATAGATAGATAGATAGATAGATAGATAGAAATTAAATCATTCATATTGTTTACCCCTTCGATTCCAAGAGGTTCTTCCTAGGCTAAATAAAATAGTTTAATAATAGCAAAGTAAAATAAAGGAATACATCATGGTACAGTGAAATAATTAACTGTGTAACTACAGAGGCAGCACAACACCACAGTCCACCACAGTCACATCTTTTATGTTAGTGTGGTTGAATGCTGCCTTCACCACCTCCAGTCCACTATCTACATTGCCAAAGACATCACTCCAGGTGGAACCAGAATCATCCTTGGTGGAGATAATAAACTGGGCATTAACATTATTATAGCTTGGTCCATAACATGATGCCACAGTCCCTGCCTTCCTTGACTCAGTGTACTTGTTGGTCTTAGAGTGAGTCACCAGTGAGGCTCCTCCTTTACCAGTGTTGTACTGGTAGTCACCACCTCCCACACACTCATATGACCCACCCTTGCTCAGCATTACAGTGTTGAGGTATGAGTGTCCACGTTGGCCGGTACACAACAACATAAACTGTGTTGCAAAGGTGTTACTAGGCCTCAGTCTGATGTGAACCCTCCCTCTTGTTGACCCTCCCCAAGCAAGGTCCAGGAAGGTCAGGGTGGAGGAAGGCTCTAACAGTTCCAACAATTCACTTACCTGTAACACAAACAACACTATTAGCACAAAGGAAAGCAAGCAACAACAAATATGCTGAACCTTAACCCCTTCAGTACAATGACACCCTAATAACCTTTAATACTGGCTAACAGTAGAACATTTTATGAAGTTCAAGAAATCCTATGGCTTAAAAAGTGCATGATAATGGAATGTTTATAAATGAACACAACATAATAATTATTAAGTGATAAAAAAGAGCAATACTAAAATACTAACAGCAATATAATTTAAATTGTTAACAATTACTATTTACTGTTGATGAAGTAAATTAACACGAGATGGAGCCACACAGATTAACTGGAAATTAATGTCATTATTAGAAATATAATATTAATTCTATCAATAAAGATGAGTAAGAAAATTGAATGGTTGGGAGGTGGAAATGAGAAGAAAGAATGTCTGGACAGAAATTGAAAGAGGCAAGCCTAAACCAAAAATGTTGTAATTAATACAAGGTTGTGATAATAGGTACACTCACAGGTGTGGATATTGTGTTAACATTAAGGGGAGGTTTCTAGTGTGTTGCTTAGACCTCCATCAAGCTTAAAATTACATCCCCTAGACCCCCTTTCAAGATAATTATGTACATTTTTCGGTAGAAAAATGTCGCGGCCGAAGGCCGATTCCTCTTAGGTTACAGGCTCGCTATCGCTCGCCAGGAAAAAATCAACACCTAAATGGCACCAAAGGTTTTAAAATTGACGGAAATTAGGCAAAAGTTATTAAAATCGACAAACTAATGGGGCAAACGTCTTAAAATTTCAAAAGCAATGGGGTAAACATAAGGGAGAAGGTAGTTAGAGAAAAAAAATCCTCAAGTGGAAACCTCCCCTTAATACAAGGTTAAAGAATTGTACACACAAAGTAAAGGAGAGACAATGGTTCAGTCATTGATGTTCATTATGGTCCATATCTAACCAACAACCAAATGATGGTCATTATGGTCCATATCTAACCAACAACCAAATGATGGTTATTATGGTCCATATCTAACCAACAACCAAATGATGGTTATTATGGTCCATATCTAACCAACAACCAAATGATGGTTATTATGGTCCATACCTAACCAACAACCAAATGATGGTTATTATGGTCCATATCTAACCAACAACCAAATGATGGTTATTATGGTCCATACCTAACCAACAACCAAATGATGGTTATTATGGTCCATACCTAACCAACAACCAAATGATGGTTATTATGGTCCATATCTAACCAACAACCAAATGATGGTCATTATGGTCCATATCTAACCAACAACCAAATGATGGTTATTATGGTCCATATCTAACCAACAACCAAATGATGGTTATTATGGTCCATACCTAACCAACAACCAAATGATGGTCATTATGGTCCATATCTAACCAACAACCAAATGATGTTCCTTATGGTCCATATCTAACCAACAACCAAATGATGGTCATTATGGTCCATATCTAACCAACAACCAAATGATGGTTATTATGGTCCATATCTAACCAACAACCAACCAAATGATGGTTATTATGGTCCATATCTAGCCAAAAACCAAATGATGGTTATTATGGTCCATATCTAACCAACAACCAAATGATGGTTATTATGGTCCATATCTAACCAACAACCAAATGATGTTCATTATGGTCCATATCTAACCAACAACCAAATGATGGTTATTATGGTCCATATCTAACCAACAACCAAATGATGGTTATTATGGTCCATATCTAACCAACAACCAAATGATGGTTATTATGGTCCATATCTAGCCAACAACCAAATGATGGTTATTATGGTCCATATCTAACCAACAACCAAATGATGGTTATTATGGTCCATATCTAGCCAACAACCAAATGATGGTCATTATGGTCCATATCTAACCAACAACCAAATGATGGTCATTATGGTCCATATCTAACCAACAACAAAATGATGGTCATTAAGGTCCATATCTAACCAACAACCAAATGATGGTTATTATGGTCCATATCTAACCAACAACCAAATGATGGTTATTATGGTCCATATCTAACCAACAACCAAATGATGGTTATTATGGTCCATATCTAACCAACAACCAAATGATGGTCATTATGGTCCATATCTAACCAACAACCAAATGATGGTCATTATGGTCCATATCTAACCAACAACCAAATGATGGTCATTATGGTCCATATCTAACCAACAACCAAATGATGGTCATTATGGTCCATATCTAACCAACAACCAAATGATGGTCATTATGGTCCATATCTAACCAACAACCAAATGATGGTCATTATGGTCCATATCTAGCCAACAACCAAATGATGGTCATTATGGTCCATATCTAACCAACAACCAAATGATGTTCATTATGGTCCATATCTAACCAACAACCAAATGATGGTTATTATGGTCCATATCTAGCCAACAACCAAATGATGGTCATTATGGTCCATATCTAGCCAACAACCAAATGATGGTCATTATGGTCCATATCTAACCAACAACCAAATGATGGTTATTATGGTCCATATCTAGCCAACAACCAAATGATGGTCATTATGGTCCATATCTAGCCAACAACCAAATTATGGTCATTATGGTCCATATCTAGCCAACAACCAAATGATGGTTATTATGGTCCATATCTAACCAACAACCAAATGATGGTCATTATGGTCCATATCTAACCAACGACCAAATGATGGTCATTATGGTCCATATCTAATCAACAACCAAATGATGGTTATTATGGTCCATATCTAGCCAACAACCAAATGATGGTCATTATGGTCCATATCTAACCAACAACCAAATGATGGTCATTATGGTCCATATCTAACCAACAACCAAATGATGGTCATTATGGTCCATATCTAGCCAACAACCAAATGATGGTTATTATGGTCCATATCTAACCAACAACCAAACAAATATGACCAACATTGTTGGACATATGGTGGTGTAATGGTTAAGGTGGCAAAAATCTGTGAGTGATAACCCAGGCTCGAATCCCGTCGGATCACATATATTCTTTAATTAATTTCATTGGGGGTGTTTGGTGTTGTGGCGAAATTAATAAAATATAGAATATGGCTTCTGTGAGCATGTTTATTGCTGAATGTGTAAAATATATGATATTGTGAAACTGAAATTAGGTTTATTTAACCTGTCCAATACCAGCAATGACAGAGAGCCGTCACTAGATAAATCACTCCCCAGTCCCAGCGACGGTTGGTAGCCGTCGGTAATATATGATCCTTGTAACTGCCAGTATCAGGCAGTGCCTGGTACCACAACGTTTGAGCACTGCTCTAAGACCTTGGCAACACTTCTCAGCTTATATCCAACCCTCCACAGACTGGGAGAGGCAGTATTCCTCCATCATTTGAGGTGGGAGGTTGTTATATCTTGTCTGCAGCAATTTTGGCCCCATTGCTTGGGACTGGGGGGTACATTTATGTTCTAGTACTGGTACCCTATGGTACAATATGGGTTAAGAAAAATACAAACTTGGATATGTGAGGAAGAGAGAACATAGACCATTACAGAAGAGTAAACTGTGATATGTACCTTATTTGTTCAGATAAGAGAAAATGTATGACAAGAAAACAAGAACTGTATTATTATTGAAGATAATTCTGGAAAGGCATTATAATATCTAACCAAGAAAATAGGTTAAAGGAAGAGGAACTAACAACAATATCATTATTGGCACACCTATACCATCCAGTGAGATTGTAAGGTAGTAAAAGTGAGGCTGATTAACAGGTAATGAAAGGAAAATATACCGGTAACTCAAACACAAGATTATTAAAAGCAATTTAGGAAGTGAAGAAGTGCTGGAGCGACCTTGGTGACCCTGGTCTCTGGGTATTCTCCTGGGTGACCTATATGTGTGTGAATTTTGTGTTTTGTCTGTGTTTTCTCATTGTTTTGTCTTGTGTTTAGTGTTTTCCCTGTTTTTGCTCTGTCTTGAGTCGGCCACCCCCAAGAAAATTAAAAAAAAAAATAATAAAAGAGAATAAAATAGAAAAAAAAAAAAAAAAAATAGGAAAAGTGGGGATTGGGCCTGAGCATATAGATAGATAGATAGATAGATAGATAGAAGAACACCAAGGATAATACTGTATACTTATTATGGAATTGTAAGAAAAACAAGTAAAAATACAAATATAGTACCGGTATGGGGTATAGATACGAATTTACTGTAGTTGATGTAGTTTATGTTGTTCCCCAGGCTGTCTGGCCGAACAGCCCCAAGGTCACAAGCAAGGCCAAGGCCATAACTGAGTGCCCCCACAAAACCCTCCCTGCTTTACCACAAGGAATTCCTAGGTGACCGAAGCCACTCCCAGGCGAAGAGCTAAGGAGGGTGCGGAAAAGCCAGGGACACCGAAGCCCCACCCAAGGCCCTGTGCCCCTTAACAATTATGAAGAGAAAGTTGAGGGTCAAAGGAAAAATGTGATGCTTTGGCTTCTAGTCTGCCAACCTCTAGGTTGGCAGTAGAGAGGTCAATCCACGGAAGACACGCCGCCACTTGAGATCTAGAAAATATATAAGTAAATTAAACAGTCAGAGTAAGCTATGGGTATGGCAGAGAATGCTCAACTCTCACTCTGATAGACCAGCCCATCACCACATGACTAAAACCCAATCCTCTAAGCATCAGCTAGGAAAGGCCCTAGAAAGCCGCTTTTGGTGGGGGGGGGGGGATAGCTCCCCTATTTCAACCCCTTTCAGGGTTGAGCACCCTGTAGTTATTGTATATGGCAAGTAATGGAAGGATACGGGGAAGTGAAAAGTAGAAGCCAAAGATGTTAAACTTGGGCAAGATACCTACTGTAGATAATATACTAGATAAAGGAGAGGGACTGGTGAAATACACAAACAAATATAAGGTCTCAGCAAGTTTAGAGAAGAACCTAGCTAACATACACTATGGGCCTTCTTCTTTCTTGTGTTGTGTAATACATTGCATGTTGTAGGTTAATACAAAGGTATAATACAGTATATGTGTTTAGCCTCCCAGCCCACTAGAAGTAGCACTTGATGTAAGATTCTAGGATAATAATCAAGTACAACTTAAGCAAATGTCAGGGAGTTAACTAGACTGTGAGACATTGAAGGAGCAAAAACTTGAAGCCTGCTGAGTGTACTGAATAGTGACCACTAACTCCTAAACTAACAGCTCTTTTTGACGAGTGGGTCCCACTAGTACTGTATAAAGAACTTACAGGTTGTGTGCGAACATGGGAGGGTGCAGGTTCATCTCGGAGACAATGCAGAAAACATTTTCCTTTACCAGCAGATATTTTGGAGGAGCGAAGGCGACCTCCGTCTTGTTGGATCCCGTACAATCTTCCAGCTCTAAGCAACTTCCTCATGACTGGCTTATTCTGTAAACAGTTACCAAATTATTACTTAATGCTACAGTACTGGTGTAGTATTATTATTATACTGTAATGATACAGTACTGGTGTAGTATTATTATTATAATGTAATGATACAGTACTGGTGTAGTATTATTATTATAATGTAATGATACAGTACTGGTGTAGTATTATTATTATACTGTAATGATACAGTACTGGTGTAGTATTATTATTATAATGTAATGATACAGTACTGGTGTAGTATTATTATTATAACGTAATGATACAGTACTGGTGTAGTATTATTATACTGTAATGATACAGTACTGGTGTAGTATTATTATTATAATGTAATGATACAGAACTGGTGTAGTATTATTATTATAATGTAATGATACAGTACTGGTGTAGTATTATTATTATACTGTAATGATACAGTACTGGTGTAGTATTATTATTATAATGTAATGATACAGTACTGGTGTAGTATTATTATTATAATGTAATGATACAGTACTGGTGTAGTATTATTATTATAATGTAATGATACAGTACTGGTGTAGTATTATTATTATAATGTAATGATACAGTACTGGTGTAGTATTATTATACTGTAATGATACAGTACTGGTGTAGTATTATTATTATACTGTAATGATACAGTACTGGTGTAGTATTATTATTATAATGTAAAGATACAGTACTGGTGTAGTATTATTATTATACTGTAATGATACAGTACTGGTGTAGTATTATTATTATAATGTAATGATACAGTACTGGTGTAGTATTATTATTATAATGTAATGATACAGTACTGGTGTATTATTATTATTATACTGTAATGATACAGTACTGGTGTAGTATTATTATTATAATGTAATGATACAGTACTGGTGTAGTATTATTATTATACTGTAATAATACAGTACTGGTGTAGTATTATTATTATACTGTAATGATACAGTACTGGTGTAGTATTAGTATTATAATGTAATGATACAGTACTGGTGTAGTATTATTATTATACTGTAATGATACAGTGCTGTTGTAGTATTATTATTATACTGTAATGATACAGTACTGGTGTATTATTATTATTATAATGTAATGATACAGTACTGGTGTAGTATTATTATTATACTGTAATGATACAGTACTGGTGTAGTATTATTATTATAATGTAATGATACAGTACTGGTGTAGTAGTATTATTATAATGTAATGATACAGTACTGGTGTAGTATTATTATTATAATGTAATGATACAGTACTGGTGTAGTATTATTATTATAATGTAATGATACAGTACTGGTGTATTATTATTATTATAATGTAATGATACAGTACTGGTGTAGTATTATTATTATACTGTAATGATACAGTACTGGTGTAGTATTATTATACTGTAATGATACAGTACTGGTGTAGTATTATTATTATAATGTAATGATACAGTACTGGTGTAGTATTATTATTATACTGTAATGATACAGGGCGGGTGCCCAACCCCGAAAAGGGTTGAAATAGGGGAGCTATCCCCCCGCCAAAGGCGGCTTTCTAGGGCCTTTCCTAGCTATGCTGAGAGGATTGGGTTCTAGTCATGTGGTGATGGGCTGGTCTATCAGAGTGAGAACTGAGCGATCTCTGCCATACCCATAGCTTACTCAGACTGTTCCTTTTACTTATACATTTTCTAGATCTCAAGTGACGGCGTCTCTTGCGTGGATTGACCTCCTAATCTACCAAGATTGGAAGCCAAAGCGTCACATCTTTCCTTTGCCCCTCAACTTTCTCTTCATAATTGCTGAGGGGCACAGGGCCCTGGGTGGGGCTTTGGTTTCCCGGCTGTTTCCGCACCCTCCTCAGCTCCCCGCCGTGGAGTGGCTTCGGTCACCCAGGCTTTATTGTGGTCGGCGGGGAGGGTTCTGTGGGGGCGCTCGGTTGTGGCCTTGGCCTTGCTCGGGGCCTTGGGGCTGTTCGGCCAGGCAGCTTGGGGAAAAACAACAACAACAACTGTAATGATACAGTACTGGTGTATTATTATTATTATACTGTAATGATACAGTACTGGTGTAGTATTATTATTATAATGTAATGATACAGTACTGGTGTAGTATTATTATTATAATGTAATGATACAGTACTGGTGTAGTAGTATTATTATAATGTAATGATACAGTACTGGTGTAGTATTATTATTATAATGTAATGATACAGTACTGGTGTAGTATTATTATTATAATGTAATGATACAGTACTGGTGTAGTATTATTATTATAATGTAATGATACAGTACTGGTGTAGTATTATTATTATAATGTAATGATACAGTACTGGTGTAGTATATTATTATACTGTAATGATACAGTACTGGTTGTATTATTATTCTATACTGTAATGATACAGTACTGGTGTAGTATTATTATTATTAACTGTAATGATACAGTACTGGTGTAGTATTCTATTTACTGTAATGATACAGTACTGGTGTAGTATTATTATTATACTGTAATGATACAGTACTGGTGTAGTATTAGTATTATAATGTAATGATACAGTACTGGTGTAGTATTATTATTATACTGTAATGATACAGTACTGGTGTAGTATTATTATTATACTGTAATGATACAGTACTGGTGTAGTATTATTATTATAATGTAATGATACAGTGTACTGGTGTAGTATTATTATTATACTGTAATGATACAGTACTGGTGTAGTATTATTATTATACTGTAATGATACAGTACTGGTGTAGTATTATTATTATAATGTAATGATACAGTACTGGTGTAGTATTATTATTATAATGTAATGATACAGTACTGGTGTAGTATTATTATTATACTGTAATGATACAGGGCGGGTGCCCAACCCCGAAAAGGGTTGAAATAGGGGAGCTATCCCCCCGCCAAAGGCGGCTTTCTAGGGCCTTTCCTAGCTGATGCTGAGAGGATTGGGTTCTAGTCATGTGGTGATGGGCTGGTCTATCAGAGTGAGAACTGAGCGATCTCTGCCATACCCATAGCTTACTCAGACTGTTCCTTTTACTTATATATTTTCTAGATCTCAAGTGACGGCGTCTCTTGCGTGGATTGACCTCCTAATCTACCAAGATTGGAAGCCAAAGCGTCACATCTTTCCTTTGCCCCTCAACTTTCTCTTCATAATTGCTGAGGGGCACAGGGCCCTGGGTGGGGCTTTGGTTTCCCGGCTGTTTCCGCACCCTCCTCAGCTCCCCGCCGTGGAGTGGCTTCGGTCACCCAGGCTTTATTGTGGTCGGCGGGGAGGGTTCTGTGGGGGCGCTCGGTTGTGGCCTTGGCCTTGCTCGGGGCCTTGGGGCTGTTCGGCCAGGTAGCTTGGGGAAAAACAACAACAACAACTGTAATGATACAGTACTGGTGTAGTATTATTATTATACTGTAATGATACAGTACTGGTGTAGTATTATTATTATAATGTAATGATACAGTACTGGTGTAGTATTATTATTATACTGTAATGATACAGTACTGGTGTAGTATTATTATTATACTGTAATGATACAGTACTGGTGTAGTATTATTATTATACTGTAATGATACAGTACTGGTGTAGTATTAGTATTATAATGTAATGATACAGTACTGGTGTAGTATTATTATTATACTGTAATGATACAGTGCTGTTGTAGTATTATTATTATACTGTAATGATACAGTACTGGTGTATTATTATTATTATAATGTAATGATACAGTACTGGTGTAGTATTATTATTATACTGTAATGATACAGTACTGGTGTAGTATTATTATTATACTGTAATGTAAAACTTGCAAAATAAACAAACCAAAACAGGGACAACACAATATAAAGACAAAAGAACTTATCAAAATCTTTATGTGGAAATAACCCTTTAGTAAAATATAATTATAACAGTGTTTAACCTCTGAAGTGCGCATGGGGGTAATTGGAAACGTCCCCCTGTGCTGACGTATTTGAGGTGTTTCCGTCACTAAAATATTCATTGTGCCATTAATAGCATTAATACTTATCCATATGCGCCTATTATGGGTTGATTATAAAGGTATTAACCTGAAACAACAATAAAACGAGTGAAAACAGCGTTTGGATGGTCAAAATCGGAGATATAGCCCGCGAGTTGTATAATGTATGGGTGAGGCAATCTGCTTTCCCGCCAATTTCCCCCAAGGCCACTGAGACACAGTCGATCGATACTCTCTCTCTCTCTCTTGCACTCGCTTGCTATCAGTGATGACCACACCCTCCAATCGGATTTCTAATGTTAGCACGAAAATATACCTCAGAATAAGGGAATAACAGGGAAAATAGGTGATAACTGAAGGAGAGGAGGAAAGTGGGGAAGGAGGGGAGGTAGAGGACTGAGATTTTGCATGGCCCAGGGGCCAAAAAAAAAAAAAAAATTTTTTTTTTTTTTTTTTTTTTTTTTTTTTTTCGATGTCAAAAGTTGATTTTTGTTTTCTCTGACTCTTAAGAGTCTCCCCGCAGTGCGCCGGGGGAACTCTTAAGAGTCTCCCCGCAGCTCCCGGGTTAAAGGATTGTTAATAATAAATAACAAAATCATATTTGTTTGTCTCCCATTGCAACTTTATAGAAGGAATGGTGTTAATTAATTCCTTTAACCTCTCCGCTGCTGCGCAGTGGGGGTAGTGACCACCTCTCCCTGTGCGTACCTATTTCACTGATTCCTGTCACTCAATCGTTATCTTACCATAAATATCATTAATACTTATCCATATGCACCTATTTTACGTTGATTATGAAGATACTAACCTGTTACAACAATAAAACAAGTGGAAACAGTGTTTGGCTGGTCAAAATCGCGAAATGAATGCGAGAGTTACATAACTAAAGTGTGAGCCAGCTGGGCCAACATCCACCCCTCACGACACTACACTAACGTGTAGTGCTGTCTGTCTTTCTCTTGCACTCGCTTGGTAACACATATGAGCACAGCCTGCTAGCAAGTCGCTATTGTTAGCACGAAAATATACCTAAGAATAAGGGAATAACAGGGAAAATAGGTGATAATTGAAGGGGGGGGGGGAAAGGAGGGGATGTGGAGGAGTGATATTTATGCCAAAAGAGGGAAGAGTCAGTGAAAGATGAAAATGGAGAATTACTAGTGGAACCAGTTGAAGTGAGGAAAAGATATGCCGAGTATTTTGAATCTTTGTTAAATACAAGAGATGGAAGAGAAGCAGTGATTGAAGCAGAGGTGGATGGAGATAGGTTACCCAGGCCACCCAGGTGGCAGGGAATGAATGAAAGGATTGAGGAAAATCAGGCGAAAGAAGCAGTGAAACAAATGAGAGCGGGAAAAACAGAAGGTTTGGATGGTATTGCTGTGGAGTGTATAAAGAAGGGTGGAGATGTGATAATATATTGGTTGGTGAGACTTTTCAATGTGTGCTTTGCTGTGTCAATGGTACCAATAGACTGGAAGAGTGCATGCATTGTGCCGTTGTACAAGGGGAAGGGATATCAGCAGGAGTGTTCAAGTTATAGAGGTATTAGTTTATTGTCAGTGGTGGGAAAGCTGTATGGCAGGGTGTTGATAGAGAGGATAATAAAGTGTACGGAAGTTGCAATAGGAGAAGAACAGTGCGGTTTTAGGAGGGGAAGAGGGTGCGTGGATCAGATGTTTGCAGTAAGACAGTTATGCAAGAAGTATTTAGAGAAGCATAAGGAGATATTTTGGGCTTTTATGGACTTGGAAAAAGCGTATGATTGTGTGGACCGTGAAGCAATGTGGAAGGTGTTAAGGATTTATGAAATAGGAGGAAATTTGTTAGAAGCAGTTAAGAGTTTTTATGAAGGGAGCAGAGCATGTGTGAGAGTAGGAAATGGTGAGTTGAGTGAATGGTTTAAGGTAAAGGTAGGTTTGCGACAGGGTTGTGTAATGTCACCATGGCTGTTTAATATGTTTATGGATGGTGTGGTGAGGGAGGTGAAAAGGAGAACTATGGGAAGAGGATTGGGTTTAGTAGGAAAGAATGGTAGAGATTGGGAGTTGAATCAGTTGCTGTTCGCTGATGACACAGCATTGGTGACGGATTCTGATGAGAAACTGCAGCGGGTAGTCAAAGAGTTTGGTGTGGTTTGTGGAAGGAGGAAACTGAAGGTGAACGTCAATAAAAGTAAAGTAATGGTGTGTAATAGGGGAGAGCATAGGGTGAATCTAGATCTGAGGCTGGATGGGGAAATATTGGAACAAGTCGAGTGTTTTAAATATCTAGGAGGAACGATAAGCAGGAGTGGAGGTATGGAAATGGAGGTAAAACAGAGAGTGTGTGAAGGAAGGAAGGTTTTCGGAGAAATGGGAAGTATGTGGAAGACGAGAAATCTTGGAGTGAAAGTAAAAAGTGCACTGTATCAAGGAATTGTGCCAACAGTGATGTATGGGGCTGAGACATGGGCTCTGAAGAAAAAGGAGAAAAGAGGGCTGGATGTGATGGACATGAGCTACTTGAGGAGTATGTGTGGAGTTACTCGTAGAGACAGATTGAGGAATGAAGAGATACGTAGGAGAGTGGGGCAGCAGGAACATTTGTCACCCAGAGTGGACAGAAGGGTGCTGAGCTGGTATGGTCATGTTGAACGAATGGGAGATGAAAGGCTTACAAAGAGAATATGTGAGTCAGGTACAAGGGGAGATAGAAGGGCAGGAAGACCGCCATTGAGATGGAGAGACTGTATAAGAAAAGCTTTGGATGATAGAGGAATGACTATAGATCAGGCAGGGGAAGTGGTGGTGGACAGGAGTGAATGGAGAATGCTTGTGAATAGTTGAGTGAACACGTGGTCATTTGGAGTAAGGGGTCGGGCGTAAGTTGGACTAGATAATAGTCCATCAGGCGCCTGGCCCGGGGAGACTATTAATATGAAGGGTGCGCCTGGAAGTGTGGTGGGAGGGCATGTGGCTTTGGCTCCGCTGCATGTCTGCCTGCCGAGATCGGAACCTCTCCGGGTGGTCGGGGGCTGGGGGATCTTGGTGACCCTGGTCTCTGGGTCTTCTCCTGGGTGACCTGGATGTGTGTGAGTTTGTGCTTTTTATCTGTGTTTATTCGTTGTTTTATGTTGTTTTTCCCTGTTCTTGCTTTGTCTTGAGTCGGCTACCCCCAAAATGGGGATTGGGCCTGAGCATATAGATAGATAGATAGATAGATAGATAGATCCAGATAATATTTCAATGTACACCCAACCCTCTTCTATCGCGGGTAATTGGTGCCCTAATTCTACCACTATAGCAAGATTTGCCATAGCAGAACTGAAGAACTTATGGGAATAATTATAATTGATGCAGAGGTCCATAATTTTAACCTATTTTTACCCTATTTCTTGCTATTTTCAAATTTTGTTTATCATATATACTTATAAATACATATTATGAGGAGATTACCTACCACACATAATTTATTTGAAATCAGTCATACAGTATAGCCTAGCCTAATTCATCGGCATAATATTGGCGCTTTCGCCTCGGCGTCGGTAGCCTAGACTGGCGTTTGCTCTCTGTCTGTTTTGATGGTGGGCATTTATTTCCTTTATCATTACCACCAGGCCCACTGTCCCTACCACTGAATGTATTTGAGGAGAATACTTAAATACACATTATGAGGAGATTACTTACCACACATAATATATTTGAAATCCGTCCTATATAGCCTAGCCTAACACATCGGCATAATTTTGGCACTTTCGTCTGACACGGCGTCGGCGTCGGTAGCCTAAACCGGCGTTTGCTGTTTTGATGGCCCTGGGAATTTAATTCTTTCATCATTACCACCAGACCCACTATCCCTATCACTGAATGCACCAAAGGCCATAATAAACGTGCATGATAAGAGGTTCGGGCAGAAAAAACTTGTAAACATGTAGTTTTCCAACACAATGGTTGCCAGGCCTGTCCACCAATCACAGGCATTCACAGCCGCCGATGTTCTGTGACGTCATCGGGCGCAGTGTTTGAAAATTCCCGTCGGTACGGAGCCGCGATAGCACCCTTTTGGGACGCGATAAGGACATTTTAGGGTTTTTAAGGTAGCCGTGATAGCACATAAACGTTATAGCAAAACCTGTGATAGCAGAGGGTTGGGTGTACTTGGTTGGATTAGTGGGAAATGCAATGGTTGCCCTTCATAACTATATAAATTAAGGAACACCATGTTCTTAACATTAATCCTCCATTACAAACCCCAATGTACTTCAATAAATTAATGAAAGCATATGGTCCTCCCAGGATTCAAACTTGGGACACCCCACCCAGAACATAAGCATCTAAACAAACATATATTGATATAAAATAACTTGGGATAGTATGTAGGGAAATTTTGTGGTTATATTAAAAATTCCCCGTGCCATTGTCCGTGGCATGGTTGGTAGATGATCAATGGGTCGGCAGTACAATCCCATGCTGTGCCATTGTCCGTGGCATGGTTGGTAGATGATCAATGGGTCGGCAGTTCAATCCCATGCTGTGCCATTGTCCGTGGCATGGTTGGTAGATGATCAATGGGTCGGCAGTTCAATCCCATGCTGTGCCATTGGCCGTGGCATGGTTGGTAGATGATCAATGGGTCGGCAGTTCAATCCCATGCTGTGACATTGTACGAGGCATGGTTGGTAGATGATCAATGGGTCGGCAGTTCAATCCCATGTTGTACCATTGTCCTTGGCATGGTCGGTAGCCGATCTATGGGTCGGCAGTTCAATCCCATGCTGTACCATTGTCTGTGGCATGGTCGGTAGCCGATCGATGGGTCGGCAGTTCAATCCCATGCTGTGCCATTGTCCTTGGCATGGTCGGTAGCCGATCGATGGGTCGGCAGTTCAATCCCATGCTGTACCATTGTCCGTGGCATGGTCGGTAGCCAATCGATGGGTCGGCAGTTCAATCCCATGCTGTACCATTGTCCTTGGCATGGTCGGTAGCCGAGCGATGGGTCGGCAGTTCAATCCCATGACGTGCTATTGGTACACGTCTAGAGTTTGGATGCTCAGGCCTAGCGAGTTGTGGCAAATGTCCAGTAAAGTCTCTGTAACAAGGGCATGCCCTAGCCTTGTCAATCATGGGAGTGCATGGCGTTAAAAACTGCATCATCATAAAAAAAAAAAAAAAAAAAAAAAAAAAACCTTCACTGTAATTTTGCAGAGTACAATTTACTGTCAGTAATGCATTTTTAATGAGATTTTTATAGTTCACAAACGTTGTTTTCACATTTATTAGTGTAATAATTTCACTAATAATTGTGAAAACTACGTTATTATTTTAAGAAATGAGGTGAAATTAGCCTGAGTTGTTCTTGGTGTGCTGTTAATCACTTGCTTAGAACAACTTTGATGATCTTTTTCCCATCCTGCACAAATATTGTAACAATATTATTGTGATGGTAGAATAGCAAAACAAAGGACCAAATTAATACAACAATAAGATTCTACAATACATACCGTAAGCCATTGGTTGGTAATAAGCTGTACTCTGTCCATTATGGTGAGAGTTGGATCTTGTAAAATGGAGATACTAGGATATCTGGCACTGGCCTGCTTAGCTTCATCCTCTGTGGCACAATCCTTAGCTTCATCCTGTGTGGCACAATCCTTAGCTTCATCCTGTGCAGGTAGAGTCTCCAATGCTATCCTGGTATCATCTAGTATCTGTTGGTACCAAATATTATCACACTCAACCCAATTTGTAATTCGGGTTTGACTTGCCCATAGGGGTGGAATAGGGAAAATATATTTGGTGGAGGTCATGGAGTATTTAACAAAGTGTGCTTCATTACCATCAATTCGGTGAGTTAACCCAAATTTTATGATCACCACATGTGTAATCATAAAATCTGTTTTTGGTTGTTGGAAATTTGCTCTACCAAAGGTTCGTCAGAATGGCTCTGTAACTATTGTCTTTTTTTTTCTTTTTTTTCTAAGATTTGTAACATCAATCTTGTATTTTGCAGAGCTATGCTTTGAAAATTATCTGGCAAGAGAAGCTGGCAAGGATAACTATCTGGGCAAAAGTGTCATTTTAAAACTTTACTAGTATGATCCCTCATGGTTTGGCCAGCCACTAGCCCTGTGACATCACTGCCCGGGGTATATATTTCGGCCAAGGCAGGTCGTATTCCTCTCTCATCAAGTACTACTCATATGATGCAGAGTGGTGGATCAAAAGGATGGGCAGGGGTTGGTCATGGGTAGAAATGTAATTTAGATACTCCATGATCTCCCCCCAAATATAAGATTTTCCCTATCCCAGTAGGTCAAACCCATAATTTTATATCCATGTACTCTGTCTATCCCCTAACCCTTTAATAGATCCATGTACTCTGTCTGTGACCTAATCCTTTAACCCGGGAACGGTGCCGAGACTCTTAAGAGTTTTACTGGGCGAAGGCGACGGGACTCTTAACCTAAGAAGTGCGCATGGGGGGTATGAGACACCATGGTGAGTTATCTGCTCAACAGGTGGCGTTGTGTGTGTGTGTAAGTGTGAGAGTCCGAGTGTAGGGGGTGAGACAGTGAAGCACGGGAACGAGGTGGCTTCAGAGATGGGGTCGTTTCGGGCCATGAGTGAGCACCGTGCCTCATGTGAAGGCAAGATGGCAGGTGCTCGTTGTACTCTACGTGCTTCACATGTCTCACTCCCTAGACTGGAACAAGACCTCACGGGCTTCACTGTTCATTGTAAAGCGGTGAATGTTAAGGCTCTCAGCCTATGCCCGAGAGGAAGTTAGTTGGAATATAGAAAAAAAAAAAAAAAAAAAAAAAAAAAAAAAAAAACACTCCTGTGCTGACGTATTTGAGCTGTTCCCATCACTAACATCGTTATTTTACCATAAATAGCATTAATACTTATCCATATGCGCCTATTATAGGTTCATTATAAAGGTATTAACCTGTTACAACAATAAAACAAGTGGAAACAGCGTTTGGATGGTCAAAATCGGCAATACAGGCCAGGAGTTACATAATGTATGGCTGAGGCAACCTCCCTCCCCACCACTTTTTCCCAAGTCTGGAGAGAGACTGTCGATCGATACTCTCTCTCTCTCTCTCTTCCACTCTCTTGGTAACAGTGATGACAATGCCCTGCTTGCAACTCGCTAATGTTAGCACGAAAATAGACCACAGAATAAGGGAATAACAGGGAAAATAGGTGATAACTGAAGGAGGTGAGGAAAGTGGGGAAGGAGGGGAGGTGGAGGAGTGATATTTGGCATGGCCCAGGGGCAAAAAAAAAATTGTTTTGGGGTGTTTTAAATGGATTTTTTAAAAGCCTTACTCTTAAGAGTCTTCCCGCAGTCTGCCGGGGAAACTCTTCAGAGTCTACCCGCAGTTCCCGGGTTAAGATCCAAGGCCTAAAACAAGCCTTTTAACACCTTCGGTGCGGGCATATTTCCGCCATATTAGGGCTCATTCAGGCACTCATGATTGATTAGGCAAGTGTTTGAATGAAATTAAATGTATTCAGCCGAAAACTAGAAGAAAATAGTTTCAAAATGACACCAAAACGAGCTTCGTAGCTCGCGGGGTTCACCCACAGCGCTACCATAGACATTCGCTAAAATGAGCAATTCTCGCTAATGTCTCGCTACATTTGCCTTTCGCAGCACTGTTTATCTCGTGAGATTCTGACTCAGAGCCTTCAGTGCCACAGCCGCTTGGCTGGGAGACGGACGTGTGGCCTGTCACGCTCCTGCTCCCTTGCACTCAATTTTACAGGCTTTTAGAGGCTTTACAAGCCTGTAAATTGCCATGGCGTTTGGGAACGTCTCCCGCAGGGGAAGAATTAAAAGACCACAGTGGCACTCAAAACAAAGGACTATGTGATTAAGTTAAATAATTCCCCTCCATACCTTCTTTCACTCCACATGTGTCCAAACCCCTCCCCCCCCCTTCAATGATCACCTATTTTTCCTCTTATTCCCTTGTTTATTGGTTTATTTTCCACGCCAATATCCCCCACCCGGTTTCATGTTCGAAGGGGAGGCATATAGAGATCGTAGCAAGAGAGAGACTTCACTTGCAAGACATCAGTGTGGATCGATAAGTGAGAGGGGGAGGGTGTGCGCCGAGCCGGCTCTCCTCTCATGAATGAACCGGTCGGCAATACTTTCGTCTACTTTTTCACACCCCAAATACTATTCCCACTTGTTTTATTGCTGTTACATGTTAATATCTTCATATTAAACGTAAAAATAGGCGCATATGAATAACTAATAACGATATTTATCGGATAATGACGATTTTCGTTAGGAATGAGACTCAATACGTTCGCCTAGTGGGCGCTTTCAAATACCATAGCTTCGCCGTTTAACGGTTAAGGGGACCGGCCGCTTTTTAATAGGGGGTGATACTGAACTTCGTCCGATTTCAATGAGATTTCGCACACATATAGAGGATGATGTAACAATGTTTTTTTTTTTTTTATTCTAAGTCAATTAGTTCCTGAATTAGGGTGGAAATTAGCCATTAAAAAAAAAATCTGAAGTCGAATAGTTCGAAACCCAAGCACTGTATAATATTTTCAGAGGGATCAGACAACTCGGGACAGGTGGTTTTACAACTCTCTTGATTTACCTTTTTTTTTTTAATCCAATTGCGGAATTAGGTGACTCGGAAATTAGGTAATGATTTTGTACTCGGTGGTTAGCTACCTATGCCAAGGGGCTGTGTCTCAAATGCCAAAAAAAAAGGCGTCAAGAGCTTTATAGAGCATTTCATGCGCTTTCCAATGATATATAAAACATTCCTAGAGGTCCAATAATACATTAATTATAAGATCCCAAAGTGTGACAAAACAGGTGTTCAGAAAAACATGGGAAAGTCTAAGGTAATTGGGTGAAAATTTTTAACTTTTTTTGTTTAGTTTACAATATTTTACGCAGGAACACGGCAGAGTAGAAGATACAGCTTTTGGGAGGTTGTAGAGTATTTTACGCTCTTTTCATTTATATATGTAGAATCCTCGTACGACCAGTAGTTACTGAGCCTGTCAATTTCAAAGTTCGCTATATAACGTTTTTAGAAATACAGGAAAAGTTTGGAAAACATAAAAAAAAAAAAAAAAAAATCCAATAGTTTTTACTAATAACAATTCACTGGATTATGAAGGGATGTTGAATAAACACATTTTAACACCTAATGGAATTTTCAGGATTTCGAGCTTTTTAACCCGCTGAGTGCCAGGTCCGTATATATACGGACTTGGATCTTGTCACGCCCAGTGCCAGGTCCGTATATATACGGCTCGCCGAAAAAAATTGTAGCAGTGAAATGACTGCACCTATGGCTTTCATATTTCTACCACATGTACCTTACCCTTCTGGCTTCTTGCCACCACCAACACGACCGCCTCCCCCCATCCACTCGCTGACTATCAGTCGCCTCACAAGGAAAAAAAAAGGAAAATCTGTGGCGGCGAAACGACTGCACCAATCGGTTCCATATTTGTGTGACAAGTCCCTTACCCTTCTGCCTTCCCCCCACCACCCACTTCCAGCGTATCCGTACGAAGAAAAGGAAAAAAGGAAAATCCGTGGTGGCGAAACTACCTCACCAATCGGCTTCATATTTGTAACACAGTCTATTACGCTTCTACCTTCCCCCCACCATCCCCCAAACCACCCTCCCACCACCCTCCTACCTATACGTTCCGATACCATAAAAGTCGATGATTTACTCTGAAAATTTCAGCTACATTCGGGACCATCGGGGACCTGATTTCTGGCGAAAATGGACAAGGGGAGTGTTTTTTTTTACCATTATCCTTCCTTTCTCACCCAACTTGATAGATTTAGCCAAAAAAATATAAATAAAAATTCCTCTGGCACTGGCAGATGCATAGGGTCAATAATTGTCTGGCACTCTGCGGGTTAATTAAAGAGCATAGCTCGTCACATATTTTGACTCAGGTATCCCCAGAATCGTCATTGTCAATGTACAACATACTCCTATGTAAAATATTAGGTGGCTGGGTTGCATATATAATTAAATATATGCAATTTTGTGTTTTTTTTTTTTTTTGGGGGGGGGGGGGTCAATTTTGTGACGTCACTGCGGTACATATACCGCAGTGACGTAGTCTAGAGTACCTATATTTTCACAATTCCACACTCAGTCAAACTCTAATTCCCTTTGTCATGTTGTGGAGGTGCCAGTTTCTCAAATATGTTTCCCAATAATAGCCCCATGGAAAACGAAGGGATGTCTTACCTATCACATAAAGATTCATATACTCTGTATTAGTAAATTTAAGTAGAGAACATTGGAAATAACCTAAATAATCCATATAGCCGGAAAAAATACAATTGTATTTGGGAATCGGCTCATCCGTCTTCTCTTTCTTATGGGGGTCGGTCGAGTATTCCTATCCCAGCCACGCCTTTGTATCGGCTTCCTCTCTTTTAGGGAAAGCCACACAAAAAAAGCAGGAAGAAATATATCCTTACATTTTTTTAGAAGATCCTTACATTTGGAAACCCATTATGCCATCAGACAGTATACTAGGACCAATAGAGAAGAAGGTGGCTGTGATGAAAATGCGGGGGTGAGGAAAGGAAGGCACGTGTTTCGTCAATGAAGGGAGGCGCCGTTGTAAAGGCCAAGCTTCCCGCCAAACAACTGAACTGAACTGAACTGGGAAGGGGAGGGGAGGGTGGGAAGGGCTTGCAGTCACTGATCGGTCGATAATAGCCGAGTACAATTTTAATTTAATAAATGAATGAACTGTGCATACAACTATTTTTACATATCTGAATATTCTTTTAATATATTGTAAGTACAATCGCGCTAATAAGTGATGTCTCGGCACCAAGTATGTTTTGATCAATAATGGGTAACAGCAATGTCTAAGCTTCATTTCTTCATATCAAGTGAAATATGCAAACATGTTCCTACAGTTACCCACCCTATTCAACATCTGACAGACATGAATACAGCACAGAGCAAGCCAAACGTAATGACAGCTGGGACATGACTTATTACCGCGACCGTACATACACGGTAAATTAGGTAAAACAGAGATGATCAGGAGTTTATTTAAAAGTTATCTTACTGTACGAAAATATAAGACGAAGCGAAACATGGTGACAAACTGACGAGTGATAAATGTGAAAATCGCGAGGTGCCAGTTTACCCAATATGTTTCCCAATAATAGCCCTATGGAAAACTAAGGGATGTCTAATTACCTATCACATAATGATTCATATATTACTAAATTAAAGTAGAGAACATTGGAAATAACCTAAATTATCCATATAGCCGGAAAAAATACAATTGAATTGGGGTTTCGATTACTAGATGGTATCTAGTTAATATGGTCTGAGGTATGGTAACACACACAGATCGAGTTGCCAACTAACACCAGACTTTTGCCTTGCTGGAATATATCTACGTTAATTCTCGGTCATTTCGTGAAATATTCCATTAACCCGGCAAGTACGGGAAGACTCTTAAGAGTTTCCCGGGCGACTGCGGGAAGACTTAAGATCCTGGGCCTAAAAAAATCCATTTAACCCCTCCAACCCGGAAGGGCTCTTGAACGCCCATAACAACCTCGGCCCGCGCAACCCGGAAGGGCTCTTGAACGCCCATTGCTTGCGTGCGTGCTTTCGAATGCCGCGCGTACATTTTTGGTATCGTGGGACGGTAGGTGGCGCCACCAGGCGTAAACTACGCCACAGCAACAGTATCTACCCCGACGCCATCATGGACAGTACGCCAAATAGTGATTCCGCTGTGTCCGATACCGTGCTTCCTACGACGCCCTTGCTAGTTCGTCGCGCCTTACCCCGACGCCATCGCCTAAATGTGTTATCTCCCGGAGGTATTGAGACGACATTGAGACTTTATGAGCGAGCTGATGCCAAGCATAATGTTGATGATGAAGTCAGTGACAACTCCAGTAATTATAAGTCGAGTGATTATGGCCATGAGAGTGACAAAAAAGAGCAATTCCTGGGATTTGCGAGAGAACATGACAGTGATGAGAGTGATGAAGGTGATGTACCAGTTGTTGAGGAAGCTGGTTTACCTAAAGACAGTGAACTTGAGAGAGTGAGTGAGTGGGAGAGTTCAAGGTCACTCACCAAATTTCGCATAAGTGACACGACTCCAAGCCCTTCCCCAGGTAAATCGCCTTTCAAGCTACATTTGTATAAGCAGAAAATACTTGAGAAGGCGGCCGCGGCAGCTAGGGAACAAGCAAAACTACTTGGTGAGGATGAGGCTGTGAGTGAGGGTCAGCGTGGTGACCCTTCTCGTCCGCCATTGTCTCCCTTATCTACCCACGCCACCCAAGATGACCCGGATGCCCCGCATTCTTCCCCACCACCCCCACCATTGCCAAGGGTTGAGGACCCCCCAATTTCGGCCTATTTGCCTCCTAGGTCCCCCGACAGGAGACATACTGCTGCCGAAAAGGGGAAAGGTAGGAAATATACCAAAAAAATTAAGAAAAGTAAGAGAGTTTTGTTCGAGGCTCCCGCGGCGTCCACCCCGGCCGGCCCCAGCCATACGTCCCCGCAACTTTCCCCACGGTCCTCCCCACCTCTCCCGCCTTCAACATGTCTTCCTGAAGAAGTCTTTGAGCTCGCATCACCAATACCTGGGCTTAGTGACAGTGAAACATTGCTTTCTGTCACTCGTCGCAGGCCAAGGAGCCCAGGACCTCGGGGGGACACAGCCTCACCTGCCACTCCTTCCCCACCTCGCCCACCCGCACGCCGCCCACGCATCACTGGTTCCCCGCCAGATTATGTGGGGGCCACTGATGATGAAGGGCACCTCTCTGAAGACTCTGGCCATGATTACATAGGTCCACCGTCAGGGCAAGATGACCACTCTGACGATGACTATATGGACATCGACGACCCTCGACCCATCCGCTTGGCCCGGCGTCGTGCTGCCCGTCGTGCTGCCCGCCGCCCTGGCCGACGCCCTCGCCGCCCTAGGGCGCGCGCCTCCCGAGTTGGCCGTGGGCGTGCTGGGCCACCAGCTGGAGCTCCTCGTCAGCATAGACAAGACCCATTCTACGTTTTTCAGTGGCAAGACGTAGTTGATGAGGATGGATACAACCCTGATGTGCCAGCTTTTGATGAGGTACTGGAGGGTTCAGGCATTACCCCCAATTTTCCTGCAGGCCCCAATGCTCCACCACACGAACTATTTGAGGCCTTCTTTGATGAGGAGGTGGTAGGCTATGTTGTCAAAGAGACAAATAAGCAGCACCAATTCCAGGTCCACTTTTTGGGCAAGGTGACCAAGGGCCACATGAGGCAGTGGACCCCAGTGACTCATAAAGAGTTCATGGTGTTCCTGGCACTCACCATGCTAATGCCTCATGTCAAGAAGCATAGGTTGCCTGACTATTGGATCACCAATGATCTGATATCCACCCCTGCCTTCGGGAAATATGTCTCGTGACCGGTACCTTGATATCCTCGCAGCGCTCCATCTTGTCACCAACCTTGACGTCCACCTCCCAGACAAGCTGTGGAAGATTAGGACGTTGTACGAGATGATGCGAGAACGCTTCACCTCCTACTTCAAGCCCTTCCGCAAGGTCGTCATTGACGAGTCTCTTGTGCTGTTCCGGGGAAAACTCAGCTTCCGGCAGTACATCCCCTCAAAAAGACATCGCTTTGGCATAAAATTCTTTGTGCTGTGCGACTGCCAAACTGGCTATGTCCTGGACTTCCTGGTCTACAGTGGGAAGGAAGGGGACTTGCTTGTGGACCCCCTCATTGGCTTTGGCGGAGCAGTGGTGCAAGCCATGATGGACCGCTACTTTCACAAGAATCATGTCCTCTACATGGACAATTATTACACGTCCCCCACTCTCTCACAGTACCTGCATGAGCGCAAGATGGGGACTGTAGGCACAGTACGAGGGAAAAGGAAGGGCATGCCACCTTTCCCTCCAAAGACCAAAAAAGGTGATGTGTTCAAGAAGAAGTCGGGGCCCATTCTGGCTATCCACTGGCACGACCAGCGGAAGGTCAACCTCCTGACCACCATCCACAAGGGGGAAATGGTGGAGACTGGCAAGGTGGATCGCCGCACCCAGGCCAGGGTGACCAAGCCCGATGCTGTCCTGGACTACAACATCAACATGAGGCTGGTGGACAAGTCCGACATGCAGATAGGCTTCATTGACTGCCTGCGTACCTCGTGCAGATGGTACAAAAAGTTCTTTCTGCATATGGTGGACATGTCAGTTCTGAATGCCTACAATATATACAAGCTTCGGAATGTGAACACACCCATGAAGTTCAATAGCCTGCGGAGGTTCCAAAAGCAGGTGTTGACGGAGCTCCTGGAGAAGTATGCTACGCCACAGAGGGCAGTGGCACATCCTGGGCCCGCTGTTATTGACCGCTTGCAGTGTGCTCAATACTTGAGTAGGCACAGGCTTGGTTCCCTGCCTCAGAATGAATCAGGAAGAACACAGCAGAAGCGGTATAATGTCTGCTACAACAGCAGGGTGAGGCCGAGGCCAGGTAAAAAGTCAACCATGGAGTGTGTGGAGTGCAAGGTGGCACTCTGTGCTTTAGAGTGCTTCTTTGATTACCACTCCAAGCTGGAGTTCTAATAATCATACTGAAATTGCCAAATAAAATTACAATATGTACACTATAATTATATATAGGCAAAAAGTGGAAGAAAACCAATTTATTGTAATACAAAAGTCATGTATTATGAGAAAATTGATACAAATACAATTACACCATAATAATATGTGAAAGTGACACATATGTATATACCAAGTGACATTCATATGATTAGAACCTATAGAAATATAGAAATCAGTGAAAAAAGACACAATAAATTGTATATAAAACATTTACAAATCATATAACTAAGTGAAAGTGACACAAGACCTAATATTTGATGGCCAAAGTATAATAAATACCTGTGATAACGAATAATCAGTGCCTAATACAACAATAACCTACCTCAATTACTAATAAAATGTACGGTATCGAGTGAAAATGAGCATTATCAGTGACAGTGACACTCTCTAAAGCATATTTGTCAAAGTGAAAGTGACACAAGACCTAATATTTGATGGCCAAAGTATAATAAACACCTGTGATAACGAATAATCAGTGCCTAATACAACAATAACCTACCTCAATTACTAATAAAATGTACGGTATCGAGTGAAAATTAGCAATATCAGTGACAGTGATTCACTAATAAACATATTTTATATAATTGGCCTCAAAATAACTAGAAAAATATCAAATAAACATCACATTCTCAATATCAAACACTAAAATCGTCTAAGGGAGATAAATACTTTGGCGCGACGAGCGGCTAGGTGCGTCGTAGACATGGCCGGGGCGACGCGTCCGAACGCGGGAAGAATTTGCCGCCGAAAAGCACTCGTCTTCCCGCGCTCACCATTATGCAACCAGAGGGGCTAGAGACCTCTACTCAATGCCATTCGACAGAGGAAGGTTTGTGGAACATTATTCTTTTTTATTCACAACATTACATGCCATATTCATTGACTTACAGAGTAGTTAACATAGCCCAAAGATCGTCAAAACACCCGGTACCGCAGCACAGTCGCAAGCTATAGCCCCCGGGGCTGGAGGGTTAAACCCCCCCCCCCCATTTTTTTTTTTTTTTTTTTTTTTTTTTTTTTTTTTACCCCTGGGCCATGCAAAATATCACTCCTCCACATTCCCTCCTTCAGTTATCACCTATTTTCCCTGTTATTCTCTTATTCTGTGGTCTATTTTCGTGCTAATATTAGCGAGTTGGTAGCAGGGCGTTGTCATCACTGTTACCAAGCGTGGGAAAGAGCGAGAGAGAGACTATTGCGTAACAGTGTCTCTCCAGACAAGGGGATGGGAGGAGGGGAGGGAGGTTGCCTCAGCCATACATTATGTAACTGCCGGCCTGTATCGCCGATTTTGACCATCCAAACGCTATTTCCACTTGTTTTATTGCTGTAACAGGTTAATACCTTTAGAATCAACCTAAAATAGGCACATATGGATAAGTATTAATGCTATTTATGGTAAAATAATGATGTTAGTGATGGGAACAGCTCCAATATGTGCACACAGGCGTGTGGTGTCTCATACCCCCCATGCGCACGTCTTAGGTTAAGACTTCGTTCACAGAAGCATTCTAATATTGTGTAAGCGCCAATTACTATTATGTGTGATATAGCGGTAAATTAGAAAGAATACTTCGTATTGAAGGTATTGAGGGATAAGCCTTTACTCAATATTTGTACACGTGTTTCCCATAACTAATAAAGAAAATGGTTGTTGGTGCTATTATAGAAAACGTTTTCTTCTTTTAAATGTCCTAGTAAAAATAATAGATGCAATTAGACAGATAGACGGTGATATAAAAAGGTAATCTAATTGTATTAGTGGTATAACCTTATTAACCCGAGAACTGAGGGGAGACTCTTAAGAGTTCCCCCGGCGGACTGCGGGAAGACTCTTAAGAGTAAGGCTTTTAAAAAATCCATTTAAAACACCCCAATACATTTTTGTTTTTTTTGTTTTTTTTCCCCTGGGCCATGCCAAATATCACTCCTTCACCTCCCCTCCTTCCCCACTTTCCTCACCTCCTTCAGTTATCACCTATTTTCCCTGTTATTCCCTTATTCTGTGGTCTATTTTCGTGCTAACATTAGCGAGTTGCAAGCAGGGCATTGTCATCACTGTTACCAAGCGAGTGCAAGAGAGAGAGAGAGAGTATCGATCGACAGTCTCTCTCCAGACGCGGGGAAAAGTGGTGGGAGGGAGGTTGCCTCAGCCATACATTATGTAACTCCCGGCCTATATCACCAATTTTGACCATCCAAACGCTGTTTCCACTTGTTTTATTGTTGTAACAGGTTAATACCTTTATAATCAACCTATAATAGGCGCATATGGATAAGTATTAATGCTATTTATGGTAAAATAACGATGTTAGTGATGAGAACAGCTCAAATACGTCAGCACAGGAGTGTGGTGTCTTATACCCCCCATGCGCACTTCTTAGGTTAAGGGGAGGTTTTTAGTTCGTTCCCTAGAATACCATCAAGCTTAAAATTACCCCTAGACCTCCAGCTATTTTAAGTACCATAAATCTGTACATTTTTCGGTAGAAAAATGTCCCGGCCAAAGGCCGATTCCTCTTAAATTACAGGCTCGCTATCGCTCGCCAGGATAAAATCGACACCTAAATGGCACGAAAGGTCTTAAAATTGACAGAAATGGGGCGAAAGTTCTTAAAATCACCAAACCAATGGGGCGAACATCTTAAAATCTCAAAAGCAACGTGGCTAAACACGAGGGAGAAAGGGGTGAAGAAAAAATTCCCCCAAGTGGAAATCTCCCCTTAACCCGGGAGCTGCGGGGAGACTCATAAGAGTTCCCCCGGCGCACTGCGGGGAGACTCTTATGAGTGAGTGAAAAAAAAAAATCAACTTTTGACATCGAAAAAAAAAAAAAAAAAAAAAAAAAAAAAATTGTTTGGCCCCTGGGCCATGCAAAATCTCAGTCCTCTACCTCCCCTCCTTCCCCACTTTCCTCCTCTCCTTCAGTTATCACCTATTTTCCCTGTTATTCCCTTATTCTGAGGTATATTTTCGTGCTAACATTAGCGAGTTGCAAGCAGGGTGTTGTCATCACTGATGGCAAGCGAGTGCAAGAGAGAGAGAGAGAGTATCGATCGACTGTGTCTCAGTGGCCTTGGGGGAAATTGGCGGGAAAGCAGATTGCCTCACCCATACATTATACAACTCACGGGCTATATCTCCGATTTTGACCATCCAAACGCTGTTTTCACTCGTTTTATTGTTGTTTCAGGTTAATACCTTTATAATCAACCCATAATAGGCGCATATGGATAAGTATTAATGCTATTAATGGCACAATGAATATTTTAGTGACGGAAACACCTCAAATACGTCAGCACAGGGGGACGTTTCCAATTACCCCCATGCGCACTTCAGAGGTTAAGAAACTGTAGGCTACAAGCAAAAACGTATTATGATAGGCTATAAATACGAATGCCGTTCTACTGTGGAGTCAAAATGGCGTCTTTGTGGTAACCTGTGTTGAGAGCCGTGGTGGTCGAGTGGTGAGCACGCTCACGTGTGATTCTGCAAGACCCGGGATCGAATCCCTGCCACAGCGGACATTTAGTGGGTGTGGTAGTACGTCCTAGCATGTTTCACATGCTCGCACCCAGTCAGGGGATATCCTGACAACGTATACAGACTAAAAACACATAACAAAGCCACTCCAACAGCTTCCTCTCTCTCCAACACCCCTTCTCCCCTCTCTACACTCTTCAGAAAAATAGGAAAAGTATAATGTAGATACGAGGTGCCGTTGTAAAGGCTTATCCCTCAATACTTCATCTGATCTGATCTGGGTACTCTACAATATACACTTACCTCTTTTATAATTTACAAAGGGCTATTCGTCTGACCAAATAGTAGTGCCAATTTAGCATACTTATCGCTAGATCTAGATGTATTTATTTCGATATAGTAGCATTTTCTTGCATCTAGTGATATGAATTGTAGTTATATTTTAGAAATATTAGTGATAATAGTCGACATTAGAGAGATCGTGGTATTATACTAGCGATTGTTGCCATTATTGTATTATCTAGCGACCTAGCAGCTTTTGAGAACGAATCTAGCGCTATTTTGTTTTTCGTTTTGGTAACGAACCGGTTATTTTCTTCTCTTGGATATTTATTATCAACTGTCAAAGGCTGTAGGTGGGTACAATTGACAAGGGTGGAGGTAAATCTGAAGCCATACATAGAATATAAGCTAATTTAGCAAGGATTGGAGCTGGAATGAGTGTAGCATTAGTAACTCTGTTAAACAAATCCACCTAACTTGTGAACCACTGTGAACTGGTCTTAATTTCGGCTGTGTTTTCAAAGGTGGCCCTTCACCCCCCCCCCCCTCAAAATAGAAATATCTAATGTGAATTTGTTGGAATTGTGCATTTTGTGATAAAAGTATCAAAATTGGCACACGCAATCAAATAGTCAATATAATCAACATTAGATATTGGGCCATCATAGGTTTACTCTACATTGGCTTTGGCAGCCCAAATTAATTTCCATAAGAGTTCTTAACCCGGGAACTGCGGGAAGACTCTTAAGAGTTCCCCCGGCGGACTGCGGGAAGACTCTTAACCTAACAAGTGCGCATGGGGGTAATTGGAAACGTCCCCCTGTGCTGACGTATTTGAGTGTTTCCGTCACTAAAATATTCATTGTACCATTAATAGCATTAATACTTATCCATATGTTCCTATTATGGGTTGATTATAAAGGTATTAACCTGAAACAACAATAAAACGAGTGAAAACAGCGTTTGAATGGTCAAAATCGGAGATATAGCCCGCGAGTTGTATAATGTATGGGTGAGGCAAGCTGCTTTCCCGCCAATTTCCCCCAAGGCCACTGAGACACAGTCGATCGATACTCTCTCTCTCTCTCTCTCTTGCACTCGCTTGCCATCAGTATTGACAACACCCTGCTTGCAACTCGCTAATGTTAGCACGAAAATATACCTCAGAATAAGGGAATAACAGGGAGAATAGGTGATAACTGAAGGAGAGGAGGAAAGTGGGGAAGGAGGGGAGGTAGAGGACTGAGATTTTGCATGGCCCAGGGGCCAATTTTTTTTTTTTTTTTTCGATGTCAAAAGTTGATTTTTGTTTTCACTCACTCATAAGAGTCTCCCCGCAGTCCGCCGGGGGAACTCTTAAGAGTCTCCCAGCAGTTCCCGGGTTAAGAGTAAGGCTATTAAAAAATCCATTTAAAACACCCCCCAATTTTTTTTTTATTGCCCCTGGGCCATGCCAAATATCACTCCTCCACCTCCCTTCCTTCCCCACTTTCCTCACCTCCTTCAGTTATCACCTATTTTCCCTGTTATTCCCTTATTCTGTGGAATATTTTCGTGCTAACATTAGCGAGTTGCAAGCAGGGCATTGTCATCACTGTTAGCAAGCGAGTGCAAGAGAGAGAGAGAGAGTATCGATCGACAGTCTCTCTCCAGACGTGGGGAAAAGTGGTGGGAAGGGAGGTTGCCTCAGCCATACATTATGTAACTCCCGGCCTGTATCGCCGATTTTGACCATCCAAACGCTGTTTCCACTTGTTTTATTGTTGTAACAGGTTAATACCTTTATAATCAACCTATAATAGGTGCATATGGATAAGTATTAATGCTATTTATGGTAAAATAACGATGTTAGTGATGGGAACAGCTCAAATACGTCAGCACAGGAGTGTGGTGTCTCATACCCCCCATGCGCACTTCAGAGGTTAAGCACTGATATTTGCCCCAAACTGTATACCATGATAGAGATGTCAAACTAGTTTAAAATTACTCATCTGGACATCTATTTATCTATCTATATGCTCAGGCCCAATCCCCATTTTGGGGGTAGCCGACTCAAGACAGAGCAAGAACAGGGAAAACACAAAAAGAACATAAAACAACAAATAAACACAGATAAAAAGCACCAACGCACACACATCCAGGTCACCCAGGAGAAGACCCAGAGACCAGGGTCACCAAGGTCGCTCCAGCACTCCCCCGGCGAGGTTCCAATCTCGGCAGGCAGACATGCAGCGGAGCCAAAGCCACAAGCCCTCCCACCACACTTCCAGGCGCACCCTTCATATTAATCGTCTCCCCGGGCCAGGCGCCTGATGGACTATTATCTAGTCCAACTTGCGCCCGACCCCTTCCCCCAAATGACCACGTGTTCACTCAACTATTCACAAGCATTCTCCATTCACTCCTGTCCACCACCACTTCCCCTGCCTGATCTATAGTCATTCCTCTACGCATAAACAAACCCTCTTCTTGTATTTTATATATCAAAGTCTAGCCAATACTGTACTTGGTTGAACTTTTTATCTTGGTTATCTATATAAATCGCACACACTAACATTTGTCAAGATAGTTTTAATATTGGGTTAGAATAATTTAGTTACTGTAATACTTTTTGATAGCCTATTTATTAATCGCATTTCAGATACTTGTCACCATATTAATAGGCCTCTCACACTCTTGCCAGGGATATTACTAACTCCATTTATTATTATTGTGTCGACCACTGTATAAACTAATATACAGGCTTTAGCCAAACTGTGTCATACTGCTAACATCATTTTATTTTTATTTTCAGGCATAAAATTGTGTTCTATTGCTAACATATTCTTTTTGTGATTTACAGGTATTAATTGTACCATATTGCTAACCAATATTTTTTGTTTCTGTACTGTATACTGCTTTCCAGTTTTCTAACTAGGCTAAATTAACCCTCTCCCACTTTTTTTCCAGTAAATTTTGTAACAAATTACTAGTCCATTTACAATTTTCAGGCTTTAACTGTGTCATACTGCTAACATCAATTTTTTTTTATATTTTCAGGCATAAATTGTGTTCTATTGCTAACATATTTTTTGTGATTTACAGCCATAATATTCTGTTTGTGATTAACATATTCTTTTTGTGATTTACAGGCATTAATTGTACCATATTGCTAACAAATATTTTTTGTTACTGTACTGTATACTGTTTTCCAGTTTTTTCACTAGGCTACATTAACCCTCTCCCACTTTTTTTTTCCAGTAAATTTTTGTAACAAATTTCTAGTCCATTTGTGATTTTCAGCCTTTAACTGTGTCATACTGCTAACATCAATTTTTGTTTTATTTTCAGGCATAAATTGTGTTCTATTGCTAACATATTTTTTGTGATTTACAGGCATATTAATTTTATCATATTGCTAACAAAATTTTGTGTGATTTTCAGGAATTAATTGTATCACATTGCTAACATACATTTTTTGTGATTTTCAGACTTTAATTGTACCATTTTGCTAACATAAATTTGTGTGATTTTCAGGCATATTGTGATTATATCGTCATGGCGCCGCAACGAACTGCACGAGTTGTTCCGGTAAATTTGGCCCTACCATGTTTGTTGATACTGATGTCCAAATTTGTAGATTTTGCCAGCTCCGAGAGAAGATTGCGGATGAATTGAATGCAGCTCACCGCAAGATCGATGCCCTGACTACGAAGCTTGAATCCCTTCAAGAATTTGCCACACTCAACGTAGGAGTGCCCTCGGCCCAAGAAACCACTATGATGTCAACCGCCAATCCAGTGCATACAGTACCGGTACCGGTACCCACACCAGCAGCTACCTTAGATGTTGCAGATAATAATAATGACTCTACTCTCACTCCCCCCCATGACAACTTTCAGTTAGTGAGAAACAATGTGCATCCCAGTACCAGTACCAGGAAGGTCATCCCGACAACATGCCAAAACCGCTTCAAAATTCTGGCTATTGACGAGGAAGAGGAAACGGAAGAAGTTCGGCTTGTGGGCGACTCCATGGTCCGTGGCCAACTAACCGAGTTCTGCGCCAGGGCACCCAGGACCAGAAAGCGATTCTGTATCCCAGGTGGCGGCGTGGACGACATTGTTGCGGCTGTGGAAGTATGTTTCCAGGCTCGCCCCCGCAAGCACTACGTACGTCATCCACGTTGGATCTAATGATGTCCAACGGACGCGGTCAGAGGAACTACTTTGCAAGTACCGGCGGCTGATCAGGTCCTTCAAGGCAAAATCTAATAGAATCTTAATTTCAGGAATTGATCCCCGGATCGATGTAGAAAACCGATTTTACAACATAGCTACCAGTAAAAATCTCCGACTAGCCAAACTCTGCAGGGAGGAGGACATCAGCTTTTGTCGACCACGTGGGATCATTTTTACTATGATAAATCTTTCTTTTCAGGAGATGATGTACATCTCAATGAAGTAGGAGCTGCACTTCTTGGGTCTGCTGAACGATGCAGTCAAGGATTTCCGTTCAAAAAACGGGGTCAACCAGACCCCAGACAGGGTAGTGTAAGTCAAATACGAACTTAAAATTCAGACAATGCACAATCAGTAACATCCAACTCTAATACTCTTAAGGTGTTTTATGTAAATGCTCGTAGCATACGCAATAAATTTTCAGATCTAGAGGAAATCGTGTTTACAGAACATTATGATATAATCGGCATTACAGAATCTTGGTTAAATACGGAAGACAGAGACTTTTTAGCCGAATATACGCTTCCTGGTTATACAATGTTTGAGAAAAGTCGGATCAATAGAAATGGAGGAGGAGTTTCTGTTTTTTATAAATGGAAAGTCTTAATATCCCGTCTTAATGTCAAACCTCAATTGCGA